>CM053754.1:2929504-2984291 GCA_028658305.1 Pachyuromys duprasi
CATGATGGGGCCAGCTGGACTGACCAGCTCACTTCTCTCTTCATGTCTTACCCCAATGTCTGCCACAAATCCTATCAACCTCCCCAGGACCAACAGTCTGATGGTGTCCCATTCCCAGGACTGGCTTCTTCCTGCTTTCTTTCTATTCAGCTCATAACCATGAGTCTATACTAAAAATCCTTTCTAAATGTTTCTTCCCATCATCCATGAATTTGATTTCATGAGACAAGAATGTAGAGAGGGCTTACTGACTTGGTAGGACCTTGAATACCTGGTATCCCAATTCCCGCACTAAAGCCTACCTGAGCCAAGACAGACAGGCTCTGTCAATCCAGCAACTCCTGTAATGAGTCCACAGTCAGGAAGAGATGAACTCTGATACTGAGCTCTTTTTTTTCCTTTCTTTTCCTTCCTTTTCTTTTTGAGATGGGGTTTCTCTGTGTAGCCTTGGCTGTCCTGGATTTCCTTTGTAGACCAGGCTGGTCTCAAACTCACAGAGATCCACCTCTGCCTCCGTGAGTGTTGGGATCACAGGCGTGCACCACTGAGCCCACCACTTTTTCTCCTTTTTATGCAGGCCAGGATTCTAGCCCATGGAGCGTGTGTCTGTGTGTGTTCTACAGTGGCTCTTTCCACCTTCATTAACCTAATACAGAAAAGCCCTTCACACACATGCCTGTGTTACCTGAGATTGAAGATCCTACTGACTGCTGCCTCTACAGAAACAAACCAGGAGGCAGAGACTGGTGGAGGAGATTTTTTTTTTCTCCAGTTCTGGGCTTGGGAAACAAACCCAGAAAGTATGAGCCTCACAGAAAAGCACCCCTCATGTTCAAGAGAAATCAGCTTTGGGGTTTGTACAGAATGACAGGTTGAAAATGCCCGCATCTCCTTCATGATAAGGCACAGCTCCTTTTGCATAGATTCATTTTTTTTAATTCTTTCTGTAATTTGAAGTCTGCCCTGTTCGACCCAGAGGTTTTGTCTCTCCCATAGTGATCTTAAATCTTACCAAGTTGACAATCAAAATTAATGATTGCAACATGTCAACGTCCAGACATCAAATTCTGAATGGTTTTGAATAACTTTGTTTTTTAAACTTTGATATTACCCCGAAGACTCTGGGAAAACCTCAAAATATATTTTCTCATATTAGAAAAGAAAAACTGTTAACGGGTTAGGTTTCTTGAGACACTGCGAAATAAAAAGTGGCACTCCATCTTCTCTGGGTAATATCTACACGCATGTGCCATTACCATAATTATTTCAGGGATGGGTGAAGCGATTGGGCTTTCTTTTTCTGACGAAGACTGGTTTGACATAATGACAACTCAGGACTCCCAGGACTCCCTAAAGCTTCCATCTGTAAGAGGCACCAAGCTGGGGTGAACTGAGGAGGGAGACAGCTTTCCCAGGGGTTCAGTTTTTTTTTAATTATTTATTGTTTTGTTAATATCGGTTGATTCACTTTGTAAACCAGCTGTAGCCTCCTCCCTCATCTCTTCCCAATCCCACCCTCCCTACCTCTATTCCTCCCATGCCCCACCCCCACTGATAGGGGTGGTCCTCCTCCCCTTCTATCTGATCTTAGTCTGTCAGTTCTCATCAGGACTAGCTGCATTGTCTTCTTCTGTGGCCTGGTAAAGCTGCACCCCCCCCCCCCCAACGCCCCTCAGGGGGAGGTGATCAAAGATCAGGCCACTGAGTTCATGTCAGAGACAGCAAGGGTTTGAGTTTTACATTGATCTGTGTGTAGCATCTCTTCTGGTTCTTTTAATGTTAATTTAATGGATAGCAAAATAGTGCGTAGCTCCTTCAAATCTTCTTTATAATTATAGCTTGTGGAAACTGGAAGTATATTCCTTTAAAAATTGGATTATGCTCAAGGCCTGCTCATAGGAGGAAACACATGCCTGGCGTATTTCTGGCCAAGAACTCATACCTCGGGAATCTCACAGGCCCCAGGGGCAAACCTGTTACTATTGTTCTAAATAGACAAGGTATCAACTACTCCTTAAATTCATATCTCTATACTAATAAATCATTGCAGCTCTCAGACCCCATCAGAGAAGGTTCTCTGTACACCGGTGTAACACAGACCTGAGAACTGGTCAAAAAGTAAAGAATAAGTGTCAGTGTCAAATGAGACATCTGTATCACACACCTCCCCAAGGCTCAGGGTCCATGATGGCAGAGGGCCACTGACCTGGCAGAACTCACATCTGCTGTGGCATTCTGCACAAGATCAAGCCAGTCAGTATCCCTGTATGGAGGGGGTAGGGACTCATGGGTCCTCACCTCTAACTGAGAAGTTTTAATACCCAGGTGATGGCTTCTGGCGGAGGGAGTCAGTTCTCTTCAAGCGTGTGGCTCCTGGAGGGTCAGCCATGCTGCAGTGAATGACGCCACAGCTGGAAGTCTGCGGGAAGCACTGCACACTGGGTTTGATAGGTCACTAAGAACCTACAAAAGTGGATGTGAAGTTCGGGGGATAGAGAGACGGAGGTGGACCTAGGAAGAGTTAGAGGGAGGAGGAGAAGGAGGGGGGGTGTGAGACTATGATCAAAATACACTGTATAACATTCTAAAAAAATTAAGAAAAGTATTTTAAAAAATAAACTTGAAAAAATTAGCTCATGTGCAGGGCCAGTAGGATGGCTCACTGGGTAAAGGCATTTACTTCCAATCCTGATGACCTGAGTTTGATCCCTGAGACCCACATAGTCAAAAGAAAGAACTAACTCCCACAACTTACTGCATGCATCCACACACAGGCATAAAAAATACCTGTTAAGAAAAATTAACTTGGGCAGTTAATTTATGCTCTCCTGAGTTCTTTCTGCCTGACCGCTTGGCAGCTATCACCACACTTGAACTAGACCAGGAAAAAGCAAAGCGGAGTAGACCATGGAGACTGTCCTGGTCATTGGTTTCTAAGTAGCTCTGACCAGCACTGCTGCTTGGAAAACTGCTAAGAAACAAGTCAAAACTCGTTAGAACTCCTCATCTGTGAAATTGGAATTGAAATTAAACTCTACCATGGCAACCTAATTAATGGTCATAGCCAAATAGCTTGGTAAGGGCTTGGCTCAAGGACTTCAAGTCATTTATATGAGAGCTTAAAACACATGCTGTTTTAGATTCAGGTTAGTCCAGTATGAAAACTGGTAAGAGCAAACAGAGCCCTACATTCTATATCCCATCACCAGTGTTTAAGATGAGGAAATTACTCTCTAAGAGTACGCAGGTTGCAAAGAAATGGTGATTACCCTTGTCTGCAGGGATATTTCAGTTAAGGAAAGCAGGGTTAATACTTTTTTTTTTTTTTTGTTCAGGGTAGAAACTTTAATAATAACAGAAATGAATAATGATCACTGTTATCCACTCCTTTCTCCCTTCTTTTTCTTGGAAGACTTTGATCAAAAAAATTTATTAATGCATTAAAGGAGGTCTGCCATAGGTCAGTCATGCTAGTAAGGGGAAAGATGTTTTCTTGAAGATTTATTTCCCTTTGAAGAATCTGCAGGAAGTAAACTCTTGCCCAGAGAGTTTGTAAGTGGATCTTGCATGACACCCTGAAGAGGGTCTCCACCCAAGAGAGGCAGTTCTGTCGTTAGCTGGGAAAGGGAAAGTTCCCTCTGCATTTGAATTTCACAATGACATCTGATGTAAAGCCTTTACTGGCCTTTTCTGAGATATATTTCATGACAATCAAAGTGACAAGGCTGGCCTCAGAAATCTCCTTTATGAAGCCCTCCTGTATACAAAAGACAAACAGGCTGAGAAAGAAATTAGGGAAACAACACCCTTTACAATAGCCACAAATAACATAAAGTACTTAGTGTGATTCTAACCAAGGAGGTGAAAGACTTGTATGAAAAAAACCTTCAAGTCTCTGAAGAAAGAATTGAAGAAGATATCAGAAGATAGAAAGATCTCCCATCCTCATGGATCAGTAGGATTAATATAGTGAAAATGGCCATCCTGCCAAAAGCAGTGTACAGATTCAATGCAATTTCCATCAAAATACCAACACAATTTGTTACAGTAATTGAAAGAACAATTCTCAATTTCATATGGAAAAACAAAAAGCCCAGAATAGTTAAAACAACCCTGTACAATAAAAGATGGTCTAGAGATATCTCCATTCCTGATCTCAAGCGGTACTATAGAGCAACAGTAATGAAATGGTGTTGGTATAGAAACATACTGGTGGATCAATGGAATCAAATCAAAGATTCAGAAATAAACCCACATACCTACAGAAACTTCACTTTTGACAAAGAAGCCGAAACTATACAATGGGAAAAAGCATCTCCAACAAATGGTGCTGATCTAACTCGATGTCTACATGTAGAAAAACGCAAATAGACCCATATTTATCATCCTGCTCTAAAGTCAAGTCTAAGTTGATCAAAGACTTCAACATAAAACCAGACACACTAAATCTGTTAAAAGAAAAATTTGGGGAAGAGCCTTGACCTCATTGACACAGGAGACAACTTCCTGAACAGAACACCAAAAGCACAGCCTCTAATGTCAACAATCAATAAATGAGACCTCATGAAACTGAAAAGCTTTTGTAAAGCAAAGGACACTGTCAACAGAACAAAATGATAGCCTACAGTCTGGGAAAATATCTTCACCAACCCTACATCTGACAGAAGGCTAATATCCAGAATATATAGTGAACTCAAGAAGCTAAATACCGACAAACCAAGTAATACAGTTAAAAAATGGGTACAGAGCTAAACAGAGAATTCTCAACAGGGGAATATTGAATGGCAGAGAAACACTTAAAAAGTACTCAGTGCACTTAGTCATCCAGGGGACACATATCAAAATGACCGTGATATTCTAGCTAACACCCATCAGAATGTCTAAGATCAAAAACTCAAAAGGATGACACATGCGGGAGAGGTTGTAGAGAAAGGGGAACAATCCCCCATTGCTGGTGGGAATGTAACCTTGTATAACCACTTTGGAAATCAATCTGGTACTTTCTCAGAAAATTATGAATAGAGCTATCTCAAGATCCAGCTATACCACTCCTGGGCATATATCCAAAAGAAGCTCAACAATACAAGCACATTTGCTCAACTATGTTCACAGCAGCTTTATTCATAAAAGCCAGAATCTGGAAACAACCTAAATGTCCCTCAATTGAAGAATGGTTACAGAAATTGTGGTGCATTTACACAATTGAATACTACTCAGCAAGAAAAAACAAGGAAATCATGAAATTTGCAGGCAAACAGATGGAACTAGAAAAGACCCTCTTGAGTGTGGTAACCCAGAATCAGAAAAAAACATAAGGTATATACTCACTTGTAAGTGGATATTAGACATATAATATAGGATAAATATACTAAAATCTATAGTCCCAAATAAGGTAAACAATAAGGAGGACCCTAGGGGAGAGGCTGAAACCTCATTCAGAAGGGCAATCAGGATAGACATCAGAAGTAGGAAAAGACAGGGGACAGGACAGAAGTCTTCCACAGGAGGCCTCTGAAAGACTCTATCTATCTGGGTATCGAGGAAGATGCTGAGATCCCAGCCAAACTTGGGGCAGAGTGCAGGAAACCTTATGGAAGAAAGGAGAAATAGAAAGACCTGGAGGGGACAGGAGCTCCACAAGGAGACCAACAGAGCCAAAAAATCAGGGCCCATGAGGGCCTGAAGAGACTGATACTCCAACTAAGGGTCATGCATAGAGAGGACCTAGAATCCCTGCTAAGATGAAGCCCATAGGCTGCTCAGTTTCCAAATGGGTTCCCTAGTAAGGGGATCAGGGCTGTCTCTGACATGAACTCAGTGGCCAGCTCTTTGATCACTTCTCCCTGGGGGAATGCAGCCTTGCCAGGCCACAAAGGAAGATGACATGGCCAGCCCTGAAGAGAACTGCTAGGCTAGCATCAGATAGAAGGGGAGGAGGTCCTCTCCTAGCAGTGGACTAGGGGAGGAGCACAGAGGTCGAAGAGGGAGGGTGGGTGAGCCTGGGAAGAGACGAGAGGGAGCTACCATTGGGATACAAAGTGAATAAATTGTAATAAATAAATAAATTTAAAAATCTCCTTTATAATGATAGCTTATAGAATTGGTAGATACACCACAAATTCAGGGCAGTTTGGACCCAGGATTCTGTCAACTGTATGAAGGTGGTGTAAAAACAAAAAGAGCAATTAAAGAAAGGAGAACAACTCCTGTGTGTTCCTTAAGATCAACTCCATGTAATCCTCAAGTGGTTGCATGGGAAGACCAAATGTGATCAAGTTCTGTTTTTGTGCTGTATGTATGTGTTTGGCACTATGAGCTATGAATGGCATTATGGGATTGTTATTGTACATTCTCCTAGAGGTCATGGGATTGATGAAGAGATTAAGTTTATGGTCTGTGATGAGGTTTATGATAAGTTTATGATACAGCTCGGTGGTACACCTTGTACTTAGCATGCACAAGGCTATGGGTTCAACCCGTAGCACCAAAAGAGAAAAAAATGAAAGAAAACTTATGACCCATGACCCATGATAAGAACAGAGCACCCTTTCTCAGGGAAGTGAGCTGCCATTTCTAAAAGTGTTCAGCAGCTCTGCTTTAATGACTTTGTGACGATGGTGCTATACCAAGCATCCTTGAGCACCTGATAGTACTTGGGGTTCTCTTGTGATTTCAAATGGAAGGTATTTTCTTAAGTATCCTAGGGAGGAGACAGATCTTTGGTTCTTACTTTGCTCTTATTTATACATTTTAGGCTTATTTTTAATTAAAATATGAAAATGCTATGCAACTATGGGTGACTAGAATATGTGTTCATGAAAACTGGAGGACAATTGAGCTAATGACAGTAAATGGTCACAGGAGAGCACTTTGTCCTCCATCTACTGACCTAAAATCAAAACTCAGTTTACAGAGACAAAAGACATCTTCCCCTCTTCCTGACAAGAAGGGAGAAAAGGGTTAACACAAAAGGCTGGTTTAGACCGTTACTGCCCTGAAGATCATAGCAGAAGATCCTTCTACAAGATGCTCTGTCAACAGCCTTTAACAGCCTTCTATTAATCTGGACCATAGGGACCCAAAGTTCTTTTCCTAACTTTGTCATTGCTCTGAAAATATGTAATTCCTTTGCGGAGAGACACTAAGCTAGAATTCAAGGCTCTTCTTTTCATAATTACTAGTTTTCTGGGAGTCTCACTAGTGTGTAAGAAAACGCATTTGTTAGTAACTTCTGTTTTTCTACTGCCAATCTTTAAAAAAGAAAACAAAACATCAAAAGACCTATAAGGAGTGGAAGGGAAAACTGTTTTTCTTTTTTGTATGTTATAATGGGGCAACATCCACCAATAGCATAACATGATATACATACACACACAAACACACACACACACACACACACACACACACACACACAAGACCCAGTTAAACCTCCCTGCTTCCCTCTTGGTTCTTAGTTGGCTCATCAGAAGTGGGATTTCAGGTTCTCTAGATGTCATTCCGGAGAATTGCTTATGTGCACACAGCATTCTTTAAAACATAAGGAAGAACCTGCACTATACACTATAACATCTCACCTCCTGCTTCTGCCACCATCCAAGTAGACCAGGTGTGACTTGTAACACATTTTGTCACCGGAATGTTTCTTTGCAGTATGTGAAGTCTAGGGTCTTACTGAGAATTTAACTTACTGGTAAAAATGAGAGTTGACGGAAAAGAAAATATGTACTGATATTCTTGCTGATATTTAGCCAATAAGACTTGAGAGGGCCCCGGGAGCTCTTTATAATGTCAAGTTTGTGTTGGAGAACAGCCTTATATATGTTTAATATTTTTAATTTACTTGGGTGTGTGTGAGCTACATGGGCCTCGACATGTGAGGATGGAAATCAAAAGATAACTTGTAGGGATTGGTTCTCTTCCTCCACCATGTAGGCTCTGAGGATTGAATTCAGGTCATCAAACTTAGCAGATAGACCCACTGCAACACTATGGATTTCTCTTTGGCTCTTCTGGCCCCAGGACATCAAGGACAATGGCCGAGGGCAAGGAGACAGTGGACGTCACCAGAAAGATAGCAAACGTCTAGCTATAGGGCAAAAGGAGATATTGATCATATCATCAGAAGTCAAGCCTGCCCACATGGGGTCAAGTTAAGGCCCTACGCACCACCAAAGGGGAAGTTATTCTATAAAACAGAGTCCTATGTCACCTGAGATTCTTTTTCTGGAAATGTTAGCTGCTTTTTACTGTGAATATGCAGTGAGTGCCACTGAGCACATGTGGCGGTTTATACTCCCGATCCTCCTTTGCTTCAACCTGTAGATTGGATGGATCAAGCTCCTGTTATCTTTACTAATGACTCTGTGTTTATGACTGGACCCTGGGACTGTAATAAGTGTTTGTAACTTGACCTTGGGACCATAATACAATTATTTATTCATCTGGAGAAGGAACTGGATTTAAATTTTCTTTTAGATTTAAATTTGCATAGGACAGCCAAACATTTGTGTTTCTATTAAAGGCAAATATGGGTTTATGTTCTACCAGATTCCGGAACTACTAATCATGTGGGTCTCTTTTCAGGCTATTTTCTAGGTTTTTTTTTTTCTGATCATGAAAAACATGTCTTTAATCATGTGTGACTTGTCCTAGTGATTATTTAATTTACTCATGAGATTCTTCTTAACCCTCAGAGTATAAATTGCCTGATACTCTGAAAAAAGTTGGTGATTGCATGAAATTTCAGTCTGCTTCATTGATCAGCTTCGTTCTCCCAGGTCCCTTTGCTTCTAGATCGGTAAACACCCAGGGCCTATTACCTCCTCCGTCACTGGCTTTTGATCAGCTTTACAGTATCAGGTATGAAATCCTTTTTGTGGAGCAGGCCTCAAATCCAATCAAAAAGTGGTTGGTTAACCCATAGCTATCATGCCGCTATTGCGTCACAGGGCACATCTTGCCAGCAGTTCATTATTGTATCATTCAGGGTTTAGTTCTGCATGAGTTGATCAGTATCTTTTATCTCCCAGAGGACTGTGTATCACCTTCTGGCCAGATGGGAGACAGTTTTTGGTGAGTTTGGGGTTGATTTCTCTATGTACTGTATTCATTGAGTAGTGTCTTCAGTAATAGGATCATACTATCTAGTTTTGGTGTTTAACTAAGAGTATTGTATTGAGTTATTTTGGGTGCCTCTTGAGCTTTCCAGACCAATAAAAACATAAGAAAGCATCTTGTGCCTTGCAACGAGATTTTCATTTAATAACTTAAGTCTTCTGGCAGCAATGTTGTCCATTCATGCAAGGCACAAGTTTCCTTTTTTAAAAAAAATTGTATTTATTCATTTGTGTGTAGGACACTCATAACACAGGACATGTGGAGGCTTGAGGACAATTTGTTTAAGCTTGTTTTCTCCTTCCATCAGATGGGTGCCAGGGATTGGATTGAAACATAGGTCCTCAGGCTTGGTGGCAAGCTTTTACTTGCCTAGCCACATCCCTGGTCCTCTTATATACATTTCATCTGGCTAAGGAGCTGATCTTAGGTTTCCATGGAGTTTTGCTGAACTCTTATTAAACTATGGTTTAATTCCACCCACAACTTGAGACTAAGCAAAGAAGGAAGGAAATTGGTATAACCATTTAGTTTCCTAAAAGAACAATACAAGGCATTGCAGTGGACCACGGCATTTTTTGTAAAACCATTCAGTTGAAATCTTATTGGGAAAAAAATTACCCATTTCTTGTAAATGAGACAGAAAGGTGGATGATATTACTTTTCAGTGTCACCTGGAGGGGCCAACACAAAGACCCACAGAGGAGAATGTACTTGGTTTGGCTCTGTTGTTCTTGTTTAAGGTTCCTGATCGAGTGCAGTTATATGTTAACTTGGGGATGTGTTCAGATTGTGTCTCAGATTCTTTCTGCCCAGTGGGAGAGCTAACACGAAAGGGCACTATTTACAGTCTATGGCACATGACCAAGTTTATATCTAAACCCAGAAATCTTGACTCTGCCTTCATAAATTTTCTTTGAACTGGTTAAGGCCTCCTTACTGTTATAACTAACAGAATGTGCTGCTTAATACATGTTTATTCTACACACAGGGAGTCAAGATTGTACTTATTTATTTTCATGAAACAAAACTATAGAAATTTGTTTTCTCAGAATTTTGGAGCCCAAAACAATGATCAACAGGGCTTCATTCTCAGAAGGCTCCAGAGAGAAATCCTTTGAGTCTCCCAGCATCTGGCACCCGTAGTCATTCCCTAGCTTGTGGCCATATAATTCTAACCTCTACCTTCATTTTCATATGTCTTTTTCTGCTTTTTATGGCTTAAAGTTTTTGATTTTGTGATGCTAATATGGTGCATATACGTTACTCATGAGGTATGGGTGTAGATATGAGACAATCATTTGCCACCCCATGGAAACTCAAAGATAATATAGTGTGCCTTGTCATAGCTAGAGAAAGAGATCATAAGTTTACATTCCCACCAGCAATGGAGGAGGGTTCCCCTTTCTCCACAACCTCTCCAGCATGTGTTGTCACTTGAGTTATTCATCTTAGACATTCTGATGGGTGTAAGGTGAAATCTCAGGATCGTTTTGATTTGCATTTTCCTGATGTTGAACATTTCTTTAAGTGGTTTTTAGCCATTCAATATTCCCCTGTTGAGAATTCTCTGTTTAGCTCTGTACACCATTTTTTAATTGGATTATTTGATATGTTGCTGTTTAACTTCTTGAGTTCTTTTTATATACTGGATATTAGCCCTCTGTCAGATATAGGGTTGGTGAAGATCCTTTCCTAATCTGTAGGCAGTCATTTTGTTCTGACGACAGTGGAAATCAATCTGGCGCTTTCTCAGACAATTAGGAATAGCTCAAGATCCAGCTATACCGCTCCTAGGCATATATCCAAAAGATTCTCAAATACAAAATAAGGACATTTGCTTAACCAGGTTTGTAGCAGCTTTATTCATAATAGCCAGAACCTAGAAACAACCCAGATGCCCCTGAACTGAGGAATGCATACAGAAATTGTGGTACATCTACACAATGGAATATTACTTAGCAATAAAAAACAAGGAAATCATGAAATTTGCAGGTAAATGGTGGGAACTGGAAAAGATCATCCTGAGTGAGCTATCCAGAAGCAAAAAACCACACAGGGTATATACTCACTCATAAGTGGATATTAGACATATAATATAGGATATACCTACTAAAATCTGTACACCTAAAGAAAGTAATCAAGAAGGAGGACTCTGGCTAAATGCTCAAACCCCATACAGCAAGGCAAATAGGATGAACATCAGAAGAAGGAGAAAACAGGGAACAGTACAGGAGCCTGCCACAGAAGGCCTCTGAAAGGCTCTACCCTGCAGGGTATTGAAGCAGATACTGAGACTTATGGCCAACCTTTTTTTGGGCAGAGTGCAGGGAATTTCATGAAAAAAAGTAGGAAATAATAAGACCTGGAGAGGACAGGTGCTCTACAAGGAGAGCAACAGAACCAAAAAAATCTGGACACAGGGATCTTTTCTGAGATTGATACTCTAACCAAGGACCGTTGATGGAGATAAGCTAGAACCCCTGCACAGATGTAGCCCATGGCAGTTCAGTGGCCAAGTGGGCTCCATAGTAATGGGAACAGGGACTGTCTCTGACATGAACTGATTGGCCTGCTCTTTAATCACCTCCTCCTGAGGGGGGAGCAGCCTTACCAGGCCACAGAGGAAGACAGTGCAGCTATTCCTGATGAGACCTGGTAGACTAGGATCAGAAGGAAGGAGAGGAAGACCTCCCCTCTCAGTGGACTTGGGGAGGGGCATGTGTGGAGAAGGGGGAGGGAGGGTGAGATTGGGAGAGGAGCTTAGAGGGGGTCACAGGGGGATAAAAAGTGAATAAAGTGTAATTAATAAAAATTAAAAAAAGAAAAAAGAGATCACCATAAATTGTTTAAATTGGTTGAATTTCTGAATTCTAGGAAGGAGTTGAGTGCTTACATCTGTAAAGAGCCCACTAGCAGGCTTGTTATGGTGGGCACCTCAAATCTGTATTTGAGGGTTTGATTCTGGAACCTTCTACCTGGAGGTAATGTTTGATCCTTTGATGGCTGATATTAATCTTCATTGTCAATGTGAGTGGCTTTAGAGTCACCCAGAAGACATACATCAGTGTGTGGCTGTGAGAGCTTTGGCAGAGAGGCTGGGAGGAAAGACCTACTGCGTGTGTGTGTTTGTGTGGTGTCATTTTATAGCATGGGGTCCTGGACTGAGTGACAGCAGGAATAAGGAGTGTCAGCAGACATTTCTCTTCTGCCCGGATATGAAGCTTTGATGCCACGGATTTGGCCAGGCCTTTTCTTCCACCCTCTAAACTACGAGCCTGAACTAATTATTTTTCCTTTTAGTTGCCTTTGTGAGGTATTTTGTCTAGCTTCCAGAAAGGTAACTATACAATCCTACAGGCCAGCTGGTGGTTATTCGACCCAGCACAAGGCTCTATTGGTGATACCAGCTTAGATTGGGTCAGCAGGCCAATCATAATCCCACCTGCTTGACTGCTCACTCAGGTCCAGATTCACCAGAACAACTCACAGAGTGCAAGACATCTCTTCCCTCAGGATTATCATTCTCTAATCAAGGATACAACAAATGCCCAGCTGAACAGGTTAATAGGGTAAAACCTGAAAGATTTTGAGTGCAGAAGCATCTGTCCACGGCAGTCAGGACACACCATTCTTTCATCCACCAGGCTGCTCCCTAGTGTCTTTATGTGTAGGCATGGGGGATGAAATCATTGGCTATATGTTTAAACTCCATTTATGCTCTCGCTCCAGATGTCAGAATGAGCATTATAACCACTGGGAGCTTTTATTTTGAAGGTATTCAGGGGCTCTAGCCTGTACCATCTAAGTAGTGCAAATGCATCTGTGTTGAGAAAGACCTGTGGTGACCAACAAAAGACACTCATACATTCAGGAAATATTAAGTTCTTTGACAAAGAACTGTGGATAAACAACAACAACACCAAGAAGAACACACTGTTTTCTTTTGTAACAGTACTATATAGTTTTATGATTCTGATAAACCTAGGTATCCCAGGCAGAGACAATGGTCATTGGTTTAAAATAAAACCTATATATTCCTATATATTCTTCAAAATAATCTGAAAATTGGTGTATTCCTGACAGTCATGCTAAGCTCCTGTCCATCTCTTATCATGTCTTTAATAGAGCTGAAGGATGCAGTTTTTAACAACTCTTGTCGTACCCTCTGTTGTACATTAAACCTCAGGATTTAACTCTATATCATAAACATGTGGCTCACCTCATACTACAGCCTTCAGAACTAGATGGGATAATGAATTTGAAATGCATTGAATGTTATGTAGCCCCAAATATCTGGTAAATGTAACTTTCACAAGTTCTGAGAGAGTGAACTCCCTCCTCAGAGGGCCTCCCCAACCCCAGTGGTGACTACAGAGAGGTTCAGAGCACCCACTCTAGTACCTTCTCTCCTTCTCTCCATCTTCTCCTCCTCCTCTCGCCCCGTCCTACCTCTCTCTACCTCTCTCTTTCTCTCATTTGCTGCAATGTCTTTTGTAATATTTGAATCTGTAACTTTTTAGAAAATTGAAGGTTAGTTTAACTGTGACGCACTTCTAAGGTTTTTAAAAATGGTTAGACTTGAAATAGCTTTTAGTCTTACAAACATTTTATAATACCAGAAGTGGTTTCTTGTTTATTTTATTTTTTGAAAAAAATTTACAGTTTTTTTTCAATTTATATCTCGATTGTAGCTCCCTCTCTCACTTCTTCCTGATCCCACCTTCCATCCCTCTGTCTCCCCAACCCCTGTCCCCTAGCCCACTGAAAGAGGGAGAAGGAGTGACCTCTGCCATCTGACCCTAGCTTATCAAGTCTCCTCAGGATTGCCTAGATCAGGAATAGAGATACCTCCAGAAGATCTTTTATTTTACAGGACTGTTTTAGACATTCTGGGATTTTTGTTTTTCCATATGAAGTTTCTTTCAAGATCTATAAAGAATTGTGTTAGTAATTTGATGGGAATTGCACTGAATCTGTAGATTGCTTTCAGTGGGATGACCATTTTCACTGTGCTAATACTACCGATCCATGAACATGGGAGATCTTTCTATCTTCTGGTATCTTCTTCCATTTCTTTCTTCAGAGACTTGACTTTTTGTTTTGTTTTGTTATTTGCATAAATCTTTGACTTGCTTGGTTAGAGTTACACCAAGATACTTTATGTTTTTGGAGGCTATTGTGAAGGGTGTTGTTCCCCTGATTTCTTTCTCAGTCCATTTGTCATTTATATGTATTTGTTAGATTTACATGATGCAATTCATAGTTTTGATGCACAGGTGTACGGCCATTCTTGCATGCTTCTTTTTTGAAGTAAGTATAGATATATGAGAAGTTGAAAAGAGTGATCATATGAAGTCTGTATGTAGGGTTGATAGATAGCTATGCTCAGTGCAAACATCCCCACCAGCACAATAGGCAGCCTGTGTCCTTCACATTGTGTTCAGATGCTTGTCCTGTCATCAAAGTGTAGCGATATCCCACCACCAAGACCTCCAGCATCCTACCCCTTTGTAGTCACCCATGATCTTCCCCTATCCCTAATTCCATGCAACCACTGATATGCTCCCCATCTCTGAAATTTTTTTTTTGTCATTTTTGAGACTGATAGGTTAGTGGAATCATATAATATGCTTTTTATTGCTGTGTAACATTCTGTGCTATGAACATAAGATAGTGTGTTTAGCCATTGTCTTACTGAAGGGCATTTTGACTACTTCCATTTTTGAATTATTACTAATAAAGCCACTGTGAAATTTTTTATATAGGACTTTATGTGAACACGCTTTAATTTTTGTACAAAATGTACAGGTTCATAATAGCTGGATTATATGAAAAGTATGTGATCAATTTTTAAAGAAAATATGAACGTCTGAAGCTGTTTTGCCATCTCACTCATCAGGTATGAGAGATTCAATTTCTTTGAATCTTTGTCAGAATTTGGTGTTTTCCTTAATGGTGGTTTTAGTGGGTATTCTAAGACTAGTGTAATGATACCCCATTCTGCTCTTAACATATTTCCCTGAGGGCTAATGTTCCACTTTGTAGGGGGCCTTACATTTGGACTCAGCTCCTGCACTGAATGAGGCCAACACACCAAACCATAGTTGAGTGAATTCACAGCAAGTAACATGGCTGGTGTAGAAAGTCCTCGAGGCAGGTGACTGGTTGGGATGTGAACATTTAAGGAAATTGACTTGGCTGCTGCCAATTTGTTTTCTGTGACTCGTTTTTATTTTCCTGTAGGTGCCTTTGGCTGTGTGGTTGGTGTTCTTAGAACGTGCATTGGACCTAGAAGCTGTCTGATTGGGGCTTCATTTTGTTTTGCTTTGCTCAGATAAGTTCTCATAATTTTAAGCAGTCTATGAAATGCTTCTTTAACACTGGTGGTGCTGAGTACAAAGGGTTATGTTTCTTTTATCTCTGTTCATGTGTTTGCCTGCTTCTCAATTGGATTGTTTTTCCTGTTGAGTTTTGAAAGCTGTTTATACATTCTAAGTCTGAGTTCTGACTCAGTGTGCAAATATCTTCCCCCAGGCTTTGTCATTTTTGTCATTTTGTCATTTTGTCATTCTGTTGTTTCAGTCCCTTAGAGTCTTTCTGAGAGTAAATGGTTTTAATTTTGATAACTTACAGGTTTCTCTTTTTCATGTTATATCCTTCTGGTATTCATGACCTTATTTCCCGCTGTTCTGGTTCATCAGAGGTTTCTGAAGCTCAGTTTATGTTTTCAGTCCTTTTTCGTTGATTGTTCATGTCAGATCTGTCTCTTTCTTTTTCTTTGTTTTGCTTTCTGAGACAAGCTGTTTTAGTATTCTATTACTGTAAAGAGACATCCTGGCCAAAGAGACTTATGAAAGAAAATATGTAATTGGGGGCTTGCCTACAGTTTCTGGGCGTGTATCTATGAGCATCATGGCATGGGGCATGGCAGCAGGCAGGTGGGAGCGGCGGTAGCTGAAAGCTTCTATCTTATCCACAAGCAGCAGACAGAGAAGAGAGAGACAGCCTGGTGTGGGCTTTCAAAGGCTTCAAGCCGTTCTTAGTGACCCACCACCACCAACAGGGCAACACTTGTTAATCCTTCCGGAAACGTTCCACCGACTGGGGACTGAATATTTAAATATATGAGCCTATAGTGACCATCCTCATTTAAACCACTATACAAGTTCTCATGTGGAACTCTGGTCAGCGTGGAACTTACTATGTAAAGCAGGGTGGCCTTGAACTTGAAGTTATGCCCTGTCTCTGCCTCCCCAGTGCTAGGATTGCATGCATCACCACCATGTTTGAGCCTCTTCAGTATTTTCATTGATCTTGTTTGTTTGGAAGTTTCATTTCATATCTACCTTGTAACTGTTTCTCTGGTGAAAATTCAAATATCTAATTTATATATATATTTATATATATATATATATGTATATATATATTTCAGTTCTCAATTTCTAATTTAGGTCTTTTTTATGCCTACTAATTCTTTGTCAGGAATAACTACCTGATCATCCTCCTCCCCTCCCCTCCTTTCTTAATGGAACATGATTGTATTTTCATGACAGTAATTCCCTAGTAATGCAAACATCTGAATTGCCTGGGGACTGCTATCATTCACTTTTCCCCTTGAAAGCTTCAGAAAGTGTTTTTCTTACCTATGCCTGTTATATAGTTATGGATTCTATTTCATAACATAAGTCTATGGGCCATGCTAAACTCTTCTGGAGAGTGTTGATTGGTTTAAAAGTTAATTCAGACAAGTTCTGTAAGTAAGTCCTGTCCTACTTTCTCTGGGCTGTGCATATAGTATTAATATTTTAAATGTGTTGTAGGGCAGCACTTAATGCTATCCTTGGGCCAGTCACGTCTTGGGTAGGGTTATACCTGGTAGTTCACTCCCAATGCATTTGTTCTGTGAATTAATGTGCTTTCCATGGATCTGTAGCTCAAGGCTGGCCAAGGATTCTATACATAGACCTAGAGGATCGATTCTGGACTCCACTCTGACATTTCTCACATGTAGTGGCTCCCATGATCACTGCTCCTGGATTCTTAGCTAGCACTGGAGCTCTGTCTTTCTATACCGTATTCCTTACACTGGAATCGGCTTTAGTCCATAGGGGCAAGACACTGAATCTGTGGGTTTGCCATAACTGCTATGACTGCGAACCTTTCAGAATTAGACTTGGGAGACAGCAGAACCTTTGACTGTAGGATCTCTTTGGTGGGTTTGCTGTGTTCCTCCAGTCTGTCTGCTCTGATTTCAGAGTTCCTAAATAGTTGCTTTCTATATTCTTTCCAGACAGTTTTTTTAATAATAAAGAAAGAGTGTAGAAAAAGCTTAATATATACTAACAAGAGTCTTAAACCTTTGTCTTTAACTGAAATATTATGTTCTAAATGCAAAGCAGACTAATTAAAGTATTAGTTAATTAAAATATATCATGTAGGGTCTATAAAAACTTGTCTAATATACAGACATATGACAGTGTTTGGAAAAAGCGATTGGGAAGATCATCTAAGAGAAAAGCCTGTACCTACCTCTTTTTCAAGATAGGACTTGAACTACATAGTTCTCAAATGGCAAATGAAATCTGAGCACATAGAAAGATGGCGCTCCATTTCCACCTACGCTCTTGGAGGATCCAGAGTGTCTGTGATATCACGACTTTGGTGTGGCGGAGGTGACATTAGGAAGGTAAGGCAGAGAGAGGGAGAGAGAGAGAGAGAAAGAGAGAGAGAGAGAGAGAGAGAGAGAGAGAGAGAGAGAGAGAGAGAGAGAGAGCCAGACAGTGAGAGAGAATAACTTCTAGTTTTATGAATCTCTGAAACTGAGGTGAAAGGAGAGAAGGATCTTAGGGTCCAGATGAAAGGGCGACAAAGGACCCTGTGGGGCTGAGGAGACCAAACTCAAATGCAGGCATTTTAGAGAAGTACAGCAGTGAGACATAGTGTTGAGGATTGCTGAGGACAGTCCATCATTGCAGAGCAGTGAGGGAGATCTTGGAGACATTAGCATAAAAATGGTGTTTGTTTCCAGAGAATGCATACGATGTGGGCTTAAGGAGGGATGAGAAGCTAGTTAAGATGAGCCTTATGAAGTTCAGAAGATGAAAATGCAAGGAGCAACAGGCAGTGGAGAGTGAGATGGATAGACTGGAAAAGCAAGAAGCAAGAGGAATTAGTGAGGAAAGAGAAACATCATGCTGAAAGCATTCATGAAGGTTCTTATTTGGTTTGGATTCTGCATTTAGAATCATGGAAGTCACATAAGAAATGTCAGTAAAGTAGTAGAGACAAAAGACTGTGAAGGGTCTAAGAAAGGCAGGGTAAAAGTTGTGGATAGAGAATTAGGCATCTACACTGAATGAGTTTGATGTTAACATGTGATGGCAGCCACCCTAGCATATGGGAGGTTCTAAAAAATGACCCATTAGAGGGTGGAAATCCAGTGATGCTGTCAAGGGCAGGAGCTGTTGCTGACACACAGGCTAGAAGTACCCAGGAGTAAGGTGGGAACATCTGCCTGTCTGGAAGGATGGAGTATCTGAGTTAAGAAGAAGAAAAGGAAAGAGACAGAATTGATACAGAAGAGGCCAGCTGGCCCATTTGGCTGCAGAATTGTGTCAAAGTTTTATTCTGACTAACTCTATTTTTCTAATAAAGCTGTAAGCCATAATTTAAACATCAGTGAAGTGAAATGTGCTCTACCTACTTGGCTATTTCATAGTTTGATGAGAATGCATTTAAACATAGTTTGAAAATCATAAGACAACCAATGAAGGATCATTGTTTGAGATCTCAGCGAAGCTGTTGTCTTTCTTCTCTTTTCTGAGGTCTTAAGATTGTGAGATGTTGATCTGGGGGTTACTGGTCCCTAACTGCTCTAGCCTGATAGCACTTGCTGCTGGAAAAACTCTTTTCCATGATTCTGACCCTGAAAGGTTGATGTGATGTTTAATTTTCATTGTTAACCTTTCTTTCTTTCTTTCTTTCTTTCTTTCTTTCTTTCTTTCTTTCTTTCTTTCTTTCTTTCTTTCTTTCTTTCCTTCCTTCCTCCCTCCCTCCCTCTCTCTCTTTCTTTCCTTTTTTGGTTTTTCAAGACAGGGTTTCTCTGTGCAGCTCTGGCTGTCCTGGACTTGCTTTGTAGACCAGGCTGGCCTTGAACTCAAAAAGATCTGCCTCCCTGAGTGCTGAGATTATAGGCATGTGCTACCATGCCTGGCTTTAATTTTTATTGTTAATGTGACTGGATTTAGAATCACCGTGAAAGCACACCCCTAGGTATGTATATGGGGTGTTTCCTGAGAAGTCTGAGTGGAAAGACAGGCCCCGAATGTAAGGAACAGCAACTGTGGGCTGGGCCTGCATAAGAAGTGCCGAGCACAGCATTCTCCTTTCTCTGACTTCTGACGATGCGAACACCATGACCAGCTGTCTTGTGCTGCTGATACCATGCTTTCCTTTCCATCAGGACTACATCCTTTCTTAAGCCCTAATCACAAATAAACCCTTCCCTTTAAACAATCTTTATAAGGCATTTTGCTACAGCAACAAGTAAAGGAAGTAACACAGACAGGAATATTTGCATCCATTGGCTTCCATCTTGTTTTTTCTAATTAGACCCAGGCCGAGACACTGGCAGGAGCAGATGTGGCGCCTGGCAGTCACTCCTCATAGAGCACAATTCGGCTCAGACAGAGGATGCAAGAGACACTCTCCAGACCGTAGGCTTTCCAAAGGGGAATTTTAGAAATTCTCCTCAGTGTCCTTAAATCTAGGCCATAGGTAGATCATTTTCCTTTCCATATTGTTGATATATTATTTTGGATTTATTCTCAATTTTCCTGGCCCAGTGGACACCAAATGGCATTAAGAGAGAAAAGCCATTTGTTTCTCTCTATTCATTGTCTCTTGAACAGATAATCTGCAGATACAATTTGGAATTATGTTTTTCTATTAGAGCAAAAAGAGAAGCTAAATCAGATTCATGAGAAATTATTGGAATTAGCAAGTTAGAATTTCAGTATCAGAGAGAGGTAAGTTATTTAAATTACCTTTGAGGCTGTTAATTTTCAATATTTATAAGTTTCAATTCAATAAGAAACATTTGGGTCAGGAAAGTTCTTTAAGCAATGAAACTTCTAATTGCTTATTGCCCCTGACTTTCATAAAGCTTTTAAACAGAGACAAAGAGGCAATTTTACCTGAAAATCCTGAATAATTTACATTACAACTTTTAAACTACATTACCATAACCTTTCAAAGGAACCAGTGAAGTGAGTGTGTGTGATAATCACTTGTATTCAAGTTTGTTACATGCTCATCTGATGGTTGCTTGGTTCTTTGGGAGCTATTGAGCTCTGACTAAAGTAATTTCTGCATGAAACTTAGTCTATCTAAGAAGCAGGAGGTGAGTGTAGCTAGGAAAGAAATGAAGTTGGTTTCTAGCCATGTGGGAGCCTTTCTTCATTCCTTTCTGTCTGAATCAGCCTTCCTTCCTTTCCTCCATCTTCCTGACTTCATATCTTCTTACTCCACCCACCTCTCTGAGGAATCAAGCCTAGATAAGAAGAATTGGGAAGATTCCTTGGGGTGAACGGGTGGTGCTTGAGGGAAGAGTGACAAAAATATGCTGGGAACAAGTTCTATTATTAACTTTAAATCCAGCACAACACTTATAAAAGTGAATAAGAGGTCTGTGATGGGGAATTCTGATTTACCCCAATGGGTGTGTGAGGCCTACAGTTTCTTCTGCATAGATGGTCCTTGACTCTCATGAACTAGAGGGGTCAGCTCCCCATGGTGGAAACTCACATCAGAGTTAAGAGTTCATAAATTAGTTCATAAATCCTTTTACACAAAGATTTTTATTTCTTTTTGAGAGAGGGTCTCACTGTGCAGCTCTAGCAGGTTTTGACTTTGATATTTAGACCAGGTTAGCCTTGAAGTCGCAGAGATATTCCTACCTCTCCCTTCCAAGTGCTGGCATTTAAATGTGTATGTGGATGTACAATAGGCTACACAATGCTTCTATTAACGCCACAGTTTCCTCAGTGTTACCTTGGGCCAAAGAAATTTCCTGATCTAGGTAATGTGCAAGCATAAACATTAGAGTCCTGTCTAGTATCACTTTAGTGACCAAGTAGAAACTTAGGTTTTTTCTAGTTAGCTTCAGTTGTCAACTTGATAAACCTGTGAGGAGGGAATCTTGACTGATGAATTGCCTCTATTGAATTGAAGTGTGGGCATGTCTGTGGGGATATTGTCTTAATTGCTAAATTATGTATGTAGGAAGGTCCAGATCACCAGGGGCAATGCCATGCCTTGGCAGGTGGGCCTTGGCTGTATCAGAAAGGTAGCTGAGGAAGACTTGGTGATGCAGAGTTAGAGAAACAGAGGTGGACAAGAAAAGCAGGCTCCCTAAGATTGTGGCATCTGGTCCCTAAAAAACATATTGCAGGAGAAACTGTGGGTGGAATGGCAGTGGGCACCGGAGTAGGACTGACAGTGAAAAGAGGGGGACCCAGAGAGCCTAAAAAACCCCCCGGGGCAGTTTCTTCTTAGCAGACTTGAGATGCAGGCCTCTTCCCTCCTTTCTCCAAGAGTCTTCTGCCTTTCTTGGTTCCTCAATTCTTTGTGACAGCCAAAGAACTCAATAAACACTAAACAGTCAAAGGCACCCCTAATATATTTCTTGAGGGTCCCTCATGAAGAATTTGAGGTTTTATACAAGACTTAAAAAATCACACACACACACAAATATTCAGAAGTGGCCATGGTTTGTCCATCACTCCAAGGGCCCCTTACAAAGTAGGAGAGCCATTGTCTACCACTAACACAGTGGGAACTCTAGTTGGGCCCTGCACCCACTAGGAGCAGGGAAAGTGTGGGCTCAGGCTCTGCTCATGAAGTAGACCTTTTGTTTTTATGGCTGGAGGGAGATTGCTTCCTTGAGACCCAAAACAGTGGCTTCTGCTGTCACCCCTAAGTCAAGAGACAGGAAAAAGCGGACCCCCAGGAACTGATAGTCTTCCTAGGGAGGGATGGTGGGAGAAGGCAGATTCCTGACTAGATACACTCAAGAAAAGTCCATGGGACAGGGTCACTGCTCTGTTCAATGGCTTCCTTACCCTGTACCCAGGTCCTTGAGGGATGAATAGTTAAGTGCAAGTATGTGTTAAGGGTAAGGGGCCTTGATCAACTGTCTCTGTTTCTTAAGCCATTCTAGCGCCAAGGCAAAACCTAGAGAAATATTGATACTATGTTTGCGTTGAGCTCAAGGTTGGGAGCACCTAAGATTCAAATGGAGGTAGCTACAAGTGAGTTAGGGGAAGTTTTGTATCTGTTGTATGCTAGCAGGCTGAATGGCTTTAGCTGTTTGTGTGGAATATAAGGGACCACTGGAGGCTGGTCCTGATCATCTTTGGCACTCTCAAAAGGAGAGGCGGGAATGTTCAGCCTCAGAGGTGTTACCATATGGGGGTGGGTGGTAGGGTGGCAGGAACTCTCTCCCTTAGCTCAACTGGGCCCTGGCCTCACAGATGGCTCCTCCTTACAAATGCCTTCTTTATGGCCCAAGCTCTCCTTTGTCCCTCCTATGTGTAGAGCTCTCTGCTGGTCTTGCCGGAGACACTGGGCTCCAGAAGCCTTTAGGTTGACAGAGGATCCAGGAAGAAAATGGTGGCAGCACTGGATGAAGGATACGGATGAGGCTCAGCAGCAGGTTTGCCTGGCCCCGCCCACTGGTGATAGCCCCAGCACTGTAGCAGTTGGTCCACAGAGAAAATAGAGAGGACACTCTGCCTGGGTATCATGGGTTTCCAGGGGCCCCCCCGAACAGCTAGAGGGCAAGGAGGGATCCCCTGGGCGGTGAGGCTGGAGACAGTGCTCTGCTGGATGTTAATCCCAGCTCCTTCCACTCTTTAGGTCTGTTTTTCTCTGTTCTTTTCCTAGCTGGCTGCTTTTGTTTCTGCCTCACCCTGCCATGGGTGCTCCCACTTTTGCTTTCACTTTTCAATTGCTGTGACATAGGCAGGTTAAGAGAAAAGAGAATTCCATAGTCTCTGGATTATAGATGAATGTGGTAAATTATTCACCTTGAGTATAGATCATACTTAGTTATATACTATAGATTTGAGAGAAAGGGG
Source organism: Pachyuromys duprasi (assembly GCA_028658305.1). Lineage (NCBI taxonomy): Eukaryota > Metazoa > Chordata > Mammalia > Rodentia > Muridae > Pachyuromys > Pachyuromys duprasi. Next base: position 2,952,760 of record CM053754.1, read on the forward strand.
TTTCTCTGTGTAGCCTTGGCTGAACTGGACTCTGGCCTCAAACTTACAACAATCTGACTGCCTCTGCCTCCCCGAGTGCTGGGATTAACGGTGTGCACCCCCACACCTGGCTTGAACAGTAAATCTAATGAGATTAGAACTAAGTTACATTGGTGGGAGTAAGCCTCCTCCCCTTCCCTTTCATGCTGACTAATGAGGAAGGAGAAGGCTCAGATACACAATGCATAATGGTAAGATCTCTGGAGGACTCTGGAGATGAGACAAAAAAGATCTGGAAAATGCTCCAATGCATCATCTTTTGACAGATAGTTTGTCATCAATAACAGCCCCCCTTGACTATGCTGATCCCCTGAGCCACTGAGGTCTCTTCAATCCATGTGCTTTGAAGAAACTGATATTTATATATTTTTATGAATAAAGTAGCCTCTAGTGGGAAATAATGGGTAAACAAACTGGGTGGAAAGTCCCCACAGGTTGTAAGCAGATCCCATTGTGGGCCGGGAGCTAGAAGGGTCAGTTTTTTTCCTAGGTGAAACTTAAGCGGCTACTGCAGGTTCCTATGTTCCCCAAGCAGGTCACAATTCCTGCTAAATGCTGTCAGCAAAAGAATTACCACCAGGAAAAACCCCAGAAGCATCAGATAGACACATTAGGCATAGCAGAAACCACTAACTTTTGTACAGTCAGGAGAACAAGAAGGGGTTAAGCTCTGAGGCTCTGAAGGTGTCTGCCCTGTTCTGAGAACCTGGGGCAATGATCCTAGGCTCTGGATTCCCATGCTTAAGATGGGGTATGTAATATTTAGTTTCACTTTTCCTGATGCTGCTTTTTGGCTCCCAGTCTGGTTGCTATAGCCAGGGCATCTCCAGAGAGCAGAAGATATTGTTATACCCTCCACCCTACTAGGAGTGGCTTCAGATGTGTTATCATTGAGGATCTATCCCCTTGGTGACTGCTTCCTATATTCCTGCTACATCCTTGAATCCTTGGGTTCATAGTTGTTTATGTTGAGATGCAATAGGGTAGAAAGATGTGAGTAGCCAGTTCCTGTTGAAAAGTGGTCAGAATAGTTGGAAAGTAGCAACAGCAGAATACAGGTTCAGCATGTTCCTGAAACCTTGTGGGGTGAGTCAAAAAGGACTCACGAGCTGTATATAACTTCGTGGGTAGCAGTAGACCCAGGGCCAAGTCACAAGTGTAAAGCTTGCATAACTAAGAGTTGTCCCTTCAAAAGGCCTCCAGCCTGCTCATCCTGGGACTAGATAAGAATTTGATGAGCATCAGTGGCAAACCTGTGAGGGAGGGCCTAACCCTGCCTGTCAGCTGTGACTGATAATAGACAGGTAGACCTGCCTTATGATAGTCTCATGGGCATGCAAAGGCACTATCATGGCTTCTAGTGATTTTGAAGGTACCCTGGTTCTTCCCTGTTAGGATGAGAAAGCACCTAATTCTTATTGTTTCTCTACGGTTTCTGGAAATGACTGGCACTTAGAGAATTTCTGAATTGATTGAATTTCTGAATTGGCTAGGTCCCAGAATGAGGCAGATAAATCTTGTCTATTGGATACCCCAAATATACACTTGGCCATTTGTACAAAAGGCTAAATATCTGGAAACTTTCTTCTTCCTCTTTGTACTTGTCAGTGTGGGTGAGTTGCTGATAACTGGATTATTTGGTTTGTTGGTGTCTAATTTCTTGAGTTCTTTATATATTCTGGATATTAGCCCTCTGTCAGATGTAGGGTTGCTAAAGATCTTTTCCCAGTCGGTAGGCTGTAGTTTTGTTTTCTTGACAGTGTTCTTTGTTTTACAGAAGCTTTTCAGTTTCATGAGGTCTCATTTATTAATTGTTGATCTTAGAGTCTGAGTTCTTGGTTTTCTGTTCAGGAAGTTGTCTCCTGTGCCAATGAGGTCAAGCTCTTCCCTACTTTTTCTTCCAACAGATTTAGTGTGTCTGGTTTTATGATGAGGTTTTGATCCACTTGGACTTTAATTTTGTGCAGGGTGATAGATATGGGTCTATTTGTATTTTTCTACATGTGGACATAGAATACCACCATTTGTTGAAGATGCTGTCTTTTTTCCCATTGTATGGTTTTGGCTTCTTTGTCAAAGATAAGGTGTCCATAGGTGTGTGGATTCATTTCTGGGTCGTTAATTAGATTCCATTGATCTAGCAGTTTGTTTCTATGCCAGTACCATGAAATTTTTATTATTGTTGCTCTGTAGTACAGCTTGAGATCAGGGATGGAGATACCTCCAGAAGATCTTTTATTGTAGAGGATTGTTTTAGCTATTCTGAGTTTTTTGTTCTTCCATATGTACTTGAGAATTGTTCTTTCAGGGTTTGTAAAGAATTGTGTTGGTGTTTTGATGGGAATTGCAGATTGCTTTTGGTAGGATGGTTGGGAGATGGATGGTGAAGTGATTCAGACAGTGTAAGTAGGAATATCTGCCCAGCCTAAGGTAAACAAGGCAATTATAAATTTAACAGATGTCTGTGTCTTATTATTTATGATAGCAGGTTAGATAATACTGCTGTGATAATCATAGGACTAATAATAATAAACATTAGATAGCCCAACACTCTTTTCTATTTACTACAACATTCCACTGTGAAACAGGTTTTATAAGAAATTTCCCATTTCTTAATCCCTGTTGAACTGGCATGCCTTTGCTGATGAGCTTACTCTCATGGTTTCCTCCTGTGATTGTCCTGATTGTAATTGCTGTTTTAAATAATTCCCTTGGTACCCAGTTTCTACTGAGTAGAAAACGTGGAACAATCCATTGTTGGCAGCTAGAGGTAATATTCCTATATTGAGCCAATGCCATGAAGCTCTTTATTCCATGAAGATCAGTTTCCAGCAAACTGATTTTGGAGTGGAAGAACCTGGGCGTAGGTCTCATTGTGAGAAGTTGTCTATTTGAGTGGCTGCTTGTTTCACCAGAGCTCTTACCTGCAGAGATGTGCTGATTAGCCCAAAAAGGTCGAGTTAGCGCATGCACCTGGATAACCACAGGCTGAGCATGGAAATCCTTCAGGGCTGAGTTCAGTACCAGAATATTTTCTTGGCTTAGAAATCCAACCCCTGCCTGGTTCCCCTCATGTCTGTGCCTCACTGCTACATCATCCTTGGCTTCCTGTCTCCTCCTGCTATTAACCTCACCCCCCAGCCCAAAGCCCTGTTGGGATTTTTATTTCCTTCTTCTTGGACACTGTGGAGGCCCCTTTCTCCTCATTTTAGATTGTGTTATAGGTGGTGGGGATTAGTATTTCCTGAGAAAGCAAGGACCGGATAATTCCCTATTAACAAACTTTATTCCCTTTTTGGCCTCTTGTTGGAGGGAGAACATAACCGGAAAGGAGGGAAGGATGAAGGGAGGGAGGGAGACAAAGGCACAAGCCCTCTCCTAACGACTGTGGGGTAGGTTGGTGATGCTCATTAACTTTGGTTCAGCACTAGAATACTTGGCTCAGCTCACCAAGGCAAAACACCCCTACTGCATGCTATGCTGGGACTTCCTTCATCTTCTGTTACACTGTCCCTTCCAGTCTCTGCTCACTTTGAGCATGGACTTGGAGGTGATGAAGCCTGTCTTCCCTTCCTGAGGCAAGAGTAAGACATCTGGACCCATCCTGGTCTGGGGTTTGGGAACAGGAACTGGAAGCCCCTTACTGATGATCTGCCTCTCTATAGTTGGGTAAACAGAGTACCTTCTTGCAGACCATGGCCCTCTATGCACGGTGGTCTTTCTTTCTTTCTTTCTTTCTTTCTTTCTTTCTTTCTTTCTTTCTTTCTTTCTTTCTTTCTTTCTTTCTTTCTTTCTTTCTTTCTTCCTTCCTTCCTTCCTTCCTTCCTTCCTTCCTTCCTTCCTTTCTTTCTTTCTTTCTTTCTTTCTTTCTTTCTTTCTTTCTTTCTTTCTTTCTTTCTTTCTTTCTTTCTTTCTTTCTCAACATCAGTCACTCCTACTTCATTGTCATCATCACTTGTAGTTTATGGTTTCCTTTGGGGTCCTGAGGAAAAGTGACAATGGGTGGGGAAAGTACAACAGGTCCCCAGACCTTACCAAACTGATGCCATGATAAAAATAGCAACCAGGTCATAAAACTCAGCATGTAGATAGCACCACTGGCCAAAATGAGAGCAAAGACCTAATCTGTCAAAGTTCATAGTTCTGGGAAAGTTTCTAAGTATACTAACCTTGCTTTTTGCCTTCTATAGCTGGCTTGGTGTTCGTGTTAACTGAAGTGTGCCACTCAGGGTATGTCTTTTTGTGCGTAAAAGCTCACTCTGAGAGGGGCTCAGGGCTATGAGGGGATCCCTCACATCCAGTGTAGTTGCCAGCTGTCTAATAAAGACTTTCTATTAGCTTAAACCCATGTCTAAGTAGTCTTCCCAGGTGGATACCCCACAACAGAAAGTACTTGTCCTGGCCTGCAGTTCCCTCACATGGCTGTCTGGGAGTAGAGTAGTATTGTTAATATCAGAAGAAGACTATGTGGTAAAGACTCTGGAATGTCTATGGAAACGTTTATCAATAACAGACATGTAGGCAGTGTGTGAGACTTAGGGGAGAAGAATGTCAAATTACAGTTAATTAAGTCCTGAGGAAATGGTTTAGTCCCAGATCTTCTGAAGAGAATGTTTAGCAACTATGTAGCTTTCACAAAGGTTATAGCATAGCAATTTACAGAGTGACCAAGCACAAGGTAAACAACAAGCAGGGTCCAAATTCTTAGGTTCTAAAATGCAGATGATAAACTTGTCTAAATGACTTAGGAGAGAGAATTGGAAAAGTATAGAACCAACTATTTTAAAATGAGCAACTCTGCAGTGTTGTCAGGGTTTGGTGCATCCAGCACGTTGTGTAACCCTCACTTTTATTTGGTTCCAAAATCATGTCTATCATTCCAAAGGAAACCTTATACCGACTACAGGTTTCCCTCTTCCCGTCTCCTACAGTCTTGACAACCCTCAGTTTATCGTCTCTCTGTGAACATATCTATTCTGGACATTCCATGTGATTGAAATCATATAGTATGTAACCTCTGGAGTTTGATTTATTTTGCTCATCAAAAGGTATTTCAGATTCATCTACATTACAGTTTGGGTGCACTCTCTGTTTACACAGCATAATATTGTTTCATTGCATGAAAGTCTATGCCTTGCCCATTCATATATTTCTGCCTTCTGGTTGCCAACAATGTTGCCAGAAGCAACCATGTTTTTCTTTTCCATTCTTACTTGTCTATATTTAGAAAATGCAATTGTTAGGTCTTATGGAAATCTAACCTTAATTAAGATTCTTTCTGAATTTTAAAAGCTTGCAGGAGGTAGTAAGTCATCTTGATTAGGACAATCGTAAATTCCGAGCTTGGAGGATTTCTGATGACTAATGTTATATATTAACTCATATATTAATTCATCCACAAGGTGTGTACATTTTCTTAGTACCATTCTGCTATGCCCACGAGGGTGTTTGGATGAGACTAACTAACATCTGAGTCAGTAGACTGGATGTAGAAGATTGCCCTGCCTTATGTGGCTCAGTGTCATCTGGTCAGATTGAAGACCTGGATTGAAATAAAGTCTGATTCTCTACAACAAGAGAATTCTTCCTGCCTGATGGCTTCTAAGCTGAAAACTTAACTTTCCCTGTTCTTTAGACTTCCACTGAAATGTTGGTTCTTTGTGGTTTTGCATGTGCCGGCTTTCAGACGGGTCTTAATACCATTAGCTCTGTTTCTGCCTCATTGACTCACCCTGCAGCTCTTCAGACATGCTAGACTCCATAACTGTTTGAGAAATTCCTACTTATCCACAGTCATCAATGTCATTTACCTGCTGGCCTGCCTGTTTTAGTTTCTTTCTTTCTTTTTTTTTCTCTGACAAAATACTCTAACAAAAGCAACTCAAGGCAAAAGGACCTTTTGATTCACAATTTCAGATTACAGACTATTGTAACAGGCCCCCAGACCTCAGCACAACTGATGCCGTGTTAGAGGCACTAATCTGACCCTACAATCCAGAATGTAGACCCGGAATACCTACCAAAATGTGAACAAAGACCTAGTCTATCAAAGACTAGTTCGTAGTACCAGGAACATCCATAAATGTACTAACCTTACTTTTTTGCTTCTGTAGTTTTGCTTCTTGATAGCTGAAGTGTGACAACCAGGATATATTTTGTGTGCATAAAAGATAAAGGGTTTCAAGGCTCACAGATGCTTGGTTTGGGAAAGTTCCCCAGGCAGCCATTGGTTGGCAATAGAGACTTTCTCTTTAGATCCAAGAGTGCCTGTATAGTGGGTTTTGGTGTGCTTATCTTGCAACACCATCATTCAGGAAAGTCAAGGTATATGAAGTAGCTGGGCACATTACAACCATAGCCAAGAGCAGAAAACAATGGGTTAATGTATTCACACTAGTGCTTAACCTGCTCTCTCTACTCTTTAAGCCAGTACCCCCTCCCCAGAAAATGGAGCCACCAGCAGTCAGTGGATCTTCCAACTTCAATTAATGTAATTAAGATGATCTCCTACAGACATTCTCCACATGTCTACCGAATGTAGGTAATCCCCCATTGAGACTTCCTTTCCACGTGGTTCTAGATTGTTTCAAGTTGACAAAAGTTACTGTCACTCTATCATCTATCTATCTATCTATCTATCTATCTATCTATCTATCTATCTATCTATCTGTCTGTCTGTCTGTCTGTCTGTCTGTCTGTCTGTCTGTCTGTCTGTCTGTCTGTCTACCTACCTGTCATTTATCATCTATCAGTCTGCCTTCTATTGTCTATCTCTATATCATCTATTCCTTGTGTAGGCATAGACAAAAGACATAGATATACTGTACAAGCTTTGATTAGACAGACAAAGATACACTGAATCCACACTCTTGCTTCTGATAAAAAATCTGGCTAACATAGACTTTCATATTGAGTACAATTCCAGAGAAATAAAATTTTTATGGATTAAATTTCTGACTACATGTTTAGGTTTCTAGAACTGGCTCTTTGATCTGACTATATTTGTTAATATGTTAATAATTTCATTTCCAATAGTGAAGAGAGTACCTAACATAGATGGCATGATCTAGTAACAGGGGTGAGATTACTATTAGATACTTTTCACCAAATGGCTTATAAGCAAGGAGGGTCTCAGTGGCTATATCTTATACTTCTCAATTTTTCTTTCAAACTTATAAAAATACTAACATTACTGGGTTGTTCCAAAGTGGCACTGTACAAAATGGAAAAAGAAATAAGAGAATTCAAGAATCAGACTCTCAGTTCAAGTGTGTGTGTTTTGAAAGCCTTTTCTCTTCCTTTCTAGAGACCTCCTCTTCTGTTTCTGAAAATCAAATGCATAACACCTTCCTGTAATTGGTTAAAGTGCAGTGTTAGCTGAACTGTTATCTTGCCGTGGAAGTATGAACAATGACTAAAATGTAGTAGGATTCCGAGAACGTTAATGGAAGCATTGATGAGACTGGGGGCATTGGGCTTTTTACCTGTGATATGTGTTATTTGATGTTGGATGAAGTCTCCCTTACTTTAGTACAAGTGGCACCCCCCCAACCTCTAAGAGGATTAACCTAGGGTTGCTTTAAGACACTACAATGGCCTTCCTTTGAGGCAGTACCACTGAAGTCCACATTGCTTCTCCCCAGAAGCCACCCTTCGCCACTATTCTTTTCCTCTAGACCAGTAACTTTAGATTTTTATAACCTATTCAGACAGAAATCCAGGCAACATGTTTGTAGACAGACAGTGTGGCAGTGGAATAACCAGAAAGAAGATAAACTTAGGCACATCACCAAATTCATCAGTCTGAGGTCCTTGAACAAATAGCTTGCATTTAGTGTTGTGTCTGAGAGATGGAGAGGGGTCCTCACTAGTTGGCTGCTTGACTGAAACACCGACCAAACATTGTTCACTTTGAATCTCTCATAAATGCTAGATCTTGTTCGACCGAGCTGTTAAGGTAAAAGTCTGGCATTACCAGCAGCACCCTGAGCTCAGTGATAAAATGACAGATTCCCTTCCTCAGCTGGGTTCCTTCTTCTCTGCCTGTTCTGGGGAAACTCCAGATCCTCTAAGGAGTGTCACATAAACCTCAGGGAGATTATAGGCCCAACCCGTTTCCTATAAGAAACCCTTTCAGTGCATCGGGGATTCCTGGAAATACCTTCTCCTATGCCAATGAGACATCTTGGTACCTTAGCTTTTAGCCAATGACCTTTTTAAAATACCTCTAACTGTACTTGGAGTTCTTTTCCTAGCCCTGCTGACCATAGAATAATTAAGAACTGCTTTCCCTTTGTTTGATTGGACTGTGCTGGCGCAAGGCACTCTACCAGTGAATTAAACATATTCACCCCTGATGCCCCTCCCACTGCCCAAGGTTTAGAATGTCCATGATTCACAAAATAAACTCTCTCTCAGTCCTCTTCCCCAAAGAACTCATTGCCGGGCAGCCCCTACCCCACCACTTACACACCTGACTTCAGGTCAGACAGCCACTTTTGGATCACTGCCACCATCTTTCTTGCACAGCTCTGCCCACCACAGAGCCCAGTGCCCATCTGCGAAGCCGAGAGGCCAGCTGCTCTCGAAGTAGCCATCTGTTCACCTGAACCAAACTGGGCTCCTGCCACCTCCTCTCAGAAGCTTCTGGTACCAGCTGTTCTAGAAGCAGCCACCAACTCACATGAGTCTGGTCGGGCCATCATTACCTCCTGGAATGGGTTTTGGATCCCTGAGCTCCTCAATGCCAACTGGCCTGGTGCTGGCAGCCCAGCTAAAAGAGCTGGGTTGCTTCTGTCCGGGTCTCCTGGGAAACATGGAATGACAAAATCTCCTTGGCATAGCATAAAAGAAGGTATTCAAAGGTTTAAGGAGATTGAAATGTTGAATGGGTTGGCATTTAAGCCCTACTTACCTGGGAAAGTCCCAAAGAAGAACCTTCTACCATCATTATGAGAACTGAATTTGGGAGAGGAGTGTACCTGAGAGGTCTGTGGTTGCTGCTTTTTCATAGGCCAGTGGGCACCACAGCCTCTTGGATAAGTCTAAATGCAGAGGGAGTAGCTGGACTCTAGAATGGCACAGGCCAAGTAGTGACACTTAGCCTCAAGGTGAACATTGCTATGGTAGTACAATGACAAAATTAAAGTACACCGTAATGGAGATAACAAATAGGTTTCCTGGAAATAGAGTGAGCCTCTCAGGCAGCTCTCGCCAGTTCTATTCCCTGTGACCAAAATGCATGGAAAACTACAGTCCATTTCAGACCAGGTTGCTGCTGCTGCTGCTTAGTTTCATTAGCATCTTGCTTGTGTGTGTAGGAAACAAACAGACTCTTGCTAGTGTTCTCATAAAACATGAGATGAAACCTTGTAGTGTTTAAGTTATGGGATATCACTAAAATGATTACTTTTTTTGGAATGTGTCTTGTGCATATACTTGCGTTTTTCAATCTAGTGACTTCCTCATACAACATGAGATGTTACCTCATAGTATTTAAGTTGTGGAGTGCTGAGAAAAACAAACAAACAAACAAACACTACCCTACAGCAAATTCTGTGTGGGGAGGGACAGGTATGTTTATAGCAGCGACACAATAGTCCTGCCACATCAGACAGAAATCTTGCCTTTATTTGGAAATTACACTTGGTGTAAGATGTATTGAGGTACCAGGCTGACAGAAATGGACTTTGTGTCTAATTTCTGAATCGGCCTGATTAGACAACATGGTGCCCAGTCACCTGATCAGATATTATTCTGAGAGTGTCTGTGAGGATTGTTAGATGAGATTAACATTTCGTAGGTTGACTGAGTGCAGTATATGGACCTTCAAGGGGTGGGTCTTAGCCCATCAATCAAATAATAACTAGAAAAAGTGTTTTCTGTCTAAAAGAATTCATCTTGTTTGACAGTCTTTAGGCTAAGACATCAGCTTTTTACTGACACCAGAGGTGGATAGAAACACCTGGGTTTTCTCCTTTATGACTCCTCCTTCTGACTCGGCTCCTCCTGCTCCTTCTTCTGCTCCTCCTGCTCCTCTTCCTGCTCCTTGTGCTCCTCCTGTTCCTCCTTTTGCTCCTCCTCCTGTCCTCCCGCTGCTTCTCCTCCTCCTGTTTCTCCTCCTGCTCTGCCTTCTGTTCCTCCCCTCCTCCCTGTTCCTCTTCTCCTCCTTTTCCTATCCTCTTCTTGTCTTCTGGTTACCCCTCCCCTCCCCCAACCCTGCACCTTTTTTTGGGGGAGGGGGGAAGGGACTGGGACCTGTTCTGTAGTTCAGACTGTTCCGGAACTCACAGTCATTTTTCTGTTCCGTTCTCTTAAATCCTGAGATTTCAGGCTTGAGCTGCTAGCCTCTCCCTGGACCCCGAACTTTACCGTTGGCTTTCTTGTGTCTGTCACTTGCTACCTTGCCTAAATCTGAGGATTTCCCCATCCCACAAATATATGAGCTATTTCCGCCGACCGGTCACTCACTCTCTGTGTTTCTCTGAGAAGCCCAACAATATCTTTCATGGAATCTCCCGGTAAAACAGCGTGTACCCCTGGCATAGCACTCGCGCAGGAACATAGAGACTGGTTTCTGTGAAAGTAGAGTAGATAAGTCTCACGGCTTGGGATTTTTCTTACATTAAACTAAAACAAAGAAATAAGCAAGCAAGCAAGCAAGCAAGCAAACACGACAGCCGTCTGTAATGCACAGAAATCTAAATGCTGTTTGCCAAGAGAACCACAGCCACAGTGCTTAGGTAACCCTGCAGACCACTGAGGGTGTGTGGAGATTTCACTTAACATGCACTGAGCTCCACTGTGCCAGGTAAAGGCTTTTAGTCTCCCTCTACCACTTATTGAGTAGATATTAATATGAAATTAATGTTTTTAAATGACCTCCGTGTCATTGTTTCCTGTTGCAAAAGCTATTTATAGAAATAGCTTGTGAAAATTGCTTTATGAAATGGAAAACCACAATATCACATTGCCTGATGTCCTGGCCACAACGAGGGGCCACAGGAAGTGAAGAGGGCTGGCCCCTGAGACAATGGAGCAATCAATGGCTCTCAGCCAGCTGGCTATAGAAGCATAAGTGGGTCAGCAAAGCATTTACCATGTAAGCATGAGGACCCGAGTTCAAGTTCACAAACTCATGTACAAAGTTGGACATTGTGGCACAAACAATTGTGTAATTCCAGCACTGGGGAGGCAGTGACAGGTGACTCCTTGAGACTTGCCCAGCGCAATGCATGAGCTGTAGGCTAACAGAAGGCACTGTCTCAAGAATAAGGTGGATGGCATTCTTGAGAAAGGACATTCATGGTTGACTTCTGGCCTCCAAAGCTCCCCCCACCAGGTGTGGGGGGGGACTGAGAGAGGCAGAGAGAACACAGGGTGCAGGGGTTATATGGAGCTCAGGCGTAACCCTAGGCTTGCTGTGTCCTTCCAGGCTTATACTTGTCTCCTGTGAGCAGCTTGTTATTTGCTCCGAAAATCATCCTAGTCCTCCTGGTAGATAGAGGTTAAGGACAGAGTCCGCAGTAAGAGTATGGTAGCAAAATGAGAAACAGCCTCTGCCCACACTTTTTCTTTCCCAAATGTCTGCTGTAGGACTACGAAAATATAAATATCTTGGTAAACTAATGTGATACACGACAGTTTTGGAAAGTGGAGAAAAACAGAGTTCAAGCACTTACATCAAGGAGGTCAGTGGAAAACGTGGCCCTTGTCTCTCCTGCACGTGCCCTTGTGTGTGGTCTGGGAAATGATGGGCATGCTCCTTGTTTATGTTCAGGAAGGGCCCCTAGGGCAGCTCCTTAGAGCCCAACCCTCCCCAACACCACACAACTAGTGAAAAGATAAGATTTCTCAACAGAGGCAGAACACCAGGGGACATTTGATGCCTGCCGTGTTCAAGTCACCAACAGACTCTCTTGCATCACTCACTTTTGTTAGAATTGGCTAATAGGCCACATTCCTTTGCTGAAGCCCGGCAAATATAAGCAGCGACCCTGCAAGCTGACTTCCTGAACTGAGCAGGGAAGCAGCCGGCATGGGGCATGCCTGGCGCCAGTTCCAAGCTCTGCTGTGGAAGAACTGGCTTTGCAGACTCCGGCACCCAGTAAGTGTTCTGGATTTCCAGAGGGCTTTGGGAGGGAGAACTGGGTAGGGATTGGGGTCTGATCTGACCTACCCTGATTCTTGAAATGTGCCAACATCCATGGGGGACCCGGACTGCAGGGTAATTTCCCATCAGAACCTATCCTACAGTCCATCGTAGGTGACCTCTCACAGACATTCTATTGCTGAATATAATCTTACCAGAGAAGGGCTAATTTAGAAATAAAGTGACAAGAGGAGCTTGAAGAATTGACATTTGGGGCATTTGTTATAAAAACACTGAGCTGCAAACCTTCTGGCTTAAGGAACAAAGCATCAGAAATGTTTAATACACAGACATAATATTGTGGATGCTGAGTCTAAAGCCCAAGGACTGAGAGCTTAATTGGGCTTCACATATACACCCTTCAGTGTTAGTCTATGACTTCCTGTCTTAGTGTTAACTCACATTTTTCCCACCCAGAACTGTATTCACTTTACAGCAGGTAAGCTTTCCTGAGCACATTGGAGTTGTGCAAACCAAACTTGTGCTAATATCTTAGTTGAAAAAAATCCTCTAAATGTGTATTTTAATGAAGTTTGGTTATGGCGAACAGTCCTTTATTCTTGATGAGTAAGCCTCAGCAGTTGAGATGCCCCAGCAGTGGACCTGCCTATCGTGGCAACTGACTTTCGTCTGGCTACTCCTTCAGCAGAGTGTGCTCCTACTCTTCTCGTGATGAGGCGAACAGTTAAAGGAAGGGTCCTCTGTCCTGAGTCTTGAGGATCAGGAGCATGCAGTTGAGAATTTCTACAAAAGTTTTGATATCAGAGATGAGCAAGTGAGACACAGGCTTCTGATGAACTGTGGGTGTGTTTTCTCTGTAAATGTGGTTTCCTTTTATGAAAGGTGGATTTCATTAATATGTGAGTGTTGGGATGGACACCTGTCTTCCCACAAAACAGAGTTACAGAGGAGGCTGGGTTCTCATGAGCACACTGTTCTTTTTCTTTTGAATATGTGAATTTATTAACTTCAATAGCCTACTGACAGAGTGGCTGGTGGTACCCAGACTCCCTCATTCCTTAGTGGTAGTTTTGCACAGCAATCCTTGCTGTGGAAAAAAAAACCCACCTCAACAGAAATATTCTGCTCCTGCATTTATTTATTTGGTGTCTGCTTATTTAAAATGGAGACCCCTTGTAGTTCATCTCTCACCACCTCATTTTCCTCGTCAGTATTTATGTTCTATAATATGCGGTAGAGTTATTTATTGATTGCCTGTGGGTCCTGTGCTAGAACGTACACCATCAAGGACAGCAGGCCATTTTTTCCAGTTGTCTACAGTATGCATGCAGAGCCGTGCCGGGCACATGAGAGGTGTCTGAAAAACCTTGGCTGAGACAGGCATAGTGCTACACACCTGGAATTCCGGCCCTTGCAAGTAGAGGCAGGAGGATAAAGGCGTTCAAGGTGATCTTCTGCTCATAATGAGTTCAAAATCAGCTTGAGCTATATGAGGCACTATCTTTTTTTTCAATTTTAAAAATTTATTATTGTTTTATTATTTAGAGTTTATTCACTTTGTATCCCAGCTGTAGCCCCCTCCTTTGTTCCCTCCCAAGCCCACCCTCCCTCTCTCATCTCCTCCCATGCCCCTTCCCCAGTCCACTGATAGGGGAGGTCTTCTTTCCTTTCCATCTTACCCTAGTCTATCAGGTCTCATCAGAACTGGCTGCATTGTCTTCCTCTGTGGGCTGGTAAGGCTGTTCCCTCCTTAGGGGGAGGTGATCAAAAAGCCAGCCCCTGGGTTCATGTCAGAGACAGTCCCTGTTCCCATTACTAGGGAACCCGCTTGGAGACTGAGCTGCCATGGGCTACATCTGTGCCGGGGTTCTAAGTTGTTTTGTTTGGAGTATCAGTCTCAGAAAAGCCCCCTGGAGGCACTATCTTAAAGCACCCATGATCTTAAAACACCCACAATCACGATAGTGGTGATGAAGATACAACAAAACCATACCTTTAGATGAGTTAGTAAAAGAAGGACTGAAGTACCTGCTTATTGCATTTATAGTCTTTACCATGGGTCACAAAACAAGTGTGGACTGGCTCCAGAGACTATAATCAGATCTGAGAAAATCAACCAAATACCAAATAGAATATTATATGACCCTTTTCAGGGACTACCACCAACAGATGTCTGTGCAAAGGGATGATGGTAGGTGCGCAAAGTCACCTGTTGTATCACCGCTCTTCACACAGCAGAGCTAAAAGGACATAGGAAATCATGTAGAATGTGCAGCTTCCCAACTGGGCTTTGCCATTTACTAGTTGACTCACTCAAGAGCTAGTTGGAGTTCTTCCCTATGAGATGGCCAGAATGGTTAGTATATTTGATATGCTCACGACAGGGACCCTTAGATGAGGGGAAGTGACTCTTATCACAGTGAGAAAGGAACTAGTGGCTTGGCCATCTAGGACATGAGCTGTGGGCTCTGTGAGGAGGAGAGGATAGTAGAGCTCTAGGCGACCAGCTTTCAGGACCAGGCACAGGCCAGAACAGAATCTCAGAGGCATTAGGATGGCAATGTGCTCACATCTCTTCATCAATTGCAGTGGAAATATTGAGGGCAGGCCCCTCTGGGTGAATGTCTTTAAGCTGACCTAGTTTCCCTAGCTTCCTCTTCTCCAGTGATGATCTGTAAATTCTGTTTTTTACGTTGTTGAAATAAAGCATTGGAACAGATGGGGACATCCAATCTCAGCGAAGAAACAGTTTCAAATAAATGTTTATTCAGTGGATAAGAACTTGGCACTATTTGTATTTGTATTATTTGTCTATTTTACATGTACTTAAGAATCTGTTCATTTGGTTATTTTAGGATTATAGAACCAGTATTTAAATTTGAATTTTTTTAAAAATTTATTTGTTTGTTTGTTTTGTTTGTTTTATTTTGGTCACACATAGCCTTGGCTGTCCTGGAACTCACTATGTAGTCAAGCCAGCCTTGAACTAAGAGAGATCCACCTGCCTCTGCTCCCAAGTGCTAAGATTAAAGGTGTGCACAAACATGCTTAGGTATTTTACTTTTAAATTATGTGAATCTGTCTGTGGATATGTACATATGAATGTGGGCCTGAGAGGGTATCCGGTCTTCTGGAGTTGACATTACAGGTTGTCTGGAAGAGCAATATTGATTTTTAATGACTGAGCCAAATCTCCAGCCCCCATTGTTTCTTGAAAGAGCATTTTGTTATAGATATTTTTAAAAAATTAAAAAAGATAATGGATAGATAATGTTTATCTTTATGATGGTTAAGATTCTACTACTCTTGAATAATTGTTTATTGGAAGTCTAATTTTATGTTTAAAGCCACTCATTTTATTATTTTTGAATTTTTATTTATTGCATAAGCATTATAATAAGAACAAGGAAACCATTTTAAATCCAATGAAATTCTATTTTGATGATTCATGTGCTTGTTTCCAATACACATATTTTGGTTGTTAATGTCATAGACTTTCCTTTTCTCATTAAGCATCAAAGCCTAGCTTTTTAAAAGTTAGTGTATGGTCTTCCGATCCAGTGGTTTTATTGCATAATAGCTTATCATTGGATGCACATAACTTATTTAATTATTTCTTTGATGCATGAAGGCACATTTTTTTTTGCATTTGTGGTATATGTATGTGTTTGTGTTTACGTGGTGTGTGTGTGTGTGTGTGTGTACACATGTATCAGAGATTGACATTAGTGTCTTTTTATTGCTCCACGCTTTAGGTTTTGAGACAGGGTCTCACACCTGGAGCTCATGGATTCAACAAGACTAGTTGGCTGGCAAGCTCCAGTGTTAGGATTACAAGTGTAAGCCACCATGCCTACTTTTTTTTGTTTGTTTGTTTTCTTCTTAAAATTTTTTAAAAATTTAATCACTTTGTAGCCTGAAGAGCTGCAAAAAGATCCTTTTCCCTCTTCTCCCAGTTCCACCTCATGCCCCCTCCCCCCATTCCCCTTCTCTTTCTTCTCAGAGAAGGGGAGCCCCCTCAATGGATACCAACCCTTCCTGGCACATCAAGTTGCCGCAGGACTAAGCCTTCCTCTAAGTCAGCCCAGCTAGGGGAAGAGGATCCAGAGGCAAACTACAGAGTCAGAGACAGCCCCTCCTCCAATTGTTAGGGGGACCAATTGTTGACCAACCTGCACAACTGCTACATATGTGTAAGGGGTCTAGGTCCAGGTCATGCTTACTCTTTGGTTGTTGGTTCAGTCTCTGTGGGTCCCCATGGGCCCAGGTTAGTTGGCTCTGTAGGTTTTCTTGTGGTGTCTTTGACCCTTCCAGCTCCCTCTATCCTTCCTCCCATTCTTCCACAAAACTCCCCCAGCAACCTATTGTTTGGCTGTGGTCTTTGTATCTGTTTCCGTCAGCTGCTGGGTGGAGCCTCTCAGAAGAGTTCTGCTAGGTTCCTGTCTACCAGCATAGCAGAGCATCATTAACAGTGTCAGGGGCTGGCTCCCCCAGAGGGTGGGCCTCAGGTTAAGCCAGTTATTGGTTGGCCATTCTCTCAACCTCTGCTCCATCTTTATCCCTACACTACTGGCAGGTAAGACAAATTTTGGGTGAAAGGTTTTATGGGTGGGTTGGTGTCCCCATCTCTCCATTGGAAGTCTCACTTGGCTGCAGGAGGTGGTCACTTCAGGCTCCATATCCCCCACTGCTAGGAGTCTCAGCTAGGGT
Organism: Pachyuromys duprasi; assembly: GCA_028658305.1. Lineage (NCBI taxonomy): Eukaryota > Metazoa > Chordata > Mammalia > Rodentia > Muridae > Pachyuromys > Pachyuromys duprasi. Next base: position 2,969,621 of record CM053754.1, read on the forward strand.
CACCCCTATAGGCTCCTGGGAGCACCTCTCCTGTCCCAGAGATGCTCCCTCCAACATTTCTGCTCTTTTCCCCAGTCCTCCCACCTTGCTCTTCCCATACCTGGTCCCTCCCTACCCTCTCTCCCACTCAGTTTCCTCCCTCCATCTCCTTTATATATTTATTTTATTTCCCCTTCTGAGTGAGCTTTTTTTCCCCCTTATTATGTGAATGCAGCCTAGAGTTTTAATGTTTGCACAGAAAGCTCTTTAACAATGGATTCATCTCTTCAGACCCAGGTACATCTTCTTGGAAACATTTTTCTTTGATTAGCTTTCTGGAGGAGGCTTCCTAGACCTATTGATTCTGGGCATGTTGATGGAAGTAGAACCTGTACTCAGGAGTGTCTATGGATAGATTCTGACCAAGCTCATCTATACTACTGAATCCAGAATCTATGCATGAATTTATATATTTGTCTTTTATTTATCTGAACTACACAACAACCAAATCTATTATGTCTAACTTTAAAAATGAAATAAGAATATTGTTAGCTGAGTGGGATGGTTAATCATGATGTAAACCTGATAGGATGTAGAATCACCATGGAAACACATCACTGGGCATATCTGTGAGAGGTAATCTAGATTAAGATAATAAAAGTGGGAAGACTCATCCTAAATGTGACGCTCTGCAGACTGGGGTCTTGGACTAAGTAAGAAGGAAAAAGTGAGAAATGAGTATAAACATTCATTACTCTATACTTCCTGTTGGTGGTTGCAATGTGACTACATGCCTCCTGGTCCCACTCTACCTTCCTTGCTTCTGTGGCCTGTATGTCCCCAAACTATACATCTAAATTTCTTTTGTGATAGAAATGAAGCAAGTAACTAATTCATCAAGTGTTGCTTCTTGGGAGTGTCATCATTTTTTTTAAAATTATTCTCTGCTATGATGTGGTCTAGAGAGTGGCTGAGCCCATTCTGTTTACTCTGGATGACAACATTGCCCAACCTGACCCTTGATCTTTCTTGGGGTCACTGTTGTCAGACCTCATACATCTTGATTTCTGTTCTTAATGGTTACTGCTAACCTCTCTCCTTTTATCCCCACTGGAGGGAATCCTGATCACTTATCAGCTATTGAGAGCTAACAGAGCTGTTTGAGTTAGAATAGTCTTGCTGAAAAGTTTGGTTAGTTGTGGGTATTGAAGTGTCACATGGTATATATGCATAGCATATTGGATCTTGAATGTTCTGTAAAATCTCATGGGGAAGAAGCTTGGTTTGTGGGATGGTTCTATGGTGCTGGAAGCTATGAGAAGTTATTGGGTCACTGCAGGCATGTTGTTAAAGGGGAAATCCCAGTCTTTTATTCTCTTTCATTGCTTTATGAATTATGATCAGGTAAGTGGTTTTTCTCCACAACAAATTTCTTCCATGATATATGGTGTCACAATAGGCTTGAAACAATAGGGCCAATTTATTACAGACCAGAACTTCATGACTGTGAGTCAAATTAACTTTTCTCTTTATAACATGATTATATCAGTTGCTTTCTTATAGTAACAGAGAGCTGACTAATATATAGACATTGTAGTTTAAAAAAAAACCCTACAGTTAATTCTCAACTATAGGCAGTAAAGGATAAAACTATATTGGAAATATCCTTCTGTTCTGTACTCTTCAACACAGAACCCCATGACACATATCCCAGACCCCAGGCAGGCCCTCTAACACACAGTTCTCAGGGTTGTTGGTTTAAAAGGCCATAGTGATACCACAAATACTTTGTGTTGGGTTCAGACAAGAGTTATGGTGTCTTCTTCATGTTTCTCCTTCAGGCATGGCTTGGAAGAAGTCCGTGAGGATGTCCGAGCGGCAGTAGGGCAGCATCTATGCTTAACACACGGACTAGTTCAAATCTGTTTTCATTAGAGCGTTCCTAACCAGCCCGCCCTAAGTAGGCTGAATCTCCTCCTGCATCATCTCTAACTCTGCATCACCTAATTAAGGTGTAACCCTTAAAACATTCTTTAAAAAGGTTTTCCCTTTAATAAGGAAGGCAACACATTTTCAAGTTTCATTGCCTTAAACCTCTGACATTTTATGTGTGTGCATCTGTGTATTTGTAAAAAAGAATCTCATATTTATTTGAGATTTTCATCCACCCCTGAGTTCCACGATGCTTCAACCTGACTCCGTGTGGTGCATAACTTTCTTTTGGAAAAAACTTGCTGACCTCAATTTTCTGCATTTTTCTGAAACTGAAAACAACCATAGATATAAAGCCCAGAAGTGGGACAGATCATCTTTTTAAAAAAAATATTATCTTAGAGGCTGATTCTATTCTTGTTACTACTTTTGTATAGCTAGAAGTTATAGTTCAAGGTTTCCTGCCAAATATATTTGACTTAAGGTTCTGTTAGCAGGTACCAGGGGGTCATTGGTCAAGCAAATGAACTCTTAGTCAGGTTAGTAAAATAAAATAAAATAAAATAAAATAAAATCTTGATCTTGAAAGACTATTCCCGACAAGATGCGATACTCGTGTATCTCTTAAAATCTCAGAATACCCTTTTATTGGAAAGTACCTCAAAAGTTCAAATGTTCAAACCGAACATTAGCAGACATTGGATATGCTTCAAGTGAACTGACCTGTCAGGGGCTTAAATGAGTAACAGCGTTTACAGTTCCCTGCTGCAGTCTTAGTCCTGAAACCAGTATTCTCTGGATTAGGAGTCTTGCTGTACTCTGATGCTGCAAAAGATATTTCCCATCAAGATCGATTTCCTAGGACTGAGCCTGTGATCTTGCTTTAGGGCAGTGAGGCTGAATCTGTGCTTGCCCGCGGGGCATGTATGAGTCTGCTTAGTCTGCCATAACAAAATACTATACAAAAAGTGGTGTAAAAAAGAAAGTGTTGCTTCACAGCGGGAAGCTGGAAGCCCAAGGTTGAGGGTGGGCAGGCTAGCCTCTCTGAGGAGTGATGTAGACACAGCCTTTCCCGTGTCTCTTCTCATCATTCCCTCTGTGTTATTCAAGAGTTCTCTCTCATAAGGAAAGGGCATGCCACATGGGGTCAGAGCTCATTCTATTCTAGTATGACTTTGTTCTAACAAAATTCTATGTCCAATGATCCCGTTTCCAAATAAAATCGCTGTGGTGTGCTGGGGAGTGGGGGTAAGGACTTCTTCACCCTAGGAGCAGCAGGGGACAAGTGCAGCCTCAGTGATAGCCTGGCTGAGGCGGGGGGTTCTGTCTTTATTAGCACAAGCACTGTCTCAGGGATAAAGGCATACCTTGAGTAATTTAGTACATTTAAAGAGCACAACTTAATCTCTAGGCATCACAATTCCGCAAGGAGAAATGCTCTGCTTAACTCACTTGGGTGTAAGGGAAGATGTTTGCTACTTAGAATTCAACTTGTCTCCAGGAATGGTGGCACACCTGCTGCCTGGTGAGTTCAAGGCCAGCCTGTGTTGTACAAGGACAATCTGCCTCAAAATTCAAACAAAAACAAAGATATTACTTCTTTAAGAATATGTTAAAATCTCCAGTCATCACGAAGTAAACCACAACACCTTTCCCCTCCTAGATTTGGGAATTTCCCAATAGATGGACTGGCAGGGAGGTCCCGTGATTCTGATTCTTGCTAAATTCTAGCTACAATATCATAAGGTTTAAAGGTGAACAACTATGGCTTAGAGGTCTGACACCTAGAAGAGAGTAGTATTTGAGTGTATTTGTGTAGTATTTAAGTAGACAGACTGGACAAACTCTGCTGAATTTTCTGGGCGCTGTAATCCCCCAGAGAATCGCATGATGGCTGTTCTCAACTTTTCACCCAAAGTCCCAGGAGTCAATCAGCTTTGTCCAACTCCCAGAATCCTCTCATGGAAAAGGCCTGGTCAAACTGTCTGCCCCTACTCAGATCTTTCTGATGGTTGTCCAGCACTGTCCAGGCCGTTAGCGTGGATGTTGATTAGATGATTTTTGCTTAGGCCACAGTGGCTATTATGTCAATGGTCAGTCCTCCTCTCTTGGACATATCAGTAGGTACCAGAATCCACATCTAAGCACAGATGTTCTCCAGGCTCAACCCTTTCTCAGGGACCAGTCAGGCCTAAGTGCCTGATGGGCACTGCTAAATGGTTATCTGCTGACAAATCTCAGAACTTTCTGCTTTGTATCCCAGCAGCCAGCCATCTTAGAAGAGTTCTAGGTGTACACGCTGCTGAACAAGATCAGGGTGAGAGATAGTAGGTCCCCAGAACAGCATGTTTGCCCTTGCCTTATTCTCATGGGTCCCAGTAGATATGGAGAAGTTGTTCATTTTCCATAATTAAGCCTCGTAGATACCATATTAGCCAGCTACATTCATATTTGGATGCCTTGTAATAGTCTGAAGCTCTGTCTGAACTCTCTTTACACATTTGAGTGATAATCTTGTGCCCATGTAATAGATAAGAAAATCAGGAAAAAGTGCTTGTAGGGTTCTGCTGTGGTCTTAGGCTGTTTTCACTGCTTGACCCTGGGGAGGAAACTGTTGTGTCATTGTGAGGCCACTGCACATCATCTGGGTATGTCTCAGTAACCTGGGAAAAGCAGTGCAGAAATCCAGTTACTGAGAAGCAAACATGTTTTGTGGTTTTAGAGTTCAGAGCAGGTATGCATTGGCTTGCTGTTCTCTTCATAATCAAGGGATCGCAGGCCCCTTTCAATTCTGATTGACCTTAATTTGCTTCTAATCCTTTGATTTTGGCTTTGTTTTCCTCCCATCCCTTTTCTTAAAGCACAAGTCAATACACAAACTGCTAGCCAGGAAGGATGAATCTTTGAAGGAGAGCGAGGGAATGCCTGCAGGAAGAAAGGGTCTCAGGTAGTTTGGGTCCCTTGTGGGTGTCTTTTGGGTCTTGCCCCATGGCCTGAGGGTAAGAATCTTCTAAAAGAATAGAAAATGACTGCTTTGCAAGTACTAGCCATTAGGATTCATTTCTTACCTTATCTGATTGTGTGCCGGAGGGGGGTGGGCGATGAAACAGACACCTCTCCTCTCTATGGCATTCTTGTTCAACTTGTCACCAACACCTTGGAGAGAAAATGTGAAGACCACCAAAAAGGTTTTTTGTAGGATGGAGGCTTCTGAGGAACAGAACATGGCATTTCCTTGCTGTAATTATGGATTTGGCATAGATAGGCCTATTTTTGTTGCACTGAGAGGAATTCTCACCATGCAGCCCAGGCTGGACTTACACTCATGATTCTCCAGCCTTAACTATCCTAATGCTGGGATAGTAAGTGCATGCTACAACCTTGTCTAGGTCTGGAGTTTCTATGGGCCTGGCTATGGCTTTCCTATGCCAGGCACCCAGGACAGTCCCAGGATATGTAGGAATACTGTCTGGTCTGGATGACTCACTAGAAGGTGTCCTTTAGGCCAGAGTCTGGAACTCTGAGGACAGCTGCACCTGTGTGCAATGGTGCTTTCCTGTCAGGGAGCAGCACTCCTTAGGAATCATAAAGAAGTGACAGAAGGCACTGAGCATAGTTGTTGAGCTAGGGAGTTGTGGCTGAGTGTGGCTCAAAGGGAGCTGCCACACAAAGCCTGAGGCAGAAGCCATGTCACAAAGACGGTAGATACATAATAAAACAAAAGCTGTATTTTATTATGCTGAGAGCCATCACACAAAGTTCACACTCTAACTTCCTGATTACTGTCCTCAGCCTATCTTCCAAGTCTGCTCACCCATGTGACATGTCTTAGCTGAAGGTCAGGTCCAGCCTCTAACAGAGATTTCTGATTTGAGGGTCAGGATCTTGGGAGAGACTCTCCAGCCACAGGCGGATCAAGGTGGTGTCTCTCCAGGTGTGCAGAGCAGAGCGTTGCTCTTGGTCTCTGCGTATATACTGTCCAGTGGGCATCATGGGCTTCTAGGACTGTGTCTAGTTATTTTGAGTGAGTCATGTTACTGAGTTCTGGTTATCAGATGCAGCCAGCCTTGGGTGTAGTGAGGATACTAACTGAGCTATTGTTACATGTGTAAAAGACATGTTTTTCCTATGCTCATTACACACCAGTGACTGGTGCTCTCTTTGACCAAAAGCATTTCTCTGTGCTCTGGCACCTGCTACCTGCTTTAATGTCACACTACCAAGACCCGTATGGCATCCATGTGTCTTTTCTTCAAGCTCATCATGAACTTTAGTCCTGGATTCTTACAACTCCTCTACTCACTTCACAGACTCAGGAAGCTGAGACCAGGGAGAGGAAGTGCCCATTGTTGGCACAGACCAGGGAAAGTAGCAGGGCCTGCACTGAGAGACCTGGATCTATCTGAAGCAGAACTCAGGCAGGCTCTTCCTGCCTCTTCTAGTGAACAGCACTGAGTGAAGTCTTATGGAGTTTATCTGATGAAGACTAAAGTGAGTCATGTAGGATAGAATGCCCCCAAACTAACAGAGCCAGGAGACTGCTTCTCATAAATGAATACCAGGGTTGAAATTGGTGGCCTACATATGGTGAGCTATTGGAAGCCACTGGCAGTATTACCATAGCACAGCCCTGCATGTGACCTCTACCACAGCCTTGAACTATAGATCCACAGCACACATTGGCATACACCATCAGAGATGGAGCTGAGGTACTAGTCTTATGAGTTCTGTCATGAAGAGACAGTCTTGTTTCCAATCTTGGTATCCTATCAGGTTCCATGTAAAATAATATGTATTTCAAATATTCATGTATGTCATATATATGATTTACTTTTACCATTTTAATTCTATATATATGTGTGTGTGTGTGTGTGTGTGTATCTGTATGTGCCTTGTGCATGTGAGTGCAGTGCCCTAAGAGGCTAGAAGAGGGCATCAGATTCCTAAAACTGGAGTTGCAGGTGGTCGTGAGACACCTCAGTGGGTGCTAATAACCAGATTCAGTCTATGTATAAGAGCAGTAAGTGCTCTTAGCCACTGAACGATCCTCTAGCCCTTTGATATATGTTGTGTCAAGCATCACCTAGACTCTGGGCATACTTTCAGTAATCTTACTGAACTGTAACACAGATGAACCAGAAAGGAACCTGGATTAACCTTCTGTTCTGGTTTGTGCTGCCTGCTGCCCAACTTCTTCCTAGTAGGATTGAACAGGTCACATGATATCAGTTGACATATCCGGTATTGAACTCTTGCTGCCCTGTGTGGTTTGTGCTTGTGATTTATTCCATCTACAATGGTATAATATGGTTTATTTGGTTTTCCATATTGAGGGTTTTGTCTAAGGATGGATTTTGCTCCAGATCTTCCTTCATGAAGGTGAGAAGTCTGCCAGCTTTATTCCAGCCTGGGGATTACATATATGCACTTCTCTGCTTTTTAAAAAGAATCTGCTTTTTAGGTTTGTTGTCCTGATTTGTTATATCAGATTTTGTATAACATATAGTCATCTTCTTCCCTCTTTATGGGCTCATCCTCCCTTCTGCTCACTGAACTCAGCTATGACAGAAAAGGTGTGACCCCCACACACCCAAACTCTGGCCACATTAATGGAGGGTTTAAAAATGCTTCATTGACAATGATGTGTCCTATGCATTTACTAATGACCTATGCTCTGTTTCTACTGTTATTATTATTAGCAATTAGAACAATAACGAAATACTTTTGACAATATTCTAGAACTTGTTCTCCTGTTTCATAATTATTATGAGCCCTTGGTCCTAGAAACCACAGTTGTGATCTGAAGGTAGATGGCTTCCTTGTCTCTAGACCATTCTTACTAGTGAGCATCTTTGCCCAGGATTATTCACATTACTGCTTCTTTCTTTCTTTCTTTCTTTCTTTCTTTCTTTCTTTCTTTCTTTCTTTCTTTCTTTCTTTCTTTCTTTCTTTCTTGTGTGCACAAGAGAAGAAATTGTATCTTGTTTACTTCTTTAAAGCCAGAGCTTATAGCTCAATGTTTGACAGTCAGTGCTAAATAAATGTGTAATGACTGTCAAAAGACAAATGATTATTTTGCAATAGAATTGTTTAAAAAAGAAGGAGAAAGACTTCATTTGTCAACATCTCTTTTTCTCAGTGTCCAACTGCCATGAAGGTTTGCAGGGGTTTTTCCTGAAGAAGCAGCTTTAGGCTGTCACGGGATCTCTGCTCTTGGAGTGTCTCAGCCCCTTGCCTCACAGTACCTGCTGTGCTGTGCCCACAATTGAAGGTGGCATTTGGTACTGATTTTCTCCTAGTTTATTTGAACTGTGTGAGTGCTGGATTGGCTTTTCTGAAGCAACAATGGTAAAGGCTGCAAAACACTTCTGGAAAAGTCCCTACTTCTAAGAGGTTGGCATTGGGAGGCCCTAAACAGCCCAAACAGACACAACAGAACTTCACGTTTACTGCAGAAATCTTTGTTTTCAAAGTCCAGGGTAACAAACTAATTATGTATTTTGCTTCCTTGCTATTCTAAATTTAGGATGGTTCCCTTTCCTTCAGCCAGTGAGATCTTGGCACAAGCTTCTCTTTCAAAGGAGCTTGTTTCTTTCTTAATTCTTCAGCAATTTTATTTTGTACACCAAAGCCCTTTATCCTCTGTGTTCTAAACTGTATCCCAAGCCACATGCTGCACGCGCCACTTGGAGGATTTAAAAATGTCTTTAGGCTCAGTCTGGAGGGTGATTTGCGCACATGAGGTGGATGTTGACTTATGTGCTCTGCAGACCTCTAAGCTTTGTCCAGGTTCCATCATGAGGCAGTTCAAGGACACCAGGTAAAAGAATTACGTCATGGTTTCCAAGGTGTTAGTGAAGCCCATCCCACTGGTTATCTTGAAGCTTGTGTACTCCTAAGAAATGCCCCAGGATGATGGGGGGTGAGGAAGCCAAGGAGGGGCTTAGTTTTCTTTATCTAAGTGCCCAAATAACCTGACTCCTTTCATTTCACAAATGGAGAAGTAATGTCATATATGCAAAATACCTGGGTCCCCAGAAATGCTTAAGATTTCTGATCTCTTCCAGATTTTAGAAGATTTTCATGTACATATAATGTGATCCTTGGGGAAAGAACTAAACATTCCATCTACACACAAAATTTATTCATCTTTCATTGAAATTTTTACATACAGCCTGAAGGAAATTTTATGCAATAATATAATTATTTTATCCATGAAACAAAATTCCATGGTGTGTATTTTTTCACTGATAATGTCATGTCATTGCTTTGAACTTTCTAAACTTAGGAGCATTGTGAATTTTTCCAAGTTTTTGGATTAACGATGTTCAATTTGGTCATTCATTTTATCCTCTATGAAACAGAGGATAAAAGTATCCTCTGTCTACTTTGTTCACTGTTTCTCCAGTTTGTAAAATGGCACCTGGCATGATGTATACTTTATTTTCTTCTCTCTCTCTCTCTCTGGGATTTGAGAGAGGGTTTCCATGTATAGCCTTGGCTGTCCTGGAACTTGCTCTGAAAACCAGGCTGACCTCAAACTTTTAGAGATTTGCCTGCCTCTGCCTCCCAAGTGCTGGGATCAAAGATGTGCACCACCACCTCTGGGCTTTCTAGTGAGCAAGCAAATGAATCTATCATTTTTTTTAGTAGATTTTCTAAAGAACACAGATGGCATTTTAATAGGGTTTAATACATATATATTGTAGTTTAAGAAATTTGTGGCTGAAAACACCAATATGATGCCCTCTGTTTTCTTCCACATATTTCTTTTTATTTTTCCTTTTTTCCCATTTAGCTCGATATATCATATGTCAGGGGCCTCCCCAATCCCTGTCTCCCACCTTAGCTCTCCAGGAAGACCAGTCATATGGCACAGTTGTTGAATAGCAAGTTCTCCTGTTGATCAGTCAGCTTTACGTGTGTGTGTGTGTGTGTATGTGTGTGTGTGTCAGATTTTCAGATCTTCATGGCTCTGTTCCTGGGCTATCTATGTGCCTCAAAGGACAGTTTGCCTGTTGTTTAATGAACAATATATTGTTTAAATTACTATTATTTTATATAAAGTTTTGACATATTTGAGGACAAGCTCTTTTGACCTTGGATACTTTTGGTCTTTATTCTACTAACTATATCTAAGAAACATCTCATTAAGTACGCAATATATTTGTTGGGCTCTGTTTGGCTTGGTGGCTATTGTACTGTATGGATATAGGCTTGCATTGAACCGAGAGGTCAGGGCAGAAATCATTTCTTCACGACAGTGACACTTTTATGAGTTATCAATGCTCATTTGTTACTGATTTAAATATTTTAGTGTCTTTGAACAAAACTAAATGTCATGTAAAATTACATGTATTTAGTTTTCTACTAAAATTAAAACTATTTTTATTTTTTCTCTTCAGCTCATCTATATTTTTTGTGGCTAGTTGAACGTCATTTTCAAATGCGTTTTCTTATTGACTCTTGCCAGTGGAATACCCAATTGCCACAAGACATGTTACATGGAATCTTTTGTAGAAGTGGATTTGGGACTTTCATTCCCTAATTTTGTCAAGTGCTCTGTATTAGACTATTAAGTATACACATATATATTTAGTCCTTATTATAAATTGCTGAAGGTTTTCATGTTGAAAAACTTTTTTTGTAGTGGTTCTCTCAGTGACTTAAGTCTTGTTTGTGTGGTGGTAACTGATTCGTTTACCATTTACTTACTATATACTTTTCATCTCCTCACTCTTGACAATGTTGCCTCTTTATAGTTAATTTTACACATCCTAAATAGTACCTGCTGATATCATTTGAAAGTAAAGACTGGAATCCTTGTCTTTCCAATGGATTAATCCCAGCACATGGTTTGAACTCTGCGCATGTGATGTGTATGTGTGTACACATGTACATATGCTGTGTGTGTCCAGTGCTAGTGTGGTGTGTACACACAAGTATGTGGTATGTACAAACGTCTCCTCACGTACTGTTTCAGGGTGTGTCTATGTTCTTTGTAGTACTGCATGTGTATTATCTGTAGATTTTCATCTTTTACCTGCTTGAAAAAAATCCTTAGGTGTAATTTTTAAAATATAACATTTTCTGCTTTTTCTCTTGGGGAAACCTTGCAATTCTTTTGGAACTGGGATTTTACCGGCCCTGCACAGCTACTTCCAGACAGCAGCAATGAAAGCAGAAAGGATATCACTGGATTATAAATATTTTTTGCCATTTTCATGTTGGATTTCACTGTCAAGCATTTACACTTTACTGTTCATGGTCTCTGTATTTTCTGTATTCTGTAATCACTGAAAGAGTGTGCACACACATGCACACACATGCACACACACACATACACGCAAGTGAACACACACCCTGCACTTTTCTTCTTTTAGTTCTTCCCTTGTCTTTGATGAATAGCCTGAATTTTACTAGCCACAGTTCCAGAATGGTTAATTTTCTGAAATACAGCACAAAATTGCTATTTTAATCTTCAAATTGAACATTTTGGGTTTCCTTTTTGAATTCTTCCTCTCAGGGATGCTAAATTCTTATATTGCACAGTCTTTACTTATTTCTGTTTTAATGTTTTTGCCTTTAAAATACTTTAAAATATCACTATTGTTACCTCCAACTTTATGTGTTTAAGATTTCATGTGTAACTAGTGTCTATTTTTGTGGTTTTTAAGTCAGTTGTGCACAATTTATTTTCTTCTTCTCTCTCTCTTTTAGCTCCATAAGCTTTCACTTTGTCATCTTTTAAAGGTCTTGTTTTTATGAAGTCGCTCTTCTTTATGAAGTGCTCACAACTCTTCTATTTATTTCCTTTCATATTATGCTCCTTGGCTTTCTTTGGCCTGTGTTTGGCTTGTCTGTTTCTCACCATTATGTTTAGATAGCTGATGATTTCTAAGGAATGTGGCTCACAATTTGGCAGCTTAGCTAGAGTACTGTATTGGTTCTCAATGCTTTTCTTTTAAAAATGCTTTTTTGTTTGGTTTTCTTTTATATCGGGCCCCTGGTCACATGCTGTATCTCTTTTTTTTGAAGAGGAGGTGTGGTAGGGAAGAAGATGGGGCTCACCTGAGATGAAAGGCAATCTTTATAACATTAATCGGGCTCTAGGTCCTCTTGTGAGTTATACTGCATTCACTCCCATTCACTTGAGGAAATTTCTGTCTAACTTTGGATTTGATTCACTAGTATATTTGTTGTTGTTATTGCTGTGTGTTCTGCTGGGGATCAAACTTAGGGCCAAGTGCCACAAGCTCTCCTACTGAGCCCCATCCCAGCTCATTCTTTCGTCTCTTTTTGGGCAGCCTTGGGGGCTTCTGTGACAGCCACATCCTTGCTGCTCAGGCTCTTTTTGTTTCATTAGATTAGTCCCTCTAGCAGTTTCCCATAGTGCTCTGACAGAGGAAGGAATAAGGAGATACCTTTAGTGTGTTTCCCTTCCTCAGTATGGGTGCTGTGGAGATACTGGACATATGTCATGATGGCTTTGGACACTAAGGACTGGGTTGGGACTAATCATTTCATAGGTGTTTGTTCATGTGTTTTTATTTTGAGGATCAGACTGACAAATTTTGCCCTGTTTCCTCTAACTCAGTGGTTCTCAGCCTTCTTAAGGCTGTGATCCTTTATTACAGTTCCTTATGTTGTGGTGACCCACAACCATAAAATTATTTCATCACTAATTCATAACTATAATTTTGCTATTGTTATGAATTGTAATGCAAATATCTGATAGGTAACATATGTGACCCTCCTAAAGGGGTCATGACCTGTAGGTTGAGAGCCACTGCTCCAACTTCTCCTTTCTACCCCATCTTTATTTTGTCTGAAGGAAGAAACATTCACTGTATTTCTTACCCACATCCTTTATGCTACGGTTTCTTGAATTCTTATCTGAGCTGTGCTGAGAACAAAAGAAAAATCTCTGTTCTTGCTTGGGGTGGGGATGTGAGAGGAATAGGGAATAAGACAGGGACCTGCACGCCCATGAAGGTCACAGAGAAGGGCTGTGAACGTCAGATGTACTCTGACTCTCTCCTGGTGGGGACAGCCTCCTGGGACTCTGCTAAAAGAGCAGACGGCTTTGTGTTTGCTTGGGAAGGTGACCCATGACTTCTCAAGCATTAATAGGTTCAACGGATGATTGATTATTTTTCTTGAAAGCAGAGCCTGTGGCAGGGCTCACCTGGTGCTTTTGGACACTGATGGGCTTTTTCACTTAGAGCAGATCATAGGGTTTAGAAGTGAGAGCCTGAAGCCTGGAAGGGAGAAGAGTCCTACAGGCATTCCCATTAGCAGGAGTATGATTCAAATGCCAAGCGAGATTCTGGATAATGACACATGAGAAGGAAATCATGAAAATGTGATGAGAAGGGCAGATTTTGACCCCCGCAGAGAAACAGCCCCATGAAAGGAGGCAATTCACAGGTGCACAGTGGCCACTGACACAGCAGAATTCAGCGTCTCTGTGGATTCATTCCTGGGGTTAGTTTCAGATTCAGAACAATAGAAAGTTCTTCCTTCTTGCACTTTTCAAAAGGGCAGTTGACCAACTTGTAAATTTAAAAAAGCCCCAAAGTAGTATTCTTTTAGGCTTAATTGGCTTCCCTTTTGAATTTCAAAATCTTCGAAGAATCTTCTCAAGGGGATGTAGAATTATAATACTTGCAATAATTTTCATTAGTAACTAGAAGCTTGTCATTGTTTTAAGACTATATTGATAATATTTGTAGTCATGGCTGATAGAGTTAATTTGTCAAAACTCCTTAAATTTTGCTTTCTTTGCCTCTAGGGAAGAGAGTAAAGATACTAATTTTTTTAATCGATAAGTTGTCTGCATGAAAGATTTAAATAACAAAAAGCAAGTAAGATGGGCATGCCTATAACCTCAGCACCCAGGTAGAGTCAAGAAGCCAACAGTTCAGGGCTAGCCTCAAATATATAGTGAGTTTGAGGCAAGCCTGGGCTACATATGATCCTATCTCAAACAAAAATCAAAACAAAAATGGTAAATGAAATAGAGATAAAATATCAGCACCCCTCCAAGGCCAAGAGAGGGTGAAATTCTTTAATTAAAAACCAGAAAGTGATGATTTTCAAGGTAGTTAAAATGATTTAATAAAGAGATGGGTACCTGAAAGAATAGAGAATTAGTGGACAGGGAATTAAGTGGTTAAAAACATTTTTTCATTCTACTAAGTAAAAGGAATTGTTTTTGCATATCAACTGATAAAATTACGACAGAACTTAAAAGCTAGTGCTAGAGCTGTAGTGCAAAGCTGACATGCTTGTCTAGTATGCAAGAGACTGTAATCCCAAATATTCCTAAAAAACTACAAAAATCAAGGAGTTAATCTTGTGTGCTGTGGGGGTATGATGGGACTCAGTGATGATCAGGCCTCACTCTCAATGAGACAGTTACAGCTTCATCTACCTAGATTCAAATCCAGAATAAAGTTCAAGCGCACCTTGGCTCAGGGATTGAACGTGCCATGTTTCTCACAGGTCAGCCAGAGCAGTATGAAAACCCATGGTACCATGGTCACCGAGCAGAAAGTCAGGCACATCTCCATAGGAAGGTGACTGGTTAAATAACCTGACATTAGAGTATTAATGATAGAAATGGAGGAGGTTGGTGAAACTTGGAGAGAACAAGAGCTCCACAATGACTAAACTGAGCAGGGCACAGGGGTCTTGTATGAGACGGTTTCTACAACCAAGGACCACGTGTGGATGTGTCCTGGAACCCCTGTTCAGA
>CM053754.1:2984791-3006413 GCA_028658305.1 Pachyuromys duprasi
TACCCTGAGAGACTCAGAGTACAATGCAGAGGTGGGATGACTCTGAATCTTGCCAGAGACATAGAGAACATCTGTTCATTGCCACCTCCAAGGCACTGTCTGATAGAAAACTGTTTCTAAACACAGAAATGTACCACACTATATAATTGTTAAAAAGAAAATCGAGGTTATAAGAATATAAGTAGAACACAATAAAATTGTATCAGGAATACCAGACCTGTGGACTTTCTGGATAGACCAGACTGAAGAAAGTATGTAACTCCCTTACCTGGACCCTTTAAGGAGGAGGGTGCATAAGCCATGACAGTGCTACCAACCTGTCAAATCTAACCACACAGTGTTCCTGTAAAGAGAACAATAGGCAGAGAACACCCAATTGTCCTAGGGTCTTCAGCATATTTCAGTTCCTGATGTTCATGTGTCCTGCTTGAGTTACTGCTCATCTGTCAACTGGATCATCTGTCTGGACCCAGTCTTGCCACTTACTTCTACAGCCTCTGATGACCTGTACCCTTGCACTCTTGCAGCTCAAATGTGACGCTGCAGCCTACCTCTAAGGAGGAAGCTGCAGTGATTGATCTTGGGCACAAACACCCTGCCCTCACCTCATTCCTTATGCTAGTCCCCATGAAGACTTTTCACTTCCCTATCAGATTCTGCCTCAAGCCTCTTTGAAATTCTTTGAACTCTGTTGGGACTTATAACTCTTCTGTAGCCATTCTATAGTACATTTAGAGGTGTATTTACTGTATGGTTTGTAATGTGTGATTAAATATTAATTTTGGTAATTTAGATTGGAATAAAAGAACCTGTGCTTGCCTTGGCCAGCTACCACAGAGAGTGAGATTTCTTGGCACGTTGTTGCCAATGAAAGCATTGTACTTGTGAAGTTATTGTTATTCAGTATGTCCTGAGATTGTATTTATCTCTGTTTCACATAGCATGCTCACAGCCTAGATACAGGCAACAGTGACTTTTTATGGAAGTAGCCTGGCCTGCCTGCCCACCATCCTTCAAATGAAAGGACTATTACAGTGCCTGGGAACACGTTCTGTCTTTTGTGTTTTTCAGGTCCTCTCTCTGGCTGAATTCTTCTGGCCATGCATCCTGTTCATGATTCTGACAGTGCTTCGATTTCAAGAACCTCCCAGACACAGAGAAAGTTGTAAGTTTGCTTTTGAAGACAATTTTTAGATTACAAATGTTCAAAGAAAAACCATCTACCCTTTTCTGTGTTCTTTACCAATTACTATAAGATTTCTCAGTGGGGTCGATGACTAGGGTTCTGTTATGACAACAGCAATATGCTTGAGGAATGTGTGAGGGAGCGGTAATTCAGGTTTCTTCACTGCTTAGGAAAGACATTCTTAGATATTTGCTGGGTCTAGCACTTAGATTTATCCCTTCACTGGAGCTGAATCTATCTGGGCTTGGATGCATAAACCTTTATTCATTTAGAAAGTGCTAGAAGCAGAGGTAAAGGGGCCTTTCATTTTAACATGACATGGTAGTGGCCATGACGATAACATAGGAAGGTAGAGACTGTGACCATGGACATGCACTAAGGAACTTAAAATAACTTCCAGTTCTCCAGAAGTATGGGCATTCAGGTCACTTGGTCTGTCTGATTTGATAGTCCAGTAGCCATTCCTCTTGGGAAATGGTGACCTGTTTTATTTTGACTCTGCCACTTGAAATGTATAGTTTGTTTGACTTTGCCAGCTTCCCACGAGAAAGTGATTATTAGATGTTAGAATTTATATGAAATAGGTTGTCAGTAATATTTAGGTTTTGCATATTATGAAGGCAAAGGGCTTAATGACTCATTTGTGCTTTTGAGGATGGTATTATGTGTTAGAGAAAATGACAAAGCCAGGCTATTATAATTTCAGTTATGAAGATACAAAAACCTTTTTTCAGGGCTTTTAAATTTTAATATTTTATTTATTCATTCAACAAATATGTATCTAGGGTCTTCTATCCCTCAAAGAACTTTCTAGAAGTGTGGCCTATTAGAATACAGTGAGAAAAGTGTCATAAGGGAGTCCATATAAGAACAAGTGCACTCACGGTTGGAGACTTCAACCCCTAACCCACCAAATACCCACTAATACTGGCGTCTCCTTCCTTCTGGATATGTTCCTGAAAAGGGTTACAGATCATCTAGAGAAATGTATCTTTTATTACTGGTATATTGCTCCAGATTTAGCTGTGATCTTGTGTCTTGTGTTTGCTAAGAATTTTACCTTCCCTCAAGCATCAAACACATTCACTTTTTTCATTCACCCATACACTCATTCTTCTTTTTTCATTCATTGAGTTATCAGATACTTAGTGAATATCTTCTGTGTGAAAAACATTGTGCTAAATTCTGGGCATAGTGGGTCTTCAAGTTCAGGTAAAGGAGATCATCCTCTAGACTGAAAGTAGACCTCAGGGGGAAAGCTGCTCTCTTGATTTTATGAGCCACAGCACACAGATCAGTAGCTTCCCAGTCACCTGTCATGGTCTCCATGCCTTGTCTTTGTGCATAGAGAAGTCAGGCAAGGTTGGGCCATGTGTCATCAGCACATTATTGATTGACGTTGGTCATTATAGGAGTATTTTTCCTCCTTCTTCCTCCCTCCCTTCTTCTCCCCTGTCTCTTTCTTTCTTTCTTTTCTCCCGTATCCCCTCTCCTTTTCCTCTTTCTCCTTCTCCTCCTCTTCTCCCTCCTTCTTCTTTTCTTCCTTCTTCTGAGTCTAAGTCTGCATGTATAGGACTGAATGAATGTGGCCATGTTTGCCCTAAAACTAATTATGTAGACCAGGCTGGCCTCGAACTCCAGAGATTTGCCTGCATCTGCCTCCCCAGTGCAGGATCCCGAAAGGTTTTGATAGTATTTGATGTAGTAAAGCATTTTCGTGCTATATAATATTTAGAAATGTCATGTAAATGTTTAAGAGTCCAAGTTGACATTTATCTGAAAGCTTTTTCTCAAACTTGAAAACATTCATTTTATTCTTCCCACTCATGGTTGGTTTGCATAAGGCTGAGTCAGAGGCTTGGCCATATTACAGAAGAGTGGCTGCTACATGGTAAGGGAAGCTCGTTAAAAACAGTGAGAGTTATATCATTCTGCAGTGTGAGTGTACACACTTTGGAGAGAGTGAAAAGTGTAAAAGGGTTTTATATTTCAATTCCTAAGGTATCTTTTAAGTTACTAACAGAGTTAAATAATACAATGTTATAGAGTCTACACCTGTAGATATCCTGTTTTGTCCTTGAATGGCTCATTCCTGGAACCATGAGCAAGGGCAGCAAAAGATGAAGAAATACTACACACAGATGCAGAAAAGTTGGGATTGGGCTGCCTGGGCTCTCTTTTGGAGAAGCCATATCACCCTCAAATTGCAGCATGTTTATTATATGCAGTTGAATAGGGACATAACTTATTGCATATAGCTGAACACATGGTAGGGTTATTATACACAGTCAAATAAGGAGAC
The DNA here is from genome assembly GCA_028658305.1 of Pachyuromys duprasi. Taxonomy (NCBI): domain Eukaryota; kingdom Metazoa; phylum Chordata; class Mammalia; order Rodentia; family Muridae; genus Pachyuromys; species Pachyuromys duprasi. The sequence continues at coordinate 2,988,280 of CM053754.1, forward strand.
AGTGTTATTACACAGATGAATACAGAGATGTGGTTATTATGTACACACGAACAAAGAAGCAGGCTCAGCTAATCTCAGTAGGAACAGGGTCTGTAGGGAAGTAGTCTCCAGGGGGAAAGCTATGGTGGACCCTTTCAACATACACATATGGATCAGAGGAAGGCTTTGTCATTCACCTGAGCCTCATGTGGGGAAGTTGGTGCCACTTCCATGGAGCTGAGTCATGGAAGTCCTTGCCATGACTTTGCTTAGGACCTTACTTACTCCATACACTCCCCTTTTTCTTATTTCTTAGGTGTTCAGGAATCTTCATACTTAGTGCAGGGGCAGTTCAATGCGGTGCTTGATACCAGGCCATGAGGGTGCTAAGAGGGACCCTACCAGTTACTATGCCTAACAAAAGCAAAAGGATGTCTTAGCTTGCAAGCTAAAGGGGTTGAGAACTTCAGCTAGGCGAGGAGAACTTTTGAAGTATTACTGGAGAAAGAATCTGATCATAAACTTTTTGCTTTTCTATGATGTGCCAATATAATTGGGTCACATGCATGCTGTTATTATTGTGGGTCCCAACACCCAGGAGGTGGGTCTCGATTATTTCCCAGTGCATTTATAATACATGTGATGAATTAAATCTTGTCTAAATTATAGGACTGTAACCTGCCCTGATTAGTTGAATAGATGGATCCTGTGGAGAACTCCAGTTAGTTAGAGAAATGCCTCCAAAATGGTGGAACTCATAAATATAAATGTTTGTGAGGGGATATAACCAAGCCATGGGATGAAAACACATGGGCCCAGGGGGTTTCTCTCTTGAGCAGTTTTACCTTCACCCAACTTTTGATAGTGGCTCAGGTAGCCAGCACTCTACCACAAGGTATCCTTCACCTGCTTGGTTTTTTTAATTTTTTTTCTGGATCATTAAGTCATATACTTACTCATCAATTTTTCTATTATTTATTTTTTCAAGTTGACAAATTCAGTTTCTCCTTCCCTGAAAACCAAGGGCATACTTCCACAACAAAGCCCAAGAACCAATGAAGCTGCAGCATCTCCACCTTATTCTGTATCCAAACTGCCAACATAAAATTACCAATCTTTCAGTTTCACCTGTTCCAAAAGTCTCTTTGTAAATACTAATGTATAACTGCATTTCTCTCTATTCTACACATTAACATAACTGTCTAGCTATAGATTCCACCTATTAGCATGTAATTGCCTATCTCTATATTCTTCTTAATGCATAACTGCCTATCTCAAAATGCCTTTCCTTCCATTCCTTTGTTTATTCCATTACCCATAGTTCTTTCTTTACTTTATTAGTATGCTTATCATGAGAGCATTCCATTTTTCTAATCAATGAGAGGTCCCCATAGTCAGTGTTCAGTACTCTGTTTGGGCACTCCGTTTTTTATACTGCATGGCTCCAGGAACTGACCCAACCAGAATAGCAAGGGAATAAAGAAAGAACATTGGCACAGAAAAGCTGGGTTTTGGTATTCTGGGGTCTTGGATGAAGAAGCCACTGTCCCACACAGAAGCTGAGCATGTTATCACATACAATTGTCAGAGAGGCAGGGTCATTGCTATATTGCACCTAGCACCTTACTTTAGGTAGTAGGTGTCAGAACTAATTTCTTCTTTGTGTTTATGTCCAGGTTACTTGCAAGCCCGGGACCTACCCAGCCGGGGTGTTCTCCCTTTTGTTCAAGCACTTCTTTGTAACACTGGCTCAAACTGTAGAAACATCAGCTTTGAGAGTTCCATGGATCACCACTTCCGGTATGAGAAATACAAACATCCTTTTCAGAATTCCTAGGATGGTTTTATATGCTGCCCCTCACCCCAAAGCCCTCAACTTTTATGCCATGTGCTTTTAATTCATGCTTAATAATCTATATATGTCAGGGACAGTAAAAAGTCAGACTTCAGAGTTAAAAACAAGTAAATTTTATTGCTCATATTCACATAGCAATCACTCCTGCTGATGTCCACTGTGTTTCAAGACAGATAGCATACTAAATGTTGATGAGAAAAATTCTATCTGCACTTAGTTCCTGTAGTTAAACTCTGACTTCAGAATTACTTGCTTAGTCTGTTTCTTAATTGGGTATAGTTAGAAATGAGTGGTTTGGGGCTACCTGCTGGGGTTCTTACTGTCCTGTCAGTTGACCAAGCTATTGTGCCAAGTTGTGATCAGGTGAAAGAGCAGCCAGTCACCATTCTCCTCTCCGAACTAACCCTGTCAAGATGCTCCATGGCTTTACTGCCTTCTCAGATTCTCACAATGCTGAGATAGCCCATGGCCTTATTTGGCATTGCTAATCAAGAGACAAAGCAGGACTTGGTTCAAGTGACAGGACTCAAAACGAAGAGGTTTAACGTGGAGAATCCAAAACGAACTAGGAACTTTTCTCAGGTGGAATAGTTAATAATCATGTCTTGAATTTATCTGTTTGTAGGCTGTGCAGTTGAATTAAACTTAAGAAACCAAAGATTTTTAAACAAAGTGAATGTTAAAACTGAAGATATTTATCTTTCAACCTTAGATTTTTAAATTTTATGTGTATGTTTTACCTGAATACACTTGGTATATATATATATATATATATATATATGTATGTACATATATATGTATATATGTATGTGTGTGTGTGTATGCACTTTGTGTGTACCTGGTGCCAACAGAGGATGGAAGAGGGTGTTGGATCCCCTGGAACTGAAGTTATGGATGGTTGTAAGCCACCATGTTGGTTCTGGGAACCAAATCCAAGTCTTCCATAAGAGTAACAAGTGCTCTTAACAGCTGAGCCAGCTCTCCACCTCCATCTTTTCACTTTAAATGGAATGCTTTCAGATAATTTTAGACATAACGGCTACAGTATTTATAAGTGGTGCTGTTTATGTAACAAAATATCCTAAACTGGATAACAGGTTTGCAGAAACACAAAAAGAGTACACATTGATTTCTCACAGTTCTGGCTATTGGGAGATCTACCAATGAAGTTCCAGTGTTTGGTAAGGATGTGTTGCTTACATAAAATGCTTACAAATAACACCTAATGGTGGAAAGTCTAAGGGCTGTCTCTGGAGCCTAATTTACAAAAACACTAGACCTGGTTACCATGTCTCCTCCCTCATGACCAATTTTTCTCTCCTTCTAATATCATCTTAGTGGCTGGGTAACTACCTGAAGTTATAGGGCAAAGATGCAATTACTGAGTCCTTTGTAGGTGCTTGCTTTTCTGAGATGGGTGTATAAAATTACAGGAGACTTTTTTGAAGTTGTATAAATACCAGTCCCCTGCCTCACAGTGAATGCTAAGACTACAGCTGTATTCCATGATGCCTAGGCATGAAATATTTTTGTTGTATTTTGTTTTATTCTTTAATTAGCTTACAAAGTTTAACAGCTTTTCTTATGGCATTTTCATGCACGATTGCTTTTTACTGAACTTCCTCCACCTCCTAGTATAGCTTGTCTCTCCATCCCCGTTTGCACTCTCCCACAACCTACAATTCCCCTTTTCACTTCAACTTTATGAGAGTTTTATTATCTTCCCACCCCTCTCCTTTAAGGCCTCTTCCCTACCTCTGTGAGACCCTTTCTAATTTCTTGGCATCTTTCTACACCCTTCCCAATATAAGTACACAAATATTAAAAAATACAAGCATGTGATGGAGAAGATGTGATGTTTTTCTTTCATAGCTTGAGTTAGCACCTTCATTATGTTTTCCAGATCAATGTATTTCCCTATAAATTTCATAATTTAATTTTTTATGTATAAATAAAATCCCACCCTGTATATGACTCATATTTTCATTGTCCATTCATCTGCTTATAGACATCTAGGCTTATTCCATTTTATTGATAGATTGAACAGAGCAACAATAAACATAGATACAGTGTGATGTTTTGGGTTTATGTATAGGAGGTGTTTTTTGTTTGTTTTTTGTTATGTTTTGGAGAATCTTCTACACTAATTTTTATAATGGCTACACCAATTTACACTTCTACTAATAGTGAGTGAGAATTTTTTTTTCCTCACAAAAGTCAGCATTTGCTGTCTTTTTCTTTTAATGCTAATTATTCTGATTTAGTGACAGGGAATCTCAAAGTAGTTTTTTTTAATTTTAACATTTTTATTTTATATTAATCACAGGTTATATACTTTGTATCCCACCCATAGCCCCCTCCCGCATTCCCTCCCTATCCCACCTTTCCCTCCCTCATCTCCTCCCTGCCCCTTTCCAAGTCCACTGATAGGGAAGGACCTCCTCCCCTTCCATCTAACTCTAGCTTGTCTCTTCAGGAATGGCTGCAATGTCCTCTTCTGTGGCCTAGCAAGGCTGCTTCTCCCTTGGAGGGGGGGTTCGGGGAGGTCGAAGAGCCAGCCATTGAGTTCATGTCCAAAATAGTCCCTGTTCCCCTTACTAGTGTACCTACTTGGGTATTGAGCTACCATCAAAGTAGTTTTGATTAGCATTTTCTAATGGCTGAGGATGTTGGAAGCTTTGAAAAAAAAATCTACTAGCTTTTTTTTTTAAGAACTCCCTGTTTAGAAGCCTGCATGGGACTGACCTCTGTACATATGTTACAGAGGTATATCTGGATCTTGTGGGACTCCTAACAGGGCTGTCTCTGACTCTATTGTCTGCTTTTGGGACCCTTTCCCCTACAGGGTTGCCTTGTCTAGCCTTAACAGAAAAGGAGGTGTCAGCTTACTGCAATATGATATGTCATACCTGGTTGATATCCATCCAGGCTGGCCCTTTTCTGAAGAGAAATGGAGAAAGGGTGGATGGATAGACAGGGGGCCAGGGAAGGGGAGGAGAGAAGGGGAGGAAAAACCGTGTAAGTAAACAAGTAAATAACTAACTAGTCAAAGACCAGCTTGGACATCAACCAGGGAAACAGGTAGGCTGTAGATCCCGTGGCTGGCTGGTCACCCAGCAGACTTTCTCTGAAGGTAATTTTCCAGGCTGGATCTGATTGTTACAGTGGCTTCCACTGATAGTGGCAAGCTGTTGGGGGAGAATTGAATTGCTGGAGTTGGGCAAGTGCTGGGAGCTTCCTGGCGTATGCTTACACCTATTGCAGTAAGTGGGAATTAGGACTGTTAGCTCTAGCAGAGGCTTCCACTGGTGGTGGCAAGTATCCAGAAAAGAAAGAGAAGAAGGAAACACACACACACACACACACACTCACTCACACATTCACACTTTGGCAATGGATTCCAACCCAACCATATATACATACATATATACATACATACATACACACACACACACACATATATATATATACACACACACACACATCTTGGTGTATGGAAAACTATTCCAAGCATTCTAGCTACTGTACACATATACATGTATACCTTTGATGGATGGAACAAACTGAAGAGAGAGTTCCAACAACATTTATTATTCTTCCCATAGTTTATATATCCCAGAAAGTTCTTTAAACAGTACAAAAATCAGAATGTGGCTACAGTCTATTTTTCTTTAAGTGATCTGTTACAATGAATATACATAAGGAAAACGTGTTCCCCAATACCCTTACATGATGAAATGTTTTACGTATTATGGGTGACAAATATGAAAAACAAGTTATTCCCAACAGCCCATATACATCTGTAAGTAAACAACTTGTTATATGTTAACAAAGTCTGAGCAGGTAAAGTAATTTCTCAGCGAGGCTGCAATTTGCAGTTACAGAAGAAGAATCAATCTCTTAAAAGGTAATCTTATAAAAGTCTTAAAAAATTACAAATCTAAACTTGCATATAAAAAATCATCCGTTTCTACTCTAAATCATTAAGGTGAGTATATACTCATCACAGTTTCTTCAGAACGTTTGTCATGAAGAGATGGTGAATTGTATCAAAGGCCCTTTTTTATAAAGGTCATGTGATTTCTTCATATATGTGAGGGGGTGTAGTTACAGATTTACATGTATTGAACCTGTACCTCTAAAATAAAGACAACTAGATAATGATGAATATTTGATATACTCTTGAATTTAGTTTGCAATTGTTTTGTTGAAAATTTTTGTGTCTATGTTTGTCCAGGAAATTGGCCTATATTTTTTATTTTTGTTGTGTTTTTAACTGTTTTGATTGTCAGGATGATATATCTTACTATGAGATTGACAGTGTTCTTTCCTTCCTTCCTTCTTTCTTTTCTGTCGTTTTTTTTTTTTTTTTATGGACGAGTTGGAGAAATATTGGTGTTGATCTGGTAGACTCCTCTGTTTTAACGTTAAGGTTCTGGTTTGCAGGACCTCAGGGATTGTAAAGTTATAAGTGTTCATCTTACACTCTCGAAACCATAGTCAGTTGTAAGATTTTTCAGCATTACTAGGATTTTAAGAACTGAGACCAAAATGTCTCTTGGTTCTGAGGAGGTGTGAGAAATGTAAGATGAAAACAGAAAGAATAGAAAAAAGGTGAGAAAAGAGCAAATTGTGAGAAAGAAACAGGCTCTGAGGAAGAACCTTGCTTTCAGATCTGCCTTGTTTTCATGTTTCTTCAAGTGTGATTTCTGCTGGCATTCAAAGTAAAAAAAAAAAAAAAGCCAAACAATAGCAACGAAACCCATAACAACTTCCTTCTGACTGTCTTAGTTTACAAATACCTGAAAACATGTTTTCATTTCAAAGCTAGTTAGATATAACCATGGTTAATTTGCTTCATGAATGGCCAGGATCTTCCTAATCACCTGGAGGAAGCTTACTTTGGGCAGAACCTCCAAGTACATTCTGAGTGGAGTACAATTATGAAAATTAGTTTCCTCATTCCTGGCTTTGTAGGGAGCTTCCCCTCTGCTCCAATAAGAGGATTTCAGAGCAAAACTATAGTCATTACCAACAGCAGATTAAGGGGATATTCCCACAGAGTGTTTCATGAGAGAATCACCCCTAGTTCAAGACAAAGTGACTAAAAGCAAATTTGAAATGCTCTCTGATACTCATATGCTCTGTGCATCTGAACTCCTGCCAATCACCTTAAGAGGTTAAGAGGCAGGTTGAAGTCAGCCCAGCCAGCATACTCTTTGCTCTGTCCTGCATAACTTTCCTTGTCCTTCACTTAGTTTAGACTTTCGCTCTCTATTTCTGCTTAGAAAAACTACTTCTACTAAGAAGAAAAGTTTTAGGCTCGAGAGATGACTCAGTGACTGAGAGCAGAGGACCTTACAGAGGACCTGAGTTCATTTCCCAGCAACTACATCAGTTCAGAGAGACGTCACAACTTCAGCTCCGTGGGGCCCGGTTCCCTCTTCTAGAGCCTGCAGGCGCCTGCCCTCATATACACACCCCCACCTCTGCATGCATGCCATGAGCACCGTGTGCTTGTTTTTCCCAGTCTAAAGTGCCTCTAACCTCTTCGCAATCATTTTCCTTTCTCCTGCTTTCTCTGCTACTGTCTGTCTGTCTTGTTCATCGCTTTTGCTGCCCCAACTTTTCACTCTTCTCCTTCAAATTTTGTCCTGTCTGGCTTTTAAGATGCTCTGACTGACACAGGACCCAGTTTTTTGTTTTTGTTTTTGTTTTTTTCTGAGCAGCTGAATCTCCTGCTTTACCCAAAGCAGCCTTCATAGGTTGGACGGAATTGTAACAGGAGCTAAACCCTGTCCTACCCAACTTGCTTAAGTAGTGATTGATGTGGGAGGCCCAGCCTGCTGCTGGAGTGCACTCCTGGGCTAGTGATTCCGGGAGTTTTAAGAATGCAGGCTGGGCAAGCCACAAGGAACAAGCTGTTAAGCTCTTCAGCTTTTACTTCAGCTCCTGACTCTAGTTTCCTACCCTGCTTGAGCTCCTGACCCGATTCTCTTTCTCAGAGACGGATTGTAACTTGAAACTATAATGAAATAAACCCTTTCCTTCCAAACTTGCTTATGGTCCTGTTGTTTCAGCACAACAATAAGAAGCCTAAGACATGTACCTTCTGTTATATTTTTTCCAAAATTGTTATCTTAATTTTATCTTATCCACATAAAATTCCTTTGGTGCTCTTATTTAAAAAAAAATCCACTGATGTCCATAGACCCAGAAAGCAAGGCTGATTCCTCCCAGGTTTCAAAGGGTATAGACACTTCTTTATTTTCCTTGGTACAAGGTGACAGTAACTAATATCTTTGAAGCAGAACCACCATTGCATGTTTATTTTCTAGTTGGAGTGTCCAGAGAGAGAGAGAGAGAGAGAGAGAGAGAGAGAGAGAGAGAGAGAGAGAGAGAGAGAGAGAGAGCCAGAGCCAGAGCCAGAGCCAGAGCCAGAGCCAGAGCCAGAGCCAGAGCCAGAGCCAGAGCCAGAGCCAGAGATGGTACTTCCACTGGGAGCCTATGGGTGGATTCTCTATAAAGCTGTGTGTATGCCATCATTACCATGCTGCCCTGGAGTTCAGATTATTGAATGAAGAAGAATTATGCTTGAGACTTAAGATCCAATTCAACGTGCCTCATTGATTTCAGACTTTTTTTTTAGATCGTCCAACCTGTTCAGCCTTACAGTCTCTCTTGTCTGAAATGTCAAGGTCTATGCTCTGTTGGGCCACCAGTATATCTAAAAAAATATATCCCTTCTCTGAATTCCTACAGTTATGACTGGAAGATGCTTTTTTGAAGATGAATTGCTCCTTATGTGTCAACCATATCCTCTTTAGAAGATATGCAGCAAAGGTCCTGTACCCTGAACTTCAGATTCAATGATGAAATGAGTCAAGACTTTGGGGGACTGTTGAACACATGTTATTTACATAAGAGAAAGCCTTGACTTTTGAGGTTCAGGTGCTGAGCATGCAAGCTATGGACTTAACTGTGCTGTTCCACAATTCAGATATTGAAGTCTTAACTACCTTATGACTGTACCAGTGGTAAGGACCTTTAAAGAATTAACATGCAGAGATATCACAAGGAAAGATATTTGACTTAATGGTCCTCTTACAGGAAGAGGGAGAGACACCAGAGTGCTTCCTCTGCTCTGTTAGCATGCATTGAAGAGTGGCATCTGCACACCAGTAAGACTCCTCTGTCTTCCTCAGAGGCCAGCCAACCTAGGATCTGCTCTCAGGCTTCTGGCTTCCGGATCAGTGAGAAAGGTCGTTTGTGTTATTCCACACATCTGGCACATAGTGCTTTATCATTGTAGCCCAACCAATGTACTTAATGTTTTCAGACATAGCTCCCTTTGATCTGTTTTGTTTTTTGTTTTTTTTTTGATGCTTTTTCACATTGGACTTAAGGTCCTTATCTGAAAACTTTATTGTTTGGGAAGGCATTTTTCTTAACTGCTCTCTTCCTTTGTGCAGAACAAACTTCCTTATTTGTCCAACTGAAAAGGTTGGACAAGGCTGTGATACTATGCAGTTCTGCTTTCAGTTTCTCTTGTTCCACTGTCCTTTCTGACCTTTAGGGCAATACCCTTAATGGCAGTAGGTCAGGAGTTAGTGTACGTTCTCAGCTTCGTTCTTTTTAAAGTTATTTTCCTTTTTTATGGATTATGGGTGCCACACTAATTTTCTAAATTTGCTGGTTTATTTCTACAAAATGCATGTTAAAATTTTGATTAGTATGTTTTTTTTAAAAAAAGTAAAATGGTGAATTGAGATTTACTTCACAACAGCATATAAATGACTCATTTGAAATATACAACCTAATAGTTTTGACATTTTCACAGTTTAAAATTATAGTTAACATTAATCATCATAAATGATTAATTTTTTTCACCACCTCAAAAAGAAAAATCACTTTTCTCTACTATCAGTGCTGGACTTCAGCAGCCCAGCCTTACTTTTCTATAGATTTCAGAACTGTGGACAGTTCCTTCTTTACAGAATCTGCAAAGCTTATAGCTGGGTTTGTTAATGCTTGTGTGTGAGTATGGGTTTGTGTGTATGTATGTGTGTTTACGTGTATGTTTGTAATGTATATATGTACCTGTGTGTGCATCTGTGTGTGTATGTATGTATGTATATATGTGTGTGTTCATGCATCTATGTGTCTGTGCCTGCATGTGTTTGTGTACCTGTGTGTGTAAGTATGGCTTTTTCTTAAACTTAGTAATGCCTTAGAGGTTCCTTTATATGGTATCTAATAATATTTGGTATTTTCAATTAGTGATTGACTCATATTTTCATTCATTGATGAATATTTAAATCACTTCTATGTTTCAGCTATTATGAAATATGCTGCAGTATTTTTAAAGAAATTGTTAATTTATTAATTAAATCACTTTACAGCCTGATCCCAGCCCCTTAGCCCCCTCCTCCCAGTTCCACCTTCATACCTCCTTCTTCCACCCCCTTCTTTCTCATGGAATGGGAGGCCCCAAGGGGTTATGCTGCAGTATTTATGTTCAAGTTTCTGTACAGGTATATTTCTTCCACAGACTTTCCTTAGGTTGTATGGCAATTCTGTTTAGCATTTTGATGAATTGTCAATTGTCATATGTTCTCCCAAAGTGACTACATTATGGAAAACCTACAGAAACCTATTTTCATTTGCTTTTGCTTGTCTTACAAATCACAAACTTTGGAGGTCACATAAGTGTGTGATCCATTACGAGCCTCCCACTATCTTTTCAGCAGCAGCTCATCTTCTGGTGGGTTATGGTGACAACGGCTGACGAGGTTATTTTTCATGGCCTGGAGGCCACTTTTGCTGAGGACGTTTGACTGCTGAGCCTGCAAATGTCTCTTCTCAGAGTTATCACTCCCGCTGTTTTCCTGTCTGCAGGTTCTGAGGGTTCAGGATTTTTTTGTCCTCATCAGTACTTAAAATTTCTCTTCCTCCTTTTCTCCCTTCCTTCTTCCTCTTTGCTTCCTTCTTTCCCTTCCTTTTCCTTCTATCCCTGTACTGGGGATGGGACTCAAGGTCTCATTTCATCTATCCTAGGCATTGAAGTTGGACCTCTCCTTTTCAATAAACTTTGAACCCCACCTCTCAGTTCCCTGGTACCTCAATGATTTTTTTAAAAAGGCAGTTACACAATTGCCCCTCCTTAAAATTAAAAAGGTGAGAGAATTGGGGAGGGGCTTTGTTGAGGCCCGACAACATTCTACACTGCCCAAATGATTGTAAGATCATTAAAGGGTTAATTCAACTGTGCCTGTCAATCATGTGGCCAAAAGACTACCTCAGGGAAGCTGATACTTAAGCACACATTAAGGAAGTGGGAGGAACACTTATCGCTTTAATGAAATGTCTAAAGGCCGGCTTTGGTGCGCAGGGTTAAACTGGGGTGAGATATAGAGTCTGAGTGGGAAGGGCCCAAAACTGATTGTTCCTGGCATCTGGGTGTGTGTGTGTGTGTGTGTGTGTGTGTGTGTGCGCGCGCGCGCGCGCGCGTGTAGAGGGGGGAGGGCAGGAGCTGGGAGCTTCTGGAGAAAAGCTCTGAAATTTCTTTAACTCTTTAGGAGCCAAAGCTAATGGCTCTGATGTCTAGGGACCAGCACTGTTTGTAACTATCTAAAAGCTAAGCTCTGAACTCTTTTAACTCTTTAGAAGCCAGTGCTAATGGCACCAGGCTCACCTGCCACCGGTAGTCACTAGCAGTGGGGCTGGGGCTGATGGCATCTGGCTTACACTGACACTGACGATGGTCAGATTATAGAAGAAGGAGAAGAAAATCACACATGCTTGGTGGATGAAGCGAAGTCAGGCTCCAACAATTTCATACATACATATACAATCACACACATACATTCATACATACAGACAGACACACAAGCATATAGACATTCAAACACATATAAATTAACACACTGGGTGGATGGAGCAAACCCCACAGGTCAGGCTCTAACCACCTTACGTATATTCACACGTACACCACAGACAGACAGTCACATGGTGGATGGTGGAAACTCCAAAGAGCAAGCTCCTAGAGTAGGACCCAACCAATGACTGTTTATTTTTGTTTCAGGCTCATACACTCTCTAAAGCAAAGCTCTGTATGTCAGAAAGAAAATAACCTCATGGCCATAAAAGCAATTAGCACAGAAACAGATAAAGTCATTTCACAGAGGGAAATAGAGCAGGATTATTGATTACATGTTTTTCCATTAAGACTCATATTTTGACTAAATATTTTCAGCAGTCCTTTGTTCCACAAGTTCATTTTAAGTTCAGAGCAGCAGTTTTTCATGCCATAGTTTAACAAGGTTTAAGGTTACCATGGTTTAATAATTATTTACATGTCTTTCCATTAAGGCTTGCACCTAATTAAACATTCCTTTTTTTTTTTTTAAATTTAAAGACAAGGTTTTCTGTGTAGGTTTGGCATCCTGGACTTGTTTTGTAGATCAGGCTGGCCTCAAACTCACAGTTACCCACCTGCTTCTGCCTTTCTGAGTGCTGGAATTATAAACATTCATTTTTCTATCTCTTAGCTCCACAAATTCATCATAAGTTCAAAGTAATATTTTTCTCTGCCTTTCATTCCACAAGCTCATTATTATTATAACTGTTGCTCATTGTTCACAGCAACATTTTTTTAAATGTCATAAGTTACCAAAGTTTTTAATCAAGAAACTGGTCATCTCTCTTATGTCTTACTTTTAAGGCCTTACGTAGCTAAAATTCGTTAATCGTTCAGGTGCACACCAGTATTTGAGATACTATTCCTGGATCTAACCTAGAATGAATGTTTTCCTAGATTGTAAATTTGCTTCAAGCCTGTTCTTCATCCTAATGCAATTTAAGGGCTTGTAGCAATGAAATGTGCGTTTACAGGCCGCAGCAGCCCCTCCCAAAATGCAGTTGCTTACAGATCTCCACTAGATATCAGCCAAAACTTAAAGCATGCTAGTGCTGCAGGCAGTCACCCTTCCTCTAAAGACAGCTAACACACACACACACACACACACACACACCTGCTCACACAATTATTTCTACTTATAGAATATGATATTCCTCTCTTCCTCTTCCCCCTCTGTTTAGATCTCAGCTCACCTGACCTGTTGATTTCCCCCCAAACCTCAGGAAAAGTTTCTTTGGCTGCTTCTTCTTGCATACTTTTTTTTCCCCCTCCTTGATGCTGTGAAGCACGCTGAGCCCTCATTTATGGTCTGCAATGTAAAGGCACATAGTTGTCCTAGGAACAATAACAATTCGATAAGAACATGTCCTGTTTTAAATTATCGTGCTGTTTCTGCAGCTTACTCCTGAAAACATCACGGGTCTGCCTTAGCTTCACTGTTAATATGCCCCTTCACCATTATTCTCAAAGAAATGGGGGCTAGCTCATCCTTACACTATACCTGTTAAGTGGACACTGTGGTCTCACTTGAAAGATGTTTTGTTTTCCAACTGTGATGACACTTTGAAAAAGGTTTTGACTACAAAGGATTCTTAGAGGTTTCAGGTTCCTCATTTGCAAACCCAGGCATTAGCCTGGCCCATGCGTGCTTCCCATGTTGTCCACTGCAGGCAGCTTTAGATCTCATGTGATGAAAGGTAAGCAGTCCCTTTGTACCTATCTGGTTCCTGGCCTTTGAGGGCAATACTTGGCGATAATTGAGGGCTGAGAAAGAAGTTGAGTCATTTCTTCCAAGTGAATTTTCTCTGCCACATCTTCTTCTCAAGCTGGTATCCATACAAAATGCAGCCCTCACCTCAAAGAACAACCATGCCACAAGCACACAGATTCAGATGACCCAGAATACTATGCTACACTGTGAAAGACATTACATGGATTTTGAACATTGTCACAAGCCAAAAGCCATAGGTCAAGGCACTTCCCAGATACACTGGTGGGGACCTCAGGTAGCTGGGTTACAGAGAGGCAGGGAAATAAATGGCCCAATGCTTCAGTCTCCATCTGATGACAGTTTGTTTCGGGTTGTTGGAAGTCAATAATTTGCCCCATTAACACATTTCAAAGGTTTTACCTGGTAGGTTAAGCTCAGGGGTAGACAATGAACATTCAGAGAATCAAAGGTTACCCAGGCTCATCTGGCCACGGCTCTGCAACCCTGTAATTCTCTACAGTCACAGCCTAGTAAAAGCTAACACAATCTAAATGTGAACTTTGGTTTACTTGGGCAGGATCAGGCCTTGAGTGTCAGTGAAGAACTGGATTCAGACAGGAGAAAGCTCCCCTACCCATAGCTGCAGTGCTGGGTTGTCCCCAGTATATCAAGAATCTCCTCCTCCACTTCTCTTCCCTCTCCACACCCTCTTCCTTGTCCATACTTGCATACACTGTAACACTGAACTAAGGATTTTCTATGTACTTTCTTACTGCCTTGAAAATATCTCATGTTGATAATAGAAACACAAGCATGAGGTGAGTCATCTTAGAATAATACTTAGACCTTAAAACCAGCTCCTGTTAAAGGGGAACCAGGTGTCCACTTTCTTGCACCACTACCCTCAACTTGGAAATCCCCGGATCTCCAGGAGGGTGTTGGGCATTTGATGATGCTGGAGAGCAGTTCTTTAGAAGCCACTTTTGGCTTTTAATACAAGGTCTCTCTAGAGAAGCCATAACTGACTTTCTCTTGTGCTTTTGGAATTTGGATCTCTCTCTCTCTCTCTCTCTCTCTCTCACACACACACACACACACACACACACACACACACATCTTTCAAGATGAAATTCTACAGGCTCTTAAGAGCACCTCTTGTTGAGAATGGCTCCTATGTCCTGGGTAGCCTCGGTTGCTGGCAGTCTCTCTTTGTGTTTAGAAACAGTTCTTCTCTGAATGCTCTCTGAGCTTATTTTATTTATCAGTGATGCCAGGTTTCACTGTAGGCTCTGAGTGGTGAATGTTTATGGAGGAGATTTTTTCTCTTTATCATGCAATCTTTGTTATTTATTTTCGAAGTTCTTTAATTTATAAAGTAACACAGGATTAAAAACCCCTAAGAGGTTCTATAATTTGTTATCTGGAAAAATTCTTCTCAACTTTATTCCCTTTCCCTTTTTTTTTGCATATGCTAAACTTAATTGGTGCTTAGTTATTTTAACATGCTTGCAGCAACTTGTGGGATAACTTTTCTACTATATTTCAAATCAGTTATTTTACTGATTAAAACAAATTCTTATTGAATTGAGTTTCACTGTAAGCAGATGAACAGTGTTGACATACAAGGTCATGAGAATGTTTTCTCATTATACACACACACAGACACACAAATACATATCCTACTAAATACATATATACAAACACATATACACATACATACTCACAAACACACAAATACACAATCATACATACACACACAAACATATATAAACGCAGACACCTATATACATATACACATATACAAACTCACAAACACATATACACAAACACATATATACATACAAACTCACAAACACACATAAACACACGTGTACACACATACAAACTCAAAAACACTCATACACATATACACTCACAAACACACAGAGACTCAAAAATACAAGCATACACACTCACAAACACACAGAGATATATACATGAACACAAATACATACTCTTTTTTCCCAGTCTGAGTCTGGGCACTTATCTGTAATCCCAGTATCCAGGAGCTTTAAGAAAGAAGACTGAGTTCAGAGTCAGCCTGCATAGCACAGGGAGACCCTGTCTTTCTCCCACACACAATCCGCACACTGTTGCTAAACTATTTAGAAAAGTACATAAGGCTTATTCTTTGCTACTTAAAAGTTCTGCATTTCCCTACAGCATTGGGTGAGCCTGTGTGTCACTGGTGGGAGTCATGGATGACAGGGCAGATTGCCAACAGCCTCTGACACCCCTGTGTGGGGGTTGGCTGGAGGAGGCACCCAAGAGTCACTAGTGACCCAGTTTCCTAAGTGTTCTGTCACTCCCATGGGCCCTCTGCAGGCTTACATTTCTAGAACTCTGTTTTTAAGGTGAAAGAAAATCCTTTCAGACATGTCGTTATTCACCTATTCTCTTAGAATTAGAATTTATGTAGTTTTTAGCATTTTTCTCTGTTCATAAAATATCAAATGTCTTATATATTATCTTTCAGGAGAACATTATTCAATGCTAAAATTAAAAACAAACATGACTAAAAAGACAATCTACTTAAAACATAGAAGTTGTGCACATAAACGAAGGAAGAACTAAACACCTCCAGGGGAAAACAGAATCCTTGACTATACAGTACATGGAGCCCCTTGCCACCATTCTCAAAAGAGGCCCCTAGCTGCTCTTTTTGCATGATGAGTGGTATTGCAGGCTTGAGCCTGTATCCACCTTGCTTTTGGAGAAGCTGCTGGTCTTCCAGCATCTTGGAAGTCCAGCCAGTCCCCCTCTCCATCAATCTTCGTTTTAGTCAGGTAAACACTTAGGCATGGATGAACTTAACCAGCTAGAGTTGGTGTTTGCCATATCTAAGGACTGACTACCATGGCAGGGGTCACCATTTAGGGCCAGCAAGCCCTCAACATGTCAAAGCATGAGAGAGAGAGAGAGAGAGAGAGAGAGAGAGAGAGAGAGAGAGAGAGAGAGAGAGAGAGAGAGAGAGAGAGAGAGAGAATAAGTATGGTTAATGCTCCACACCGCCACACCTAATCTGACAAAGGTCTCTGCCGGGTCCACAGTGGATCCTAAATCTGTCTGCTTTCTCCTTTCTCCAAAGCCTTACTCTCCCTAATATTTCCCTCCATCAGCAGCCACAAGGCTCACTCATCTAATGTCAGCTGTACCTGTTTCCTGAGGACAGGAAATAGACTGATTCTTATTTTAGCTTTTAAAAATCCTTTTGAACTTTATTCAGATTCTCTTTTTGAATTTGTTCACAGCTATGCATCTTTGAAGACAGGCCTTCAGTTGCTTCTTAAAAAAAACATTTATTGGTTTTAGTATTTTATGTGTATGTATATTTTCTTGTATATATGTTTGTACACCACCTGTATACCTGGTGCCTGAGGAGGTAAAAATAGGGTTTTGGATCCCCTGGATTCAAGTCATCATGTAGGTGCTGGAATCAAACCTGGGTCCTGTGCAAAAGCAGCGACTGCTCTTAACCACAGATCCATCTCTCCATTGCAGCATTGCTTCTTTTTAAATTCATGTGTCCGTGAATCTGGTCCTCATTTCCATTTTGTCCTCATGCTCACGTGATTACAGCAGATATTAAAAAGTATGGGGAGGAGGGACAGTTATTACCGGTTCCTGATCTTTGCGGGAAAGCCTTGCGGTTCCCACTGTGAAAGGGAAGCTAGCTCTAGGTGTTTTGTAAGTGTTCCTTATGAGTTAAGGAAGTTGATTTCAACTTACAGGAACTCTTTGCTCTGAGCAGGTGCTGGTCTTACCAAATGCTGTTTCTACATCTATTGGTGTGCTTGAGTGGTGTCTCCGTTTTAGACGGATGATGCCAACAGATCTCCTGCTGTTGAACAGTTGTCTGCTCATGACCATCTCTGCTTGAAATCCTCTGGCTCCATCAAATTCCACTTTTTCTTATCCAGATACTTATGACTCTTTCTACTCCTGGGCCTTTACACATATGCCCCCATGCCCTGCGGGGACTCCCCAGTGTTTCCCATGCTTGACCCATTCTATTTCTCAGCTGACAGCTATGAGAACCTCCCCATCACCCATTCCAATGTAATGTTTTGTCTCAATGCATCTAATCTACCCACAATCCTCTCTGTTCCATGCTCATCGATGCTTACTCTCAGCACCTTGCCTGGGATGTGTAGTATTATACATGTTGAATAAATGAAAAAAAAATGGCTAATGACTATATAAAAAATTTATATAGTCATTATACAGATAAGGAAGAGAATGAGGATAATATTTTAATGTTAAATTTTAGAGATAATTTCCATTTTGGGTGATGGTCAAGGGTTTTCCTGGTTTGGTGGTAGGCATGTAACTATGTGCATATTTCACTGAAGACATTTGGTGTGGAAGGTTAAAAAAATGTCAGGAAAAATGATTCCTGTGAGAGTTCTTCAACATGTGGCATTTATTTTTTTGTGTGTGTCTGAAGTTTGTCTAGGTTCCAAACTGCAACTTTCAACAGCAAAGTCAGTACCTTGGCCTTTTTAAAAGAGATCCAGGACCTGGCTGAGGAAATTCTTGAAACAATGGACAAGGCAAAGAAGTTACAAAAAGTCTGGTTGAGAAGATCCGAAACCCCAGGTAAGATCCTGCAAGTTGTTTTCTTGTACAAT
>CM053754.1:3006913-3046481 GCA_028658305.1 Pachyuromys duprasi
TGTGTGTGTCTGAAGTTTGTCTAGGTTCCAAACTGCAACTTTCAACAGCAAAGTCAGTACCTTGGCCTTTTTAAAAGAGATCCAGGACCTGGCTGAGGAAATTCTTGAAACAATGGACAAGGCAAAGAAGTTACAAAAAGTCTGGTTGAGAAGATCCGAAACCCCAGGTAAGATCCTGCAAGTTGTTTTCTTGTACAATGAATGAGTGTACTAGCTTCTCCAGAGCTTGGGTGAAAGTGCATCCCCTGCTAGATGAGGCCATCACTTCTAGCTATTATGGAGGGTGAGCTTGGATCCTCCTTCCTCTTGGGCAAAGTAAAGGGTATAAAGGGGTTTTCTGGCCATCCCTTGGCTGTGGCCCACCTACCTCCTTCACCTCTTATAATACCATCTACTTTCCCCGTGTCATCTGCCCATACTTAAGAACTGTCCACACCTTCTCTACATATATTCCTGATTCCTTTTCTCCTGGAGATGTGACTTGGTCTTATTTATTTGTTTGTTTGTTTGTTTATTTATTTATTTATTTATTTATTTATTTATTTATTTATTTATTTATTTGAGGGGATCTCAATAAAAGCTGGTGGCCTTCCACAACAGATGAGGGAATTCTGTTGGGCTCTTTCATGGGGTGAGGGTTTATGTCTGTAACCTCAAATTTTGGGGACTGTGGTAGGAGGAGTTTGAATTCAAGGCCAGCCTGGGCTACGTGGTGAAGTGTAGAGGACGCAACGGACTTGTGCACACAGATAAGCACTGGAGAAGCCAGGAAAGTTGATCACATAGCTTAACTCTTCAGTGGAAAGAGGTGTGTAGTTGCTCTTTCTGGAATGTCAGGAATGATGCAGTTTTACAGTGTGGTGATCCTTTCCTGTCTGATGAGACAGGATTTGTGAGTATCTCTAACCTTTTCCCCTAAAAACCTTGAGCACTACTTTAAGGCCATAAAACCCATCCTTATGAATTATCTCACTTGTACTTTACAACTGTCTAAGTGGCTTCTATGTTATCTTAGGGCCAGGACAATCCTGACACCCACAGGCATTCTGTTTTCCTCAGTCAAGATCCCTAGACCATAAATCTTGAGCCCCATCTCTGAGTCCACAGTACTGGTTCGTGTGAAAGAAGCCAGATGTGGTTTGTAAAGAATCTCAGTGCACACATGTTTTACATTGTTGTGTACTTGGAACAGAGTTAATTGTTATCTAAATACCCCTTTTTTCAAAAATTGTGCTGTGCTTTAAGTATGGCTAAAGAAAAATGATCTGGGCCAGAATCTAGAAGTCCTGGTCTAGCACTGGTTACAATAAAATTGGGCTGAGCAGAGTTCATTCTTACCTCACTCTGTTTTATCCCTGTCTGCTGAAAAGGGAATCACCGTAGTAAAGATCTTGTCTCAGGAGGAGGTGATCAGCCTTGCCAGGCCACAGAGAAGGACATTGCAGCCACTCCTGATGAGACCTGATAGACAGGGCTCAGATGGAAAGGGAGGAGGAACTCCCCTATCAGTAGACTAGGGGAGGGGCAGGGGGTAAGAGGTAGGGAGGTTGGGATTGGGAGGGGATGAGGGAGGTGGCTGCAGCTGGGATACAAATTGAATAAACTATAATAAGTAGAAAAAAAGAAAATATACTATTTTCTATAAAAAGATCTTATCTCAATAAGCAATAAAATTTTTGGAGGAGGGTCCAAGTGCAGTTCTTTTCAGATACAATCAAGAGAACTACTTTTCTCTTGAGATGGGTATGTCTATTTTCAGCTTGTCTTTGAGCTATTTTCCACAGCATATGTTATATAAAATCTGATTTTACTTTTCTTTCTCCTCTTGTCTGAAGTTTTGCTTGTTTGTTTTCTAAGAAAGGGTCTTGCTATGTAGCTCTGGAAGACCTGGAACTTTCTAAGAAGACTAGTCAGGCTCTGAACTACGTAATCCTGCCTCTGCTTTCTGATTGCTGGGATTGCAGGTGTGCCAACGTATTCCAATTGTTTCTCTCTCTTTCTCCCTTCCTCTCAGAGACAGGTTTCTCTGTGTAACAGCCCTTGCTCTCCTGGAATTCTGTTTGTAGACCACACTGGCCTCAAACTCAGAGATCTGCTGAGCGCTGGATTAAATGTGTGTGCCACGACACCTGGCTTCCACTTGTTTTTCTTTATTTCTGTTTACTCTTCTTCCTGTGCTGTGTACTGACCATGCCATTAAAGACTGGCAAAAATACAATACCCTTGTTCAAAGTGCTGAAACTTATTTACTATTTGTTTTCCGAGAAATTAATATCAATGTGTTTTGCGATGTGACAGCAGCATTGGTCTTTGTGGTTATCCTTCTGTATGCTTACTTTTGTATTTTGAGCCCAGCTGTCTCATTTCCCTTACAGACAGCGGCAGGCACTCAGGGTACTCAGGGTCTGACCGCCTGACCTGTTCGATGTGTTTTATTGTAGGTACCGCTTATGGCTCCAGGTTTCTAACAGTGAGTATCCCCAGCAAGGCTGGGCACATCTCTTTGTAGCTAAGTTTATATTTTCAAGGAATGTATTAATCACTTCATTTTTCGGTAACAACTATACAGGGTGGGATTCAAAAATATAAATTTACATCAGACATAGGTTGAAAGATGGGTTTTAATTTCTTAAATCAGAGCTCTGGGTCTACGAGGAGAAGGAGAAGGTGGTGGGGAATGGGCGTTAAGTGCTCGAATTGCTCTCTGGGGGCAGGGGATTTAGGTCAACTTGAACTCAAAGTTGGTGGGATCTGTGTCTGGCAAATAACTTTTGATTTGCTTTAAACACAGGACTTTCAGCGAAGTCTATAGTCATCAGTGGGATGGCTTGCCATCATCTGTGTACAGTTGAGGTTGTCAGGGTAGGACTGGGTGGAGAGGCTGCTTTTTGTATCTGGTGAGCAGGGGTAGAAATCCTTCTAGGCATCCTTCAGAGAGAGGCATCCCCACAGCAGACTCACCTGGCCATCAGTAAAGTGGAGGTTGCGGGGGCCTGAGCGAAGGGTGACCCTGTCAATGCTGGGTTATTCCATGCTCACACTGCTCCAGCACACACTCAAGGCCTAGGCGTTTTTGGTAGCCCTGCTCTCCAGCATTGTGCCTGAACAATTCTCAGAAGACTACAAAGCAGCTCAAGAAAATAAGTGCACAGGGAGCTATTAGAAGAGTCCAATAATAAGGGCCAGAATGCTCTGGATGGGGCAGGAATGTCTGGGTTTTCATTAAATGTCACTCAACTGTGATCCGATACCTACCCTTACACCTGGGCAAAGGTGTAGCTGTTGTGGATTCTTCTTTTCTCCATCTTTACCTCCCTGGTTTTTACCCACTGACACTAGATGGTAGATGGAAAAGAGGAATTAGAAAAATTCCTGAATCTAACTTCTTTCCTTTTGTTTCTTCTATGTCCATGGCTAATAACAAACCACAACCGACTTCCCTAAACGACCAACAACCATCAATCGGTCCTCTCCAGGCCCTTGCGTTTATGTACCCTCTGAAAATTTCCCAGAATTCCAAATGTCACCAAATCATATTAACTACTTGCAGCTGGTAAATCCATGCCTCTGCTAGAGCATGAGGCAAATCATAGTCAGCTGCTGTAGTCAGTTCAAAGCAGCCGCATATTTCCACACCTGGGATTAAAACAAAAACACATTCTCATAATGATTCCGTGTTTTTCAAAGAAAACAAAATTCCAAACTTGTCACTGCACACACACACACACACACACAAACACACACAAAACTCATCAAGGTGCATGCAAGTTTACAAATAACTGAAGAACATTAGCTTAATCAGTTGAAGCAATATTTTAATAGTCAAACTATCATTTTAAGGGAAGTATATAAATCATTTCCTTAAATTAGGTGTAAATTATTATTACACCTAAATGTCAGATGGCTTATGACAATGAAAGACTATCACAATCAATTCTGAAAAACAACTTGATACCTTTGTGGCTTTTCTGACAATTTTTCTTATGCTAAAAACTTTCATGCATAAGGTGGTTATTTAATAATGTGGATAACTCTAATATTCAGAACAAGCGTAAATAAATGTTGATGCTCTACTTTATACAATCAATTAACATGGGAAAAGATTATGGTAACTGTAGAGAGTAGAAACTGCCATCATATCTATGGTCTGATTATTATGCACCGACAGTGAGGCCATGCATATGGTGAGCTGAAGCATGGTTGCAGTAAAGCAGTCCTGTTTTTTTTGTTTTATTATGTTTTGTTTTTGTTTTTTAACCATGAAAGGATTCTAGGTTTTTGTTACAGAATTTTGGCAATAATGTCATATCACCTGATATATTTCCTTCCTTCCTTCTCTCTTTCCTTCTAGTTTTTTCTTCCTAGACTAGGTCTCCAGTCCTAGGCTAGACTCCAACTCTCTGTGTCATGAAGAATGGCTTTGAACTCCTGGTACTTCCTGTCTCTCAGCTTCCCAATTCTGGGATTCCTGATATGTTCTACCATGTTTGGTTTTCTGCTTTATTTTCCTTTAGAGTAGAACTTTCTTTGCATTAATCTGATCAGAGGAGTGAGAGATGAATAATGTCTCTACAGGACCTTTTGTGTGGCTGTGCTGAGCCATAGGTTGTTGATGGTGATGGTAGACTTTGGAAACCAACTAAGAAATCAACTCAGTTACCTATGTATATGTATGACAAATGTGTGAAGCAGCTGTGTAGTTAGAGAAAGTAGGCTGTGGTGGAATTCTTGTTATATTTAGAAGGTGTAATCCAGTAGAATCTCTCAGAGAACATGAACTAGAGAAGTCAGAGTGACTCTAGGTGGTTTATGTCAGCAATTGGAAGTACAGAAAGGCTGTTCACTGAGGTAGAGAAAGGTTAGTGCAAGTTTTTCTTGGTGGTGTGATGAGGAAAGGGAAGGGGAAGAAATTGGACTGACTTAGGCATGCCAGTGATCTGTCAAGGTAGTGTTCATCAAGAAGAATGTGGCATTCCAAAATGGGTGCTAACGTAAATAGTCTGGGATAGATGCATGGATTTGGAAGGTGTTGGGGCCAAAGTGACACATGAAGGATGGAGAATGTCTGTGGAGATGAGGCAGAGAATGTATTTGAGAAGATGTGTGAGGCTAGGAGGACAAAGGAATGGAGACAGAGCTGTGTGGAAGCTCAGAAAAAACTGTTTTCAAGGAGATGGGGTGATCCACTGTCTCAGTGACATGGAGGGACCAAGTCAGAGCAGTGGCTGCTTCAAGCAGAAGCCTGAGGTGGTGGGTGATGCTGACAAGAGAGGCTCCAAAAGAGCAAGGAGCATGAGAGTGTGACTCTTCTCTCCTGTGAGAGAATAGGGATGACTGGAAACAGGTTTATACAATTCTAGGAGGGCACGCAGAAAGTTGAAAGACCAGGAATAGAAGCTGTTCCCGAGGCCACCGGTCCTCACACCTCCCACTGGCTGTCTAATCTACACTCAGCTAAGGCCAGCAGTTGCCTAAGAGCCCAGCTTCCTGGTCGCAGCATCCCACAGCAAACACATGCTAAGGGTATTTGCTTTCTGCATCTGTTCTCATAAGAAGCAAGCTCAGCCCGAGAGGATGAGGGCTGACTCCCAAAGCAGCCCTCCTGGGTACCACACATAATGATGCCTGTGGCAACAAATCTTCCCTTTCCCCTTTCTTCTTCTCTGCTTCTGTATCTTCCCTTTCGACCACTTTCACTCTTTTTTTTTTTAATCTTTTGCTGCTTTTTCTTCTTTATTTTTTGATAGTTTACAGTTATTTTGAATAGGTTTCCCTAATTTTTATTATTTATTTTTAAATTTATTACAATTTATTCACTTTGTATCCCAGATGTAGCCCCCTTCCTCAGCCCCTCCCAATCTCGTCCTCCCTTCCTATACTCCTCCCATGCCCTTCCCCCGGTCCACTGATAGGGGAGGAACTCCTCACCTTCCATCTAACCATAGCCTATAATATCTCATCAGGACTGGCTGCATTGTCATCTTCTGTGGTGGTAAGGCTATTCCCCACTCAGGGGGAGGTGATCAAAGAGCCAGCCACTAATTCATGTCAGAGACAGTCCCTATTCCCATTACTAGGGAATGCATTTGGAGGCTGAGCTGCTATGGGCTACATCTGTGCAGGGGTTCTAGGTTGTTTCCATGCATGGTCCTTGTTTGGAGTATCAGTCTCAAAAAAGACCCCTGTGCCCAGATTTTTTGATTCTGTTGCTCTCATTGTGGAGTTCCTGTCCTCTCCAGGTCTTTCTATCTCCCCCTTCTTTCATAAGATTCCCGGAACTCTGCCCAAAGTTTGGCAATGAGTTTCAGCTTCTGTTTTAATATCCTTCTGGGTAGAGTCTTTCAGAGGCCCTCTGTGGTAGGCTCCTATCCTGTTCCCTGTTTTCTCCTTCTTCCAATGTCCGTCCTGTTTGCCTTTCTGAATGAGGATTGATCACCCTACCCAGGGTCATCCTCCTTGCTTAACTTCTTTAGGTGTACAGATTTTAGTATGATTATCCTATATTACATGTCTAATATCCACTTACAAGTGAGTATATACCATGTTTGTCTTTCTGTTTCTGGGATACCTTACTCAGGATGATCTTTTCTAGTTCCCACCATTTGCCTATAAATTTCATGGTTTCCTTGTTTTTAATTGATGAGTAGTGTTCCATTGTGTGCTGCTTTTTCCTCCTTCCTTATTTTTTGATAGTTTACAGTTATTTTGAATAGAAGGTTTTCCTACGTTTTATTATTAATACTTGATTTTAGACACAAATTTCTGTATTTTCAGTTTAAAAATAAAATCAGCCCAATAAGAATTTTAAAATCATTTTTATTGGATATACTGAGGTGTTAGGCATGAGCTTCTTACATATTTGAAGTTTCCTATCTGTTTGTGTCCTATTTATTTCATCAAGAAAATTAGGAAAGCTGTTGTTAATTTCTTCCCTATCAGATGGATCTTAATAAAACCGAGGATGTGATATCAAAATTGGAAAGCCTCCACCAGCAACCTCATATTTGGGATTTTCTACGTTCCCTGCCCAGACTGCACACAACCAACGCTCGCTTGGAAGATCGCTTGGGTGCTGTGACACACTTTCTCCAGGCAGGTTTGAAGTAAGCAAAAGACAACAAGCAATTTTATTTGCTAACTCCATAATTTTAGTAGAGGTGTGTGTCACTCTATAATAGTTTCATAAAAGACACCCTGATAATGTCCTCCTGAAACTTCCAGAGTCCTTCCTCTCCACCTTTGTCCCCATCTGTGTGCACATATCTTACCTGTGGGCAGTGGTACTGTTTAGAGAATATTCAACCATTCAAAAGTTAACAGTGTCTGATTAACATTTCATTGGCTTATGTCACCTTCAAATGATCATTTCTAATGTCTGCGGAATATTCCATTTAATAAAATAGTATATACTATAATATACTTAATAATCTTACCATCAGCCTTGATGCTTCTAAGGTTTTCACCACTAGAAAATTGACACAAATGTAATAATATTAACCAATAATGCCAAAGAGATCATGGAGCCTTGCTGGCATAACAAGTATGGTAGATGTTCTGAAGGTACATTCTGGAGCAGAGCTTTCTGTATTGGGCTTCCCACTTTTCAACAAGTGATTCTTACATTAAAATTATTAACTTAACTATACACATACACAGCCTCTTGCAATGCTGACATCACTGAGGGTTGGCAGAGGTTGCTCCTCCCCAGGCAGTTAGGAGAACAATGAATGAAGCAGATTGCTGACACACTAACGGTCTGACAGTGTCCTGGTGGAAGGCTGGGGTCTGGCCAATGAGAACTAAGACTGGAACCGATGGTCCTTGGATGACTAGCGACTCACTCTGCCGATGGTCCTATTTGTTTCTGTTCTAGCTCACTAACATCTCTGGGCGATTTGGATTGGCTACCACTGAACCAGACCATCCCCCAGGTTTTTAGACATGTTCTGAATGTAACCGTCTCCAGCCTGAGGTTTCTGCAGCAGCACAGAACAGCTGTCAATGGTGAGAAACCCCAAGTGTTGGGGCTGTGTTGAGGACATTCTACTCTTGCAATATGTTAGCAAGAACAGAGCTGCATAGGTCTTCAAAGAATTGACTAACTAAAATATCAACCCAAAATTTATGTTTCTGCTAGTAAGACAGACACAGGATTTAAATTTGCAGGCGAAAAATGACTTTCTACTGCTGTTGAAATTCTTTAGTCATTGGTAATAAGGATTACATTTATATCTCAAACAACTGTTTTTTTTTTTAAAGTACTTAAGTTGTAAGCTGTCTTTTAGGTTCAGACAAACCACTTGTTCTGTGATTTTTAACCTTTCATCTCTTTAATCCCTCCTATTGGGATGGATTCCAGTCCCCTGGAGCTAGAGTTGGGGATAGTGGGAAACAGTGAGGTTACTCAAAGAAGGTACACAATTGTATATGTAATAAGTAGCTCTCTTCAGGGAAGGGAATCCCTTATTTTTTTGACTTGAACATTATTAAGTTGTCATTGGGTTTAATGCTCTGCCTATAAGTTTATTCCCTTTGGTTTATTGTTTGTTTAGTTTTCTATGAACATGTAGTGAGAGAACAGCGAAGTGAGAGTTCATCTCCTATCATAACCTGTTGACTGTCAGTATTTAACCCACCACCTATCCATTTGGCTGTTCATCTGCCCACCCATCTCTCTACTCATTTACATATTAGTTAATTCACACCCCACCCATTTACCCCATCGTTGCTCATCCATCAACATTACCACCCTCCGCCCTATTTCATTATGAGATGAAAAGAAAATAGTTTTCTCTCTGTGTGTGTCTGTGCACACACATACACATGCCTGTGTGTGTGAGAGAGGCTGACCTTTGAATCTAGAGCCTTACACATCACCCAAACACACTAACGCTTTTCTATAACCCAATCTTTTAAAACATATTTTAGACTTAATTATATGTATACGTGTGTGGGCTTGCACATGAGTGCAGTGCCCACAGAAGTAAGAAGAGGGCATCAGGTCTTCTGGAACTGGAGTTGGAGACAGTTGTGATCCACTAGATACGGGTGCTGGGAGTTTCTAACTTAAGTCTCATGCCATACAGTATTCACTTCTAACCATTGAACCATCTCTTTATCATCCTTCTCCCACATTTTTTTTTAAATCACAAACTCATTGAGATTTATATATTAGACAAGTATTTGTTTGAGTGGCAAGGCTAATCTGGCTAATCTGGCTGCATGATAGTTTATTTGTGAGTTCATTACAATAAAGTGTGTTTACATTAAAAATTAGTTTCATTTAGACAAAGTATTTCACTAAGTTTTCCAGGCTGGCCTTGCACTTGTAATCCTCTGGACTTGGCTTCATAAGTAGCTGGTATCATGGTTATCAGCAAGGAAAGGTTCTTACACTCAAAGTCATTTATAAAGGAGCAAAAGACGTCAATATAGAACACAGAGACCACGGAGTGGGAATCCAGCATCTTCTTCACTGTCAACTTCAAAGAAGAGTTTCAAACAGTGTTAGAGTTCATTAGCATGCTCAAGGAGCATTTCCAGGAAAAAAAGAGCAGTGTTTGACAGGCAGGGACTTGCCAGGAGTAGAGCGTGCTCAATGGTCAGTGAGTCTGAGGTATATCAGGCAGCGGCAGAGATTGGCTCAGAAAGGGACCCAGTTCAGTCTCAGTGGCCAATGGAGCAATAGATTCGGGGATGTGTTATAGAGAGATGCTCCAAGGCATGTGTTAGGGCGGGGTGAAGGCAGGCAGTTCTGGGTCATGCCTCTCATTGGCCTTATACTTTTGGTGGCTTAGTGGCCTGAACTATACAATATATTGGTTTCACAGTGATTCCTGTAGACTCAGATATGTTTCTCTTGCTGCAAGCAATAGTCCAACACAATATTTTCCTCCAAAATACCCTCCCTTACCCCAAAACCCATTTGCTCCTTGGGACTCAACATGGTAGGTCTTGTGGAGAGGGTGGCTTTCTTGATGAAAACTATAGGCTATTATTAAGGATTAACTCGATTTTTTGTATCAATTTGATTCTACCAGAAGCTATTTCTTAAGTCCAGAATAAGAGGCTGGAGGTGGGATATGTTAAAACACTTCATTGATAGGTTTTCTGTGACCTCAGCTTTAACAAGCTCATTTGGAAGCAGAAATTTGCACAAATCACCCAAATTATAGCATTCAATTTAGCATACAATTGGAGATATAATTACTTTAAAGAATGTAATTAAAAGCAATTTTCCATCCATTTGAGTTGGAGTTAAAAAATGTGATTATAGATTAGACTTCTAGAGACCATTAAAAATTGTCTTCATTTCTCTTGTCTCCAAGAATAATGCTTTTCCTGGTGAACAGATTACAGCGCGTGGAGGAAAGGGATGGAGCTGCTGGCCCAGTCACATAATTCACTGACATTATTAATTCACAGGATCTGAACACGTCACTGCTCAGCTACACTGTTCAGAATCCATATTGCCCTTCAGTTTCAAACAATATTGTCTTTATTTTTCAAAGCATTTTGGTAGACTAATGACACTATTTTTTTCAGTTCTTTTCTGAAACTTTGTGTATAATTTCAATAAGGTATTTTATCAGTAGAGATGGATATTTGCAACTCAGGCATGGGAACAGCAGCCTTTGGGTATAGGCACTATCTTACTGTAGGAATGTGATTTTTAAAAAGTAATTCTGTCTAATTCTTCTTCTCTCAAAAGGGCATAATTTACTGTGCTGTTTTCTGGTGACTTAGATTCCATGTGGGAAATGTTTAATTCTCAGTCTCCCATGAGCGCTGGTTTTAATCTCAGAAACCAATTTTGTTTTTGAGCCACGGCATCATGCAAAGATGGCAGTCTGAGTGAAACCTGAGTGGAAACCTGGAGTCCTGGACTCACAGACTCCACCTCTCCTTTTCTTCCCTCTCAAATGTCACGACTGGTGCTGGGGATGTCAGACACAGGTTACGAGCACTTCTCAGTCTTGCAAAAGACTTTGGTTCCTGGTACCCATGTCAGGCAGCTCACAACTGCCTGTAACTTCCGCTCCAGGGGATCTATCACTTTTTGCTGACCTCCATGGGTACCTGTACTCATGTGACACACCATATTCCCACACACATAATTAGAAATAATGAAAATATTTTTAAAGTGTCATGGATGTGTCTTATCTATTGTGCTTGCACCACCACATTAACTTAAGCACTGTATGAGATCACGCATGTGGAGAAGTCTTGCAGGTGGCTAGTACATATAAGGTCCATGGCAGATAGTTGCAGAATCACAATCTGAAATGATCTATCTAGTTGCTAGATTTGCTGACAAAAGCTCCTCTAATGGCTTGTGCAGTGTTATGTTTGCAGTGGCCGGAATATGTTTCCCAGAGCCTTCATCTGACATCGGCGTTTGGATGTACGCTTTGAGCTGGCTCTTCCAGATGGTGCCACCTGTGTTATCTGAGTAGCTTAGAGGTTTTAGGTCTTGATTTTCCCAGTTGGAGAAACGTTATACTGTGGCTTGAATTTTTGGAATAGGATTTTAAGATGCCTCTGTAGCTATGTTTCTCAGCTGTGCTAATGCTGAAGCCCTTTAATACAGCTCCTCATAGTGTGGTAACCTCCAGCCAAAAACACTTTGTTGCTACTTCATAATTGTAATTTTTCTACCATTATGAATTATAAAGGAAATGTCTGATATGTGGGATATTTGAAGTAGGACTCCCAAAAGGTTTGCAATCCATATAGGTTGAGAACCACTGCTCTATAGCATTTTATACTATGTGCCATTTTCCTTGATGCTACAGGTCACTGGCTTTCAATACTTAACTAGTATGAAGCCAGTGAAACTATTACAGTACATTACTCTTCACTTTGTTATCTAATTAAATTCCTTAAGATAGAATTTTAGATGTGAAGTTACTGAATTCATTGATCTGAATTTTACAAAGCTCTTGCAATGTACTTTTCAGTTCTTCCTTAGAGCTGTGGCATCATTTATGTGAGGGTCTTGAGACACTCAGCACACTTCTCATACTATCTAGGATACCAGTTCTCTATTATGTATGGTTTTGTTGTCTGTGGTTTCAGTTGCCCACAGCCAACTGCAGCCCACAAACAGAAATTAGCTAATTTTTAAAATTGAAAAAAAAAACAATTTATAAGTTTTAAAGATTTCTTTAAAAGTTTTTGTCTATGTGTAGGTGTGTGTCTCT
This sequence comes from Pachyuromys duprasi, assembly GCA_028658305.1. Classification (NCBI taxonomy): domain Eukaryota; kingdom Metazoa; phylum Chordata; class Mammalia; order Rodentia; family Muridae; genus Pachyuromys; species Pachyuromys duprasi. The sequence goes on from CM053754.1 coordinate 3,019,117, forward strand.
GTTGTATGAACTTATATGTGCAGGTACCCACAAAGGCCAGAAGAGGGCATTGTGTTTTCCAGAGCTGGATGTATGGGCAACCATGAGTCATCTACTGTGGGTTCTGGAAGCTAACTTCCTGCTCTTTGGAAGAGTGGCAAACACTCTAAGCTTCTGAATCATCTCGCCAGTCTGAACCCACATATTTTAAATTGCATGACTCTCTGAATAAGGAAATGAAACCTTACTCTTTCTTGTTCCATTTTACCTTGCACAGGAATCTCTCTTTTGTTCCAAGTATCCACACGGTATACAGTGCCTACATGTTAATCATTTAACAGACAATAGGACTTTTGATTATCAGATCAGCTGTCATGGTATGGGATGCTTTTGTTCAAGTAACCTTTCTTTTATTTAAAGAAATGTTAGCCTCAAAATACAAAGAAGAGTGACCATGGCCATTTTATTGAGACATATTATTGTTGTATTATTAGTTGCTTAGATGTCTTAGTACACCTACTTTATAAATTAAAGTTTATCATGGCTATATATTAGTAGAAAATATTTGCTAAATCCAGAGTTTGGTTATGCATAGTTTCAGTCATCTACTAGGGGCCTTGGAATGTGTCTCTGCACATGAGGAGTGATGACTGTATCAGCTTTTTTTTATTCTTCTTTAAATTTATTTATTTTGCATGTGTGTATTTGTACTGCACATGCTTGTGTGTAAGCTTGAGTGATATGTGCATCATGTGTAGTTAAGGTGCCCGTAGAGGAAAGAAGTCATCAGAACCCATAAAACTGGAGTTACAGGTGGTTGTGCACCAACATGTGGGTTCTGGGAACTGAGCCTGGATCCTCTGCAAGAACATAAAACACTCTTAACTTTTGAACCGCCTCTCCAACTATTGTTCTTATTTATTCCCAAGTGGTACTTAATGTTATCAAGTTTCTATTCATTTAGAAGTAAAATGATATTTTCTTCATTATAATAGGCACATCTGAATATCAGAATACCTAATGCATTAATCATCTGTGTTCACAGAGACCGTTTACCACCTGTCCCTACAGAATATGGTATGGGATCCCCAGAAAGTTCAGTCTGATCTTGAATCCCAGTTTGGTTTCAATCACTATCAAATGGAGCACATCCTGAATTATTCAGCCACGCTGAAGGAGGTAAGTGTACTTGTCTTCTCATTGCATTGGGTGTTCTTAGAAGGCTCTAGAATATAGTTACCCTGCATCTGAATCTCACATTCAAATGCAGGTTTAGATAAAACATGAATTTGTGCAGCCAATTTCCTTGTTGTTATATCCTAAATAACACTGTATAGTAACTATTTACAGAACACTCACATCATGACAGCTGTTTTAAGTCACCTGGAAATGGGTAAAAATATGGGCATATGTTTGCAGGTTTTATGCAAACACCACAGCATTTTGAATAGGAGATTTTGTTATCTGTGGGTTTTGGAATCGTTGGAGGGTCCTGGAATCAATGCTCTATAGAAATGGAGGGACAACTATAGACCACTGGGGGCCAACTGAGTAATGACAGTGGGGGATGGTAGCTAGGAAGGTGAATTCTGCTCCACAACTTCAAGCTCTTTATCTGTATCAACCCCCAGAAATGCCCCTTCCCTTTTTTTATCAGTTTTTCAGCACTCAGAGGCAGTTTAAAAGTGACATGAACTTTATTGCTCTGGGAACTATCAGTAGGAGAAGCCATGCCAGGCCAGGTGGAGAAGTGATTTTTACCAACTGACCTAGGCAGGAAAGTGAATTTCAGTGGGAGAAGATAAGTGGGAGATTCTCTGGGCAAAGAAAAATCATATGTGAGAAGAGATGGGCTATTCAAAACTGAGCCTCAGTTCCTAAACTAGAAGAAATAAAGGGGTTGTCTTAGCTCACCCTTTGTACATAGTTCACATGGATATTGCGGAGGCTCTCTGGGTATCTTTAATCTGCAGAGCCATTTTCTTTAGCCCCAATGTGGTAGGTACAAGAACACACAGTTGCATTCTTGGTCTATGAGCTTCTTATCTTAGACATCACCTATGTCTATATGGCTTTTTTAAAAATATATTCTGTGAAGATCCAGTATCTCATTTTGGAGTCTTTGAATGTACAAGGAGTGAGATTTAGATTACTTTTCTATGATTCTATATGTCCTCGTGACTAAGTACTCTTCTGTGATGCATTGTCATGCTATGAACATAGTCCTCCTACCCCAAGTTGTTTTGAAAAGCAAATCTGTGAATTCATTAATAGTATTTGGAGGTGAACCCTTTGTGAAGTGATTAAGAATATGTAAAGTCATGACATCGTTAGTTCTTGTGGCTTTATTAGCAAAAGGAAAAAAAAAAGCTGAGTACTATACTCACCCTGTTCTGGCCATGTAATACTTGCTGCCATGTAATAGTTGCTGCCATGTTTTGATGAAGAATAAGGCCCTCATCAAATGCCAAGAAGACACTAGGGCCATATTCTTACACTTGCCATCCTCCAGACTCTTGAGCTATGTGAACTCAAGAAGCCCAGTTGGTTTATGCTACTTGTCTACCACTTGCCAAAACTGTCTGCTCTGATCATTTTGCGAAGCACCTTTGTCTTGCCTAACTTGAGAGATTTTGGCCCCCAGCATGCCCCGTCGCTGCTGTAGTTGAGTCATGAAGCCCCAGTAGTCTGACTTTTACTCCATTTCTCTCTATTTTTATGGTATAAAATTTTCACCATGTTAGAATATTAGTCAAATAAAATGATAGGACTTTTACATTGGAAAGGCAAACATTTTGAGTTTAAGATTAAAAGGAAAATAGTCAGAAAGATCACAATGTAATTATTGATGTGGATATCAGACTTGTGGATATAGACCATTGTAGCTGTTGCATAGCATGTGAGTACAATGCTTCTTCCTGCTCTAGCTCTAGCTCCAGCTGACCAGGCTCCTTGAGCACCAGGCTGGACTGGAGGGAGAGAATCTTAGCAGTGGTGGGTCGGGGTGCCAGAAAAAGCCTTCATGAGAGACAGCTTCAGTGAGACAGCTCCTTTAATTGAGGGGAACCTTTGGAGAGTAGCTGTACAATATTGGCTGTGGCCAAGGTGCTGGGAATGTCTTATTTGTGTGAAGAGGAATTCCAGGCACTGCTGCACATGACCGTATACGGAGAGAGAAGGTTTAACCTGTATCCTGGCTGCCAGGCTACATGACCACCTCAAGGGCGGCAGAGGTGGGAGTCATGAGGCATGTGTACCAAGACACTCAGGCCGGGCAGGCAGCAGCCCTACTCCTCCAGCCCCGGGAGGAGCTTTCCAGGGTTTGGACACATCTTGACCCCACTCCGCTGTGGACTGGCTGCTCTGGTCACACAGCTCTCTAACATGAGAACAACAGTGTAGAGGCTGAGAACAATTAAAAGCAACAGCTAGACGTTGTTGTTACAAGGCCAACATGGGCCTCCTCAGCCTACAATCAATGTATCTTCAGGACTTCATTTCTCCTGAAGGATCTAGACACTGTTGTAGAGAAAAATTCCTTTTTCCTCTCACCTTCTAGTTCAGCGACAAGGCTCACAAGTTAAAATAAAATAAAAAAAATCTAGAGAAAACTCACCTTTAACTATGTAGGGTATATATGGGACTTGACAAAACAAACAAACAAACAAACAAACAAAAAACCACTGGCCAAGGGGACAGCCTGGTCAGCCTGGTGAGTGAGGCTTATATAGTACCACAATCTAATACAGAATAGGGTGTGAATCTCCACTAAGGAAGCAAAGTAATGGGCAGGAGAGGGCAGCGTCTAGTGGGTAGAGGTCATCTCCTTGTGCCCAGGACAGCCTCTAGGTGAGCGGAGGGGCACAGCAGATTCTGATTCTCTCTTCCTAGTATGACATCATGTGTGTTAATAAAACTTGCTTTATTAAACAGGAAATTTCTACTGGAATTTTAGACAGGGTGAAGGTGGGAATCTTTTCCTGCATCTACCGACTTTCAGTGTCCTTTGGCTCAAAATAACTCCTATGCTAAAGGGGTATATTTTGGAGTTCTTTAGACTTTTGAAAAGTTCTGGGACTTTTCACTCTTTTTTAAGTTGCATTTTCCATTATCTAGAAGCTGCCCATGTTTCCAGCTTGTAGTTTCTTCTCCATCTGCAAAGTCAACAATGAACCAGGTTTTATCTTATCCAACTTCCCTGATATTTCTTTGTCTACTCTTACTGGTAATGAGGGCTTCTGTGATTACATTGCGCTCACTTGATAATCTGGGATAATCTATTATTCAGTCAATTAACTGATACTTTAGTTCCATCTGCAACCTCAAAGTTTACCAGTTGTTCAATCCAACATGTTCATGGGCCCTGGGGGTTAGGATGCTGAAACTTCAGGGTTGGTGTCTCTGCTTCCCACTTCTATAAAGCCCATGAATGTTTGTCCCTGTGTTCAGGTCCTTTCCATGTCTGGTCTGTCTTATGTCCTCCAGTTCTCATGCCTGTTGAGGGGCCTCACCATACAATGCCCTGGAGTAAGGTGGGACTTATTTTTATCTTTGATTCTTATCATTTCTGCCTTCAGAAATGATTTATTGAGTTCCCTGTGCTCTGAGTGCTCCAGCCTCAGTGCTCCAATGACTTCTTCAGCCTCTGTGACAGGACCCATCAGAGGGAAGTTGTTTGTGCATCCTCTTCTCACAGACTGAGAATGGAGGCAGTTACAAGGCCTTATCTTTCTTTTTTTATAAATTTATTTAATTTTATATCAATCACAGGTTAGGTTTTTTGCATCCCATGCGTAGCCCCCTCCCTCATTCCCTCCTACCCTCCCCAAGGCCTTATCTTTCTAATACATGACCTTGATATTACTTTCAGTTAAGAGAGAGAGAAAGAGAACAAAACAAAACCTCAAAAACAAAACCCAAGAGGCTCTGTGGCTTTGATAGATGTAAGTGAATAATTTTCATCTGAGTCCTAAAGGAAGGTGTGGGATGAACAAAGAATCTTCATTGTTTCTTGATCATGTGCCGGGGTCCAGCCCTGGATGAGGTCAGGACCTGAAGAAGGGTGGATGAAAGAGTGGCAGGGGAGGAATGAGTCAGGCACGGGGATCAGGAGGAGTTTTACATCCTGACTGACTGGCAATCTGGGTGCTTCTTTATTTATACACAAGTCAGTAGGCAGGGATAGATGCATGTTGTTCCAAAACCTAGATCATATCATTTTTGTCCCAGAACATATGTTTTAACTTCCGCTTGGTTATAAGCTTAGTCATTATTGATAAACCGTGACAGAGCAGAGTTATCTTTTGCAATCATTTTCCCTCAGCAGTCCCACAACCCAACTTTTAACAATATTGCAGTTTCAAGGGCATATTTTGCCAAAGCATGACAGCCTGTTCCCAGGCTAGTAGCTCTTGTGGTTTCAAAGGCACCAGACAGAAAGAAAACAATCTAGCCCAGGCAGATTGTCATGGCCCAAACAGTTCATTATCAACTTTTAATAGTCAGAGTACTAATTATCATTAAGCCCTCTGAAAAAAATCTTCAAGCCAAAGCTGCTGCAGTTATCATTTAATTTTTGCCATAATATAAAGTTTATATTTTATATATTTGTAGAATTTATTTATATGACTAATCTTGGTATTCTTTTCTTTCTTGGTTATATGACATCACAGTGGCCCTGTAGGAGTTCACTTTTTCTAAGAAAGTCAGGTTTAACTATTTTATTCTTTTATCATTTGTGTACACCATTCTTTGCCTATCTGTAGTAGAAAGAGGCTTTTAATTTGATCTGTTGCCAACTTCTCTATTCTACTGAATATTTTTTACCTTTTTAAGTTTACTTTGTTCTGATTATTTTGTTCCTGAGTAAGTTCAGGGACAGATGTGCCAAGAGCATCTTTGAGTCAGAGCCTCATAAGGATGTCTCTGACATAATTATTTGAGTCATAACCTCCAGGGCTTAAGAAAGACCTTTTAGTAGGCCCAGATAAGAATATCTCCCTAAAGGCAGGAAGGTTAGTATAGTCAGGACATTCCTGGGAAAGCTTAGAAGCAGTAGTCCTGGGAGAAGTCGTAAATGATTCATAAGAAAATTTCCATCAATTCAATAACCCCAAGTTGTACAAATAATAAAAGCCCTCCAAGCATGCAACATGTAAATATCAAGGCCAAAAGAGTCAGAGACAGCACTACAACGATTGCATCACCAGGCTCAGCTCTGCTGGATCTTTGTCGAGCAGCTGTGCTGGCTTTGTAAGTTTTGCTGTTCCCATTAGATATGGCTGTTGTCTTAGTCCAAGCTGATGTTGGAATGCCACAGCTTGAAGGATGTATAGCACAGGAACTCCTTTCTGATTACTCTAGAGGCTGAACGACCGAGGGCAGGACACCAGGAGAATGGCTGTCTGGTTAAAGTCCACCCTCTAGTTCGAAGACAGTGTCTTCTCACTATGCTCTTAGAAGGTCCAAGGGATGAAAGTCAAGTTCATTAAGCTTCCCCCTTCATATATGGAGCATTAGTCCAGTTATGACAGCTTCACTTTCATGATCTCATTGGCTCCTGTGCTAATCATCTCTCCAGAGATTTTGATCACCTTAATAGAAGAAAGGTTTATTTGGCTCAGTTTCAGGGCTGTCATGGGGGTCCTTGGCCCTGTTGCTCTTGGGGTGTTCAGTGAGATGATACATCATGGTAGGAAGCACATGGTGAAGGAAGCTGTTTACTTCATGTTGGCCTAGAAACAAAGACAGAAGAAGGGAATTGGATCCCAATACCCTGTCAAAGAGCATACCATAGATGATCTAATTTTTCTCTTCTAAGCCTCACCTCCTTTGGTTACATCCTAATAACATCCCATTGGACTATGGAGAATACCACTTTCAAATTGTAGACCTCTTCAGAGGTTCTGCTCCCTCACATTGTCATCTTGTGAGTGATAGCTTCCATGTAGGCATTTTAAGGTGATGAAAACATTCCAACTACCGCAACCATCAACAGAACTTATGATGACACTACAGTTATTGTAAGAATCCAGAGTGCGTGAACATAGCTGGTTTTGTCACACACTTTTGTAGAGTAGTTTTAAAGAAAGCTGATGCACAAAAGAGAACTGGTTCAAAATGGTAAAGCAATGTCTAACTGGGATGGAATTTTAATCTTTCCTGTTTTGCCTGTTTTTGGTAACTAGAAAAGACAGTGTTCTTGACAAGGCACCACTGTTAGTCCAGAGCATCGTCAACTGGCTTAGCCTATGATGGCTTTTGATGGGGGATGGGGGCATGAGGGTGAGCAATGTTTGGCTTAACCCTGTGTCTTTCTCTTGGAAAAACAGCTGCTCCTGCTGCTGTGCCTGATCCCAAAAGACCATCCTCCTTTTTTTTTTGTCCTTAACTATAGAGGTCTTACTTCAGGACAAACAATAGACATTTTGACTGATGTTTAGCACTATTCAGTCAGGTGAATACATGAGCTTTGACTCCAACAAGCCTGGGGTATTATTTTGAAAGAAAAACATTCCAGGGAAAACAGCTTCACTTCTAAGTATTTTTTAATGTTGTTTTCAGATTCCTACCCACAGCTTCCTAGAGAGGATGGTGTGTTCCATCTTGTCCAACACTTCTGAGGATGAAGCTGAGAGCAAGGGCTACCGGGCAGAGTGCCATCCCAAGTGGTCAGCAGTCAAGAACTATATCATCCATGCAGTCAGTTGGATGAAACTCTACAGACAGGTGCTGTTGTGTGTCTGGATTCTTCTAGTACAGCAGATCTTTCTTTCTCACATCATTCACTGTATTACTTTTCCTGGGAAAGACCATAGGTCCTGCATATCTGGTCATTGTGACCTGTATCCCATGCATCCAACAGCCTTAGCTCATCAAACTCTCAGCCCAAGCCACCAAAAACATCTTACCCAGGCACACAGTCACACTTGTTACCTAAGGGGTTCCTAGTCCATGCTGTGTTGCCTTTTGACCAACTGTTGTACAAGCATTAGTTTTGCCTCACACCTTCTGTTTTTTCCTTGAAATGTTGTACAAAAGTAATGACTAATTTAAAGGTGTATCAGCTGTCTTCACAGACATAAGGGAAAAGTGTGTGTGTGTGTGTGTGTGTGTGTGTGCTTGCATGCTCAAAGCTATTTCAGAGAGGCTGGTATACAGCAGAGCACCAGAGTAGAAAGTTGATAAGCTCACTCAGAGAGTGGCCCTGGACTGCTCACTCTCTGTTTCCTGAGATACATGGACACTAACAGGTTACACTCCCATCACAGCATCATCCACTTTTTTCCAAGTGTCATATTCACTTGCACCCTTATTGCTTTGGAGAATTCACCCTGATAAAATTTTCAGCCCCTCCAAACATATGTGACTGATAAAAATCAGAATCTCAGGTAGCAGACAAAAATATCTTCAGAAAAATATGCAGGACTGTACACTTGGTGGTGTGTAATTTATCTATCACCAAAGTGATTAAGGGATAGTGCTGAAGGAACCAGCATTAAAGTGTTAATCTGGTATTTAATCCCAGAATTTAGGAGGAAGAGGCAGGTGGATCTGAGTTTGAGGCCAGCCTTGTCTACCAAGCAGGTCCGAGACAGCTAGGGATACACTGAGAAACCCTGTGTCCAAAAATAAAAGAAAAAAAATTAACCTGGGTTGCTAGTCAAACCTTCATCTACCTACCTTTGCATCATGCATTTACTTACCATCTGATCGGGCATGAGACACTTGTACAGTGTAGATGATGACTTCAATGCTAGCTGCTGTTAGTATTATTTTTAGACCTGTCACAAAATGGTATTCAGAGACTGCTTGTTAATGGTAGAATACACTTAGTTTTTTTTTTTTTTTTGAGACAGAGTTTCTTTGTGCACCACACATTATTCTGGAAGTTGCTTTGCAGACCAGACTGTCCTTGAACTCAGAGATCTGTCTTCCTCTGACAGAATGTATTTTAAAGCTTATACTTTTATTCAAACTATCTTCGTTGTGATAGCTCAATTTTCAAGTTAGATCTTTTAAAAGAAAGTGTATAGTTTTACCTTCCTTTCTTATTTTTCTTGGAGGAATGAAAGATAGACCAGGGGATTATCAAGCTATTTTAAATAGAGATGAAATCTTAGTACGCTTGTAGTAGACATTTTATTTGATTAGAAATATAAAAACTTGTCTTTTAGAATGGTCTTTTACAATTTATTAAGTACAGTATTTCTGATGTGATTGATAATCTCCTTTTGTTTCTAAATTTGCAGGTGTTTGACCAGTGGCAGCAGGATGGTCTGCTGCAGAATCTGCTAGCAGGGGCCAACCACAGTCTGGTAGCCCTTAGGGACCAGTTTAGAGAGGAGAGCGAGTCATGGAAGGTGGTGGAAGCCCTGCACGTTGTCCTGCTCATCCTGAGTGACAGCTTGGCAGTGGATGGCCCCAGAGACAACCATCTGTTTCCACAGATGTAAGGCATATGTATGTCTTTTGCTATTGAGTAGGCTTGATCACACCGACACAGTAGGAATACACAATGATGCTTTTAGACACAAATCCTGTAAAACTATAGCTAGAAATGGATTCTAAGCCAGGACATGGGAAGCCTAAAGATTTTATTGTTGCCATGATAGACCCACAGTCATCCGGACACTGATGTGGATACGTAAATCTGTCTAAAGTCCAGGTATGGTGACACACATCTCTCATGCCAGAGCTCAGGAGGCTGAGATCTCTTGAGCTCAGGAGCTCATACCATCCTCAGGGGCAATAGTGCTTGTCTCAAAAAATAACCACCCAAACAAAATCAAAACCAAAGAAACAGACAAACAGAGCCAAGTAAACTTAAAGGAGCGTGATCACATTGGAGAAGGCGGAGACGGCATCAACTTCCTGAATTTCAGGTTGACGTCTTTGTCTTAAAACGGACATACACATTAGAGGTGCTTTCCTATGTGGTGTGTCCTGTATTCATTCATATATAAAGACTGTACATTGAGAGGTATATTTGCTAGGTAGGAATTCTGATCAGTGCTGGGCAACTTAAGCAGTGTTCTAATAAGTGTCTGTTTCTGGATAATCTTGGAGAAGGGCTTTTTGTGTGAGAGGTCAGCAGAAGCTAACATTGTTTTAAAGATCAGCTTGCATGGAGGTGGGATGGGCAGTCTGGCCATGACTACAGCCCTCTTTGCTAGTTCAACAGATGTGTTTGTGTCTGAGATCTGCTTAGCTTCATAACTCTGTTTTCAGTTCCAGGGCCAATGCATTTCATGTTGACTGTGTGTGTATGTATGTTGCATGTGTGTGTTTATGTATATATGTGGGTTGTGTGCATGTGTGCGTGATATGTGTTTGTGTGTTGTATATGTATGATGTATGTATATATGTGTTTGTGTTGCATGATTGTATATGAATGCTGTGTGTATATATGTGTTTGTGTTTGTTGAATATGCATGCATATATGGTTTGTGTTTAGTGTATGTGTCTCTCTGTGTGTAGTGCATGCATACATGTGTGTGTGTGCAGCAGTTTGGGCTAGTGTGGATCCTATTAACCCCTGGAATTAATGCTTTCCTCAGAGGAAAACAGATTTCTTACTGTCTCCAAAAAAGGTTGTTTACACCATGAGATTTTGTTTAAATGCAGAGATTCTGGCTCTGGGGGATGCAAATAGTACCACAGCATCATTAGCACACAAGGTCACACTGCTGCTATGATTACAGTAACTCTAAATGTTTCAAGCTCTTTCACATTCTCCAGAGGCCCCTTAGAAAGTAGGTTCTTGCTTTTGAGGGTCTTACTTCCTGACTGACCAAGGAGATGCCCTGGGCGGTGAGGTATTAGGACTGTGGGTAGCAGTGCCATCAAGGCTGTAGACAGATGGAAATAGGAAACAGCAGCCATGCGCTGAGACAGGGGAAGGACAAAGGGCACAGGACATTCTTTTGTGATCTTGAAAACTGTCCTGCTGGCTTTCTTGAAAAACCTAGGGACTAGCTGTTATATAATAGACAGTAATAAGCACACCACAGTAAGTCACCCCAATTATCTTACAGACCCCAAAGGCCTCCTGATATTTCAGCCCAGGGTCTTGACTATTTTCTGATACACAGAATGAAATCCAAGGAAGATCCACTTGGTCTTTGGCTCATTCAGACAATAGGGAACCTGAAGATTTCACTATAAGCTGTCTACCAAACCACAGCTGAACTCTCTGTGTACAGTTTGGTTAAAGAAGACAAGGGCCCGACGCTGCCTTTGCTGTCTACCTGCTGAGTACAAAGGGCAGTTGGCCCAGGGAATTTCCTTTTCTATTCAGACACCACCAGTACTACAGCTAATATGAAACTGCCTTCCATGGCTGTCCTGGCAACAAGCAGGTCCACCAGTTGTGTAATTCTGGCCCCTTTGTCATCTTCTCTGGGCCTCAGCCCTCCTATCTGGTAATGGCCACCAGATAATCTTTATGGCTTTTTCTAGTTACTAAGCCATTGATCTTCTGGAGTTGGTGCACTGCCCAGTGACCTCATCTCTTCAGTTAAAAAACAGGGGGGAGGGTTAGTCTAGCAACATCGGGAGGCTGCTCTGATTGAAAGGCATCTCTCCACCCCCTACAGTGCCCATGCTCAGGAAAGAATATTCTCACTTCTACTGGTATCTGCTTATGTCTTCTTCTAAACTATCCTCCATCTTTCTCCTTTTCATAGATTCTCTGGATTTCTTACATGGATGTCAAATGCCCTCTTATACAACCTTCTAGACCTTGTAAACCCTCTCACTAATTCGATTGTTTCGTTTCTACCTCCCCTTCCACTCTCCTTTCCTTTTCCCTCCCTGCCTCCTTCTCTGCCTTCTCCATCTCCCATTTATTCTCCTTTCCCCCTCCTCTTTTACCTCCTATTTCTCCTCTCTTTCCTCCCCTTCCTTCTGGACTCTCATCTCAACAGGGCTGCACGTGGTTGAAACTCTGACCACTTTGTCTCTGATGGTGCTCTTTCTCACCTGCCATAGTTGTGTCTGGCCACTCCTCTCTGGTTGCTGTAGTCCTCCACTTTAGGAATTTTGTTGTTGTTTCTATACCTCTTGTCTCTCTTTAAACTTTGTCTCTCAGTATACATATGTATATTAGATCGAGCAGCCACTTGTTGCCAGGTTTCTAAAAGATCCTCATTCAGCTTCCACAAAAAACTCCTTATCTCATATCCCAAGTTTTGGTCCAAGAATCATACTTTTTTTTTTTTTAATCTCTTGTCTCTGTAGCCAGTCTTTCATATCTTCCTCTGAAGTTACTGCAGACTCTCTCATTGTCTTGAGACTTTGTTCCTACCAGTTTGGTGGCTGGGCTATGAAGCTCTTCAACTGAGCTCTGATACATAACAAAGATTCTGAGCAACATAGACTCATAGGGTACCTCTGGGTACTCCAGCAAGACCTGACTCACTAAACATATGTAGAAATATTTGCTTACAGATATGGTCCTTGCTAAAATTCCCTTGTTTGTCAGAGCTTGAAGAGACTAAGCATCCCAGATTCAGATTCCAAACTACATGGTGGGCAGTTTTGTTTTTTTTTTTCTCATTTGACAAGTAAAGAAGACAGACTTGTCTTCCTCTTTTTCATTCTTTCCATGAGTGAATCTGCTTGATCCTCAGTATAATCAGCAGTGTCTTAGAAAGTTAGCAATCTGACCATTCTTTGTTCCTTGGAAGGCTCAGTTTAAGAAGCTACCCTCCAGGCAGGGTAGGGAGAGATAGTGCATCCAGGGTCATGGACTGGAGATGATTCTTTCTACCTGCTGATTTCTTATAAGAGAAACACCACTAGGGCCTTCCTTACTTCTCTGTACCCTCTGCACTGGTGGGATCCAACAGCACACTGACTATACAACTGAAGCCACTATTTGTCAAACATGCTCTATCCAACACTGGTGAGATGCTCGGAGGAGACCAGGTGGAGGCTGGTTGGAGAAAGTCCAGATGCAGGCAAGCAGTGCTGCTTCATCCAAGTTTCAGATGTTTTGCTTGGGTTCCTAGTGGCCACATCTCTCATCGTTTGGCCCTTATCTGGCCATTCTTTTCCTGGTTGAAGATGCACTCTGCACCCATGAAGATGCAGAAAGCCCAGGGCTGGCTGTTCTTGGCAGTCCTGTTCCTCACAGTGACTTGCATATGGCCCTTGATTCGCCCACATTTTTTTTTTTTCCATTTCAGGTTCCTCTTGTTCTCAGATCTCAGACTCATTTTCTTTCCACTTCCTTGTCTTCTTTGTTTACTGCACCCATTTGACACACACACACACACACACACACACACACACACATACACATCGTCCTTCTTTACAGGCTAGAGTCCTGACTGAGCACTGGGCCTCTGCTTCATTCTACAGCCCCAGCCTCCCAAGCAGGGAGGCAGATGCAGATGCACATTGTTGGAGATTTTGCTCCCAGTGGTTTTTATGCTAGAATTTCAAGGCAGACAACTAAAAGAGAACGTTCCTTACTGCAGGCCACAGGCTGAATCCTCCTCCTGCCTGGCCAGGCTCACCCCTTAAGCACTGAAGTGTCAAGCAGCCATACAGGTTATTTGTTTTCTTTGATCTTGAAGACTTTTAACTTATCCTATGTGGAATTTCTTTCTTTTTTATTTTTTAAACTTTATTTTATGTGCATTAGTGTAAAGGTGTCAGATCCCTTGGAACTGGAGTTATATGCAGTTGTGAGTTGTTATGTGGGTGCTGGGAATTGAATCCAGGTCCTTTGCAAGAGCAGACAGTACTTGGGATTTCTTTGACATGTCTTTTATGCCACTTTTATTACTCTGACAGATCAATATTTTGAAAGCCAAAGTAATTTTCTGTGTCTTGTAACTGTAAGCTTTAAGACATTAAAAAACCGGAGGTCTCTCTGTGTACCCCAAGCTGGCTTTGAACTTACTAGCCTGCCAAGTTCTGGGATAATAGGCATAAATTATCATTCCCAGTAATGCAATATTTGTACGTGTCAGCTGATACTTCATCCTAATTTTTCACTTGCTTCATACATTTCTAGAGGCCAAGAGAATATTTAATCTGGACTTGCTTCCTAAAAGGATTTTCTTAGCAGAGGATTCAGCAACTGACAATGCAGTTTGTCAAGAACCCAGTTAGGTGCTGGAGTCAGCATTCCAGTCTGTGAGCACACTTCCCTAAGCAGTGGGTGTTTGTCTTTACTTCATCATTTGGGTTGGTGCATTTACTTATTTTTGTCCCCAGATTCCAGCATCTGGACAAGCTGCAGCATGCACTGTCAGACCTGTCCCCGTGGCCAGCTCTGAAGAGATTGCCCCTGCTGGACACTGTTCTCAGGAACACAGTGGCCAGGGATTTGCATTTTGTTCAAGGTAAAGCAGCTCTGCTTTTCTTTGTCACCCATTGACCATCAGCAAATGAAACAGTTATTGGAAAGTGTTCTTGTTTCCTACCCGATGTGACCGTAAAGTTTTGAGCTGAGTTTATGTTGGTGTCCTATACACGTATGTATTGCGACAGCTCCTGAGGATGTTTCACATACAACATGCTATGTTGCTATCACAATGAAGGTCACACCCTGCTATTGAGCAGAGCCTGCCATGTGGTCTGAGACCAGCCATTTCATGGGATGGTTTAACTTTCTCGCTGACACCAATCCCATGGTTATCAGGCTGGAGATGCTCCTGGACACTGTGCGTAAGAGCATTGGTAACTCTGCTTGCCTGCCCTCTGCACTGTTCAGAGCCTGCATGGGACTGAGATCTCTTTAAGAGTGTGGAAAGCCCTTCTTTGAACTTCTATTGACTGGAAGGTGTTTCTTCTGCTTTAGTTCAAAGAAGGCGGCTTCACGCTTTGCCTTCATGGGCCAAATTCTTTTCACCTTCCCGAGGAATAAAGAGGAAAAAAAGAGAGACAGGGCATTGTGTTGGAAGTAAAGTGCTCTCATGGCAAAGCACCCACATTATTGACTTCTCAGAAAGGATAAAACAATATTCTACGACATTCCTGTTTTCCTTTCTAATAAGATAGTGAAGCATTCAAGAGCAGGTCGGGTTTACTTCACATTTTTGGAATTCACTTTCCTGTTTTATGGTTATGAATAAAAGCCAAGATGAGAGAAACTTAATCCAAATGAACCGTGAAGCATATTTCTGTCTTGTAGAAGTCCTCAGTTACCTGAAGACATCAGCGAGGGATTTTACACCTGGTGGATCTGATAGATGGAGACTGGAAATGGATATGTTCTTTTGGGGGCTAAAACAGGTAATGATTATACAAAAACCATATTCACAAAACATTAAAAAAAACCAAGAAATATTCAGCTTTGCCTGTTGTGAATTTTGCTGGCCAAATGAGGCGAATGGGCAGGTTTTTGAAGAACTTTGGGCTTCATTTTAAATGGCTGTTTCTATTTGTAGTTCTTGAGTATTCCTATTGAGTATTCCTAAGTGTTCCCTCTCTCCATCCTTATTAACCTTTCAGCTGTTGACAAAGAATGCTTCTGCCGCTTGCCTGAATGGACATTTGTCTCAGGAGGCTCCGCCCCCCACTGGGGACTCTAGCATCTGGAGGAGTCTCTGGGGAATGCTGTGCCACACCCCCGGCTTCAATGAGACCGGTGTTTTAAATGTGCTGCTTCGTGCAGTGAAAGATGCTGTAAGTATCCACCATAATATCTCTCGAACAGTACCAATGGGGCTCCTGTTAAAGGGTAAGTCACCCAACATGCTTATATTGAACCTAGAGTTTAGACCATGTAAGTGTTGGCATTACTGAAAGGGTACCACTGAATTGTGGCTACTCATCAGTTCTATCCTTCCTGACAACTTGAGTGTGGTGATGCACACTTCCTGCCACAACCTACCTGGCAATCTCTGAGAGTACTGCAAACTTTCAAAAATAACATACCTGCCTCTCAGGTTTCCTGATCTCTTGTTTGCTCTGCTTTGCATCTCTTCCTTGCCTGGAAGGAAAGTACAAAGCGAACTTTGGTGAACTGTTGATGTACAGCTGCCTATAACCATGGCTTTTAGTGATGAGAGGATTTGAAAGTGACTCTCTTCCTCTGTCACTGCCTAGAACCTAGGCAACCATGCTAAACATTCACAGCCTGTGGGATGTGTAGAAGATGATTACATCAACTTTAGAACTTATTTTTCTTAATGACAACTAAAACGTGTAATATTCTTATGTTTATCATTTTGCTTATCTCACGATTACCTGTCACTTAAAAATTATTTCTTATAGGCATTAGAATATATACTTAATAATTAGAAACAATAAAATAGAAATGCTGTCTGAGTAAAATGAAAATGGAAATGAGAGTGTGCACATAGTCAAGCCCTTCATTGTCTTCTGACATTTATAACACAGGCCAAAGGGTGTACAAACAAGCGGCTCTTTTCTGGCCTCAGCAGGACAGATAACATGAGTGCGAGTGTGTAACGGTTCAGCATCTGGAAGTGTCCCCGAAGAAGCTGATGGGTTTTAAATGTGGAAGAAGATGTGGGAGCCAAGAAAAGCCATAGAGGATGCTTTCAGAAAGGCACAGGAAGAGCTGAGGCTGACTCAGTGGGATCTGTGAGCAAGCATGTTTCTTTAGCTGCATGAGAAAGCCTTTCAGAGAGAAGTTAGGTGATTAGTCCTAACCAATCTTCCCAAGCTCAGAGGTTAAAAACAAAACATATCCTAAGATGTCCTGTGACTCTGACTGGGGCTCAGCCAGATGGAGTTCTCTTAAGCTTATGTGTGTTTGTTATATAGCTATGATTTTGTGATCACGGTGGCTGGATTTTGGATGCTTGGCCAGACACTGAAGTCCCGGGCTTATCTTTTCTCTCTAATAACACCACGTGGGGCTTCCCCGATACTCAAGAGTTCCAAAAAAAAGTAGGAAAGAAGGGAAGTTTTCAAAGATTATGACATCTGCTGAGACTGAAATTCGTACAAGTCACTCTGCTGCATTTATGGACTAAAGTGAGTCTGAACCCAGCGTTGAGGGACTGTATGTGTGTGTGTGTGTGTATACAATGAGGGTGTTTGTCAGGTCTGGTTCTCTGAGGATGTTGTTAAATGTTTCTTCATCACATTTTGGGAGTCCACCCAACACACTTGACTATGACACTAGAGTATCTCTTAGGTGACTAATAAAAAGAGTAAGATGGTTGTAACTTTGAACATGAGTAAAAGTTCATGTCTATTAACTGTTCCTTGAGATGATGGAAACCTTGGTAACTGAACACAGATGGAGAGGCTATGTCTCAAATACCCATCTGAAATGGGTTAACTTTTGACAGATGATGTTTTCTTTCTTTTAAGGGTAACAGTTTGCAAGAGGTCATTGCAGGACACACAGATGGACCGGTGGCAGAACATGGGGGGCACTTGGGCTGGCAGGATCTTGGGACACAGCTGTCAGAAGTGAGCTTTGCTTGTTCTCAGATCTTCCAACTGCCAGGAGCTGATGCCTCACCTGAGAATGGTATCTCTGATGATGGCTGTGAGCACCAGCTTGTCTCCACAGTGTAAGTATGTGCTGTATGAAAACCCTTTCAGGGCTTGGATGCAGGATTTCAGGTGCTACTAACTGATGGGTCACCATCATACATTCCATTCTTAAATAATAGAATTCAAAGATACTTTAAGGAGATTACCCGGTTGCTATATAAGAAAATGTCTAAAACCCACAGCACATTAAACATTTTCTCTGTTTAACCACTGACTTCACCTCTCATAACAAACTCAAAGATTGTGTGTAACCAAGACTGGTTTTTCCATATGGGTGGCTGCTCAAGTGAGCTATACCTTATTTCTATTTCATGACCCTTCACATCAATATCCAATTTCTGTGGCTGCTAATAAGCCCATGTACTTGATATATCAAGTATATCAAATGGGGATGCATTTTTACTTAGCCTTGGTGTTTACTTTATATTGTATTTATTTTCTCCTTGCTCTTTGCTTGATTTACTCTTGATTTTCTGTGTGTTTTTTATGTACTGTCAATTTCCTTTTACTTATTTTCCAAATCAGATTAGAATAATTTATAAATGAACAAATATTAAGTCAACTACTTAAAAGATTCTAATTGCTTTTTTACGTGGACTGTCAGATATTTGCATGCATTACCTTTAGATGGTTTTGTAAGTATGTGTCAGTGTTAAAACTGTTAATAAGTTCTAGTTTTCTGGAATCTTTTGACTTCAGGGTATCACACATACTTGAAGAAGTACAGATATCCCTGCAGCAAATGTCCTACTGGAAAATCTTCTCAGAGATCATCAGGAAGACTTGTGAATTGGTTCAATATGTGAACAAGCATGGAAGTTTCCAGAACAGTTTGCTGTGTAAGTCAGGAGGTCTTAATGGCGGGAATGTGTGGTCTTTTCCCCACTTAATGAGATAGAGTTGCAGTATGAAGTGCTGTTATGCGCCACGGAGGGAAACCTAAAGTGGAATTCTCTCCAAATGCTGCTAGCTATTACGGTTACTGTATTCAGTGTGTTGTTAAAGCTGTGATCAGAATCTCTACAGTCCTGTTTTGTCTGGGCCAGACTCTCCCAGCGCCATCCACAGATATCTTATTCACTCTCAAAATAGCGCTTGTTTAGAGGAAAATGTTTATTTAATTTTTAAAATTTTATTTGTTCACCGAGAGTTTTGAAGGTGTTTTGATCATATTCATCCCTTCTCCAGTGCTTCTTAGATTCACTCCCTTCTCTACTCACCCAACCTTTTGTCCTTTTGTAATTTCTTTAAAAAACCCTTCAAGACAAATTTGTACTGCCTATGTACTCTTGAATGTGTGATCTTTCATGGAGCATGACTGACATACCTGGAGCTCTTCGAGAAAACTTTCTCTACCTCTCCCAGCAGCTAACTCTTGCCAACAGCCCTAGACGTATGGTTGTGTGCTTTGCTCCCCATTAGCATTTGATCTGGCTTGAACTTGCGCAGGTCTTGTGTGTGCTGCCACAATTGCCATGACTTCATATGTGCAGCTGCCCTGTGTGTCCAGAAGACATGTCTTCCTTGTGGTCATCTACCACCTTTGGCCCTTACACTCTTTCTACCCCTTCTTCTGAAATGATCCCTGAGTCTTAGGATGGGGTTGTGTGGTGTATATGTTCTTTTTATGGCTAAGCATTTGTTGTGTCCTATTCTCTGCACTTTGTCTGTTTGTGGGTCTCCGTGTTAACATCTACTGCAAATAGAAGTTTTTAAAGTAAGGATTGGGAGATGCATTTATCTATGGATATAATGAGAAGTTGTTAAGAATCAGTTTAATACTATATAAATTTAGCAGAATAATTGTGTTCGGTTCTCCCTTTGGGCCTTAGACTTGTCTATAGAGCCTACGACTTGGGCTAAAGAATCTTGGCCCAACAATGGTGCCAAGTATGGGTTTCACATTGTGGAGCAGAACTTCAATCCAATCAGAAAATGAAACGACTAGTTACTCCCATGGTGTTCATGTCACCATTGTGCTAGCAGGCATGACTTGCCCAATCAGTCATTATAGCTCGCAAGATTCAGTGTGCAATGCAAATTTCTAATTCCTTCTCAGGTTTTCTTTCTTTCTATCTTCAAATTGCTGCCTTTACAGAGTGGCCAAGACTTTTCCTCTCTGCATAGCTATTGTAAACCGGCACCCCACAAGACAGACAGCTATTGCAATTCCTTCAGGCATATGCTGAGAACTCTGAGTTTCGAGTGTTAGGTAGGCAGCATCTTTCTGGACTGCATGGTCATCCCACATGTTAGCTCTTTTCCCTCACCACCCCATCCTCCTTCTCACCTACTTTTGTATTTCTGCTAGTAAACTCTTGGATGAAGACTTAAAATCTTTTAAATGTATTTTTCCCTTCTCGTGGATAATGTTGAGATTCCTTTCTTAGTTCTAGTATTCTGAAATTTTATGGAGACTTCAGAAAACATGAACTTAACCTGCACCATGCTGTATACTCAGTAGGTTTTTGATAATTTGGAAAATATTCCTTTTGTTTTACTCTTCTGTCATATATTACATCCCAGTTGCAGTTTCTCCTTTTCCCCTCCCCCAAACCTCTTCCCTCACCTGGTCCTCTCCTCCAGATTTCCTCCCTCCCCTTCCTTCAGAAATAAACAGGCTTTCCATGACATCAAGGGAACATGGCATCACAAGCCAGGCATATACCATCACATCAAGGCTGGACAAGGAAACCCAGTAGGGGGAAAGGAGTTGCACAAGTAGATGAAAGAGTCAGGAACAGCCCCCACTCCCACTGTTAGGATGCCCACAAGAACACCAAGCCACTCAGCAGTAACATATATGTGGAGGATCTACAGGTTCCCTGATCCCTCAGGTTGATTCTGTAGGCCCTGTTCTTACGGTGTGTCCGGTGTGTCCCTGACCACTTTGGTTCCTCCAATCCTTTCTCCCCTTCCTCAGCAGGACTCCACAAGCTCCACCCAGTCTTTGGCTGTGGTACTCCTCATCTGCTCTCATCAGCTGCTGGATGCAGTCTCTCTGCAACCTTTGATGAAAACTCTGCAAGGCTCCAGTCCCAGCACACTGGACAGGCAGGACAAACTGTAGGTTCAAAGGCCTTATGGCTGGTTTGGTGTCCTAATAATTCCACTTGAGGTCTTGCCTGGTTACAGAAGATGACCACTTCAGGACCTGTGTCTCCTATTATTCGGAGTCTCTGCTAGGGTTACTCCCTTATGTTCCACTGAGTTTCCATTGCACTAGGTTTCCACCTGGGCCTGAAATGACCCCCAATTCTAGTTATTTCTTTCAGGATTTTCTCTCAACCTGCCCAACCCCCAGTTCACCTCTGAAATCTCTTCTATTTACATTTCCTGGGGAGATCCTTGTCTCCCATCTTAAGCCCTTCTTGTTGCTTACCTTCTCTGGGTCAGTGGATTGTAACATTATTGTTTTGTACTTTACAGCTATTATCTACTTATGAGTGAGCACATACCACATTTGTCTTTCTGGGTCTGGGTTACCTCACTCAGGATGATTTTTTTCTAGTTTCATCCATTTGACTGCAGATTTCATGATATCGTTGTTTTTAATCAGCTGAGTAATATTCCATTGTGTAAATATATCACATTTTCTTTATCCATTCTTCAGTTGAGGGACAGCTAGGTTGCTTCCAGCTTCTGTCCATTATGAATAAAAGTAACTATGAACATTTTTGAGCATTATCCTTGTGATACGATGGAGTGTCCTTTGGGTATGTGCCCAGGAGTGGTATAGCTCAGTCCTGAGGATGATTGATTTCCAGTTTTCTAAGAAACTACCATATTGATTTCTTTCCCTAGTGGTGGAACAGTTTACACTCCTATCAGCAATGGAGGATTGATCTCTTGCTTCACATCCTTGCAAGCATAAGGAGTTGTCTGTGGTTTTCATCTTAGCAATCTGATGCCTATAAGGTAGACTGTCAGGGTCATTTTGATTTGCATTTCCCTGATGGCTATGGTGTTTCTCAATCATTTGAGATTCCGCTGTTGAAAATTCTCTATTTAGATCTGTACCCCACTTTTATTTGGATTATTTAGTTTGTTGATGTCTAGTTTCTTGAGCTCATTATATATTTTATATATTTTAAATATTAACCCTCTGTCACATGTAGAGTTCCTATTCTGAGAGATGCCATTTTTTCTCAGTTGACAGTGTCCTTTGATTTATAGAAGCCTTTTAGTTTTGCAAGGTCCCATTTATTGATTATTGATCTTAGTGTCTGTGCTATTGGTGTTCTGTTGTCTCCTGTGCCAATATGTTCAAGGCTATTCCCAACTTTCTCTTCTATCAGTTTCAGTGTATCTGGTTTTATGTTGAGGTATTTGATCCACTTGGGCTTGAGGTTTCTGCAAGTATGCATCTATTTGCATTATTCTACATACCAACATCTAGTTAGACTAACGCCATTTGCTGAGGATGCTTTCCTTTCCAATTGCATATTTCTGGTTACTTTATAAAAAATAAGGTGTCCATAGGTATGCAGATTTATATCTGGATCTTTGATTTGATCTGATTTTAAACCAATACTTTGTGGTTTTTATTACTACAGCTTTGTAGTACAAATAAGAGATGATGATACCTCCAAAAATGCTTTTATTGTATAGGATTGTTTTAGTTATCCTGATTTTTTCCCCCCTGTATGAAGTTGAGTATTGTTCTTTCAAGGTATGTAAAAAATTGTGTTGTAATTCGGATGGGGATTGCATTGAGTCTTTAGGTTGTTTTTGGTAGAATGACCATTTTTGTTATGTTAACCCTATTGACTCATGAACATGGAAAATCTTTTCATCTTTTGATATCTTCTTTAATTTCCTTCTTCAAAGACTTTAAGTTGTTATACAGGTCTTGAACTTGCTTGGTTAGGGTTACTCATAATATTTGTATTATTTGTGACTATTGTGAAGGGTGTTGTTTCCCTGAATTCTTTCTCAGCCTGTTTTTTACAAATTTTGGGGTCAGTTATGTGTACTATCATATCATCTGCAAATGGTGATAATTTGACTTCTTCGTTTCTAATTTCTATCCCCCATCTCCCCTTTAGTTGTCTTATTGCTCTAGCTAGAATTTCAGGTACTATGTTGAATAGATGCGGAGAGGAGGGCAGCCTTGTCTTATTCCTGATTTTAGTGGGATTACTTTGAGTTTCTCTCCATTTAATTTAATGTTGGCTATTGGCTTGCTGTATATTGCCTTTAATGTGTTTATGTATGTCCCCTGAATCCCTGATATTTCCAAGACTTTTAACATGAAGGGGTGTTGGATTTTGTCGAATGCTTTTCCAGCATCTAATGAGATGATCATGTGGTTTTTTTCTTTCAGTTTGTTTATATGGTGGATCATGTGGATAGATTTTCATATATTGTAGTTCTCTGGCACTGCTGGGATGAATCTTACTTGATCACGGTGTATGATGTGGTTGAGGAGTTTTTGGATTCGGTGTGATAGCATTTTGTTTAGTATGTTTGCGTCAATGTTCATACGGGAACTTGGTCTGAAATTCGCTTTCTTTGTTGGGTCTTTGTATGGTTCAGGTATCAGGCTGACTGTGGCCTCATAGAATGAGTTTGGCAACATTCCTTTTGTTTCTATTTTGTAGATTAGTTTGAGCAGTATTGGTATTAGCTCTTCTTTGAAAGTCTGGTAGAATTCTGTGCTGAAACCATGCGGACCTGGGCTTTTTTTTTGGATGGGAGACTTTTAGTGACTGCTTCTATTTTCTTAGAAATTACAGGACTATTTAACTTGTTTACCTGATCTTCATTTAACTTTGGTAAGTGGAATCTATCAAGAAAATTGTTCATTTTCTTTAGATTTTCTAATTTTGTGCAGTACAGGCTTTTGAAGAAAGACCTAATGATTTCCTCGGTGTCTGTTGTTATATTTCCCTTTTCATTTTATTGATTTGGATACTGTCTTTCTGCCTTTTAATTAGTTTGGCTAAAGGTTTCTCTATCTTCCTGATTTTCTTTTTTATAATTTTTATTTTTTTATATTCATCACAGGTTATTTACTTTGTATTCTAGCCATAGCCCCTTCCTCATTCCCTCCCAGTCCCACCCTCCCTCTGTCATCTCCTCCTGCCCCTTTCCAAGTCCACTGATAGGGGAGGTCCTCCTCCCTTCCATCTCACCCAAGCTTATCAGGTATCTTCAGGACTGGCTGCAATGTCCTCCTCTGTGGCCTAGCAAGGCTGCTCCTCCCCAGGGGGAGGGGAGGTCAAAGAGCCAGCCATTGAGTTCATGTCAGAAATAGTCCATTTTCCTCTTATTAGGGCACCCACTTGGATACTGAGCTACCATGGGCTACATCCGAGCAGGGGTTCTAGGTTATATCCATACATGGTTCGTGGTTGGAGAAGCAGTCTCATAGGAGATCCCTGTGCCCTGATATATTTGGTCCTTGTGGAGCTGCTGTCCTCTCAGGTCATACTAACTCCTCCTTCTTTCATATGATTCCCTGCACTGTGTCGAAGGTTTGGTTGTGAGTCTCAGCATCTGCTTTGATAGGTAGAGTTTTTCAGAGGCCCTCTGTGGTAAGCTCCTGTCCTGTTACTCGTTTCCTTCTACTTTCAATGTCCATC
The DNA here is from genome assembly GCA_028658305.1 of Pachyuromys duprasi. Lineage (NCBI taxonomy): Eukaryota > Metazoa > Chordata > Mammalia > Rodentia > Muridae > Pachyuromys > Pachyuromys duprasi. Next base: position 3,043,176 of record CM053754.1, read on the forward strand.
CCATTTGTCTTTCTAAGTGAGGACTGATCATCTTACCCTGGGTCTTCTTTCTTGTTTAACATCTTCTTTAGGTGTACAGATTTTAGTATGTTTATCCTATCTTATAGGTCTAGTACCCACTTTTAAGTGAGTATGTACCGTGTGTGTCTTTCTGCTCCTGGGATACCTCACTCAGGATGATCTGATTTTCTTGATGAACCAGCTCTTAGTTTTGTTGATTCTTTGTATTGTTCTCTTTATTCCTATTTTATTGCTTTCAGCCCTAAGTTTGAATATTTATTGCCATCTGGTTCTCTTGGGTGTGTTTGCTTTTTTCTGTTCTAGAGCTTTCAGGTATGCTGTTACATTGCTAGTATAAGATCTCTCCAGCTTTTTTTTTTTTTTTAATGAAGGCACTTAGTGCTATGAGCTTTTCTTTTAACACCACTTTCATTGTGTTTCGTTGTGTTCTGGAAGTTTGGCTATGTTGTGCCCTGAAGTTCAATGTGTGGTTTAAGCTTTAATAATGTTTCTTTTACAAATGTGAGTGCCCTTGCATTTAGGGCATAAAGGTTAAGAATTGAAATGCGCAGGGAGGAGATGAAGGAGGGATGGGGAGAGTGGGAGGGAATGAGGGAGGCGGCTAAGGCTGGGATGCAAAGTACCTAATCTGTGATTAAAATAAATAAATTACATTAAAAAAAGAATTGAAATGCTATCTTGGTGGATTTTTCCTTCGATGATTACGAAATGATCTCCATCTCTTTTGATTAAAATTTGAAGTCTATTTTGTTAAAAATCAGAATTGCTGTACCAGTTTGCTTTTTTTTCTATTATCTGAAGATTTATTTTTCTTAAGTAAAATAAAGTTTGAATAATACAGTCTGTGGTGTAGCGACATACCAGCTTGCCTCTTGGATCTCTTTGCTTGGAAAAGAAATTTCCAATCCTTTAGTATGAGGTACTGCGTATCTTTGATGCTGAGGTGTGCTTTTTGTGTGCAGCAGAAGGATGGATCCTGTTTTCATATTCATTTTGTTAGCTTGTGTCTTTTTTTATTGGGGAATTGAGTCCATTGATATTGAGACATATCAATGACCAGTGATTGTTAATTTGTTATTTTGTTGTTGTTTTTGATAGTGTGTGTGTGTTTCCTTTCTTTGGTTTTTGCTGGTATGAGATTATTTTTTGCCTGTATTTTCATGGCTGTACTTAAATCTTCATGGACTGGAGTTTTCCGTCTACTACTTTCTACAGGGCTGAGTTTGTGGGTAGATGTTGTTTAAACTTGATTTTGACATGAAGCATCCTGTTTACCCCATATATGGAAATTGTAATTTTTTTCTGAGTATAGAAATCTGGGATGGCATCCATGGTCTCTGAGAGTTTGCAAGACAAGTGTCCAGGCCCTTTTGGCTTTTAGAGACTGAAAAGTCTTTCACACTTAAAAGTCAGGTATAATTTTAATAGGTCTGCCTTTATATGTTACTTGACTTTTTTCCTTGCAGCTTTTAATATTCTTTGTTTGTTCTGTATGTTTAGTGTTTTGATTATCATGTGGTGTGTTGACTTCCTTTTCAAGTCTAATCTATTTGGTGTTCTTTAAGTTTCTTGTACCATTGTAGGCATGTCCTTCTTTAGGTTAGAAACTTTTTCTTCTATGATTTTGTTAAATATATTTTCTGGGTTTCATTTATTTTTTAAGTGTTTTTTTAAAAGTAATTTATTTATTTTTATATTAATCACAGGTTATATACTTTGTATCCCAGCTGTAGCCCCTCTCTTATTCCCTCCCACTCTCCCCATCCCTCCCTCATCTTCTCCCTGCCCCCCTCCAAGTCCACTGATAGGGGAGGACCTCACCCCCTTCCATATGACCCTAGCTTAGGTGTTTTTTTTTAAATTTATTTATTTGCATTTTATGTGCATTTGTGGTTTGTCTGCATGTATTTCTGTGTGAGGGTGTAAGATCTTGAAGTTACAGACAGTTGTGAGCTGCCATGTGGGTGCTGAGATTTGAACCCATGTCCATCTAGGAAGAGCAGTAAGTGCGCTTAACCACTGAGCTATCTCTCCAGCTCCCACTTTCTGGGTTTTAGAACTTGATATTTCTCCTTTTCTTTTTTGTATTTTTCTTGGGTTTGGTCTTTTCACAGTGTCTCAGAATCTCTGGATAGTCTGTTAGGAGTTTTTTTTTTTTTTTTTTTTTTAATGTTTTCCTTGACTGGTGAATCTACTTCTATCATATCTTCAACACTAGAGAGTCATTCTTCCATCTCTTGTATTCTGTTGGTGATGTATGTATCTGTAGTTACTATTTGCTTATTTAGATTTTCCATTTCAAGAATTTCCTCTCTTTTTGTGTGTGTGTTTATTTTTACTTTTAATTTTTTAAGTGATTTATTTATTTCCTCCAATTTTTGTCTTTTCCTTGATTTCTTTGAGAGTTTTTAAGATTTTTCTCTTTAGTGACCCCTATCATCTTTATATAATCGATTTTAAGATTTTTTTGTGTGTATGTGTGTGTGTGTGTGCTTCTTCCTCACTGGAGTATGAGGAACTGTTGTCTTAGGATAGCTGGGCTTGGTTGGTGCTATTTTGCACTGGCTGTTATTGACTGTGTTTTTATAGTGACATTTAAGCATCTGGAGTTGGGATGATTATAGGTCTAAGTGCTGACTTCTGAGTTTATCTTTGATGGGTGTGTTGTTTCTTCGTTTTTGTTTCCTCTTTGGTCTTCTGGTCTTTGTGGCCTGAATTTCTGGCAGCCAGCATGGCCTCTGATCCAGTAGGGTGTTTTTGATCAGATAGGGTAATGGACTTCTGAAGAATAGCTTGGTCTTTTGTGTAGCAGGGGGGGGGGTCTCTGGAGTCTGTTCTTCTGACTGGTGTGGCCAGCACCTGAGCAGTGGAAGTCTGTTGGAATCACAGGCAGGGAGAGGGGTGGGATGCGTGCAGTGTTGAATGCGTCTTTGGGAACTAAGTCTATCTGGTGAGTGGAGCAGGTCAGCTGGCAGGCAGGTCACTCAGTCGTTTTGACCCATGCAAAAAATATTTGCATGATTTTTTTTTTGTAACTTTAAATCCTATATTTTCTTCTTCACTCTAAAACTTCTGTTAGCCATCCGTTGAATCTTGTATAAGATTCTCTAATTTTGTAATATTTTAGGCTGATTTTCTGGCATGTTTCTTTAATTTTATTTAAATCACCTTTATGATTTTTCATTTATTAAATTTCTGAGAACCTTCCTAGGTTCTCTAGATATTCACTGAGAATTGCCTTCTCTTCCTGTTGCATCTCTGTATGTGGCACATTTCTTTTTTTTT
>CM053754.1:3046581-3060183 GCA_028658305.1 Pachyuromys duprasi
AGATTTCAGTATGTTTATCCTATCTTATAGACCTATATAAGTGAATATGTACCATGTGCGTCTTTCTGCTTTTGGGATACCTCACTCAGGATGATCATTTCCAGGTCCCACCATTTGCCTGCAAATTTCATGATTTCATCCTTTTTAATTGCTGAGTAGTATTCCATGGCACATTTCTTTTATGTGGAAAATTTCTATAGGAGCTGATGCTCTGGTTGTCCGTTCTGTGTAAGAACAAAGCACTTACTGCTCACAGGAAATTTCTTGTCCTCTGTTGGGCTCCGTCCTACTAGTGTGACCAGGCAGTAAGTTATCTCTCCCTACAGTGACCTTCACAGTTTGGTACAGATGTATATATTGTATATATATTTTTCTAGCATCAGTTTATTTCTCTGAAGCCTTTAAAAGAGAGTTCTCCAGAAGCCTGTTGACAGACAGACAGACCTCAGGTGAAAATGAGCAGACACGGCGTCCAGTGTTCTTGGAAACAAGGGAGGTAAGGAGAACATCACTGCTGAGAACAGATCAAGTAATCCTTCCTATTTCCAGTAGTGCTGTGTCATTCACACCATCAGATGAATTGATACTTCAAGCTTAGTTCCAGTCAATTCATTTCTTTAGGTCAACAAAATCCTAGTGTTCTGACATGGAGGACGAGTTGTCTAGCTGGGGGTTATGGTGGAAATATGTCAGAATTTACTTCATTTAAAAATGTGTCTCAACATACCTATCCATTTTAAGTTCTACATCTTTTTAAGGCTTTATTAATATTTATTATTATTATTAGTTTATAATTTATTCACTTTGTATCCCAGTTAAGTCCTCTCCCTCATCTCCTCCAGGTCCGCCCTTCGTCCCTCTTCTTCCCCTCTCCCTCTCCCTTAGTCCACTGATAGGGAAAGTCTTCCTCTGCTATTATCTGACCCTAGCCTATCAGGAACCATCAGAACTGCTGGGATCCTCTTCCTCTGTGCGTTGGCTAGGTCACCCCACCAGGGAGAGGTGATCAAGGAGCTATTTGCTGATGATATGATACTATATATCATGACCCCAAAAATTATAACAGAGAACTCCTACAGCTATAAACACCTTCAGCAAAGTGGCTGGATACAAAATTAACTAAAAAAAAACCCCCACAACAAAATAAAACAACAACAAAAAAACCCAGAAGCCCTCCTGTACAAAGGGGCTGAGAAAGAATTTAGGAAAACAATACCCTTCACAGTAGCCACAAATAACATAAAGTACCTTGATGTAACTCTAATCAAGCAAGTAGAAGACGTGTATGAAAAAAAAAACCTTCAAGTCTCTGAGGAAAGTAATTGAAGAAGATATCAGAAGATGGAAAGATCTCCCATGCTCATGAATTGGTAGGATTAACATAGTAAAAATGGCCATTCTGCCAAAAGCAATCTACAGATTCGACACAATTCCTATCAAAATACCTACACAATTCTACACCATGAAAGAACAATTCCCAACTTCATATGGAAAAACAAAAAACTCAAGTTGCTAAAACCATCTTGTACAATAAAAGACCTTCTGGAGGAATCTCCAACCCTGATCTCAAGCTGTACTAGAGTTACTGTAATAAGAATGGCACGATACTGGCATGGAAACAGACTGGTGGATCAATGGAACCGAATCGAAGACCCAGAAACAAACCCACATAGTTATACATCTTACATATGCATTTAGACTTGTGTGCTTAAATTCATGAGTCTTGTTAAGAGTTACAAGGAGGACCTGCTTTGATAACCTCTATATAAGTACAAGCTCTGACTTCTGTGTTTCTGCTCTGCCTGACCAAATCCGTTTGTCTATTTTCCTACTTGTAGATGTTAGAAGCTGCCATCTGCTGTCCTATATAACTCTGTGGGCTATATAATTATGTTTTCTCTTGTAATTTTACAGTTCTTTTGGGGATGACTGGTGAAAAAGTCTTGGGCTTGATCTTCCACTTGGGAGCTCTCCAGGGGGAATGTCTTTTTAAATACATTTTTATTTATTCATTTTATATCCCCATCATAGTCCCCTCCCTCCCCTCCTCCTGGTACCACTCTCCCTTCCTGTTTCTCCTTTCTTGCCCCTCAGAGAAGGGGACTCCTCTACCCCAGCATCAGGACTGAACGCATCCTCTTCCTCTGTGGGCAGCTCCGCCTCATATAGGTTCCCTAGTATGAGGAATGGGGGCTGACTCTGACATGGACTATGACACCTGCTTTTTGATCACATTGTCCTAGCAGGGCTGCCTCACCAGGAGGAATGTCTTAAAAGTTAAGTACTGATGAGACCTGATAAGCTAGGGTCAGTTGGAAGGGGAGGAGGACCTCCCCTATCAGTGCACTTGGAGAGGGGAATGGGAAGAGATAAGGGAGGGAGGCTAGGATTGGGAGGAAATGAGGGAGGGGGCTACAGCTGGGTTACAAAGTGAATACACTGTAATTTATAAATAGATAAATAAAAATTTTAAAACGATGTCCAAGGGACATGTAAGCATACAAACATTTGGAAATCACCAAATAGCAAACCACTTCAAAATGCTCTGCAACTGTGTGTTCATCTTTAAAGATTACACATTACTTATCTCTTCTTCCTCCTCTAGGCAGGCAATAAAAATGAAACAACTGTAATTGGTAAGAATGTGGTGTGATGGAGATATGACAGTTTAGAGAATAGATCTGATTACTCTACATTACAGAGTTCAGTTTTAACTTGCTGACCAAGCTGGGGTCGAGGGTGGTATGATAGTATGGGTTTAGAAGCAGATGGACTTAAAAACAAATATTGCATCTGACAGATTTAATTGAGCCAGCCAGCAGTATCAAGGATACTTTATCCTTGATAATTAAAAAAAAAAGCTTACTTTACCAGAATTATTTTTACGATGAACCAATTTAAAGGTATCTAGCAAGAATTGAACATACACGTAAGAGATGTCTCTTCCCTATCTCCAGTAAAATGAGCATCTTGATTGAACTTTTTCACACACACACACACACACACACACACACACACAACAGTAGAGAAGTTTACTGTGAAGAGTTTTATTTTCTTCTTTTGCTTAAACATTTCTTTTTCACTGCTTAGTTTTCTGATAGTATCAACCCATTTCTCTTTTTTCTTACTTTTGGTTTTTTATTAATTTTTAAAAATTTACTCACTTTACATCCTTATCAAAGCCCCCTCACTCCTCTCCTCCTGGGTCCTACCCTACTTCTCCCTTAACCTCCTCTCCTCTTCCGATAAGGAGAGCCCCTGACAACCTTTCCTCCCTGGCATATCAAGTTGCATCAGGACTAAACACATCCACTTCAACGGAGGACCAACAAGGTAGCCCATCTATGGGAAAATGATCCAAAAGCAGGCAAAAGAGTTCATGTCATAGACAGCCACCACTCCAGTTGCTAGAGGACCATCATGAAGACCAAGCTGCCCACCAGATGTATATGTGTAGGGGTCTTAGGTTCAGTCCATGCATACTCTTTGATTGGTGGCTCAGTCTCCGTGAACCCCCATGGACTTCAGTTAGTTGAGTCTGTTGGTCTTCTTGTGGAGTTCTTCTCCTCTCCAGGTCCCTCTATCCTTCCCCCAACTCTTCTACAAGACTCCCTGGGCTCCACCTAATGTTTGACAGTGGGTCTCTGCATCTGCTTCGATCAGTTGCTGGGTGTAGCCTCTCAAGAGACAGTTATGCTAGTCTTCTGTCTGCAAGCATAGCAGAGTATTGTTAACAGTGTCGGTGCTTAACTCTCTCCCATGGGGCGGGTCTCAAGTGGGGCCAGGCATTGTCTGGCCCTTCCCTCAATCTCTGCTCCATCCTTATCCCTGTATACCTTGCTGTCAGGGTAAATTTTGGGTCACAGGTTTTATGGGTGGGTTGGTGACCCCCGCCCTCCACTGGAAGTCCTGCTTGGCTTTAGGAGGTGGCCACTTCTAATTCTCCGTGACCCTGGCTGTTAGGAGTCTCAGCTAGAGTCATACCCATATCTACCCAGGAGCCTACCCCATCTTGGGGCTCCGGCTTGTTACAGAGGTGCCTCCCACCATCATTTTCCCTTCTCCCAGACTTCCCATCTTTCAACCCTGAACACGCCAGAACTCATCTGATCAACCTATTTCTTATGCAATATCACACACCTCTGACTTAATTTTCTGGAGTGTTTTCATTTTTCCCCCATAGACACTGAAGTCACTTTAGTGGAAACTTGATGAGGCATAATGAATGTGAGTCTTATGCAATTTTGCTTGAGAAAAGGATGCTAAAGAGGTTAACTTGATTGCTTAAAGTTAGAAATATTTTTGTTAAAAAAACATAACAAAATAAGACAAACTCAACATGTATAAATGTTATGTATCCATGAAGCATCTTTATCATGCCTTACTATAATTTTGATTTTTTCTCTGACCCATGAATAATTTATGGGTGTGTTATTTTATTTTCATATATGTGGGATTTTCAGTTAAATTTCTGTTAGTGTTTCTAATTATTCTATTTTAGTCTGTGAATACTCTTTATACCACCAGTATTGTTAAATTTTTGGGATTTGTTTTATGGTTTAGAAAACTGAATTGTTGGTAATTGTTCCATGTGCCCAGGAAGGGAATCAGTACTGCTTTTGTACTGTGTGCAGTGGTTCTTGAGGTGGTTTATGCTGTTGGCAGAATTATGCAAATCCTCTCTCTTTGCTGGTATTTTGTCTCCATGTCTAATTATATCTCAGAGTACAACACGAATTAGCCTATTTATCTTTGTGCTTTGTTTTTATTTTCTGTGTTTTAGAATTATGTTATCAAGTGTTGTGCAAATGTTTGGAATCATTTATGTCTTTAACATTATAAAATGATGGCATTATTACCTGAATTCTACATTGTTTCACAAGTTTTTCTTTTATTAATTAATTTTGAGAGTCATATATCCTTTCTTATTATTTTTTATATTTTTAAATATATTTCTTATATGTAGCATATGGTTAGTTTTCATTTTATCCAGTCTGAGAAGCTTTGCCTTTTAAATGTGCAAACAATAGAGTATAAATTGAATAACAAAAACCATTTTGTGTGGTTTATATTCTTACTCACTGCATCCTGTCCATTTATTTTGACCAATTATTTTTCTCATCATATTTTTTTCTTTGTATGACTGGAATTTTTGGGTGGATGCCAAATACAGATTTGATCCCTATTCTGTGCTAACTACTTTTTATATGTCTTGGTCCTTTAAGGCCCTAGGATTGCTTTAAAATAGGTGAGTGGACCCTATAACTCACAAGCAGCATGCAGCTCAGGCTAGCCATGACTATGACCTAATATGTTTGTAGAGGACATCATTATATTACAATGTCAAGAGGCTGGATCCCTTGGCTTTAAAGATTCTTTACTCAGCTTAGTTATCTTTAGAGATTACCTTTAACCAGTGAAAATCCTTTTTTGTTTAAGGTGCTCGATAGTTGATGGAATTATAAAATGTTCCAATATAGCTGTGTGCATTAGAGTATATTCTTGTTATTGTGTGGTCACTAAACAAATATATTTAACATTGTTGGGGTAAAGCTTCCTAGTCTCAAGCAGCATCTTCACATGCATATTTAATTCTCATCTGGATACTAGAGGGACACATACACTTTGCAGATCCCTCCCTGGCATTCTTTCTTTCAGAATCTAAGCTTCCACCCAACACAGCATGTCCACTGAGCACCAGGCCACTTCCTCCTTGTACATGGTCCTAGAGCAGTAGTTCTCAACTTGTGGGTCATGACACCTTTGGAGTCACATATCAGATATCCTGCATATCGAATATTAACACTACAATTTACAACAGTAGCAAAATTGTAGTTACGAAGCAGCAACAGAATAATTTTATGATTGAAGGTCACCACAATATGAGGAACTATATTAAAGGGTTGCAGCATTAGTAAGGTCCTAGAGTCTCTCTGAAGCAGTAAGCACAGATAATCACAGGTCTGCTCCTGCTTGTGTTTTGTCTTTCCGGAACCAAAGTTCTGCATTGCTAAATGGCTCACTGTATCATCATAACTGGAAAAAGATGTCAAACCACAAATGTCCAAACCTCCTTTGCTAATTTTTCAGACATACGAGATGATCTGCTGTATATTTTGTATGACTGTTATACTTAGCTTTTTGATGTTTCTTTTTAGCTTACTCTGAGGACTCTCCTTGTTATACACAAAATATGGATTGGAAAGTCATCATTGATAATTATTTTGTATTTTTCATTAACTTGAAGAAGTCTCCAATAACTTTCATAACCAAGTAAGTCTAGAATTCAACTTTCAGGTATTAATTATCATAAGCAAATGTCAATCCTAGGCAACATTATTCAATGGTTATGAGCTCAATTTAAACATTGACAGTGCTTCATATCAGAAATCTTGTGTTTATCTATTAAGTGTGCAACCATAGGAATAGGTTTTTTCTAAACAGCAGCATGAGTTATAACTGATGATACAAGAATAAAACATTTCTTTACGAATGGCCCGACATTGCTTGGCACTTCAACCACAGGGTCAATGATTCCAGTTGGGGTAGTTGCAGAGGCTTTGGGAGAAAGCTGGTCTTTAGCCGCAAATATGCACAAATATTTCCCACTTTGCTATATTATCACATTTTGAGATTTTTTTTAAATGTAAGGTTATAGATTTTTGTACCCTGTTTGAATCACTCATGTTTGTGAGCTGTGCATTCTTTTTGATACTAGGAAACAAATTTTACATATGCTGCCATGGTGGGATTTTAACATAGTAATAGATGCTCATATTAGTTTGACATGAAGTTAAAAATGCACTGTATGGAAAATGTTCCAAGTTGATCACTATAAATGATTACCATCTTAGAAATTTGAGATGAATTAATTTTTCTTTCTAATAATAAAACAATTTTGTGTGTATTATAGGGCCTTAAATTTCACAAAACACCTTTTAGTGGTGGACAAGAAGTTGCACAACCTTGAAAATGGAAAGATGAACATTCTCTTGTCATGTGTGGAGTTTTTGGAAGAATTATTATTATCCAGTCCTTCTGGCTCATTCACTGATCCTGAATTTCACAATCTCTCTTCTCTCACTGAGCTTGTTTTGAATAGAAGTATTTTGTGGATACATCATTTAAAAAGTTTAAAGAGAGACCCGCTTGATGGTGATGCTCAGAGACTTCTGAAATTTGAGAAACTTGTCATTGAAAAAATTCAGAGTCTTAAAAAGCACTGGATGAGGAAAGAATCAAAAAATATTTTGAGATTCATAGAATTAATAGTTCTTGAAATTAATCCAGAGCTGCAAGAATTCTGGCTCAATAACATTTCACAAGAAGAAAGAGCTAATATTGAAATCTTGCCCACACTTGTAGGTTTTTCTGTCCCAGAATATGAAAAAATTCTTAGCAAAAGCTTTAATTTCTCCCAGTCATTCCATTCTGATTGGCCCAAATCGCCAGCCACAAATGCAGACGTCATACATTTAAGTGAGACTATAATACACAGTCTGTATGAATTTAGCTTTCTATCACAGGAACAAGTCTCAATAGCCCTGGACACCATCTATGCTCTGCAGAACATGTCCAAGCTTTTTACAACCCTTTCTGAACCTCAAAAACAAGAACTGGATGACATTTTGACTCATATATACATAAGTGCCTTCAAAGACAGAGTCACAGCTATACTTCTGCGGACCTATTCTTTATTTTATCAGTATCTTTATAAATTCTTGAATATTCGGAATAGACAGTCTCTAATAATTAATCTCACTCAAATCTCTAGGCACATTTTGGACCTTATAAAGCGATTTAATATCCAAAATATCAATAAAGCACTTTTGCTTTTATCAGAGGCGACAGAGGCTCTTGGGACAATACCTGAACTATCTTACTGTCAGCAGTTGTTTTCAATTTTAAACTTTTTAGAAATTCAAGCCCAGTCTCTAGTGTCGATGGAGGGAATAGCACAAGGAGTGATTCATGCTACTTTGACAGGTCTCAAGCAACTGTTTGCAGTGGATGAAGGCTTTCGTGTTTCTTTACTTCAGTATGTCAATCAGTTCTTTAATGGTACAGCAAAAACCCTATTGCCGAGTGAATGCTTCATTCTGGAAAATGCAACCATTTCTTCTGTGATTTATTCAGGAAACGAGGGGTCTTCCCTTCCTTTTTCATGGACACACGTTTTTTCAAACCTCTCATTAAATGGCAGTGTGATCAGTGAATTCACGGCCATTCACTGTACCCTTTCATGGATTCAGACATGGACTGAGATTTGGGGAAGCATTTCTCAAATATTCAAGCTTGACCTGAGTATTTTTACTCCTCTTCATGTTGGTATCACTCAGCTTTTGGGTGAACTGGAAAATGATGGGAACATTTCTAAAAACTGCCAAGGAATAGTTCCCACATATCATACTGCTAGAGCACTATTAAATTTGTTTAAAAATGTAACTCAGAAGAATGGATTTCATGACTGGGATGGCCTCCTGGATCTCAGGGATCTTTGGGTAGCATTGAGTAATGAATTAGTTGCAGTACAATCACTTAACCTGGACCAAATGGAGAAATCTTTTATCACCATGGAAACCTCCCTGCACCAGCTGAAGACATTTCCAATGAAAACAAATGCAAGCAGGGAGTTCTTTTATTCCCTGTTTGATGTTTTCATTAAGTTAAGCAAAGCCTCAGACTGTGTGGATAGAAATATGGAGTTGATCAATAACTTTCTTTCAAATGATCTCACAGATCATAAAGCCAAATTTGCAAGTGTCATAACCGAGCTGAGAGAAACAATATTATTTCTTAAGAATGTGTCAAAGGATAGAACTTTATTGTCATGTGCTGATATTTTTCAGAGTGTCACTGAGTTGATTTTCGAAGATAACTTATTACCTGTGAACACTTCTAAGAAACAGGCACATATTCTCGCCATGTTAAGTTCCATATTTTCATCAAAAAACATAAGCAGCAGCTTGGAAGGGTGCATTGCATGGGTAGATGTCATAAACCATCTGTGTATGATGTATAATTCAAGTTCCTCATTCAGCCATAGTCACAGCATTTTGGGAAGCTTTGAGGATATGGAAAACAAAATGAACTCTGCATTGAAAATTTTAACTTGGGTGCTAAGTAAAAAGATACCCATTTGTCCATTAAATGAGTCAAATATAAACTGTGTAAATATTTATCTGAAAAACATAACTAGCTTTCTAAATATTATAGTTACTACAGGCTTGGAAAAAGAGAAGGTCCCTAAATTTGAGGTTTTATTAGCTCTTTTCAACAATTTCACAAAGCAGGTAAACATGATCATCACCAACTTAACAAAAGATCTTGATTTTGCCTCCCAGTATGACTGGAAGTACTTCAAGGACTTACTTCTAAGACCCATAAGAATGTCAGATGACATTCCTGATCAGTTTCAGAATATTTGGCAGCACATTATAGCACTGGGGAAGGAAATGCAGAAACTTTTAAGAGGTATCTTCCATAATGTCCTTGGAAATAATTTCTTTTCTGACGCTGAAACAATGTCTACTGTATTCTCTACCAGCCCAAAGGAAAAAGATATAAGCCATTTAGGCAACTCAATTTACCAATTAGCTAATTACTTTGCTCTCAACATAACTAATGGTCTTCAGAATTCATCAGAAGTAGTCCCATATGAAATATTGAAAGCTGTGGGTCTTGGTATCCAACTGGCCCGGGATGTGTTCAACTCCTTAATGCCTGCTGTCCATTTCAATATCCCACAAGATTCAGATCATGCTCAAGTTTTAAAGAAAGTGACATCTTTCATGCATTCCCTCAAGAAGGCGGACATAGAGCTCTTAGTAGGCCAGCTTGGGCAAATTGCTGAAAGCCTAATGAATTTCTTTAAGAACCTCAGCAGATCAGGTGTGGATGGTTTAGGGGTCAATATGCTTGTTGGCTTAGTGGAGGAGTTTGTGGACAGCTCACATTCATGGAGTGTCAGTCACCTGCTTCGTCTCTCCCGTCTGCTTCCCAAGGAAGTAGTGAATACTGTGTTGGATGTGTACTATGCTCTTCCCCACATTGCGGACCTCCTACAGAGAGTCACAGATAAAAACATCACAGAAAGCCTCAAGGATGTCTATAACTTCACTCTTCTTCATGGCATAACCATGTTCAATATCACTAAGGAAGACTTTGCTGAAGTGATTAAAACTCTTCTGGATACAGTTGAGTTGATATCAGATGAACCAGCTGTTATTTCAGAGGCTTTACTGTGCCTTCCCAAGGTCTGGTGCTCAAACCACACAACCTTCAGGCTTGAGGAAAACCTTAAAGTAGAAGGCTGTAATGTCCAGGGACACAGGTCTTCTTCATTGTATCACATGGTGACCCGTATACTAGATCTGCTTCATCTGCCACCCCTAAGTGATTCCCAATGCATAAACGAAAACTTTGAAGGGGAGATAACCACGAAAGTAGTGTGTGTGATCCATGAGTTGGCAGACTGGAATTCCATTCTCTTGGAGCTGCTAGAGATAGTCCACATTAAAAATTCACTTGTGAAAACTCTGCAGGGATTTTGGCATGAGGTATTACCCTTTGTGTCGCCTTCTAGAAGTCCAGATAATGGCAGCACCCCAGAACCCTGCCCTAGTGGTCTCATAAAGCAAGCTGCTTTGCAAATCATAGAGAAATTAAAACATGCCAATTTTACAAAATTTATACCGGGCAAAAACATTCTGCACAAGCTAGGTAGCTTAGACAAGATTCTTAACATTACTACAGGCACAGAGAAATCTGTCCAAAAGAATGTTTACTTAAATTTGGAAAGAATATTCAAATTGGTTTCTGCTGTATGGAGTTTAGAAAATAGTGCTTATTATCTACTGTCTCCAATCATGGTCTCTCTGAATGCAAGTCTTACAGATATGAGCTCAGGCACATTATCAAGTTTAATGAAAAATGAGAAAGCAACTTACAACTTTGAAGATCTGTGGTTGGACTTTAAACAACCCACCAAAAACCCAGACAGTAACTTAAGTCTAGGAGAATTACTTTCTGATATTAACCAAAAGATCCAAGGCATAGCTCTTCAAAACACAACTGTGCAACTCTCTCAACTTCTAAAAGCCCTGGATTCATCACCACTGAAGACAGCAGAAATTATTGAGGGTTTTCTATTTCTCACAAAATATTGGCGTCATGAATATGAAAATGAAGATTACTTAAGGTTAATGCAAAGACTACTCAATGCCACGGCCAGTGAAAATTCAACTGATGTAACTATGTTGGCCAGGGATCTTACTATCTATTTGGACTATCTAAGAAACAGTTCTAAAGAAAGCAATTTTGATGCTGTCTTTCTCAGCCATATGCTAAATCAAGAGCAGCTAACTGACTTCTCAACTGTCCGGTTGCTTCTTGAAAGCATTGTGATGAATTCGGTTCATAACTTTGCTGAGCTTTCTCAGGAATCAGCTCCAGGTTTCATTGGCATCTACTTTCAAATAATGGATTTCATTAATCTCATCTTGAATCATACACAGTCCAAAAATGGTGGGAAAGCAGCAGGAAGCACAGAAGATTTCCTGAAGCAGCTTTTGGAGACATTACTCTCTACTTTGCTAAATGGGATGCCTGAAAATAAAATATCACTTCTGCTGAAAGACTTCCATAAAGATGTCATTGCAGAGATGAGGTGAGTATACCTTTGTTTCACAAAGTCATGCTGGTGGAGCATCCTAACTGGTTCACTGTCTAGAGTAGAGAACTGTCTATCACTGCTCCTGTACCTAAATTTGGAATGGCTTTTGAAGTGATTTTTGTCACAATGAGTGTTTTATGACAGGATTAAGGTAACAAAATTCCAATTTCCACTTAACCAGTAAAGATTTAAATCTAGCCTCTGTTCATCAACCATATATTATTTTTTCAATTTGTAATATAAATACAAGTAATTCTTTCCTACATACAAGAGAAAAGTGTATTTTGAGTAGATTTACATATACATATGGTATGGTCACAGTTTCACTTGTGCTACTACCTGTCTCACCACAAACACAAGATTAAACATTTCTTTCCAAATAACCTATTGTTTGTATCTGAAACCAATAAAATAGTCATAGTATTTCTAGCCACAGTCTTCCAAAAGCTCTCTGAATGTTAACAGGGAAAGTTCTAGACAGAAATTCTCATTACTCAAGTTGTTGTATTACTTGGGAGACACCCAGGGAACAATGGATATAGCAAACACACAGCACATGTGACCATGAAGACCAGATAAGTGCATTTAACCTCAGAGGGGCAAGGTTCACAGTCAGACAGCAGGAACACCAGGTGGGTCATGAGCTAAACTGCAATCTAACAAGGTGGTCAATAGGATGAGCCATTGGACAAAAGCTGCCTACCTCACTGCTACTGGGGTCTCTAGGACAAGGGGTTTCAGAGACTCTTACACAGCCTTCTAACTGACTGTGGCAGACTTGTTAAGACAGTTTGCTTTCTGAATATCTTGAAGTCAACTCATTAAGGACTTTAAACACTTTTGCAAGATTCCTTCTCAGCAAGATCTTAGGTTAGTTTTGGAATCTGTGTTACAAAATGGCCACTACCTTCCATTCAGTGCATTCCAGAAGGTCTCCTGTATAGTCCACCCAACCAGATACTTGTAAGAAAGGACATGTTGAAGCTACTGGGCAGCCTCACCAAGGAGACATATCACAGGCCATTTCAGATTGACTGAGCAATCTGGTAGTACTTTTAAAATCCAGAACTAGATATAAATAGCTTTCTACTTTTTCAGATGTTAACAGATTATATAGAGAATCATTGTGTAAGCCTGATGTGGTGGTCAACCCCTTTAATCCCAGCACTGAGGGAAACAGAGATAGGCAGATAACTGTGAATTCGAGGCCAACCTGGTCTACAAAATGAGTGCAGGACAGCCAAGGCTGTACAGAGAAATCCTGTCTTGAAAAAGACAAAACAAAACAAAACAAAACAAAAAAACCCCACCAAAACCAAAACCAAAACCAAACAAACAAAAATTCTCAAACAAACAAACAAGAACCGCCAAACAAACAAACAAACAAACAAAACCAAACCAAACCCAAAAACCATTATGTAGGAGATTGCTGTTTCTCATTTTCTGATGCCCTCACTTCTCCCCTCCCCCCTCACTAAACCCCTTCTTTCTTCCAACAAGTCCTCTTCCTGCATATACTTTCAGTGTGTTTGTGACCTGCTTTGCTTAACTTGGTTGCCTGTTTGTGCATGGATGGGAATTGTCGACAAAGGCAGGGGTTTCTGTAGCCTAAATACACGAGAAGAGTTCTGGCATAGAATATAGCATACACACAACCTCAGTTATAAGAATTTCAGAGGAGCTTGGCTTAATTTTCACTCTGATCAGAGTGTGAGGCTCCCTGTGGATCTTCAGCCTTGTCATGTCTGGTACTGTTTATATGAACTCAGATCTGTGAATCTGGTGAGACTATGGCAGAATCTCCTTGTAATTTAAAATGTCATTTTCTTTTTTACTTTTTTAACATTTTTATTTTAATATTAATCACAGGTTATGTACTTTGTATCCCAGCCATACCACCTCCCACATTCTCTCCCTATCCCCCCCCC
>CM053754.1:3060683-3118602 GCA_028658305.1 Pachyuromys duprasi
GGTCTAGTCTATTTGGTGTTCTGTAGGCTTCTTGTATGTTTATGGACATCTCTTTCTTTAAATTAGGGAAATTTTCTTCTATGATTTTCTTAAAAATATTTTCCGGTCCTTGGAGCCTGGAGTCTTCTTTTTCATCTATTCCTATTATTCTTAGGTTTCATCTTTTCATGGCATCCTTGGTTTCTTGAATGTTTTGTGTTTGGGACTATTCTGATTTTACTTTTTCTTTGAGTGAGGAATCAATTTCAGCAAGTGTATCTTCAGGTCCTGAGATTCTCTCTTCCATCTCTTGTATTCTATTGGTGATGCTTACCTTTGTGGTTCCTGATATTTTCCTAAGTTCTCCAGTTTCAGGTTTTTCTCTGTTTGTGTTTTTTTTATTGATTTTAATTCTGTTTTCATGCTTTGCACCATTTCCTTCATCTGATTGAAGGTGGCTCCTATTTTTGTATTTGTTTCCTTTGTATATGTTTCTAATTGTTCCTCTATGTGGGCCATTACATTCTTTTGAATTTTTTTGAGAGCTCTGTTCATTTCCTGTTTGTGTTCCTGAATTAACTCGATAATCATAGCTTTAAATTCATTTTCCTGAGTTTCTGCTGAATTAAAATATCCATTAGTTTTCGGTGTTTCTGGTGGTGCCATGGAGTCCTGATTTCTGTTGGGTGAGTTCTTACGTCGACCTTTGGCCGTTGCTTATATATAATCTTTGCTGTTTCTTCCTCTGACCTTTGGACTGGAACAGTCTTACTCTGGTGTCTGTAAAATTCTTCAGCAAGATCAGTAGGAACCAGCCGTTTGAGAGTGTGTTGTTGCTTCAGTTGTTCCTACGGGAGAAGAAGCTGCTGGTGCAGAATCATAAGTGTGTTTGTGTGTGTGTGTGTGTTTGTGTGTGTGTGTGTGTGTATGCGGGTGCAGGGATGTTTGTCTTGAAAGGGAGTGCTAGGGTGTGTAGTTGCTTGGGATATATGGGTTGGAAGCAAGCACAGGAGGGGATGTGGATGCTAGGACAGTTAGCAAGTGCAGATTGTGGGCATAACACGTCTGTGAAGGTTTCCTGAATACCCGGTGGTCTACAGTCTGAGGCGGAATCTGCAGGCTGGACTCTGCGGTCTGCAGCTGGCACTGTGGGCGGGACATGTATTCTGTTGTGGACTTTCTGCATCTGGCCCTGAGTTCTGAGCTGGAAGCTGGAAGCCAGGCAGGGTGCACTCTGCTCCCTGATTTGGAAAGCGCTATCTGCTTCCTCAGCCACTACCCCCTCAGACAAGGCTGTCAGGGAATGAAAGAGATCTGAGCACTGTGCTCCTTGCAAGTTGCTCTGTGCACTGTAGGCTGCCTCCTCAGCTTCAATGCTGGTTGTGGTACCTTCGCTGCTGCTGCCTTCCTGCTGGCTGCGGTATGGCCCCCACTTCCTCTGCTGCAGGTTTGGCTATGTCTGCTGCTGCTTCCACCCATTAGGGAGAAGTGCCCGGGGAATGGAGTCCCCAGAAGAAGTCCACGGAGATGACCGTGGTTGACCTGTGTCCTATTGGACTCAGGTCAGGTTTTGTCCCCCTTCTCCCTGGGCTCCTGTATGGTTGTTTTGGGTTCCACAGCCCCTCGATTTACCAATTCAGGGACAGGGAAACCCAGGCTCTGGTGCTCTGGGTTGCACAGATCTGTCTGTGATGGGTAGTTGGTGCTCAGCAGGTCTCTGGGGTGGCAACGTGAGCACCCACTGATCTAGGGGACCTTTTCCAGGGACATCCTGGGTACCCTAACTCAGTCCCTGTTTGCTTCCTTCCCTGTGAGGTTTTCTCCCGACAGGGAAAGCTAGGCTCTGGTGTCCTTGTGCGCACAGTTCTTCTGTGGCAGAGAGTTGGGCATGCAGCAAGTCTCGGTGCTCGGGAGTGGAGCCTAGTTAAGAGATGGCGAGCATGTGCGCTCACCACTCTGCGGGATCTTTTCCTGGGGAAGGGTCGGTGACCTAGGTCAATCTCATTTCCTTCCTTCCCTGTGGGTTTTTCTTGAGAATGGGACTCCCAGTCTCTGGTGTTTTTGTGTCCACCGATCAGCCTGGGAAGGTGATCAGGGCACGCAGGCATGTGATTCTGGTCTAACGACCGAGTGCCTGCATGACCGGGGATCTCCTCTGGGTTCTGGCTGGGTGTCCTGGGAGTGGACCGGGCTGGTTTCTGCACCTTGGGGCTTCCTCTCACCTAGAAAACAGGATCACCATTGTTTTAGGGCCCACAGTTCAGTCCCTTGGTCACTGTACTGAAAATGTTATTCTGCAGCTCAGAAGCAGCATCCTCATGGTGCTGCCATCTTGTCCCGCCCCCCATATCATTTTCTTAAAGTTGAGAACTTCAGAATGTATAAGTTGGTTATGACTTTTGTCTTTTGCAAATGGCTTTCTTTTTCTTCTTTAAGTTCTCTTTAGGTTTGTGGGTCTCCTCCATTTGTCTTTGATAATTGTGACTTAAAAAATATATATTCTTGATACTCATTTACAATTAAATGTGATTTTAAATATATATATATATTATTGAATAATATATCCTTCAATTATCTAATTGGTTCTTCCCCTTTCTTTATGGTTTTTATTGTTGAAGAGCATTATAAAATTTAATGTAGCCAATTTATTCAGATTTTCCTGATATATAAAGCTTAATAACCTTATGGAAGTAGAAAACCAGAACTACTATATTATCTTTCTAGATCTCTGTTCTAAAAGTAAAAAATGAAGCTCTTCATATTGTTATATTCAAAGAATCATTGCAACATTGCCTATGAATTTTTTTTACTGCTTTTGTTATTTGATAACAAAGTGTCAGGCTATATCTGGAGTTATTTTTGATTTTCAGCACTCCATTCAATATCATCATTCTATGATACTATTATAAAACAAATAAAATCATGATATTACCATGTTTTAATCTTTCTGTTACTAACTTATGAAACATGAAATTAAAAATACATGAATTTTCAGTTTTGTCCCCAGAGACAAAATTCTTGAAGTTCTGCAACTGGATCCATTCCTTATCTGGATGAATGAGAACTCATCGATGAACATTTTCTCAAGTTTGAAGACTATGTATCATCTGATTAAGAACTCATTTTCATTAGACAACAGAGAACTCTCTGGAGTCCTAACAGATTTTTCTCACACCCATCCAAGGGAGAGCATGGTTAAAACTGATGCTCAAGAGCATTTGGACTTTTTCACGATAGTGACACAGTTTCTCACCCAGTTTAATAATTCTGAGAACCTCTCAGAATTCAACCAAAATCTCAAGTCTGTTCTCCACCGTGTACAAGAAAGTTTTGCAGAAATGGCCACTATTATGGACATTCTCTTATACTCACCTACTCAGGCCTGCCATTCCTCCTCTCCTCTGCACCAACATACCATGGTTGCTAAGCTAACTGACTTGCTTTCTGTTGTAAACAGTTCATTCCCTCTAAGAAATAGAGAAACATTGGAAACAACTATGAGGTTATTTGGTGCCATTTCCCGAGTTGGTAGAGAAAGTCACGTCCTGGCACCTGCCTTAGAAATATCTAGAACTCTGACTATGCTGGTGAATAACACTGTTGAACTGGGTGGTCTTGCCTCATCAGTGGACTCCATGGTGAGACTTCTCAATCTAGCTAAAAAGGTTTCAAGAAAGATAGCTACAATGTTGGGAACCCTCTCCATCTCTAGCACAGAGGACTCCAGGAAATTCTTTGACACTTTGTATTCCATCATGCTACAAAATGTTCAACATCATGTGAAGCAAGTCACTTCTTTGAAAAAAGTAGACCCCTTCCTATTTGAGAAGACAAAGGATTTGTTGATACCATTTCTTGACTTGGCCTTCGGGATGATGGGAGTCACACCTAATACATCACAGGACTCTGATATTTTGAGTGTGTCATCTATCATATCTTCATATGTCAGCCAGTCCAAAGACTTTTCTGAGATTTTGGAGGAAATGGCTGAAAACTTAATATCTATAAAAATCAGTTTGAGAGATTTGGAGTATCTTGCGGTGGTAGTTAAAAACAGGACTCAAAACTTTTCTATTGATGCTGTTAATTTGTGGGAAGAAAGTCTAGATTGTTTAGTCCCTATGAGTAACATCACCAACCAAATGGATTTCTTGAAGCTTCATGAGCATTCTTCTACCAATCATTTTCAGGTCCTGAGACAGGAAGGAAGTCATGACATAATCCGTTTTTTGGATATAATGTTGACAGATAACAGCACAGAAAGAGAGACTTTCTTGAAAATGGTGATTAATTTCACCTTACAAGCTCTTTGGAATGGCTTAAAAGAAGATAACTGGGATATTTTTAATCTCCTGTTAACATTTTCCCAGCATCCAAATGACCTTTTAAATACCATAGAATCAGTTGTTGAGGCCTCTAGTGAAATTAACAGTGACTATGGAGATGATTTAAAGCAAGATTTATTTTCCGATTTGTCATGGGTTCAGAACACCAGTCGCTATCAGCTTGCAAAGGCAGTCCTGATTGGTCTCAGCAGAATAGCCCTCTCAACGGAAGGGCTGCCCCCCAACAACACCCAGTGGACACGTTTCATGCACACTTTGCTTTTCTCTGATTCAGCCACTGGTCAGAATGTCACAGCAGCAACGGATGGGAAGAACAAGGAAGAAATGATGGCAGTTCCTCATAGCTCTGAACCAATGTCATACTTCCAGAAATTCCTGAAGGCACTGTTTGTGTTGATTGAACACTGGCAGAAAATACCACAAGCTGATCAAAGGTACTCTAAAATCCCATTTTGCTTAATTTATTCCTTACTGTAGTGTTCAGGAAGTACTCACATCAAAGCAAAGCAATTGGTTTTTCTCAGTCTCAATTTTCATCACACTCTGAAGCCAGCATTTACACAGAATGATCCAAGTCAACAATTTCTTTTCCCTGTTTGCCTCATTATTTGGCAATTAAGTATGATTTGGATTCATTAAAAAAAATCCCGAAGTAAGAGCCTTGCACTCTATCTACTTGTTTTGAGATTGGATATATGCATAGCATTTGAGAGGCTAGGTTGACCATTGCATTTCCACATATATTGCAGCAGTAACAGTACTTTTTGCATCACTAATATGTATAGTTATTATATGACAATAAAATAATAACATAATGAATTGTAAATTAGGGATGAGTCAGGTGTGGTGGTGCACACCAGCCACAGGTACCAGTACTGGGTATGTAGTGATGAGTGTGAACTATCCAGTTCAGCCACAAGATTATGTTTGCAGATTTAACTAACCATAGGAAAGGAAGAGGCAGATATAGACTCCTGTCCTTCTTAAACTCATCTCTAAATGATGATTTGCCTCTAAACCCTCCCATCCCTAAATGTTAGATTAAAAAACTGGCCTTAAACTCACAAACCTGCCTCAGCCTCTGGTGTGCTAGTGTTAAAGGTATGTGCCACTTAAAAGCTCTATTATCACCAAATCCAGCTCTAGCATTAGCCTGCTGCTTTGGGCGAAAGGATTTGTGCCTTTCAGTGCACAGAACCCCAAGATGCTCTCCTTGCCTCAGCTGTGATTCCTGGATGTGGCAAGACTAGCTATACTGTGGTCCTTGCCTGCTCACTTTTCTCTCAACCCCACGTGGGAACTTAGAGGTGTTTGTTATGTAAAAACTACCTCATTTGCCACCAGACAGGCTAACCTACTTCCTGTTAGTTCTGTTGCCACAGAATTGTACTCTGAATATGATCGTTTCTTAAAAATGGGTTGGAATGATGTACTTACTTGGTGAAACAGATGTCTCATTATTTCAAATTTTAAATGCTGGCTTCCAGAGCCTCCTGCTTTATCTCTTCACTGTCTTTGATCCTAAACTACAGTGCTTGAGTGTCCTGTTATGCTTGGCATTTCCTTTCAAACTGGAGGTAATCCTGGCCACCTCTGTTCTCTAAGCTCAGCTTTCAACTCATTTCCAGTTTTCCACAGATAAAACTTCCACTGTGTCTGTATACACTCCTCTTTCCCTCCTTCCTTCCTTCTTTCTCTTTTCTTTCTTTCTTTCTTTCTTTCTTTCTTTCTTTCTTTCTTTCTTTCTTTCTTTCTTTCTCTGTCTGTCTGTCTGTCTGTCTGTCTCTTTTCTTGAGATAGTCTCTTGCTGCACAGCCCAGGCTAGCCATGATCTCAAGAGGCAGTCTGCTGACTGCTTATATTGTAGGTGTGTACCTCAACACATTTCAAAAATGTACTATATAAATTTTGATTGTGATATATTTATGGAAACTAAAGTAATTTTGATACATGTGTTATATATAAATGATTAAGACCTAGTTTCCAAACATTGAAACACATTTCTTCAAGTTGTTTTGAGATTTATAAGGTGTTACTGTTAACTGTGTATCCATTTCAGTGTGTCATGGAACACTAACACTTTTTGCTCCTAGCTGGGACTCAGTTCTCTCCCTAATTATCACCCTAGTCTTTAGAAGCCATCATTCCATTCTCAACTTCTATGAGACCAACTTTTTTAGATTCCACATGAGTGATGACATGATATTTGTCATTTTGTCCCTGACTTAATTCACTTAACACCATCACCTCAATATTCCTACACTGTTACCACAAGAACAGGCTTTATTCTCTCAACGGTTGGCATCATAGTTTAACCACTTTAATAATCAACTCTTGCATCTCAAGAGAACGGAACAAGAAGAAAACATAGACACGGAGCTTATTAGCAGCAACAATCAGAAACAGAAAGCTGTCTGGAGGTCCAGCCTAATTACTTCCACTTTTCCTTTGTACAAAATAAACATGGTATAGTGAGGAGACAGCTCCTAAACAGGTTATAACTTAGCCTTCTACCCTGCACCCATGCTCAGGGGTTACACACTTATCCATTAACACTGTGATCTGTTTTTCCTAAGTGTTTTTGAGATGTGTCAAGTTTTCCGGCAGCTGGAGAAGCCCTCGGAAGCTGTGGAGATGCTGCAGAGAGTGGAGATGATGGCTCTGCATGTGCTCATCATCTTTGCAGGTGGGATGCTTATGTAAGAAGTACTTATAATTGCCCTGTCCCAGTTATCACTGCTTGGCTGTCAGAGAGATGCATGGATTGACTCTGAGTTTCTTTTAAAACAAAGCATAGGTTTCTCAGCCTAGCTTTTAGGCCCAGAGAGGTCTGGTGCAACCTTCCAGCCTCAGTGACCCCTGCTTTAGTCAAGCTGGATAGCTCTTTGAAACCCTGTGCTTGACTCTCTGGTTCTTGTATCTTAGCTCGTGGAATTTGCTCCCTCTGTCTTCTCAACTTTAACTCCAGCTGTGTTCTATGTCTGAGAGTTAGGGGTGGCTCAGATAGGACTGCCAGTTCCCCTTGGGTTCAAGAGCCAGGAGACATTGTCAACCACAGGAACACTTTGTGCTTTTATTTCTTCTATCTCTCCCTCCTATTAGAGTCACTGTTATTTTCAGAAAGAAACCATGAAATAATCATTCACTCTACAATATTTGCATGGAAGTTGTAGTCCCTTAGTGTCACATGGTCTGTATAGCGGCCTGAATTCCCATAGCCTTGGTTCTTATTGCCCTTTCCTTTCTAGAGCTTCCTTTTTCTCAGTAGTTTGTGCCCACAGTGTGAGGAGCGCCAACCTTTTCATTTTCATGATACTGACAATAGTATTACTTGATAAGTGAATTCATTCATGGTAATTAAGATGAATTTGAATTAATGAATCACATACTTGCCAGATTCATGGTGGCACATTTATCGTTGATACTGTCATTGAACGATAGTACCATTTGGCTGCCCTGTATAGTGATTACATTATTTTAGCGCTTCTTCAACAGGTGAGCATACATTTGTAAGCACTCCTGACTTCACGTTGCTGTTTAAATAATTCCATGTGCACACGTGTAGGTGGCTTCCTCTGGCCCAATCTCTTCAACAAGTTGGCAGAGCAGAGGACTCAGAGCCGTTTGATGATAGTAGGCATTGGTAAGTTGGGCAAAGAAGAGGGGGTCGAGGAGAAACGGGGAAGTCAAGAGTGAGGCTGAGATTAAGAGAAATAGAGAGAAACAGGAGGAGGCCCAAGCTGGCACTGCCCCTTGGCTCTGCGAGCTCTCTCGAAGCTGGTGCTGCCCCTTGGCTCTGCGAGCTCTCTCGAAGCTGGCGCTGCCCCTTGGCTCTGTGAGCTCTCTCGAAGCTGGCGGTGCCCCTTGGCTCTGCGAGCTCTCTCGAAGCTGCCCTGTCGCCATGTTCCTTCTCCCAGTCCATGCACGCACCCTTCTACCTCTCCTGATTTGTTATTAGAATCTCACTACTAGTTAGCTATTCTATTCTATTGTCACTATTAAAACAAATGTTATTTTCTTTTTGGGAAGGATTTTTTGACCTTTTCCTTCTAGGATCATGTAGCAGACCAAGCTTCTGCCTTGATGCTTGATCCTCCTTATTTTGAGGTTAACAATTGTTATATGCTAAATTTCTCACTAATTGACACAATCCTCTACCCTGAGCCTCCCGAATGCTGGTATTACAGTTTTGTACCATGATGCTTAGCCGGTGTGCTATTGTGAATGCGTTTTCCCTGATTGTGTGAATAGAACCTAAGATGCTGGCTGTGTATTCTCTCATTGGATGAATGAATGCCTGAATAGATGCCAGGAGCCCTCATACACTCATGTTGCCTCCTATGACAGTCCTACGTAGCCCTCATACACTCATGTTGCCTCCTATGAGATTCCTACATGTTCATCCTCTGTGGGGTGTTGCTGTCCGTAAGTCCTCCTATACATTCACTCTGTGTGGTAATACTCAGCTTAAGAGACAGTGGAAGGGTCACCTGCATACTCTGGGCTCTTATTTGATGTAGGTGAATAGGCTATAGGGTTGGGGAAGACCACCTGAAGAGGATTCTAGCTTACCCAGAAAGGGGACTATGAATACACACAGAGGTCCACCATCAGTGAGGAAGGGTCACTAGCATCAGAGTGGACTCATTGGCCTGTGTGGGTGGCCATGACGAGAATACAGGTGCATGGAAGAGCATCTATATACAAATGCAAGGAAGGAGAAATGAGACACATTCAGGAACTAGCTCCCCAATATTTTTTTAAGTGCAAACTCACAAAATAATGCAAATTGTGATACCTATCAGTGGTATTAGCTGAAGGAGGATACTCTAGGGTGAGAATGAAAGGTAAAAGAGATAATACAATGGGAAAAAAACCCGAATGGAGGCATGCCAGCTGAAACCTGAAGGTGCAAGAGATGGGACTAAATGTTAACTGATGTGTTGCCTGGTATCTAGAAGAACCATGACACAGGCACATTACACATTCAACTGGTGTCTAGAAATAGACTGAGTGGATCATTAAGTGAGTGCTGGCTGTAGGATAGGCACATAGGGGCCAGGATGCTTCCTTGGTAAGTAGGGGTAATATAGCTCCATGTGCCATATGGCATTGTTGACCAGAGTGTTTGCAGGCACATATTTAAATTTGGCTTTGTTCAGTGACATTATGGCAACTGCTGTACTGGAAGGAGAGAGAGAGAGAGCTTGATAACAAATAAGCTGAGTTCAGGGCTTCATGCTACTGACAGGCACTGGGCAGGCAACACAATTTCTATGAACATCAAAGAAGGTAATCTGACATCTGTTTCAAAGCTGAGAAGAATCAATAGGAGGAGGCTGTAAACACATGTGATCTCCCTGGGGCCTTGCTGTGGACATGTATGTGGTACACACACTCTGGCTCTTCTTCCCAGGTTCTTGGGTAGGCTGAAGGTGGGCCAGCCCTCAGGTTCCTAAGAGTTGGCTCTCTGGAGAGGTATGGGAAGAACTAGCTCTGGTCTGCTTACTGCCCTCTGTCTTGTAATAGGAATGTTTCTTTGAATGCAGAATTGACTAATCTTTTGGGTTGAAACATAAAAAAGTGAGGAACAGAAAGCCCAAGTGATCACAGATGATGTAACTGAAGCCTAAAATCTGCTATGTAGGGGAGATCTATATCTCTGTCTATAGACCTGAATTTCTGTCTCCAACTGGAGCTGTCTATGAACATGGACTGTATTGCCGAACACCAAGTATTACATATGGAAGCACACAGCATGCTGCTCAATAAAATCTCACCATGTGAAGACATGCCCGGGAACATTAAATCAAATCACTTTCTGGCATGCAAAATTCAGCCATGTTTGAAGATGCAATTATTTTGACATTTCACAGTTGGATAAAGTAATGAATTTTCAATGAAAGCAACACTTATTAGTACCTGGATTTCTATGTACCTTGCCATTCTGTATCACAGATGTTAAGTTAGTATAATATACATGAAATGACATTAGAAAACCAATTTTTAGTTTTTATATTTTACTCAGGCATGGCCGTTGTTGAAAGTGATGCCTCACTTCCCTAATTAGAGAAGACCCTGTTTTGTAAAGTAGGAGATCAGTATTGAACTAGAAGGTTCTCAGTGAAATAGGAGGTGCGGTGGACCTGGACAGGCAGATAGCTCATCCATCACACAAGGTGGCTAGCTATAAGTAATGGAAGTTTTGGTTTCTTTTAAAACTCAATTATGTTGTGTAAATATGTTTTTATTTTAATCCCAAGCATGGAATTTTAGTTTGGGCTTTAGTTTGTCCACAGCTGATAATTGCCCCCAGCAGGGGTATAGTCTTTGCCAGTTGGTAAAGGCCTGACTTATGCAGCAGGAGAGGGGCGTGGTCTAGGACTTTGTGGGATATAAATATGAGAGCCTGGGGAGAGAAAGGCATGTGGCCATTTGGAAAGACCAGAGACTGATGGTGTGTAGCAGTTTGGAGAGACACTTTGTGGTGCAGCACCTTGGAGAAGGCTGCTTGCTGCAATTGCTGTTGATGGAGATTGGTATAGCCCTAAGTACCCATCCACCCTACACATCTGGGAGAAGTAAAGGGGTCTGTGCCCCCTCTCCCCATTAATCATCTATCTCCTACTTAAGTCTGGGGGGTTGGAAGGGAGAGGCTTTAAGGAACCCCAAATTTAACAGTTTAAAAATGAGCTCAATGGCCATTGGCATTGTTAATGTCATTGCTGACATGGACTCGGGTTCAGCGTCAGTTTTTTTCTATTCCTTCTGGTGCTAAATATGACAGCAGGGATCATACCAGAATATTATAGGGCTTCGGAAAACAGTATGGAGATGTAGAGAGAGGTGTCAGAACTGGAAAGCCAGGGCAAATATCTATTTTGTCTTCAAGGTCAGAAGAAGAAAAAAAAACTGTTGGTGGGCATCCACTTTAATGTTCTTGTGTCACCAACTAATGAACTGAGGAACAGTGGACATGAGTCATGCTTGGAAAAAAGAGTTCAAGGTCAGAGGTGGAGAAAGGTCTGAGTGGGCAAGGTGCTTGATGTGCAAGCATGAAGACCTAAACTCAGATCGCCAGCACTTATGTGCAAGTTGGTTGCATGGATCCATGCTTATTATCCTAATGTGTGGAGGAAGCAGAGACAGGGGGATATCCAGAGCTTTCTGGGAGTAACTAGTCAATCAGCCAGCTAGTTCAGTGAAAGCCATTGTCTCAGAAAAAAAATATGGAGAAGGGAAACAGATACTCAACATCTACCTAGCCTCCATGTGGACTAGCACATGTCAGATTCCTTCTCCAGCTAAAGAGATGGTTAAGACTATAGGGCTTGGGGAAACAGTATGGAGATATAGAAGGAGGTGGTAAACCTGGAAAGCCAGGGAAGATATCTATTGTGTCTTCAAGGTTAGAAGAGATACAGGCTCAGGCAGAAGAAACTGTAGTGAGGCCTTGAAGAAAAGGGAGGTAGAGGAAGAGGGTGCCCCGGAGGGCAGAGGGCCCAGGTGCAAGCTAAGTTGTGGCTAGTGCCAAGAATGTTAGATGTTCTTGTGGTGGTGCTTTGAGGGTTGACTGTACAATGGGGGCAGAAAGGGGCCAGGTGGACAGAAGCCTGGCACCTCATCTCATGCACACTGTTACAATCTAACTTTGAGGAAATGCAGGGCAAGACCATCCTGAGCCCACATCCTCACAGGAGGAGAAAGCCACGGCTCACACAGCTCCCTAATTCCTTTCCCCTTCTTCTTTTCTGTGTTGGGAAAACAATGTCTACGTATGTAGCTTAGGTTGGCCTCAAATCTGTGATCCTCTTGCCTTAGCCTTCTAGATGCTAGGATTGCAGATGTGCACCACCGCACTGGGATAAAGTAGAGCTTACTCAATTTGGATTTCTTCTCTTGGTATAATGCCCAGACTAAAACTATTTTTTAAAAAACATTTGTAAGGATTATTTTTTGCTATTTGAGAAACTAATGATTAGTTATGCATAAAAATATACTTTGTTTTCTATAATGACCCAGCATCTAGAAGGTACTTAGCCATGTGCCGAATGCCAAGCATACGTGAAAGCAGAGGTGAGACTCTGAAAGTGGGACATGTGCAGGGAGATGAGCAGACAGGGCCCTAGATAGCCAGGGAAGGAAAGGAGAGGTCTGTGGCAGAGTTCTTAGAGGTAGCTAGTTAGAGAGGAAACAGAAGTCCCCTGCAGAAGGCACAGGATGATGATGGAGCATGAGGAACACAGATTATGAGTACTCAGGAGGTAGAGGTGGCCAGTGGCTGGAGAAGAACCTGGGGCATAGCATGGCACTTTTCCAGATGTCTGTAACTGATCAGTTCTTTTTGATCTCAAGACTGAAGATAAATGGCAAAGGTTAGCAGATGTGGACAGGACTAGTTAGGAATCTGGTAGCTTCCTGGGTGTGACCAGATGGGGTACTGGACAGAGACCCAGAATCTAGAGCTATTAGGAAGTAGTGTGGAAGGGTGAAGATTGAAGCAGGGGGATGTCAAGGATGCTTCCAGAAGTGACCAGCGAAGTGTGGAGCACAAGGAAGCCAACAAATATAATTAATTCTTCCACAAGAACATTCTGAGAAAGCAAGAGTGAAATGATTATAACAATGCTAGGCTAATAAGTAAGACATCTATGCAAACCAGAGTGAATGGGTATCCTTCCTAGAAACAGCATGAGAAGAAGGGCCAATGAGTGGGAATTCCACATGGAGGAACACAGCAAGAGAGGCTGTTTTGGGAAGGCAGAGGTTATAAATTGATTTGTATTCAACTGATTTAGTCCAGATAAGTCTTTATTTACACTTTAGACTAAAAGGCATAGCCTTCATGCATAAAAGAGAATGTAATATGTATACATGATAGGAAATTTAGCCTTTAAAAGAATGAGTTTCTGTCATTTGCACAAATGTGGATAGAAATACTGGACATTACGCTGAGTGATGAAGCCAGACATTGAAACCTAAACACTGAATGTATGTGAAGTGAGTGGTAGAAAGGTGGGGATCAGAGGCTGTGAGGCCAGGATGCCTGTCTGGGATAGAGATGCAGTTGGATCCAAGGAACAACTTACATTATTCTAAAGTCCAGTGGGGTTTCTGTTACTTGTTTATTCCAGAAGCTACCACAGCCAGATGTTCCAGAATAGTTACACGAGAGGATTCTGAATGTCCCCAGTACCACAAAATGATAATACTGGAAGGAATAGGTAGTAATGACTTAGTTACTTTTCTATTGTTGTGATAAGGCCTTTACCAAGGCAACTTCTAAAAGAAAGAGTTCATTTGAGGCTTACACTTTCAGAGGGTTAAATCTATGACCATCATCGCAGGCAGCATGGCAGCAGGCAGGCATGGTAGTGAAACAGTAAGTAGCTGAGCACTGATGTCCTGAGACCTAGCCACAACGCAGAGAAAGCCAACTGGGAATGATACGGACTTTTGAAGTCTAAAAGCCCACCCCAGGTGACACACCTTCAACGAGGCCATATTTCCTAACCCTTCCCAAGTAGTTCCACCAACTGGGGACTAAACATTCCAACATGTGAGTATATGGGGCCATTCTCATGCAAACCACAATAGCCAAATAACCTAATTCATTTATTTGGTATTAATCTGGATATGTGTCTAGAAAGGCAGTGTACTCTATTAAAATGTGCACTGGCTAATAAATATTAAAAATCAAAGTGTTTAAAAGGGTACAGTATTACCCTTATCTGCCTGTCCATCTTGATGACTTAAGAAATGTTTAGGAATTTGGACCATTTTGAATCTCTGAAGAATAATTTTCTGAGACTGGGATGGTCAAGAGAGAACTGTTTACTCATTTCTTCTGTTTCTTCTAACAGAAAACCCTTCCCTGACAAAGGACATTCTGTGTGCTACACTGAGCTGCCAGCGAGGTGGAATGAGGCACCTTATCTTATCTGCTGTGCAAGGAGTCACTTTGCTACATCACCACTACCAGGTTTGTCTTCTTTTATGTTCCAGAACATTTGCTTTCATTACAGTTGGCCCAAACAAGGCAGTGATGTTGGATCAGGTAAGGTAATATGGTAACTCCACAGTTGCAGCTTGGCCTTGAGAACCAGAGGGACTCTGCAGTGTGGTCATGATGGAAGAGAGACGAGCAGACCTCACAGTATGTATAGCTTAGCTGGTACTCAGCTATGAGAATTGCTTGTTAAAGTCTTAGGGGTTTTACAAGTGGTGGCTAATCATTTGTATCATTAAAACTCAAATTATAGACATATACGATTAAATAAATGTTAAAATCAGAAGGAACAAATAGTTGAGACACATAACTTCCTAGTTTTGATAGATTTTACTACCTCTGTTTCGAGATCATTTGCATTTGTGTTTTCTGTGTGATGGCGGTTCTTTGCTACTTTATGCTTGCTGCTGAGCAGAGCTTCCTAGCTTTGTGATCAGTGACACTATGCTTTAAGGAAGTAGGGCATTTAAGCCATGGGAATGGGCAAGTGCTCTCAAACAGATTGTCTGTTTGTCTGTTCATCTAACTGTCTGTCTGTCTTATCATCTCTGTCTTTCTATCTATTATAGATCTATTCATCCATTTCATCTATTATTGTCTATCCATTCATGTATATCCATCTGTCCATCTGTCATCCATCCACCCACCTACCTATCCATTGATCCATCCATCAATTTATTGGTTATCACTCATCTATCATCTGTGCTTTGGAAAGGTGTTTTTTATTTCTTTATTTTTATTAGCACATGTTGATTATTTATAAAAATGAATTTCATTCTGACATTTCACACATGTACATGACGTACTTTATCATATTTATCCCACTAACCTCTCTCGATTCTCTCCCTCCAAATCATTTTTATTTAATTTTTATACAGTGTATTTTGATAATATTCTTTCATCCCTTGATACCTCTCAGGTTCTTGTCACCTCCTTCTCACTCAACCAATTTCATGTTTTTCCCCTTACATCTCCCTCAGTCCTCTCAGAATGACAATCTAAACAAACACTCAACTACTCCTGGACGTAGGTCCTGCCCTGGAGTGTGGTTGACAACATTCTGTGGCACTCTGTTGGAGAAAACTGATTTTCCTTTTCCCAGCATGTATCAGTTGCAAATAGTTTCTTTGTTAGGGGTGGGACATTGTATTCACTTCCTCTTTCAGTGCAGGAATTTTGTCTGGTTTGAGTGTGTGTAGGTCTTATGCATTCTGTCACAGTCTTCTTGAGTTCATACATGTATCAGTTTTCTTATGTCTGAAAGATGCTGTTTTCTTGGAGTGAATGGGATCTTGTTGAATCAGTGGCCAAATGAGGTCCCATAGACCAGCATCCCTTTGCCTGAAAAGCCTTGGTCCAGAGTACATAGTGTGTGAGATTTTCAGAAATGTGAATCTTATCCATGTGATATAAAGTTTCTCTGTGTCAGGCTGAGGTAGGCAAAGGGCCTGATGCTATGTTTAGCTGTTTAATGTGTAAACATTTCACTGTGTAGTTATGTAGCCTCCAGCATGGGGCTCCACTCACAGATGCAGATAAGGAGAGCTCAGAGTGCCTACTCTTTGTCCTCTCTTGACACTCTGCTCCCAGCAGCAGAAAGTAACTGTCTTGGGATCAGTAGGAACCTGAAATTAGATTTCAAAAGACATTAGTGCCACAAAGTGACACTTCTGGGTTGATAGAACCAGAGAATGTAGTTAGAATGTCAGGCTGACTTGGGGGCTTCTGAATACATCCTCATGTCTAGTCCTTTGGACTCAGCTGTGTCTGCTCATCTGCCTTGTGCCTGAATGATGCAGGCCTGCTTTATTGAGAGAAGCAGGGCTTCTCTGCTGCCTTTTTATATGTGGTGGGTCTTCATGGTCTTAAGGCTGTGTACTAACAGGGTCATGTGTCAGTCTTTATTTTGGATACCTCTTAACTGCAGCCTGGTCCACCTATGCTCCAAGGACGTTGAAATTTTTCTTTTATCCATTCTTGCTACTGGAGAGGGCAGTGTACTTTATTTTTCTGTGATTATCTCTATGCCAAAGTTATTGTTTTGTTAAATGTAAGAATAACATTAGCAGTAGGAATGCTATATGTGAGTCCTATTAATGAGGAGCTGGGAATTGTAGGAGGGAGCATACCATGGGCAGAGATTTCAAGAGATGAGGTGACTTCTGTGTTCTCAGGAGTGGGTCAGCAGGTAAGCTAGCACTCATTGTACCTGCTGGTCTTGTCTCAGCAGAGTGTGCTGTGAGGAGAGACCTCTGTGGAGGAAGGGGACCATCAGGTCTGTGAAACAGCTAGGTGAGAGCTTCACTCGCTGGAGCATAAAGAGCACAGCGTGTGAAATAAAAAAAAAAACATGTTAGAAATGGACAGATGCAGCCTCACCATCTCAGTCTGGCAGGGGTGTGCCTGCCATTGCTGCCATTCGTTTCCTTCCTGCTGTCATGGGAACATTCACGAAATAGCTGGGTCTGTGCATCCATTTGGAAAGTACTGATGGGGGAGGGGAAGGAGGATGCATCTGTGAAGATGCGTCAACAGTGGAAATCTAAGTGTGGGGAGAAGCTGAGTGTCCTTACATACTCCAGCAGGAGCAGAAGTGTGCTCTTGCCATTGTTCATGTGCAGGTCCTGTGTGGTCCACTCTGCTAATTTCTCAGGCTTCATCTTGATGGTCTAAGTGCAGGGGTTTTGTTTGTTTGTTTTTTGTTTTGTTTTTTTTGATTGACTTATTTGGCTTAGCATTTCTTCTAGGTTCATATATGCTATGCAAATGGCAAGATTTCCTTCTTTAACACAGCTGAATAGTATTTTGTAGTACGTGTAAGGTTTTGTCTCTATCAGTTCATCGCTCAGTGGACCTTCAGGTCATTTCCACATCTTACTCATTCTGAATGATGCTGCAATGAGCATGAATGTGCAGATGTGTCTCTCATACCTGGTTTCCATTCCATAAGGTATAGACCCAGGAGTGATGTCTGGGATTGTATGGCAGTTTCAAAGAACTCATACATTATCTTCTTTAATGGCAGTGCTACTTTACATTTCTACCACCACCATACAAGGAGTTTTCTCCCAGTTTTTAACACATCATTTCCTTGTCTTTTAAACAATAGACAACTTAGAAAATTTGAGGCGATGATCTCACTTCAGGATTTATTTGTATTTCCATGATTGACAACGTAGACCTCACAATCTGCTCTTTAGGCTGTTTCTTTCAGCATGTTTCCAGGTTCCATTTTTTTTTAAATGTTGTCATTTTTTATGTGTTGAACTCTGGGTGATCCAGAGGAACTGGGCTCTGGGAACCTAAGTGCCCTGGTGTAGCTTGTTTTCTGCCCTCAATCGTAGAGCGAGTGGCCTAGCCCTGCTCTATTGCTGCACATTCACGGAGGAAATGGGAGAGTTCTCTGACACTTGGGAAAATAACCAGAGGCCTGCACTTGCCTGCAAACCAGCCTCAGACTCTTGCTCATAAATACTGCTATTTCTGTCACTCCTGTGTTTTCTAGGAAATTGGAAAGCTATGGTCCTCCCCCAATCAGCTGGACTGTGAACGTCTTAGCAGGAGTCTTTCCAGCGCTTTAGAAGGCTTCAAAAGCAAGTTGGAAAGTGCTTCTGACCATGGTTGCACGTGCCAGCCCCTGGTGGGAATAGTTCAGCAGCACATGCACAGGTGTGTAACACGCTCTTGCACCCTCCCTACTATTCTCAATCCTCAGGAAGATGTGTGCTTACAATACCTATGGCTGCGTTAATTTCTCAGATACACCATAGTCTATTTGATCTATTTTCGACATCTATGAGAAGCCATTTACCATGCATCCTGTTGTATCATCCTGATTCATTTGCTGGGCCAGGCTGAGAGAGGACACACTGGAAACCTGGTGTTGAGGAAATTCACATCTGAGGGTATCAGAGGACAGAGTATGTCCATTTATCAGAGAGAACCTGTGTTATCCAGCCCAGCTGCTGGCACTGAGGCAAGGTTATTCGTTCCAATGTTTCTTCTGGTGTTTCATCTTGTCTGATTTTGGTTTTCTGTCACCTTAGGTTGACCAAAAGTCTTGAGGAGACTTGGATGTCAAAGATTCCTGTTATGACATTTCTAAGCAATTTCACAGTCACAGAGGGTATGTGGGTTTCTAAACTTCCCTGGTTAAAATTTACATTTGTTGTTTCAGTCCAACATATTATTAAAATAAAACATAAAAAGAAAGATGTGCTGTATTTTAGAGAAGAGGAGGCCTTGAGTTTGAGAGGGTGTGTGGTACATAAGAGGGTTAGGAGGGAGGGGAGAGGAGATGATGTGGTTACATTCCAATTTAAAAAGCTAAGTAAAAATGAAATGGAGTGTTTTATTCTAACATGTTAAAAGAAACCACAAAAAGCAAGAATTGCACTATATGTTGTCTGAAAACCCCAAACAAACAAACAAACAACTAAATAATTTAGAATGTAGCTAGTTCAGGCTTCCCAAGGAAACTCCCAAGATCCTGAGGTCCCAAAAGTCAGGTAGAGGAAAGGACATCGTCTGGATTTCTCACTCTGTCCTTCCACAAACCACTTGACCCTATGAGTTTCTCTTCCATTCACACAGCTCCTAAAACTCAGGACAATATGAAAAGTGTGTAGAATTCTCACAAGCCTTAGGTGATAATTTTCTTGTTTAAGAAAGATGAGGTCCCGATGACATATGGTCACCAAGCCAGTCATTGACTAGATGATACCACCAGAGGTTTTTATTTACTTAAACAAGACGTGATCCCATATCCCCCCAAACAGTAAGCTGAAACTTTAATTAGTTAGTATCTACTATAAGTTGGATAGCATGAGGGAAACTTCTTATTTAGGAGACAAAATCAAATTTTGGCTTAAATCAATAAAAATTCTGATAATTTATTATAAACTTTCTTTTCCTTTTGCGTATTCTTCAGATGTAAAAATAAAAGATTTGATGAAGAATGTCACCAAATTAACTGAGGACCTTCGCTCCTCCTTCCACATCTCAGAGGAAACCATCCACAGCATCTTAGAAGCCAACATTTCCCATTCGAAGGTACAGGGATGTGTTCATCTTGAGGGACAGCTCATGGCTGCAGGTGACCTGACCACCTTTTTCTGGCCCCTCCTCCTCTTTCCGTAGCTGGGGGGAATGGATGCCTGCACAGATCATGTAGCTGAAATCAGAGGGGCACATGTGAAGAAGCAGGAGACTGGAGGATGTCAGCATCTTGTGACATATATGGGAACAACGCTTTCATATGGGACAGAAAGGATAAGATTGCTGGCAACGTTTATTTTAGTGATTTCTAACTCTGATGCATGAAGTCCATTAAGGTTTTTTATGGTTCCATATGTGTCATAAATCTCAAGTCCCCAAACAAAACTAGTTAAAATATGTAATTTACCATGATGGAGGTGTGCTCTGGTCATGTGGTATAGATGTAACTCCTAACAGAACAGTGACAGGCTTGGGCTTCCCTATTATGGCTGAGAAATGTTAGGTAGGGAAGTGAAAAAAAAAGTTATGTTATCTCAGCACTTGAAAGACAGAGGCTGGCAGATCTCTGTGAGTTCAAAGCCAGCCTGGTCTACAAAGTGAGTCCAGGATGGTCATGGTTACATAGAAAAACAATGTCTTGAAAATCAAACAAACAAACGAAAAACCCTGAAAGATTCTGCACCATAGAATGAGGACATTTGTTCAACTGTGTTCATTCCAGCTTTATTCATAATAGCCAGAATCTGGAAACAACCTAGATGCTCCCCAACCAAAGAATGTATACAGAAATTGTGATACGTTTACGCAGTGGAATACAACTCAGCTATCAAAAACAAGGAAATAATGAAATTTTCAGGCAAATGGATGGAACTAGAAAAGATCATCCTAAGCGAGATCACCCAGAACCAGAAATACACTCCCGGTATATACTCACTGAATAGAGGATATTATCCATATAATATAGGATAACCGTACTATAATCCACAGACCTAAAGAAGCTAAGTAACAAGGAGGACCCTAGGGAGGATGCTTAATTCTCATTCAAAAGGACAAATAGTATAGACATCATCAGCAGTTGAAGAGAGGGAACAGGACAGGAGCCTAACATACCTGTCTTCTGAAAAACTCCACCCAGCAAGGGATCAAAGCAGGAGCTGAGACACACAGACAAACTTTGGGCAGAGTGCAGGTAGTCTTATGGAAGAATGGGAAGATAAAAGATCTGGAGGGGACAGGAACTCCACAAGGAGACTAACAGAGCCAACAAATTTGGGCTCAGGGAGGCCTGCAGAGACCGCATATGGAGAAGGCCCGCTGCTCAGATGTAGCCTATAGGCAACTCCATCTCAATGTGGGTGCCCTAGAAAGGGGAGCAGGGACTGTCTGTGACATGAACTGTGTTACCTATTCTTTGATCACTTCCCCCTGGTGGGGCAGGTTTGCCAAGCCGCAGAGGAAGAGGATGCAGGCAGTCCTGATGAGACTTGATAGGCTAGAATCAGATAGTAGGGGAGGAGGACTCCCCCCTTCAGTGGACTAGGGAAGGGGAACAGGGAAAAGGGAGAACAGGGTGAGATGGGAAGGAGAAGAGAGGGGGCTACAGTCGGGATGTAACCTGAATATTTTTTATTTTTATTAATTATTTTTTATTAATTACAGTTTATTCACTTTGTATCCCAACTGCATCTCTCTCCCTCACCCCCTCCCAATCCCACCCTTCCTCCCTTGTCTGCTTCCATTCCCCTCCCCAAATCCACTGATAGGGGAGGTCCTCCTCCCCTTCCTTCTGACCCTAGCCTATCAGGTCTCATCAGGACTGGCTGCATTGTCCTCCTCTCAAGGCTGCTCCCCCCTGAGGAGGAGGTGATCAAAGAACCAGCCACTAAGTCCATGTCAGACAGTCCCTGCTTCCATCACCAGGGAACCCACTTGGACACTGAGCTGCTGTGGGCTACATCTGTACAGGGGTTCTAGGTTATCTCCATTCATGGTCCTTGTTTGGAGTATCTGTCTCAGAAAAAAATCCCACTAGGCCCAGATCCTTTGGTTCTGCTGCTCTCCTTGTGGAGGTCCTGTCCCTCCAATAATTTTTTTTTTTTAAATTAAATTAACAAAAAGAAAAGAGAGTAGCTGAAAACCTTACATCATGTGTTCCCTATCTCTTCGCCTGCTGACACGGTGTTAGGAGTGTCACTAACCAGCAGAAAGGGAGGAAGATGGCTGCCATGTTGGCTGCAGAGGCCACCCGAATCTTTAGCTTGCAGTTTTCTGAGACACTTTTTCTGTACTTCTAGGGGTGTGTGGTTACCGTCCTCTAACGAGTCAAGAGACCAGCTTCAATTGACAATCACCCAGGCTCCGATATAAATTGACTTTCATGTTAATTCTGACTAATTGGGGCTCAGTGTGGGCTTAGTAAGTAGACTCATTAATGGTTAATCTAAATTAAGAATGAGATAGATGAAAAGCCCAGGATCTGAAGTGCAGACCATAGTATCACAAAGTTACTTACCACAAGAAAGGATGTATGTATTGTCAATAAAAATTCAGTTGTATCTCATTAGATACAACATGCCCACGGAAATGTAGGGAGGAGGAGGAGAGCTTTGCCAGGAGTGAAGCAGTGGAAACAGCTTTTCAACCAGGCGACCTTCAGAGGAAACAGCGGCTGCTGTGGCTTGAGTGCTGCAGGGTTGAACCTCTGACAGGAATCTGGAGCAGTGGCTGGAATCTTTGAGCAGCAGCCCGGGGTTGCCTGTTTAGAAGCTGATTCAGTTTTTTCAAGGTCCACATCTTAAGTTCCACTTTGGTTTGAGCAATGTTCTGCCTTGCTGCCTGCTTAGAAGCAAGCAGCCACCAGGTGTTGCTGGTGTTCTATGGTGAGAGGAGCTGTACAGTGAGCTAGTGGGTTACACAGGGACAATCACAGTACAGACGCTTCTGCAGTGACCTCCCCGCATCCTGTCCGTGAGTATTTCTCTACACTGTGGTCACCTAAGTAGATGGATCCATAGGTAGTTGGATGGGGACTAAACAAATGCATTTTCATTGTTCAAACACATGACACTCTTTACTTTATTGTATACACATATCCACAGCCGTTTAGCAGGTGACACTTTGGGCTCTGTTTTCTTCTAGAGCATCAAAATGATGGCTATTTCTTGTTTGTAGCCCCATCTCCTCTTGTTTGTGTTGTATGTTCTTCCTCATAGTCACATTAGTCCGTTTACAAATTCATTACACTGGACTCATTTCAAGCTGTGGGTGACCTATAAGATACATTTTGCAGTGTGGGGTCCTTTGGGAAGTTTCAGAAACCTTTGCTTGCTCTTCCTGTTGCACACTCAAGATCTTCCCATGCATCAAGCATGGTTCTTGCATGGTATACATTAAAGGCATTGCTGGATGCAGCCAACCTTCTGTGAGGATGCTCTTTAAATATGCAATGCTGACAGTGTAAAAAGGAAGTCCTGTGACATACATGTAACACGATGGTGGGGACAGGCAGTCACAGGAAGCCTGCCTGAGCAGGAGGCATTGGAGATGGAGCCTGCATACTGTGAACCATAGCAATCAAGATATCAAAATGCTGAAAGAGGCAAGGACAAGGTTAAGGAGGTAAGGGCAGGCTGATGGGTCTAGGTCCTTTCTCTTCCTTGCCAGGGTTCATATGGCAGTTACTCTACTTGTGGACTTTCTTGTACATCAGCATCATCTCATCAAAACCCAACATCCCAGACTCCGAAAATGCGCTGGAGCCTGAAGCTCATCTAGCCCAAGCTTCTGCCTGAGGCTTCACCCCCCTTCTGCCTTTTCCTAGACAGTATCAACCCATTTCATGCAGCACTGCTCTGGAGCAGACTGTCCCAATGGGCAGGGAGCCCAGTGATGCCTTTTCACTGTGCGATGGTTCTGTTCAGGAATATGAAAATGGAACAAATTGATTAGCTCCTCTCCCTTCCTCCCCACTTCTGCCTCTCCTTCTTCACTCTCCCCATCTCCCTTTCTTCCTGTGGCTGTCTTGAACAGAATTGTCTTTTTCAATTAATGATTCTATCTAGTTTCTCTTCTCATTTTCCTGAAGTACCCCAGTGAAAGGTGCATTTTGGCTGATCATTGCAAACACACCCTAAGGAGTATTACTAAACACCTACATATCTATCCCCTGTTTTTCAGAGACTTACATTTGCAATTTTCTTAAGCAACCTTTGGAGGCATTGGGTCTTCTTATTACTATTGTGAGGATATGAAAACGTTGACATGGAGCTTTTAGATGGAAATCAAGTATCTTTCAAGTCATGCAGTGTGAGCTTAGATCCAATCTGCTCTAACACTGGCTTCACTGACTTCAACCTGGGGCTCAATCCTAGTCAGATTCCCTGGCTCTCTGCGGCTCTCTCCCACATCTCTCTTCTCTTTGGCTCTTTATTATGTCAGTAGATCTGAGCTCAGCCACAGCCTCAGAGCAGAGCAATGCTCACTAAAGTATGTGAGATTTGTTTGCTACATTTGACCTGATTTTGCTTTCTTAGCTTTCAAACCTCAAATCAGCCGAGTCACTGTTCTCATATATCCACCGTGAGTTTATTGTTATCAGTATTTCCTTGCTGCTCATTCAAAGAGGGAGCAGAGCTTCTCCTACCTTGCTCACTGTTTATCTCCACCTCAGTGGATATAATTATTAGTTGGGTAATTGTCCTTCCTATACCCTCAGCCCTGTCCTTAGCCCATTGCCCCTGTGTGCAAGCTCTTTGGCCCATGTGCCCCATATACAAGCTCTTTGACCCATGGCCCCCCTGTGCAAGCTCTTGTTAAAAATAGTGAGTGCCTTATGAGGAGATCATCACTAGTTTTAAACCAAAGAAACGTCCATGTGGCTGAGTATACATGCCAAGCGTGGGGAAACAACCCCCCAGGTTCTTGTTTTCCCTGAAGATTTCCAAGTCAAACATAGATGCATAGGAAACATGTGGGAAACACAGCATCTTTATCTCTGAGAGTCCAAGGTATGGACATGTGCAAAGCTTGAGCTGCCTGTGGCACTCTGAATGGAAACAGTGCATATTTCTACCCTAGCAACAGTGTTTCCTTAGTTTTATATTCCTCTCCTGTGCTACTTGATTCAGACATCTTTCCAATAAGAAAAACATAGTAATATTTTTAAAAGATAAGTTGCAAAATTGAAAAACCGCACAAAGGGGTATTAATAAACCTCTTGGATGGTGCCTTTGGGTGGTGTTATGAGGCTCTGGGAGGGATCTTTTTTATTTGGTAAGTGAGGTCCCAAGAATTTCAAGATAACAATTTTATCCTCACACAAGTTCTAAGAAATAATCCGCAAGTGTAAGAGCTGGCTCCATTGAATGACATCTTGGAGAAAGGTGGAAACAGAGGTTCCTGGCAAGTGTGGGAGGACATTTCTGGGTCCAGCCTGGGCTCCTCTCCACCCAGAGCTGGAAGCAGCTCCTTGGGGTTGTAGGCTTGTGTTTGGATGTGCCCCCATTTTCATCCAAGTTTTATCCTGAAGCCAGCTTTAGAAAACTGAGCAAATGCAACAATGAAAAGTAGGTTGGTGCCCACACCACACCTCAAGGATCCCCGGGAACTGCCAAAGCACATCTGGAATCAGATAGAAGGAAATGTGTCTGCTCCACTACGGTGTATGTATGTACTCTGATTAGTTACATGTGAAGATGTCATTATTCTAAAATCCTTGTCAGGCTGGTAGTTTTTTCTTCTTTGGGTGGGAATAGTATTAAACAATCAGATCTCATT
This sequence comes from Pachyuromys duprasi, assembly GCA_028658305.1. Taxonomy (NCBI): domain Eukaryota; kingdom Metazoa; phylum Chordata; class Mammalia; order Rodentia; family Muridae; genus Pachyuromys; species Pachyuromys duprasi. The sequence goes on from CM053754.1 coordinate 3,085,791, forward strand.
TAAGGTGGTTTCTCTCCTTGAGATAGCAGGCCTCATCTAAGTCATTCAGGACCTTAAGAGAAAAACTGCTGAGGTCTCCTGACCAAGAGAGAGCGCAGCCTTCGGTGGTCTTTAACCTTGAGCTGCAGCAGCTCCTCCTCCTTGGGGGTCTCAGTCTTTGGCCAGTACAGGATTGTTGTAACATTTCCCCACAGCACCTGAGCTGCTTCTCAAAAATAAGTCTTGCCCTTCTTTTGTCTTCTTGCTTGTGTGTTTGCAGGTGAGCATGCGCGCGCGCGCGTGTGTGTGTGTGTGTGTGTGTGTGTGTATTATGGGTTCAGGTGCATATGGAGGCCAGAGGGTACCATTGGCATCATTCTCTACCTTCTATACTGAGGTAACATCTCTCACTTGAACCCATAGCGTGCTGATTCACATAGTCTGGCTAACCGACTTGCTCCGAGGATGTCTTGCCTGGGGCTCTCCAGTGCTATGGTTATAAGTAGGCTGCCACGGCTATGCTTTACTTTGAACTGGGGATCCAAACTCAATTCTTCTTGTTTTCACAGCAAGTGCCTTATCTGGATAGCCATCTTTTCAGCTCCTAAATCCAGGTTTTCCTTAGTTTGTAGGTGAAGTTCTCTCTCTCTGTCTCTCTGTCTCTGTCTGTCTACCTCTTAATTTTAGTATCTTTGGGGATCTCTGACTGATATACTGTATTGCCTTTTAATGACTTTGTGGCACATGAAAGCACCCAGTGAGCCCTCTTTGCAAACCTTCCAATCTGACACTACCTTTTATCAATGGGTCTCAGTTGGCTAGGATATTTCATAGCAATCTACCATGAAAGCTATAAACATGCAATAAGCTGTCTAGTTGCTTGTATTTTATTTTCTTTGCAATTTTTTCTTACAAAGTCAGTAACTAAAAGATGATCTCCAGTGAAGAGGCACCCAAGTCCTTGAACGTGTCATAGAATACCAATGGAGTATAAGCAGACATACTGTCTTCAGTGCCTCCTTAGAAGGTTACATGCTTTTATTTTTTTAGGGAAACTATGAAAAGCTTGGAAGCCCCTTTTTAAATCTAGAAGTATGGGAGGTGAAAATTGGTTTAAAAAAATGATAGTTTCCTACATGTTAACAGTGAAACGTGAAAGATTTAGCAAACTGAAAGCAAAGAGCAGTGAAATAGCATCAACAGACAAGTCACAAGTGCTGTTGGAACAGGCAACCTCAGGGGCACAAGCAGAGCTGGAGAATGCTCCACAGAGAGGGGGATAAGAAGTCCTACATCAGGGCTATTGCTGGAGTGCTCAAGTAAAGGGAAGCTGCAGACAGAATGACTTGTAAATTCAAAGACATTTCCAATCAAAATGCTGAAAGTAGAAAATGGGCCCTGCTGTGGTCTGATTCAGATTATCCTTCCCAAAGGCCTATATTGTAAATATTTGGTTCCTTCAGGAAGTGGCTCCTAGTTGGAAGAAGTTAGGGACTGTGACCTTGATATCTTTAAAAGGGAAATCGGGACCCTCAGCCTTACTTTCTTCCTCCTTGTTTCCTGATCACCTTTAGGTGAGTATCTTGGTTCCACCACGAGCATCCCACCAAGATGCTGTGCTTGATTATAGGATGGTAGACTGTGCTTGACTATAGGATGGTAGACTATAGAGCAAGACCTCTGTAACCGTGCGGCCAAATTAACCTTTCTTCATTATGGGCGTTTGCCTGGGGCATCTTGTCACAGGGATGGAAAGCTAACAGAGACACTGTGTCTGCGAGTGAGTCTTCAGCACACTGCGTGTTCAGGTGTTTGTTTGTTTGTTTGTTTGTTTTTTCTTGAGAGAGCAGAGTCTTGAGGGCAGAAGCACATGCCACTTGCTTTTGTCTGATCTATGTGTTTCACAACAGGTCCTCTCTAGTGTCCTCACTGTAGCATTGTCTGGAAAGTGTGACGATGAAACTCTTCATCTCCTGCTGACGTTTCCCGAGAGTGAAAAGTCCTGGTTTGCCATGAGGGAACTCTGCAGCCTGCCTGGATCTCAGGTGTTCTCCCTGCTCGTGGTGATGGGCCAGAACCTGGACCTGAGGAACTTCATTTACAAAGTGAGGACTGTGCCCATCAGGGGAGCTGCTCTGGTGACTGTGCCTACTCCACACTGGCACTGGATATACAGTTGTCTGCATCCTCAGACCCCAATCCCAAGGGAGCTTGGTGCTTTGCATAAAAGGGTGTGAGGTATAGAACCCGTGTGTAATCTTACATTTCAGGTTTCTGTTGCTGCAGTCAGTGCCATGACCAGGAGCAACTTAGAGAGGGCAGGATTTATTTCCCCTTAGACTTTCACATCATAATCCATCACTGAAGGAAGTCAAGGCAGGAACTGAAGCAGAAGCAGAAGTCATGGAGGAGTGCTGCTTACTGGCTTGCTCCCCATGGCTTGTTTGGCTTGCTTTACTTAGAGCACCAGGACAACTAGCCCAGAAGTAGCACTGTGCACAGTGAGCTGGGCCCTCACACACCAATAACTACTTAAGAAAAAACCCCCAAGACTTATCTACATGCCAATCTGATGGAGCATTGCTTTTCAATTTTGGTTCCTCTTCTCACAGATGTCTAGGGATGTGCCAAGTTGACAAAAACCAACCAGTACCCTTTACCTATGCGTTAACTTCTCTACATCATGTATAATACCTAAGAGCTACTAAAAGCTACATTCCCTTTTGAATACTGACAAAAGAAATATCTGCACTTGTGAATTAGATATACATAAGGTATTTTTGACCTCCAGATTGTTTAAACCTAGGGATGGCCCCTGGCCTTCTATACTAGCTGCAGCATGGATCAACAATGAGGAATTCTCTGGCAGCCTCAGTTTCCTTATGGTCAGGTCACCCGATGGCTGACTATGGGGATGGCATTTCAATTGGATCTTGTCCAAAGAAAAGTCTAGAAGATCTTATAGTATGTCTATGGGGTCAGGGCCATCGAGGCTCTGGGCACAGTATGGTAGTGAGGAGGGGTCACCAGAAGAAAATGTTGCCAGTCCCAGTCAGATTTCCCTCCTTGCTAGGAGAGCACCCTGAGTGTCGGGGGGAAGCAGGGTTGAACCTCATCATTCCTAAGCTGCCAAGGCAGGTGCTGTCCATACCATGATGTGGCCCTCACCATCTCCATCACCTGGATCTGTGGAATCCATCCGGTGTGTTAGATAGATTCAGTTATACAGGGCAGCCGTGGGAAGGTGAAGAGGAAAGGGCAATACAGCAGCTTCTTGCTCCTGTGTGTTCCGGCTCCTTACCTTCCATACAGCACTCTTTCCTCCACAAAGCAGGGAAGGCCTGAAAGATCATTTTGGTAACATCCTCGGAGAAGTGCAGGTGGGAAGTGAGTGGGGCTGTCTCAGCCCCCACCATACCAGAACCAGCTCCCAGCCTGCTTCTTATCCTCAACCACCCTAAAAGATCCTCCTTGTTCCCACACAGGAACCTTTACTTAAATTCCCAGCACCCTCTGTCCCTGCCCTTGCCCGCATCTTCCTCGGAGTTCTACTGTGTTCTCCCGAGGAGGTGTCACATCCACCATCAGAAAGCAGAAACGTCTGGATCTGCAGCAGGGCAGGGCTAGGCCGCTGCTGGTCCATGACCAGGAGAAGAGTCTTGATTCAGAGGAGAGTGTACTTACTCTTTCAGCTTTCAGGTTTCCTTTCCTTCTGTCAGTCTAGGAAACCTCCAGCAAATGTCACAACACACAGCACACCCCCACATCCATACAAACACAGTCTCCAACAACAACTTTTTTTTTCTCTTTAGCATAAGTATGCTTTAAAGTCTTGAAGACGATAAACATTTTTAAAATTGCCTCCATGTTCTTGGTGTAAAATTTTTTTTGACACTTCCAGCTGACGTGCCAAAGAGCTTAGCCCTCCATTTGCTCATATGCCCCTCTTCCAACTTCATCTTATGTCTTGGAGGAGATAGATAGCAGTCTATCCATTAGCCCATTTTAATACCTCATCCACTGTGCCCACAAAGGCCTCTCAATGTTTCTAAGGGCCAAATAAGTACTTAGAGAAGGGCCATCATCTCTACCGAGATTTCTTTGGAGAACAAGATATTAGATTGGCCCTGTCTCCAGGGACACAGCAAAGGTGACACTGTCACTAATAGCAACAGTGCCCTATACCAGGCACAAATATAGGAGAGGTTGCTCATGTGTGACAACACGTGGAGATGGGAGAGTGTTCTGTGAGTCAACGGGCACATGTATCACTGCTGAGATTCAAGTATAGCTTCAGGCCACAGGTACTTTCTGTCTCACTTGCTGACAGGGAATCCAGGAAGCCTTTGGTGAAGTAGGCTCTGCTGGGTTAACATGCTGGAATCCTGCTCACTTCCTACCGCAGATCAGGGGCCTTGAGGGGTCACTTCTAGAGGAAAGCTCTAAGTAGAAAAGGAAATGGGACCACTGACAAAAGCTGCATCTTTTCTCCTGGTCTTGCAGTCTCTGCTTTCTCAGTGTGCTAAGAAGGGCATCATTAGCAGAGCACATTGGGGCTTATGAACTGTAGAGCTGGCTGGGACCCCAGCGGACAAAATTAAGAAGCAGTGACCATTGGACTTCTTGGCCCCATTCGGAGAACTGAAAATTCAGGATGCAGATGAGCTGCGGACAGAGGGGAATTCCTCTGATGTTTCCCACCTGTGGACCATCGGCTGCCTGCTAGGTTATTTCAGCCAGCCAAAACATACTTATTGTAGAACCAATATTGCAGATGCTGTTCTATCTTCACCTTGTACATAAACGATCAAGGCAGAAAAGAATCTGAATTATTGCAGTTTTACATTCTGTAACTGGGGTTATACAAACAATGAGCAAGCCTTGTAATGTGTCAGATGACCTGAGCACAAGTAGGTTTCAGAGGACACCTTCCACTCGTCTAGTTTGAACCTCTGAGCTTTTCTTACTGGTGCACTCCAGGAAGCCTTTGTTTCCCTGGTCTTTCATTTACCCATGCACCACCTCAGGGTGCTAGGAGCACGGTGGGGGAGAGTCCCTGTGGATCACAGAAAAACACTGTTTAATGTTGAACCCTTTTTCAAATTTCTACCTTAGTCATCTAAAAAAATAGAGAAATATTTTGAAAGTGATTCAAATTCTAACAATTTGTTGTTAGTTTACAATTTAACCATACTGCTATAATTTAATGTGCTCTGCAAAACACAGTTATGTCTGTCCCAATGCAGAATTTTTATAGAGTGTAACAAATATGCCTTTGAGGTAAGAAAGAATAAAATCAAGAGATCAAGTTTTCACTCCTCAAGAGATGCTTTTGAGAGTGGAAACAGTATTGATTATTCCATTTTTTTCTTTTTTTGGTTCTGTAAGACTCTGATACCTTCTGAAGCAAATGGCTTGCTCAAGTCCCTGTTGGATGTCATTTCCAGCCTCAGCTCTATCCTTGTCAGAGCCCAGCATGCCCTTGAATACTTCCCTGAGTTTCTTCACACATTTAAAATCACTACCTTGCTGGACATGCCGGACTTCCAACAGGTGTGTTTGATGTCCACACGACGCAGACATGTTTTAGTTTGTTCTCTTTGTGTGTGCTCTCTTTACCCTTTGTGTCTCTCCCAACAGCTAAAATTTTATTGGACCACAACGGATATGACAAGGACACTTTTTAATGGCATCGGAGCCAACAGCATGACAGGAGGGCCTGGCATTGCCCAGAACCCTCATGAAAAGTGCTGTGGATCTGTGTCCCACCAGTGAGGAAGCTGAGATAGTTCATGCTTTGTCTGTGAAATAAAAATCTAAGTCAATTATTAGCACAGATGAGATTTCAAGGGCCTGTTTAACTTAATTCCGAGAGCAAATTGCTTTCGAGAACCTTAGAACATTTATTTACATATAAATAATTGGCTTACAAATTACAGATCATTTTCGCCTAATGCAAACACAGACTTGAATTAGGTTAGTGGTTTGATGTTAGTTTTGCTTGAAGTTCTTCTGCCTCGGATGGAACCAGCCAGGGATGGGTAAGGTCAGTTAGAAATGCAGGAGGGGCCAGATAATGATGTGACCAGAATCCTTGCAAACAGTATGTGCATGTACTCATCCATTGATGGCTAATTTGGGTAGCTGTCAGGAATCAGTATTAGCTTAGCAGTGTGAACACATGCTAAGACTATTAACTTATTTGATATAGTCATATTATTTAATGAATGATTACTGGACAAATAGGGAGGTGTGTGAATGTGAGAGCTTATAGCTATGTGTAAGTGTGCTTGGGTGTGTGTATGTGTAACTAGGTACATGTATAAATGCAAATGTGTGAGTATATGTTTAAATGTGTGTGAGTATGTTTTTTTTTGAGTGTGAGAGTGTGAATGAATACATGAATATGTATATGAGTGTTTGTGAATGAGAGTGTGCAAGTATGTGTGTGAATGTGTGAAAATAAATGTAAATGTGTGGGTATATAAGTGTGTGTTTTACTGTGAGTGTGAACATGTGTTTGTGTTAATGTGAGTGTGAAAATATGTTTGTGTGAATATGTGTATGTGTGTGTAATTTTCCCCTTCTACCACATATTTGCCAGAGAAAAATCATTACGGTGGTTTCTGAAGAAGAGGACAGATTCAAGCAGTGTCTATTGTTTTGCCTGTATATTCAGTCAAAGATGGAACTATGCTTCGAGAAGTCTGAGAAAACAGTTCGGAGTCACAAGTAACTGGCAGTTGCTTTTCTTGTGCTCAGGTTTCCCAGGACGGCCAAGGCAGAAGTTCAGCTGTCACCTCTTTCCAGTCTGTGATGAAGCTTCTCTGTAAGAACCAGGAGTCTTTCCTCAGCAACTCTAACATGTTCGTTAATTTACCCAGAGTTAACGAACTCTTGGAGGATGACAAAGAGAAGTTCAACATTCCTCATGACTCAAGTAAGTTAAGATCTGCCTGAATATGGGTATGTTGGTTTGTACAGTAACAACTGGGCAAGCATGGCAATAGTGTTCTTTCCGTTTTCTCCTTCATTTTCAGCAGTCACTGAGTCCTGGCATGATAGTTTCTTGTAGACTTTCCCAGGGCCCTGATCACAGGCTAATCTTCCCAGCTGTGTCTTCAAGCACAGAGTCTAAAGCACTTGACCCACCTGAAACTCCAACCCCTTTAATACCCTAGGGCAAACAATGTTGATGACAGCATTAGGGATCATCTGACAGTAGCCCAGTATATTCCACAGCTGATAAATAATGTGTATAACTGTCAAATATGAAGGTAATTTGGTAGTGAAGACATATATTAGATATTTAATTTTAACAATTTTTTCTTCTTTCTCTAATACTAGTTTCATTTTGTTTTTCATTTGGGAATCTTAACTGCTTATTCTTCCTCTATCTCTCCCCTCATCCATCCATCCATTCACCCATCTACCCCACCCTATCCATCCATTCATCCATTCATCTATTCAGTCCGTTAACTGACTGAGGGCCAACCTTTGTTGATCCCTTTCTACATTTTCTCTAAATGGTTGTCACAGAAACCATTACACAACAATGCAAGCCTCACTTTCCAGAGGGCATGTCAGAAGTTCAGAGAACATTAAATTACTTATCTGAGTTTGCTCAGTTCCCAAATCACTGATGATTCTTGGATTCAAGTTTCTTGCTCTGTGCATACCATGATTATTCCTAAGATAAGAACTATTCCCATCTCTATCAAGATTGTAATTTAAAGAGCAAGTTATTAAACATAGAATAACCTCTCCAGTCAGTGATTTAAGAATTAGTATGTAGTTATGTGGTTAGCTTATATTTTAGGGGATTATCTTATCAATTTTATTGTGTTGGGGATGAATGGATTTTTTTTCTGTTCATGATATTTTGAAAATAAGAAATTAATGCAATGATCCAAACAGAGTCATGATATAAGGACAAGATAATTGCTCTTTCAAGGCTCACTTTTTGGGTAGAAGAACTGGTTATATTGATATAATTATAATTTTTAATAAATGTTGTAATACTTGATTACCAATCATTACAGTGACGATTACCTAAGCATTTAAACAGTAGGTCGACTTGTTATTGAAATCAATTAGCTTTATGATAAGAGCCACCATAAGGAATGGTTTGAATCAACATTGTATGATTTAATGTTCTAGAAGTAGTGATTATAATAGTTTTGTATGGATCAGCAAAGAGAGTCTAGGGGCAACTTGTCAAGAAAATGGACTTTCTATTCTCAATATTATGATTATTAAAGTAAGAATTTTCTTGATTAAAACTGTGTGGAAAGTAATCCCCAATCTCATTCTTAAGTGTCTGAGCCATTATTATTGCAGACAATAGCCTGGATGGTGGGGTCTTGATGTTTCCTAGGGGACAAGACTAAGTCAGGGACAGGAAAATATTGCCAGCTTACTCCACTTCAGGGTTATATCATGAAAATATATCTGAGTCATTTCATTGAAAATCAAGGCCTAGTGGAAGTATATTTCAGTTCCAATATTACTGGACATTTTATATCAACCCAGATCACCTAATAACTTTAACCTCGTTTAATTGTGGCAGCGCCATTTTGTCTGAAGCTCTATCAGGAAATTCTACAGTCTCCGAACGGTGCACTGGTATGGTCTTTTCTAAAACCTGTATTGCATGGAAAAATACTGTATACACCTAACTCTCCAGAGATTAATGAGGTCATTCAAAAGGTAAGTTAAAACACATAACATTTTTATAAGCCATACAGTATACTGTATCAGGAAGAAATCTTTACATATATAGTGGAATTTCTCTATTTGTTGAGTTACATAACATCCTTTATATTCCTCCCACTTCATTGTGTCCTGACATTACCTTGTCATTCTTGCTGTTATGTGTGGATTTGGCTGGGAAATTAGCTTAGAGAATGCTCTGGAGGAAGGGAGGGTTACCTAGAATCACTAATGCAATGAGCTCACTAACTTTAATATCAAAATTTGAAGACAATTACAAAAAGGACAGTTTCAGGTCACGTAAGGGGACACAGTTCCAGGAAAACATTGGGAATGAATTGAATCCATTTTACTTGATGCATCTGATACTGAAGAGAGAGTTCAGAGAGTCACATGCAAACTGATCTTTTATGTCGTTTTGGTGAATGTTGTCTTTCAAATGGACCATGAGCTTTTATGTGGCCCTGTGGAGAATAAGGTGAGATGAAAAGGCCACAAGAGTAGTTCTCTTCGCTTACCTTTTAATATATTGTATAGCTTCTCTAGTATCATTACTAGAAGACCTATTATAGTTGTATTAAAACAATTCTGTTCTGTTGGGGACTTTCTTATCTTGTTTCTTTGCAAACGATTGTGCTATATTTTCCTGGTTGTTTTTCTTGTCTCCTGGTGGGTTGTGAGCCTGTAGGCACCTTGAAGGGTCACTTTTCCAAGGAAACAGGAATAATTTGATCTTATCCTCAAATACAGAAGCTCTTGCTCCATGAATGACAAACTCCAAACTTAAAATCCTAGTAGTAACTGTGCTGTGTGGTCATAGGACCAGTGAGTTATTTTTGGCCCAATGGGCTTTCAAGAGAACTAGATTTCTTTCCCTTGTGACTTATGTGGAATGTCATAGCTAGTCTCTTGGGTACCTGCGATGGTCACTTTAGCTCAGTGACTACACAGCCCTCACTACTGCCTCTGTAGTATTTATAAACTTATTATTTTTAACTTTAAAATGTCCTTTAGGAGGGATATTTTCTAAACATCTAAGCTCCTATGATGGAATGCTAGCTATCTGGATATTTGATTATGGTTTGTAGCAGTTACTCTGTCCGAAGCTGTGCTCAAGGGTGTCACTCTGACGTCACACTTTCAAGGGATGCTCACAGCAGTGTTCTGGCCAATGCCAATGCTAGGCAATGCCCTGTCTGTATGAAATATCCTAATGTCTCCCATAGTTCGGGAATGTCATAGAAAATGTCTCCATCTCATCTTTATTTTTTTAAATGCTATCGATTTTTAGAATGATATATGTTAATTTCATTAACATAATTATATCGTTGTATACTGTATTTTGTTTTTCAATGGTGGTCTCTTCTTCAGAAGTGTAGAGAAGAAGGCAAACAGCTAAGGAAACGAAAAATAGTATGATGTGAAATGCAGACATTGATGTAGATGTCCAGACCCCTAGACACACGGTCGGAGAGGGAACACGCATTGCATCAATATTCTGAGAATAGGGTTTCAGAAGAACCAGATAAGATCTCACTGGTTCTTGCTTGGCCCCTGGAGTTTAGAGGTAGTAAGGAAAGTGTGTGTATGTGCTGCTTGTTTACACGTGTGCAGACTGAGCACTGTCTTGTTCTACCCAGTTAATGTCACCAGAGACCATGGGCTGTCTTATGTTTGCACCCATAAAGCTGACTTAATGCCATTATTCCTCTGATAAATTATTCTTGCAGTCAACTACGGTCATTCAATTTTTATGAAAATTGGTTCTGGTCTTTAAACACACGGTCACATGTCCCACATAGCAGAGTGATACCTGCTGCAATGCCATGCAAACTGTTGGAGTGATTAGAGCTATAAATGGAAGCCATTCTTCCCATGGCAGTATTTCAGCCAGTGACGGATCATGCAATCAGTTCTGGTCTTATAATGTTATAATGGGGCTGCGAAATTCCTGCTGCCCTTTGGTGACATAGCCATCATCAACTCATTGCACAATGCACTGCTCCTATGTTTGTGATAATGCTGATGCATTTTATAAAGTAGAGCACTATACTTGATACCGACAAATAATTATGCTTCTCTTTTGTGTATTTGGGATACTGTATGTTTATTATTATTTCAGAGTGTCTTCTACTTGTGAAAACATTTTACTGTAAAACAGTAGGTCATGTCCTGGCTGCGGCAGCCCCATATGTCTTGTGCTGTGTCTCTTGACTGACTTGTATCATTTAGGTTCATATGTACTCTAAGCTTTGTGTACCACACGACGTGGTCTGATGACAACAATTTTCAGAATGGATCTTGGGCAGCTTTGGTTGCTGCTTAATCTTAGTTTCTTTGTTATTTCTTTAAATTAGGTAGAAACAGGAAACTAGAAAAACCCTAAAACAAAAGGAACACAGGAAACTACATTTTTTTCTGGAAAAATGTCAATGTAATGCAAATGGGTAATTTTCTATGGGTCAATCTGTGAAACTGAGGTTGGCACCAAGAATTCAATCTCGTGGTCAGGAAATATGTGCCAGTTGGGAAGACAGGGTTTAAGCACTCCTTTGCCAAATTATGTGTGGCCTCAGCCTCACTGCTTCTCTTAAAAAGATTCTTTTCCACCATCTGAAAAATGAGACCTGGATGCCCATCACATGTATCATTCAAATCCTTTGACCAAGCCAGGGCAGGGCACAGTCCCAATCCCCCGTGTCTTCTGCAGAACCAGCAGGACGCAATGGGGGCAAATGAGAACCTGTGCTGAATTACTGGCATGCACTGAAATATAAAGGATTTTGTTTCAAGTCCAGATGGAGAAGGTGGCAGCATACTGTTCAAACTGCTTTCTTAATTAAAATGTTTCTGTAAGATTGAGCCAAGCATTCTCTTCTCTGTGGTCACAAGAGACCTCCTGGGCCAGAGAGCCAAGAATGTCTTTTTCATTTTGACAGCTATTTTCTCAGAGGTCATGGAAGCAGATATTAGACCTGCCTTTTTCTTTGGGTCTAAGGACCCATGACTGAGCAGATTTCTGCAGACCAAGGACAGCTTGTAGTGAGGAATGAGGGAACTGATGGGTGGTGGCCCATTTCCAGCTCTCCCTGTAGTCCAGGAACTTTCCATATTAGGATCTGTGCTGGGAGCATGAGCCAAAGAGTGAAAACCAAGTGGATCCCAGACAACCAGAGCCAGCTGGTGACTGCTACTATAGTGTAGAGTCTACCTTGTGAAAAGACCTTAGACGAAAGCATTTAGTGTTCCTGTACAACCTCTCCTCACCGGTTCCCAGGGTGTTGAGCCTCTGTCACCTTCTAAAATGATTGAAGTGATATTCTTGGCATGCATACGTAGTCCGACAGTGAATTTTGTTACCTTTTCTTCCCAGTTATTACCATTTTCTGAGTGCACTGTTAATTTTGTTATTATCTTGGGTAATAGGAAGAGACTAAGAAGATGAAAAATCAGGTCAAGTTTAGTATGGATGATTATTACTATTAAAAGCGTAGGAGTAAGGGAGAATTGGCCAGTAATAGAAAAAGAACACTGGAGACTTCAGTAATGGCAGAGACTGGGAAAAGTGCCTATCCTTGGGCTGGAACAGAACACACCCTTGTGGAAGTTGTCTCTCTTGTTTGACTTGACTTCCAAACTGCATTGGATGGAACACAGCAAAAGGCATAGAGGTGCCTGAGCATCTCTACTCTGGAATATAAGAAGAAGTATGCAGACTTAACATTGCTCCAATTTCCAGAGGAGGAAGGCTACGGATTTCATCCTCATCCCCAGGAACAGGGGCTGTGGGAGAGTTGCAAGATGCTAGCTTAATCATGGGAGCAGTGAGTCTGAAGTTGTTTCTTTAGAGAAATAAGACTCTTGAGGCAGAGTTTCTATAAAGCTCATCAATTCTCAAGTATAGTTTCTAATCAAGTACAATTTTGAACTGAGGAGGAAAAAGACATAGAGGAAGAGGAACCCTTACACCAAGAGCCCACACTGGCTGGGAACCTTGTGCCTCAGGTCTACTCTAGGGAACAGCAGTCGTGATCTTCAGCTCCCAGATAAACAGGCTGAGTTTTAGGGTTGAGTATCTCTGCAAAGGTAGAGCCGGCACTCACTCCCAGGTCTGTTTGATTTCACAGTAAGTGCTTTATCTCATATTTTTCTGCTACACTTTAATGTTTTCGTGAATTTGTATGTGAATAGAGTTCAGCTTCTGCTCTCAGTGTAACTGGCCAAGGTGTGGAGACACAGAGAGACAGAGCAGATGAGGACAATGGTTTCCTGTGCACAGATGAGCTTCAAGCTTTGGAGCTATATTTCAGACTGTGACAGGGTGGGGCTCATCTTCAGTCTCATCATTCTACGATTTGCTGAGCGTATCTGAAGGAGAGAGGATGGCAAATGGACCGTGTTACAGTTCTCATAGTTCTGGAATTCTAAATGAATAATTTTATTGTCTCAGAAGTAAAATTACTGTTCATTGAATATTTACTTTTAAAAGGTCTGAATGTGAGAATGGACACTCCCAAATGCTTTTTTGCCAATTTCTCACAAAATCAAATACAATTAGGCTCATTTTATTAATCTAATATAATAAAGGTTAGGGCAATCCATATTTTCAAGTACAGTGGCTATTAAATCAAAACCCATGGTTCAAAGTGAAATTTGAAGCCTGCATTGCTGGGATTCTTTTTTATTGGCCACCAAACAGTAAGGATCCTATATATGCAATCTGTGCTTCACCAGTTGGAGTACTGGTTAGCTATTTCAGCACATGGACTGCATTATATATAGGCCTGTGTAACATTAGGTGTGACCTTACACCTATCCTTAGAACACTATCTGTCTGTAGACGCTCATCACTTGGAGGAAGAGAATGAATTACACTGGTTAAAGGTGAACACACACACACACAAAGGTGAATACAAGTCATTGTTGTTCTTACCACTTAGTAGTTATAGAGCCAACAATAGAAATAATGAGCAGACATGAAACAGCTGGCTTGGATACTTATCACAGGTGGAACATGTCAGAGAGTAGACATTGCTCAGGACTGAGTTAGAGCCAGCAGTTGCCACATGGACTGTTAACATGTTCAGAGAAGTGTTTGAGAGAACTCACAGGCAGGTTGAGTGTGTCCCTGTGGAGCACTCTTTATTAATCTCTAGGGTCTTGTATATTATCTAGTCTCACAGAACAAGTGCATCCTTAGGCTTTGGGGGACTGCTTCCTTAGAAATCTGGGTTTCTACAGGGGTTTGTATCCAACACGTCTTTCATAACATGTAATTATTTCACCCTAGGCAACATTGCTGAGTTTCAATAAATGACTCTATGTTGTACATTTTCACCAACCTAAAACCTTGCCCCAGGCTGAGGCACTGAAAACTTGCTCTCAGATCACTGTTGAGATTCCCACAATCAGAAAGTAGATTTTCTTTCTTTCTTTCTTTTATTTATTTATATTATTATTTTTACAATTTATTCACTTTGTATCCCAGTTGTAGTCCCCCCCCTCATCTTCTCCTGTTCCACTTTGTTCCTCCTCCCCTCCTCTTGCCCACTCCTGCACTCCTAGTCCACTGACAGGGGAAGTCCTCCTTCCCTACTATATGACCCTAGTCTATCAGTGCTCATCAGGACTGCCTACATCCTCTTCTTCTGTGGTCTAGTAAGGCCACCCCACCAGGGGCTAGGTGATCAAGGAACAGGCAACAGAGCTCATGTCAGAGACTGCTTCTGTCCCCCTTACTAGGGAACTCACATGGAGACTGGGATACCTATGGGTTACATTTGAGCAGGGTTTCTAGGTCCTCTCCATGTATCATCCTTGGTTGATGCATCAGTCTCTGAAGACTCCAACCAACAGCGATGTTACTCATTGTGAGAGATGGGTTTACTACTCTGTCCATATACATATATGTCACCTCCATCACATAGACAATTTACTCAAAGATTTTGTGAGCTAGTGACTAAGCCAGGACTCAAACTCGTGACCTTGGGACCAACAGCCTTCTTGGAGTTATCTGGTCATTCAGTTCCCTTTGAAGAAAAGCATATCAAGCCATACGCTCTGTCAGTGTCAAAGTCCAGGCCCATTTTGTTTGTGGGACTATTGGCTTTCTTCCTGTCAGGGACCCCACAAGCCTCATGGCCTATGAGGAGATGATTTACATGAAGTGAAGAATGAAACTTGGTTTAGCACCAATTTTCCAGTCATGGGGTCAAAACTTCCAGAGTTTCATCTTGTGGTTTATTCTTCTTATACATTTAAGCAAAGTAAAACTTTGGAAAAAATGTTTTCACATGACAATTATCACAACAATACTTTAGGCATAGCTACATAGAAATTCCAGAGCAAAGTAGCAAAGCACCCATGACCTTTACAATAAGATTAATTTCTATTGACTGATAAACAGAGCTCAGGCTAGGGCCTAAGGAAGAAATATTTGTAATAAGGTTAAGGATAGATTTCATTAGTACATGGGACCTTTTGAATAAGGATGGGTTCTATTCATTGAGAAACTAAGCTCAAGATAAGAGCCCAAACAGTGCTAAGAATTTTGGGGTATTCAGGAAGACTGGCTCCATAGAAAAGCAAAACGATCACTAGGTTGTCAGTCTCCAGCCCCCCAGGTGACCAGGTATCATCTATTTCCTTCCATTAAAGAAAATGTGTTTGACAAGCCTGGTTCCTCCAATGCTTTCTTTAAGTTGAACCTCTTCATCTTCCCTAGTATCTACTCTTCAAAATCCATCCATCCCTTTACCCATTTGTTTATGTCTCTGCCTACTTTTTTCTCCGTTCACTCAGATGGCTATGCATCCATCTGTCCAACTTCTTTCTAATATGATGTGGAAACTGGGGGGTGTTCCTTTTTGGCAGTGAAGGGAGAAAGGGACTTTAATTTACTCTGATAGCTCTAGTTTTCTATTATTAAAATTCCTCACTTTCCTTGGAACGGTAAAGAGAAAAGTAGGAAAATATTAGACATAACAAGAAAAATATAAGCTCAGAGATATTATTTTATTCTATGACCTAGTCACCTTGTAGTTTCCTATCTATATTAAAAGGATTATTACAAGAGAATTTAGGCTGCTATGTCAAGTCAACTGAAGCAGTAGACTTATTTGCTCAATTTTAGTCCACTGAAAGCAGCTCTCCTTTTCCTTCCTTCCTTCCTTCCTTCTTTCCTTCCTTCCTGTCTGTTCTTTCTTTCCTTCTTTCTTCTTCTCAAATTAATTCATCTTTGCTCACTCTCCCCCAACCCCCAACACTCTCTATTTCCTTCCTCTCATACTTTCTTCTCAAATTAGTTGAGCTCTATTCTCTTTCCCTCCCTCCCCTGGCTCACCTGTTTTCCTTCTGTTCTAGTCCAGTTTTGTTCCCTAGGCAACTTCAATTGGGCTTCTGAATCCTTTTTTTAAAAAAAATTCTTTTTTTAATTAAAATTTTTTAAAATATTAGAGTTTATTAAGTTTGTATCCTAGCTATATCCCACTCCTTCATTCCCTCCAAATCCCACCCACCCTCATCTTCTCCCTACCCCTTTCCGAGTCCACTGATAGGGGAGGACCTCCTTCCCTTTCATCTGACCCTAGCTTATCAGGTATCTTTTTAAAAGTCAACCTTTGTCTTTGAGCTCATGGACAGTTTACATGCACTGTCTGTGGTAGCTGAAGAGTCTCACACCCCTTTACTGAATTTCCCAGGTCCTGACATTGCTGTAATTCACTTTTATTCAGTTATCCCAGTTTTCCTTCTACTTGTGGGTGTGTCTGCCTACGAGTATGCATCATCACTGTGCAAGTTTATGTAGCTACCTCAGGTCAGAGACATAATAATCCCATCACTGCAAGGTCCCTGGTATTACCACACCATATCATCCTCAACCCATTTCTCTGCAAGTCCCTAGTCTGAATTCCTCTGATGTCTATTGCATTCTATTACTTCTAGATTGTTAAAAAAGTGACATAATTTAATAGGAAAGGGCTGGGCACTGACTTATTTTTATTTAGCATAATTCCCTAAAATTTTATGTACAGTAATTTACTCATTTTTATTGCTGACTAATATTTCCTGGTAACATATGGGTCATAGCCTTCTCTTGGTACTGTTATTTATTTATTTATTTATTTATTTATTTATTTATTTATTTATTTATTTATACTCCATTGATCATATTAAGTGATATCTAAATTACTTCTTGTGTTTGGATGCCATGTTTTTTTGTTCCTTTTTTCCTTGCATTCCTGTAGATTAAATGTTTCATAGAATTCTCTCTTTTAAACTCATCCTTGTGGGAATTTTGGCTGACTTGATCTTGTGCAGGCCTCGGGCAGACAACTGCTGTTGCTCTGAGCTTGTGGGTACAACAGCCCTGTCATGTTCAACAGACAGCACTTCACAGCACTCCTCCCCATTCTCCAGCTCTTATATTCTTTCCTCTCCCCTGTCCCATGATACTCCCTGTTCCTGGGGATGAAGAGTGCTGATATAGTTCCATTTAGGGATGAACAGTCACAGACACTTAGTCTCAGTACTTACACCAGATATGAGTCTGTACTAACTGCTACCCACTGCAAAAAGAAGCTCCTCTGGCCAAGGCTGTGGGTACCACAATCTATGGGTATAAACACAAACATTTAGAAGGCAATTTGATAGCATGAACATTTAGCAAATTACCAATAGCAAGTTCCCTACTAGTGCTTTGCACCTTCATGATCGTGGGCTTTGGACCAGATCTACTATACCAGACATGCATGAACTCCCTTCTGTCAAATGAGCCTCAAATCTGATCAGAGAGCATGTAGCTAATCCCATCATAGCTATGTCAATGGTATAGCAGTAGGGCGCATTTTGCCTGGTGGGTTGGGATTACAACATGCACAATCCAGCAATGGGTAAGCCCACTGATGTATCTGATCCCCCAGCAGGCCTCTGACACGGTAACCAAGAGCATGGATGATGCTTCCTATTAGTTTGAGATTGATTTCACTATGTCTTGCAACAAAACTGTCCAGACTTATGTTTGAGCCAGGGTCTCCCTGAACCTGGAGCTCACTGAATTGGCTAGTCTGGCTGAGCAGCATGTCCTGGGGGATTCTCATGTTTCTGCACCCAACTTCTGGGGTTTCAGGTGTTGTGTACCCATACCCAGATCTTTACATAAGTTCTGGGGATCAAAACTCAGGCCTTTATGCTTATGAGGCATGGATTTTTCTAATTGAAAAATTTTCTAGTTCCTTTTTTGTTTTTGTTTCTTTTCCTCTTCTTCTTTTTAACTCATAATATTTGAAGATTGTGCTTTTGGTAATCCAGAGCCTCATCAGATTGGTCATTGGTTTCATACCCTTTCCGTCAATACAACAACTAGAATATAGTTTATAGATGAGGATTTACTATAGCTACTTGGTAATTTTTCATTTTTAAACATCTATATTATCAAGCATAAAACCAGACACCATATATCAATATGTGCTATAAGGATTTTTCATTTGATAGCATTGCTGATGTTATTATATAAAAATTATCCTGAATTTTAAAATTATTTTATATTTATCCATATGTATTTGTTAGTTTCAGCTGTCAATTTGACATAACTCAGAGTCACACAGAAAGAGGGAACCTCAATTGAGGAATTGCCTATATCAGATTGGCCTGTGCACATTTGATGCTCCATATCTGTGGAGCATCTTCTTTAGTTGCTGATTGATATAAGAGGGCCCAGCTCACTGTAGAGAGCTGGTGCTCTACCTGCACAGGTAGGCCTGGACTATGTAGGAAAGGTAACTGAGCAAGCCAAAGACAGCAAGCCAGTACGTGTTCTTCTGTGGTCTCTGCTTTAGTTCTTGCCCAGGCTTCCCTTGGGGATGAACAGTAACCTGTGAGCCAAATAATCCTTTACTTTCCCAAGTAGCTTTTTGGTCATGGTATTAATCACAGCAAGAGAAAGCAAACTAGGATTCAATATTTATGGTGTATTAAATGATTTAGATGAATTTTAGTAGTTCAGCAAATATTAAATAATCCAGAATTGAGCTTCCCAGAGACTTACACACTGTGTTATTTATGACGAGGAATCTCCCATTCTTCTGGTTCTGTAAATCATTTATGCTTTACATTTATCTTGATTAATCTCTTCCTTCTTTTTTCCTTAGAGATTCTGTTTTATGTTTTTACTTATATATTTTTAAATTATTTATTTGTTGAAATAATGTATCATTTCCCCCTCCCATTTTAACCCTTCAACCCCTTTTAACTACCTCCACACCCTACCTTGTGATCTCTCAAATTAGAAAAGTTTTTAGTGGACTGTAAAATCTGGTGGGCTGGGAGGGGCAAGAACATCACCTGCCTGTATTATGATTTTTATTAATGTATTAAATGCACGACTAACCTTTATATTTCAGTTTAATAACAAATATATTTGGATATGAACTTTGGTTATGCCCAATATATTTGGTAACTAATAATATTCTAATTTTCTATAAGGTAATTTATTCAACACACTCTTAAAACTTGAGGAAATATGATTAATGATAATGTTTTAAATTTTAAAATTTTAGTTAGGATATTGAATCTGATATTACTTTCTATATATATCTATGTATATTCACACACTCATATGGATTCATATGTGTCTGCAGGTATTCCCTATATCAGAATTAAGAGTTCATATAAGTCTCTAAATTTGTAGTGTAAATTTGCATTTGTAATGTATTCAACACCTGCATGCCTGTGTGATTTTTTTAAAACAACACACTGCACATTTGATGTGCACTCAATCTCCTGCCAAAGCAGCAATATATTCATTTAGCTTAGTGCTTATAACACTCTCTGCACTTGCTTTTCCTGAATACTGAAATGAAGTGTTTGAGGATTCCTCTGTTAGCTGTAGTGAATGTTCTTTACTTCCCATGCTGGCAGGAGAGGCTCCCAGTGACCCTTAGGAGACATGACCAGACTCTTAAATTCTCCTTCCTTATTGCTTTTTTGATATTATAAAAGACAAATTTCAATATTACATATAATTGTTGCAACTGTTGTCTTTTGGGTACAACTTTATATTCATTTAAGTTATTTTCTTAGCATATATATGTATATCTTATTCTGAGAGGAAAAAAGGTATGAACATTTTTATGGGTTTGTGACTGTGCATAATTTTATAACATCAAATTAGTTTTGAAAACTTGTGTAAGAATTTATTGCCAGCAGCAATAAAGGAATAACATTTAATCTCTGCTAGTGTTGGAAAAGAAACATATAGCTACTAGTTGAGGAAATGTTTTGGAGTAGGTGAAGATGAAGATGTGCGCAAATGTATTTTTCATAGTCAGGATGTATGAAGACATTTTCTTTGCACACCAGTGGGCCTAACCTTGGGGATAACGTGGTGAGTGTCAGACAGTATGTGATGGAAAGATCTAGAAGACAGTTCTCAGAGCCCAGGCTCCTTAGAGAGCACTGGGACACTTTCATGCAAATTTCAGATGCTGTCATGACCATGCCACATATGCTGTTTGCTACCTTGTTCTAGCGTGACACATATTCATGTGCTCTACATTGCAGGCTAATTATACTTTTTACTTTGTGGATAAGATAAAAATTTTATCAGAAACACTTCTGAAGATGTCCAGCGTTTTCCAGGGAAGTGGGAATGGTCGGATGTTCAGCCAGTTGCAGGTATGTAGTAACCTGACTGAGGGCTGGGAACCACCTGCTGCTGATTGGCTGAGATCCTGGAGTGTCCCTATAGAAAATTGAACTATTTTGAAGCATGCACAGGTCCCACAGATGACTAGTGAAGTTGTCAGCAGCTGGATATGTTTTTAAAAATCTTTGTGAATTTTTAGTGGTTTTCCCATGCAAATTAGCACTGTGTAAAATTAATTTACTAATATTAATATCTTAATTTTTATCAAATTTAATGTTTAAAAAATATTTTACATTGTATGGGTCACCCAAAGCAGAAAAACAAGCTACAAACCAAAACACTAGACAAAAGCAGAAAGCAGACTGGCTGGGAAGGAGGGATTCAGCAAGGGTTCAGCAAGAGCAGAAGGAGAATGAGAGACGGTAATAGGGCAGGAATATAATACGATTTAGTATGTACATATATGGAGATGTCACGATGAAACCCATTATTACATATAATTAATATATGTGAATAAAAATAAAACTCTAATATTGATGAATAGGGTTTAAACTGGCCCATTTCTTCAGAGCCCAACAACCATCACTTATAATTGCTTAGGCAGGCCAACAAATAACTTTTGGGCATTTGTGGAATCATAACATGAAAATCTAGTAATGTGAGAGAATTTGCCCACATTTTTGTCTATGTTTGACCTACACGTTACCCACTGGACAAACAGGTCATGCCGTGGATTTAGGAGCCATAATGGGTATGTGTGAGTCTACTTTCCCATGCTTCGCAGCTATGTGCCTTGAGAATAAGGACATAATAGCATCTCTGAGTGTAAGTGAGCTGAGTTTGAGGTTGGCCAGGGATGCAAAGATGTCTAAGAGCAGTTAGTCTCTATTCCTTGGGAATGCGGCTGTTCGTAGGTTGCCCCAGTGGGTTGCTACCCACTCACATGCACATGGGAGTACTAACTTACTCAGAAAGTAAATAATATTAAAGGATATGAGACAGAGAGAGATGGGAGAGGGGATGCTGGGGGAGCTGGATGAGGAGATGCTGGGTGGATATGATCAATAGACACTATTAATGCATGAAACTTTCACAGAATAAGAAATACTAGTTTGAGCTGGGCATGGTGGCACCCACCCTTAATTCTGGAATCTGGGAGTTCAAGGCCAGCCCGGTCTACAAAGTGAGTCCAGGACAACCAGAGCTCTACTACACAGAGAAACTCTGTCTCAACCCCTCCCCCCGCCCCCGCCAAAAATCCAAAATAAATAAGGAGGGAAAGAAAGAAAGAAAGATATTAGTTTGAAAAGAAAGAATTTCACCACAAGAACAGTTGCTAAGGCAAAAAGGAGCAGGAGCTGGGATAGAACTGAGGCAAGGGCATGCGATTAAGGTGTAGATCTGACACAAAGCAAGGAGACAGACATAAAATGAGGAGGCAAGGATCCAGACTGCAGTCAGCCTTGCACTGTCACAAACAAGGCATCTAGTTCTGTAACAGTATTCTTCTTCAATTTGTTTGCCCATGAATTCTTTTGTTAACACAGATCTTATCAGCTTTTCTGTAATGGACCCAACAGAAGATTTGGTAGGTCTTTTTAAGGTCTCTGTTGTAGCTACAAAGACCAGCATCCTGTATTGTAGTTACCAAGGCAACAGTGCATAAGGTGCCACTAGAACATAAAGAGGAGCCTGATGCCTAGGAAGTATGCAATTGGTTGAGTAGCTGCACAAGAATGTTAGAAATTTGAGTCACACACTTGCCTTACAGACCTTTTATCTATCTATCTATCTATCTATCTATCTATCTATCTATCTATCTATCATCTATCTATCTATCTATCTATCTATCTATCTATCTATCTATCTATCTATCTATCTATCATCTTACTCAGATCTTCTAGTCACAGGTTATTTTCTATTCTTTATTTAAAAATTTATTTATTATTTATTCCTATTTATTCACTTTGTATCCAGGCTGTGGCCCCCTCCCTCATCTCTTCCCAATCTTACCCTCCTTTTCCCTCATCTCCCCCTAGTCCACTGATAGGGAAGTTCTTCCTCCTCTTCTATCTGACCCTAGCCTATGAGGTCTCATCAGAACTGGCTGCATTGTTTTCCTCTGTGGCCTGGCAAGGCTGCACTCCTCAGGGGGAGGTGATCAATGAGCCTGCTACTGAGTTCATGTCAGACAGTCCCTGTTCCCCTTAGTAGGGAACACACTTAGAGACAGTCTGTGGGCTATATCTGAGCAGGGGTTTTAGGTCCTCTCCATGCATGGTCCTTGGTTAGGATAGTTTTGTTGGTCTCCTTTCGGAGCTCCTGTCCCCTCCTGGTCGTTCTATCTACCCCCTTCTTTCACACTTCCTTTTCTAAGACTTCTTGCTGGTGGAAAGCTGTCAGTGTTTGTCATGAAGTCCAAGCCTGGCTCTGCCACTAGATGGAGTCCTTACTGCTTTTGGGTTCTGCACCATCTGTTCCGCAGTTGTTTTTCCTTATAGTAAAAGGCAGCTGTAGCAGGCTCCTGACTTGTTCCCTGTTTTCTCCTTCTTCTGATGTCCATCCTCTTTGCCTTTCTGGATGAGGATTGAGCACTTTAGCCAGAGTCCTCCATCTTGATTAGTTTTCTTTAAGTGTACAGATTTTAGTAGGTTTATCCTATATGTCTGTATGAGTGAGTATATACCGTGTGTGTCTTTCTGCTTCTGGGAGAGCTCACTCGGGATGATCTTTTCCAATTCCCACCATTTACCTGAAAATTTCATGATGTCCTTGTTTTTGATTGCTGAGTAATATTCCATTGTGTAGATGTACAACAATTTCTGTATCCATTCCTCAGTTGAGGGGCATCTGGGTTGTTTCTAGCTCCTGTCACAGAGGGCCTCTGAAAGGCTCTGCCTTGCAGACTATCAAAGCAGATGCTGAGTCTTATAGCCAACCCATGGACAGAGTGCAGGGAATCTTATGAAAAAAGTGGGAAATAGTAAGATCAGGAGAGGACAGGAGCTCCACAAGGAGAGCAACAGAACAACAACAACAAAAATCTGAGCACAGGGGTCTTTTCTGAGACTGATACTCCAGACAAGGACCATGCATGGAGATAACCTAGAACCCCTGCACAGATGTAGCCCATGACAGTTCAGTGTCCAAGTGGGTTCCATAGTAATGGGAACAGGGACTGTCTCTAACATGAACTGATTGGCCTGCTCTTTGATCACCTTCCCCTGATGGGGGAGCAGCCTTACCAGACCACAGAGGAAGACAATGCAGCCAGTCCTGATGAGACCTGATAGGCTAGGGCCAGAGGGAAGGAAAAGAAGACCTCCCCTCTCAGTGGACTTTGGGAAGGTCATGCATGGAGAAGGGGGAGGAAGGGAAGGATTGGAAGGGGAAGAGGAGGGAACTACAAGGGGGAGATACAAAGTGAATAAAGTGTAATTAATAAAAAAAATTTAAAAAAAGACCGCTGTAATTTTCCCCACGGAATTCTGTGAGATTAAATGAACTGATGTATCATAAAGAACCCTGCACACTGTCTGGCAAATAGCTAAGGCCCAGCGAAGGAAGATAGACAAGATTTAAGAAAGAGCAAGCACCCAGACTTTATAACACAGACTTTTCTCCAGAGTCCTGACAAGATGAAACTGCTAAGGGACAAGGTGGGGGTGAGAAGGGAAGCTGTTAAGCACAGAGGGCACAGATCTCACGAGAAGGCCTAATGTGTTGCCATTTGAGATTGAGCATTGAGAACTATCACCATCCACCAAAAAGTCCTTTAAAAAACGTATTTAGGTATACATGTGTGTACTCTCTCTACCATGTGGTTCCAGGGAATTGAATTCAGGTCATCAGGCTTGGCAGCAAGGGTCTTTAACTGCTGAGCCATCTCACCTTTCCAGAACTAGCACATCTTATAGCACTCACATCTTAATTCTGGCACAAAGATTCACTGTATCTGCAGTTTTCCTGCTGGTTGTTGGGTATGGCCAAGTGTTCTGATTACAGCCACACCCACTGCAAAACCAAACTGTAGAATTTTATTAAGTCAGATTAATTTTGGAGCAAAGCCATTGACAGGTGAGGCAACATAAGAGCAATGAGAGGAAAGAGAGGCAGACGCTGCGTTTTGCAATCAGGACTAAGAAAAGACCTGGGAGAGGTTGGAGTCCTTTTGGGTGACCACTACCTTTCTGCAGACATCAGGTTTGTACAAATATGACATAGAGAAGGAATCACGGGAAAGAAAGGATAGCCCTGTGGCTTCATTAGGAAAATTTGCCCAAATTTACTAATTTTCAGTATTAGAACATAATTATAATTATAATTTTTATAATCACTATCTTTATTTTTCAAGGTTCAAGACCTAGTATGTTGTCTTGTCTTAGGGTTTCTACTACTGTGATAAATTACCATGAGCAAAAGCAACTTGGGGAAGAGAAGATTTATTTCACTTACACTTTCAAATCATGGTTCACCATTAAAGGAAGTTAAGGAAGGAACCTGGGGGCATGAACTGAAGCAGAAGTCTTAGAGGAGTGCTGCTTACTGGCTTCCTTTTCATATCTGGCTCAACCTGTTTTTTTTTTTTTTTTATACAAGTCAGGACCAGCAGCACCAGGGTGGCACCACAGACAATGACTTTGGCCTTCTCACATTGGTTATTGATCAAGAAAATGCCTCAAAGACTTGCCCACCAGGCTGATCTGGTGGGGAACATTTTCTCAATTGTTATTCACCTTTTTCAAATGACTCTAGATTTTATCAGGTTGACAACCAACCAGGACATGCATAAAACTTCTTTTTTTCTTACTTATTAAAAATATTAGTTACAGTTTATTAACTTTGTATCCCAGCTGTATCCCACTCCCTCATTCCCTCCCAATCCCACCTTTCCTCCCTTATCTCCTCCCTGACCCTTTCCAAGTCCGCTGATAGGGAAGGACCTCCTTCGCTTTCATCTGACCCTGCTTTATCAGGTCTCTTCAGGACTGGCTGCAAAGTCCTCCTCTGTGGCCTAGTAGGGCTGCTCCTCCCGCGGGGATAAAGCTTCTTTTAAGTGGATACATTTTATGTTTCTTTTTCCTGTGCCATCACACTTGGAGTAAGTTGATAAGTATTAGTGAACAAGAGGCATGATGCAATCATTTCTGTTAAGCTTCCTTACTTTCTTTTAGGATGCTCTGAGAAACAAATTTATAAGAAACTTTGTAGAGAGCCAGTTGCATATTGATACAGACAAGCTCACTGAAGATCTGCAGACATATGGTAAGGGTGTGTGGATGGCTTGGGTTGGATTCATGTGTCCAGGGATGAGCTGCTTGGATCCTACTCCATTGGCTATGCAGTTAATGAAATTGACCTTTACTCTCTCCATCTCTGTTTCTCTAACTGTAACCTTAAGGGTGTGAAGAACACATGTCACAAAGTTTCTTCACATATGCATTTCTCTGGTTACATCAAGAAGGCCAGAGAAAGGAAAGTGTTTCATTAGGCATGCCACATTTATTAAAAAACAACTGGTGAATGTTCTATTTGCAAAAGTGGCAACGATAGGTTGAATATCTCTTACTTGAAATGGTTGGAACACAAGAGTTTCAGATTTGGGGAGGTTTGCATATACTGAAAGGAGTAGTTTGGAGATGGTTTCCAAATCTACAGACAAAATTCTTGCAGCTATTACACACCATTTTGAAAATAATTTTATAATTAATTTTCAGTATTAAACCAAATTTCATGATGTGAGATTTTTCCACTTGTGATTTCATTAGAGCCGTCTGCTTTACTTGGTGATTTTTTTCATGCTGATTTTCTTTATCTAGGTTTCATCTCCCATGAATTTATTTAAATTGTTGTTATTTTCCATTTATATCTTTTTGGGTAGTTTCTAGCTCTTTTACTGAAAGTCTATTTTCGGTGTAATTAGGCCTAATTATGTTTTAATTCCCTGCTATTAACTATACTGTTTTTCTTTTGTTGGTCTTTATTTTTCTTGTGAATTTTGGTTATTCTTTATCTCTATGAATATTACATTTTTTAATTGATTTGAGTTTCTTAGTTTTGAGTGATACTCAATAGCAGGATTCCTGGGTACCCATTTTTATCCCAGGTCTCAGATCTTCAGATCTTTCCTGCCTTGCTTATTGTTTGAAGCCATAAATAAAGATTTTTAATCTTAATACTTATTTAACGTTGTGTGCATATACACATGTGTGCAGTTTACATGCAGAGCCTGGAGGCAGTCATTTGACATCCCTCACTGTTGCTCCCTACTTTATTCCCTTGAGACAGGGTCTCTCCCTGAACCTGGGGCTGGCTGCTTTTTGGCTAGGCTTATCCCTACTTCATATATCCCTAACCCAACACCAAGATGACAAATTTGTATGGGCACACCTAGCATTTTCAAATACTGGAGTTCTAAACTCCAGTCTTCTTGTTTGCAATGCACTGGGTCATCTTCCCAGTCCTTATTTCTAAAGAGTCTTTCATGCTTTCCACGTCTTCTCACTAGGAACTTTTTTTTAATCACGAGTGGACTCTTATTCTAAGAAGGAATTCCCTCTGTGGTTCTTTAAGCCTAGGATTATTATTCTACAATTAAGGAAAGTTTCTTGTCATCATTCCTGTAACATTTGTTACCTCCATTATTAAAAAATGCAATTTTTATGTTTAGAGTTAAAAATTATCAAAGTTTGCTTGTGGTGACAAAATCCCTAATATAAACAGCCCAGTGGAGGAAGGATTGCTTTGGCTCAGAGTTCAGAGGTGTCATTCCATCATGATGGGAAGGGTGTGCCTTAATGAACAGCTTAAATAATGACAGCAGGAAGTAGAAGAAAGGTCATGCAGGAAAAGGTCAAGGCAAAACCAATGCCCTGGTGACCTACTTCCTGTAAAGACCTATCCTCCAACTTTTCACCTTTGCCAAATAGAGCCATCAAAAATTCACCTATTGGTTAGGTAAGAGCTTTCATTAAAATCAGTAATTTCTTTGATTTTTTTCCCCATTTGACCTATTGACATTACAGAATATGTACATATTTGTATATATATGCATATATATTTTCTGACAGCAAACTAATACATATTTATATGTAATATATTATAATAATTTTATAATTATATAATATAATATATTATATATTAGCTTTTCAAATAGAGCTATCAAAAATTTATCTATTGATTATGTAAAAGCCTTGATGAAAATCAGTAATCAGTAATTTTCAATTCAAACTAGAAAATTTAAAGAAATTGTATATATATATGTATATATATATATATGAGAGTTTGCTGTTGGCAAATACTTAATTTTGTGTATAAACAAATCTAGACTTATTTGAGCTGTTTTTAAATGAAGAAACATGTTTATTTTTATATGTATTTGGGTGTATTTGTGCCCACTGTTTAAATAGAAAGCACTAGAGTGAAAGAGAAGTTGACATGTTCTAATTTGTTTGCTGTCCCCAGGAAGGATGCTGGACAATGTGTTTAACCACGTGGGGGCTGGACACTTTCAGTTCTTGGGTGGTATCTTGGCCAATCTCTCTTCTTGTGTGGTGTTGGACCGATTCCAGGCAGTAGAGACTGTTGACACCCTGGAGACCAAGGCACATGAACTCATGCAGCAGAATAGTTTCTTGGCCAGTAAGTACTTAGCAGAAAAATGTGTTCACCAAGGCACCAGCTCCAATAGGTGGTCATTTTGTCTCGTCTCCCTAAGTGCATCTTAAGTTTTCTCAGGAAGGATTCTTCTAGAGAAACCATAAAGTGGAACAGAGGTGTATGCACTGAGCTAGTGAAAAGATGTTTCCTATGCTGTCACAATCCCCAGGCCACCACTACCTGCAATGTCTGTTTGTACTGCTTTTGACTTAATTTTATGGTGAAATCTCACACCAGAAGCAGTGTACTCAAACTCCATCCATCAATCTTATTTTTTTATCTCAGTATCTTGATGCTCTGAAATAGGAAAGAGAAATGACAATGGCCGGTTAGATTCTATTATTGATTGTACATCTATTCAGCATAAGTGATAAGTGTGATGCATCCGTACGTCCTTTTTGAAAGACACCGGATTATTACTTTTATTGCTGTTCGGTGCTAGGGATTTAAGCAGGACCTTGAGCACACGCAGTAGGTGCATGGCTGCAAGACTACATCTCCAACTGCACAGAGTTATTAATGTTTGAGATGAGTTTTCTTGGGATGCAGGGATGCTGTAGCAAAATACTACCAGGTTCAGCCTGGGAATGTATTTCAATTCAGCTCAGCAGACTAGAAGTCTATAGTTAGGATGACCACTGGTTTCCTTTGGTGGCTGTTAGGGAAGGATCTTCTGTGGGCACATATTGGATTATTGATGCATGTATCTTCCCAAAATCTCATCTATGCATGCATCTGCCAAATTTTCCCTTTTCATAAGGATGTGGTCATGTTGAATTGAGGTCTGCACAGCATCATTTTAACATGACAACCGCTTTCAAGGTATCATCTTCACAGGTGGGAGATGGATGGTATAAAAGGTGCTTGTTGTTGTGCAAGCTCAAGACCTAAGTTCAAATCCACAACACCCATGTTTAAAAAAAAACAAGGTTGTGTCTACATACAAAAGACTGACCCCCAATGTGATAACTGCAGAGACAGAATTGCTAAGGCTTTGTGGCCTACCTCCAGGTTTAGTGAGAGATGCTGCTTCAGGGGAATAAGACAGTAAGGATGGAAAAGGGCTAATGCTTCCTTTGGTCTCCACATACCCTTACACACATACACACTAAACACTCAAACACACACACACACAAATACATACATTAACAAGACACACAGCCATACACACAAATATATACATTAACCAGACATACCCACAGTCGCAGTCACTCACACACACTCACACACAAAGACATATATAAATCATACATCTAAATACAGCCCTCCCACAAAGACATATATTAACCAGATAAAATATACACAGTTATAAATACAAGCATGCAAACAATACACACATAGACACACACAAAGACATACAATAACAAGACACACACACAGTCACACAAATGCAAATGTGTACATTAATGATACACACAGTCACAGTCTCTCTCACACATGCACACACACACATACACAAAGACATATATTAACCATACGTACACACACAGCTCCCACAAGATATATATTAACCAGACATATACACACACAGTCACACACACACATTGTCATACACACAGTCATACACACAGTTTCTCTCTCCCTCTCTCTCACACACAGACATTCATATGATGTTCTCTTCTAGGAGTATCACATTCTGACTTCCAGGAGTTTGCATTTTGAGGGAACATACCTCGACTTCTAATAGTCTTTCTGCATTAGGTACAGAAAGTCTGTGTAGCAGGGAGCAGCATCCTACATTTAAGCTGCAAGCCAGCTGGACTTGTGGTCTCAGGGAAAGAATGCCTGATTATCTGATCAGCTTTGAGGAATTTTTGAAAACTCTATTCAGCGTGTGAAGTGCATAAAGCCTTTGTGTTGGTGATACCGTAGCATTGTCTGTTGTAAAACTGGAAAGCTGCCTTGGACAGTGAATTACAGGGTCTTGCTTCAGTTGCCTATGGAACAGAGGAGCACGTTTGCTTGCCCTGCTGGAGCTGCATTCATCTCCCACAGGAGTGGGAGGCTTTGCGGAACCCTGGGACCCACGCAATTCCTGCCCATCCTGTGCAGCACATCCATGAGTTGTGTGACCCTGTGTTTTTCCTTTCTGGCTACCAGGTGTCATATTCAACAGTTCCTTGGGACACAGACACATCAGATCAGCACCTCGCAAACTGCCACCCCATGTCACATATACAATCCGGACCAATGTCTTGTACAGCATGAGAACAGACATGATAAAAAACCCTTCCTGGAAGTTTCATCCTCAGAGTCTACCAGCGGATGGGTTCAAATATAACTACATTTTTGTCCCACTGCAAGACATGATTGAGAGAGCCATCATTGCAGTACAGACAGGGAAGGAAGCCCTGGAGCCAACCACGCAGGCACAGGCAGCTCCCTATCCATGCCACACCAGTGACCTGTGAGTACCTGTGGTAGCCAAATTTTCCTCCAGTTTCCACCTACCAGTGGAGAAATTCTCCATTTACAAAACAGAGTAAAGACAAAAAAATCTTTGAGTTTCTCTACCGTTGTTGCAAAGTACAATTTGAAAATTTCCGTTCCTGTTTCTAATTCCCTAAGAATCATTACATATAAATATATATTTAATATATATTTAAATTGTTTGAATTATACATATATAATTTGAATTATTTGCATACATATATATGTGTTTGAATTGTTCCGGTGAAATGCAATTTGAGCTATGGTCTATCCTGTTTTAACTGATTCTACCCACAGAATAAAAATCTTTAAACAGAACATTCCAGAAATTTCCCCAAGCAAAGCATGAATTAACCTTGTCCCCTGTACTATACCGAATCCATGTGATTGGAGGGATCTGTAGGCATTGTGTTAGGTAAGTAAGTAATGTAGGGATAATTTTAAATATACAGGATAGTAAGCAAATTGTGTATGTGTGTGTGCCTCCTATTTTTACATATTTGTTGACTTTGGTATCTGGAGATGATTTCTGGCAATAATGCCCTGTAGAAATTCAGAGGCTATTTAATAATTTATCAAAAATACCAAACTTGTCCTTTATTTACAAGTCAAATTGATTTTTTTCTTCTGGCTGGATTTTATTAATTAATTTATTTATTTTTATTTTTATTTTGTATTAATCACAGGTTATGTACTTTGTATCCCAGCCGTAGCCCCCTCCTGACATTCCCTCCCTATCCCCCCTTCCCTTCCTCATCTCCTCCCTGCACCTTTCCAAGTCCATTGATAGGGGAGGACCTCCTCCCCTTCCATCTAACTCTAGCTTATCAGGTCTCTTTGGGAATGGGTACAATGTCCTCTTCTGTGTCCTAGCAAAGCTGCTCCTCCCTCAGGGGAAAGGGAGGTTGAAGAGCCAGCCATTGAGTTCATGTCCAAAATAGTTTCTGTTCCCCTTACTAGTAGACCCACTTGGGAATTGAGCTACCATTTGCTACATACAAGCAGGGGTTCTAGGTTATAACCATACAAGGTCCTTGGTTGGAGAGACAGTCTCATAAAAGACCCCTGTGCCCTGATATATTTGGTTCTTGTGGAGCTCCTGTCCTCTCCAGGTCATACTAACTCCCCCATCTTTCATATGATTCCCTGCACTCTGCCAAAGGGTTGGTTATGTTTCTTAATATTTGCTTTGATACACTGCTGGGAAGAGTTTTTTCGAGGCCCTCTGTGGCCAGCTCTTGTCCTGCTACTTGTTTTCTCCTACATCCAATATCTGTCCCATTTGTCTTTCTAAGTGAGTATTAATCCTCTTACCCCAGGTCCTCTTTCTTGTTTATCTTCTTAAGGTGTATACATTTCTGTATTTTTATCCTATCTTATAGGTCTATATAAGTGAGTATATACCATGTGCGTATTTCTGCTTTTGGGATACCTCACTCAGGATGATCATTTCCAGGTCCCACTACTTGCCTGCAAATTTCATGATTTCCTCCTTTTTAATTGCTGAATAGTATTCCATTGTGTAAAAGTACCACAATTTCTGTATCCATTCCTCAAATGAGGGACATCTACGTTGTTTCCAGGTTCTGGCTATTACGAATAAGGCAGCTACAAACATAGTTGAGCAAATATCCTTGTTGTGGACTTGAAAATCTTTTGGATATATGCCTGGGAGTGGTATAGCTGGGTCTTGAGGAATCACTATTCTTTTTTTTTTTTTAAATGTAATTTGTTTATTTTTTATATCAATCACAGGTTAGGTACTTTGCATCCCAGGCATAGCCCCCTCCCTCATTCCCTTCCACTCTTCCCATCCCTCCCTTATCTCCTCCCTGCCCCCCTCCAAGTCTGCCTACGGGGGAGGACCTCCTCCCCTTCCATCCAACCCCAGTTCATCTTGTCTCCTCAGAGCTGGCTACAATGTCCTCCCCTGGGATCTAGCCAGGCTGTTACTCCCTGGTGTGTATGGGGGAGGGTCAAAGAGCCAGCCATCGAGTTCATGACTGAAACAGTCTCTGTTCCCCTTACTAGAGTCTTCAGTTGGACACCGAGCTACCATGGGCCACTTCTGAGTGGGGGTTCTAGGCCATATCCATACATGGTCCTTGGTTGGAGAAACTGTCTCATAAAAGACCCCTGTGCCCTGCTCAATTTGGTCTTTGTGGAGCTTTTGTTCTCCACAAGTCTTACTAACTTCGCCTATTTTCATTATTATTCCCAACCCTCTGCTGAAGGCTTGGTTAGTCTTAATATCTGCTTTGATACATTGCTATATTGATTCTTTCAGAGGCCCTCTTTGGTATGCTCCTGTCCTGTTGCTTGTTTTCTCCTCCATTCAATGTCCATCCCATTTGTTCATCTAAAGGAGCATTGATCATACCAACCTGG
>CM053754.1:3119102-3147967 GCA_028658305.1 Pachyuromys duprasi
TCTGGGTTTTTTGTTTCTCCATATGAAGTTGAGTATTTTTCTTTCAAGGTCTGTGAAGAATTGTGTAGGTATTTTGATGGGATTGCATTGAATCTGTAGATTGTTTTTGGCAGAAGAGCCATTTATACTATGTTAATCCTACCAATCCATGAGCACGGGAGATCTTTCCATCTTCTGATATCTTCTTCAATTTGTTTTTTCAGAGACTTGAAGTTTTTCTCAAACAGATCTTTGACTTGCTTGGTTAGAGTCACCCCAAGGTACTTTATGTTATTAGTGGCTATTGTGAAGGGTGTTGTTTCCCTAATTTTTTTCTCAGCCCTTTCATCTTTAGTGTATAGGAGGGCTTCTGATTTTTTTGAGTTGATTTTGTATCCAGCCACTTTGCTGAAGGTGTTTATCAGTTGAAGGATTTCTCTGATTGAATTTTTGGGGTCACTCATGTATACTAACAACTTGCTCCAAGCTCCACCTTTTTATACTTGAGGAAGCAGAGGAAGTGATTTGTTCTTTGATCTAAATCCTTGAAAAATGGGCGGGGTGCTTTGTACTATTTGCTGTGGTTAAGAATTGCAAGAGGCCCTGTGTCTTTGGCATATTACTAGAAATCTGGGAATGTGTGGAAGTTAAATTGTGTGATTTACCAAATAAGCTGTGTATATCAGGAAGTGCTATTTAAGGCAGAATCAGCTGGCGAGGTGACTTGGAGTTGAAGCTGGTGGCATTGGCTAGTCCCGGTAGAGAGTGCTTAGCAGATAGAGCAAAGGCTCTAGTTTGCTGAGGCTCAGTGACCTCGAGCATTAACTAGCATACCTGAGTGTAGTCAGGCCACAAAGGGTGCCAAAGAGGTTGAATGACAGTGCCGGGAACAGCCTTGCTTTTCCCTATGATGGATGCTGTTCTCATAAGCATCTGACCCAGGTAACAAAGGTATATGTGGTTTACTCTCCTTGTACACTGCCTCTGATGAGACCCTTAGACCCTCCCTTGAAAGCACAAAAGGAATTGAGTGGATGACCCGAAGGTTATTAAAGGGATAATTGCAATGAGGCTAGTTCTGAGAACAGACCAGACACTTGTTTTTTGATGATGCTGCACTTGATGGCTGCTGTACAACTGACCCCTGGGATTAGGCTATGTCTTCAGCTGATTGGTGGCCCCTCTGTGAGAACAAGACATTTGATTTCATATGTCTCCTCCTTTCTGCATAACGATATGCCTCATCCATCACAGCTCATCAGTACATTGTTGATGACGGTGGTATTGTGAGATGTGTTATGGAGGTAGGATGAAGGATGGATGGAGCCTGAAGGCAGCGTGAGTAAGCCTGTCATGGGACATCTTAGTGTGGTGAGAGATCAAAGGTCATGACACACACACACACACACACACACACAGAGAGAGAGAGAGAGAGAGAGAGAGAGAGGGACAGAGAGAGAGAGAGACAGAGAGAGAGACAGAGAGAGACACCAAGGTCCTATTTCCACTAAAGAAGTGCCACATGAGGCAAATGGTTGATAAGACGGGTAAATTCCTTTTATTTTCCCTATAATGAAAATTTATGTATCTTTTCAAAGCAATGTTAGTTTTTACTCTGAACATTTTCAACATTACAAAATGCTTCTAAAATATTTCCTGTTGAAAGTAAGAGCTGAAACCAAGACTGCTGTTGCCATTGGCTAGGTGTCACGCCTGAATACCCCATTTAAATTCAGATGCTAAAAAATGTAGGAAATAAGGTGAATTTCAAAAAGCCCACATGACAGGCTCCTTCAATTTGCAGAAGGTGTTATGAACAGTGTATATACAATTGGGGTCTGTCTGTTTGTGTCATGAACAGAGTGGGAAGACATGTATTCCCCCCGGTCTGGTTCACAGGATAAGCCACAGGGTGACACTGTCCACCTTGACTCCAGTGTTCCCCAGGAGGGATGATGGACACACTAACAAGTGTGTTCATGGGCAGTGGGAGGCAGCCTCAGTTTCTAGTTTTCAGCACTGTGGAAGGGCTGTGGAGGAAGCACTGAGAAAGACAGGTAAAGACAGGTCCTGTCTACCCATCCGAGGTTAGTTCTTGGGTATGAGCAACATGGCCTCTGGAAATCTGCTGTTAGTGGATGCTTGAATGTAACTCTGATGCCATGAAGTCACTTCTCCCTACCTGCTCTCTGGGATACTGTTATGCAGTTCCTTAGAACTATTCATTTTACTTGCTCGAAACACCTAAAAATATTTCCTGTGTTTGAAAAACTGAAGTCCTGGAGACCTCTCCTTGTGATGCATCCCTCCTTTACATTTGCTTCAGAGATGCCTGTTGTTGGAGGCTCGGTGTGCCTGCAGTGACTGAGGCATTCTGAGATCTTTCAACAACTCTGCCACCTGAGTAAAACTCCTAAAGCACACTTGCTCAATAATTTCAGTAGTTCCCTGATGCTTAGTGAACAAGCTATATCTTCACTAATTTATTAATGTATTCAATGACATTTACGTGCTATTTGTCTGTCTCTAAGTTTGGGGTGAATCAGTGAAATGAATAGGTGAAAAATCCCTGCTCTGGGGCCACCAACAATTCAGAGAAATCTACGATGCAGTAAGTGAGAACAGTGAATTGAATTTTAATGGCAATAACTGGTGTGATGTTCAGGAGATGTGAGGTGGGAGGTCAGAAGAGTGAGCTGACTTAGCTAGTGTGGCGGGGGTGGATCATACCAGGAAGATAATGTTAGCATAGACTTGGATGGATACAGAAATGCAGTGGAAGGTATATTCCTGGCCAGAGGTCAAGCTAGTAAAACAAAACAAAACAAAAAACCCTCCCCAAACCCCA
Organism: Pachyuromys duprasi; assembly: GCA_028658305.1. Classification (NCBI taxonomy): domain Eukaryota; kingdom Metazoa; phylum Chordata; class Mammalia; order Rodentia; family Muridae; genus Pachyuromys; species Pachyuromys duprasi. The sequence continues at coordinate 3,121,930 of CM053754.1, forward strand.
ATCTTTTGACAGGCATGGCCTGGTGTGTGTGCAGTCAGAAGAGAAGAGAAGAATGCACCAAGGCATGATGGGAGGAGGTGAGGTCAGAGAGCTTAGCACAGCTTATCTGCAGACGATATGAGTGGAATGGTACTGTGGAAGCAGTGATGATGTTACCGGACAGATGGGGAAACAGAATTACAAGGAGAGTCCTGGGCCGGGGGTTCTTGGGTTTAGCCCAGATATTTACCTCAAAGCAAGTAAGCAATTGCAATGTTGAAACTTAGGGAAGGATTTAATAAAAATGAGCCTTCAGTGAAAACAAATATTAGCATTCTCCTACATCCCCATCACTGGCATAACCTTTAAGATGAAACTGAGGAAGAACTGGGCCCACTGTTGAGAGGTATGCATGATTAGTGGTGTGCATCCCTTAGGGAGTGTTGGCTAAAGGATGGTCTTATTGATCATTATTTAAGTTCTAGTTGAGGAAGTTGCTCCGAAGAAGTCCTATTCTTAAGGGGACACAGTAGTTCCCATGAGATGATTGCTCTTGCTAGGCAGTAGTCTCATCCTGGCATTAATAAAGCTTTCCTTGCTACCTGGGAGATCTGCTGTTCTTAGATTTTAAGTGACTGCTGCTTAAGGATAGAGACTTAAGGAGAGGTGACTCTAGTGTGCTTTCTAGGGGGTCTGGAACGGCACATTGTAAAAGCTGGTTGTAAGACACTTCAGTTACTCTTATGTTTGTGCCTTCAGCCCTAACATAGGATGAGATAGGTTGGGTATCACCAGTTTGTAGTCAACTACTTTGAAGGCTAAAAGATTCATACTTGCAAAGTTAAGCAGCTGTCTGGCCCCAAAGTTAAGGAGTCAGATGCAAAATGAAGGCAGAGTTATTTCTGCTTATTTGCAGGTGAAACTTAGGAATCAGTGTTTTTTTTTTTTTGTCATTTTTTTTGGCCTTTTGTTTGTTTGCAAGACAAATGGTTTCTAAGTGCCTGTAAAAGAATTAGAACCTTGGTTTACAACCCTCCAGAGTTTTGTTATAAATGAGAAGATATAGATCAGTAAAAGCAGGGGATGGTCCATTTTATTTTGTTTTGTTTTTTCTTTTCCATTTATTTATTTATCTATCATTATTACTTATTACAATTTATTCACTCTGTATCCTGGTTGTAGCCCCCTCCCTCAGCTCCTCCCGGTTTCACCCTCCCACCTTCTTCTTTCCAACGTACCCCTCCCCCATCAGATAGTCCACTGATAGGACTATCTGACCCTAGCCTATCAGGTCTCATCAAGACTGTTGGGATCCTCTTTCCCTGTGGCTTAGTAAGGCCATCATGCCAGGGAAAGGTGATCGAAGAGCAGGTAACCTAGTGTATGCCAGAGACTGCCCCTGCTCCCCTTTCTAGAGAACTCCCATGGAGACTGGGCTGCCCATGGGCTACATCTGAGCAGGGGGTCTAGGTCCTCTCCATGCATGGTCCTTTGTTGGTTCATCAGTCTCTGCAGTCAAACAAACCTGTACAATAAAAGATCTTCTGGAGGTATCTCCATTCCTTATCTCAAGCTGCACTATAGAGCAACAATAATAAAAACGGCATGGTACTAGCATAGAAACAGACAGTTGAATCAATAGAATCGAATTGAAGACCCAGAAATAAACCCACACACACACACCATACTTGATTTTTGACAAAAAGAAGCCAAAACCATAGTATGAAAAAAAAAAGATACCATCTTCAACAAATGGTGTTTGTCTAACTGGATGTCTACATGTAGAAAAATGCAAATAGATCCATATTTATACCCTGCACAAGACTAAAGTTCTTTTCCTTTGAAAAAGCCATGTGGCAATAAGAATAATTTAATAAGAAACACTGATAATGTGCTACATAGGAGGTTGGCTGTTGTGAACTGATGGAGAGGAGACTTCCACAAGTGGAGGACTCAGCTATAGGCAGGAGGGTAGTAATCCATCCCTGACAAGACAGCCGGTTTGACCTTCCTCAGCTGAGAATCTCTGTTCTTCATTGAACACCTCCTTTCACTGTCCCAGTTTTTCTTATCATCTCAGATCACCTACCAGTCCATGGAGTCCATGTTTTTGAGAGGGATGGGTTGGAAAGTGTAATTTGAGGCTGCAGAGATGGACAGAAATGGGGCTATATGAAAGCCACACATATGGCGCTCATCATAAGGAAAACTTTTAAAAGAGGACATATGATACTAGTTATGGGATGTTTCATGATTGAAAATACAGAATATCAAGTGCTGATGCATGGCTGTGAAGTGCACTCATTTTCGGAAAAACGAAAACCACAGTAACAATCAAGTAGAGAGAATATTTGTCAGTTCAGTTCTTTCCTGCTGATTGACTCATAGTACTCCAGTGTGAGCCCAATATAAGGTGATTGTGAGAGTTTGTGGTTTGTAGGTCTGGCTGGGCAGTGACTACTAAGAGTTGATGCATGTGGTCTTTGGAATGTCTTGGGAAGAGTGGGGAATGAAGAAGCAATTCAGATGAGTTTTAAATGTTAGATTCCACCTCACTGGTCCAGACAGACCCCAAGTAGGTCTTTCATTTGGTATATGTTCACGGTGTCTTCTTGTGTTTACTGAAAGTCTCTCTTGTAGACAATGCTCTCCTCTACTTTCTCATTGCTTTGTTCTCACTGAATCCTACACCCCTGACAGACAGAAGGCAGAGTTGTTGTAAGCTTCCTCTCTTGCCCTGGTCTTGTCCCACTGAGAGGCCCTGATCACAGGTTGATGATAACAGCTGTCATGGAAGTAGAAGAAACAAACTGTGCTCCATAGTCCTCACTTTTTCATGCCCCAAAGATCTTGGAGGAGAGTAAATAGGAGGCATGTGAATCCCCACAGAATCTTCAGTTTCCCTATACTGTTCCCCTCAAAACAGACAATAGTAATACTCCCCCTAAAATTGCTATTTCCCTTTATGCTCTGCTATTTATTTTCTAAGAACCTTATGGATAGAGTGGATGAGACTGGCACTCCGGCCACAGTCTCAAAAGTTTCAAGGACATCTTCATGTTCTTCAGCTCATTTCCCCAATGGGTTATTAGTTGCTTTTTTTCCTTTGACATTCACTGAGAGAGCCTTTGTCATTGGAAGCATTCTGTTCCTGTGGATTGTGACTTCTGACAGTCATTTGGGGGTGTCTGTACATGTGTGGGATGATCCAGTTGTCACTACCCAGTTGCCACAACAGGACCTGGTGCATGTAGTGACTCAAGGTTAGAGATGCTTTCTTGAAGTAAAGGGCTTAGTTCTGTTCAGTGAAGAACAGTACCAACCAAAGTTCCAAACAACTTCACGTGCAAGTGCCACACTCAGACTCTGAACTCCTCATTCACTGGTATACTTATTCTTCCATTCCTTTGTTTAAAAATATTTTTATTGAGTCTACTGTATGACAAACCTTTCTTTGCCCTAGGAGAATATAACTATGAATAGGATGTGGGTTTCACTCACTGCTTGTGTATCAGGTAATGTAAATTAACAACTCATTAGGGGAAGAAAGGTACAGAGGCTCTGGCAGTGGCAAGGAGAATAGTTAGTCCACAGTGGTAAATTCCAAGAAGACTTTACCATAGGGGAACTGTGGTAACCTAGGGCATATCAAAACCCGCCTCTTTGCAGATACTGCAACCTTGGGGCAAGTCTTGCTTTCTAAAGTTTTGTGATCAGTTTTAAGATCCCCAAATGCACTGAGATTCCCACACTGGAATGGTGAAATAATTGGATCAAAAAAACCTCATTAATGTCCTGGCTTTGCCACTTGCTACTCACAGGACCTTGAGGGTTAGGCTAGTGGTTTGAATTTTAAGTATCATCTCCTCCTCTTGAATTGCACACTAATTGCTGTTCTGTTGATCTCATTAGCTTGTGCAGAGTAGATCATCATGCTTTAGAAAAGTCCAGGTCCAAGAAGGCACAAGATGCTGAGCAGAGCAGACATTCTGCATGGCAACTTCCTCTGTCAGGGGACTGCTCTTATTGTTGGAAGGTTCTTCTGCTTACTGATGCTGAAAGTCAGGGTGGGTTTGATGTTTTTACATGGTGTTGGATTCAGAGAGCAGTGTATACAGGCAGTATCTGCCTTTCTCCCAGAATTCCTTGAGTGAGCTATGCAAAGTATGAAAGGGAGAATGAAGTAAGAATGTTAATAAATGTCTTTGATCATGGCTGGCGAAGTTTGTCAGTGCACACAGCCTCCTCATGAATCAGGGGTCCGACATAACCCCATCTTATCCTCTCCTCCATCTAGGTATCACACCATAGAGCACTCAAGCTGATCATATTGAGGAGCGTCATGAAAGATAGAGAGCTTACCTGAGTACCCGTTTATTCACTATGATTCTAGAATGGAATGAGAAGGAGAAAGGAAGAGTCAAGGGCACTACTGCCTTTGTCTTGGTAATTGTACCCGCTGTGTTCTAAGCTCTCCTAGGGCTAGTGAGGGCTGATCCTAGATAATAAAGCTAATGGAGCTGGAGCATAGTAGTAGAGGGGAGAGGAGCAGTCAGAGTCCAGGGTGACGTGGGAAATGATTCCTCAACTGCTGCTATCCACCCAAATTTGAATCAAACTCCTATATCCTGAGTTCCTCCATGTAGCTCCTCCTTACAGTGTGACTTCACTCAATATGCTCATCACATCGCTTTTTCTTCTTTCAACTCTGCGTAGTGTTAATACAGGCAAACAGCACACACAATGCCATTAAGAAGAGTTATTAAAAAGTAAATCAATGAGGTGCCACTTGCAGAAAAGAAATGGTGACAATTTGATGTTTGTGAAGATCAGAATGTCTTTTAAAAATAGGCTTAAATGCATCAGAGAGTTTAACTTTAAACTGTGAAGTCTATTTATAGAGCTTTTCTGTGGTCTCCAGAAGAGGGACAAATGCAGAGACAATTCTGCAGCATATTAGTTTGATTCATGCTCTTCCAATAATAGACCAAACCTCTTTCTGAGGTGACATAGACATCTGGACTTTATTATATTCTTTTTTATTGTTAGTTTTGCCAATAAATGATTATCAAGAGCAGATAAAATAGAGAAAATACTGTGCATTGTATGAGTCTATTTTCTGTTGCTGTAGAAATACCCGAAGCTGAATAATATATGAAAAAGGGAGTTTATCTGTCCCAGAGTTTTGAAGGCTGAAAGTTCGAGTTTGGGTAGCTCTGTCAGTGACCCCCAACTCTATGTTCTAACATGGGCCAAGAATCAGAAGATAATTTTTTTATGTTAATATATTTTTATTATCATTTTTTGCAATTTGTATCCCAGCTGTGGAATCCTCCCTCATTTCCCCCCAACCCAACCCTCCCTCCCTCTTCTCCTCATATGCCCCTCCCCTAGTCCACTGATACGAGAGGTCTCCTCTCCTTCTATTTGACACTAGCCTATCTCATCAGGACTGGTTGCATTATCTTCCTCTGTGGCCTAGCAAGGGGGAGGTGATCAGAGAGCCTGTCACTGAGTTCATGCCAGAGAAAGCCCCTGCTTCCCTTACTAGGGACCCCACTTAGATATCAAAGCAGAGGCTGAGACTAATAGCCAAACTTTGGGCAGAGTGCAGGCAATCATATGAAAGAAGGGGGAGATGGAAAGACCTGGAGGGGTCAGGAGCTCCAAAAGGAGAACAACAGAGCCCAAAATCTGAGCCCTGGGGACCCTGCAGAGACTGATACCCCAATGAAGGACAATGCATGGAGAGGGCCTAAAACCCTGGCTCAGATGTAGCCCATCGACTCAGTCTCCAAGAAGATAATCTTAAATGCTGCTTCCCAGTGCATAGATTGGTAGAAACAGCATTTGAGTTTTAGGCATGAATTCTTTCTCATTACTAATATTCTAGAGAGAATGATCTGAAACAATGTTTCCTGCTCCATACTTTACTTTCCCAGCCTTCATTTCCTCTTTTGAAGTCTTCCTTGATTTTTATAACTCGCTTTGCTTTAGTGGCTTCTTAAGTAGTTTCCCCTGTTTTATTATGTATGTTCTTCCTTTTGTCATACATTCTTGGTTTCTTTATTAGTGCAGTCTTTTCTTTCAGGATTTAAAAAAAATCCCCTTTACTTGTTTTTCAAAAAGTGGTTCAATTCTTCCAAAGAAGACCAAAAGACAACATTCTGGACACATACATCTTTTTCTTCTTAGGGTTTTAGTCTATCCTTCCTCCACTAAACACACACACACACACACACACACACACACACACAACCAAATTTCTGTTTAAAAAGAAATGAGAATAACAAAAATAACTTGTCATGACCACATTCATAGAAAATGATATCAGAATAAAAATAAAATAGGAGCCAAAGGATTCTGCTGGTTTCTTACATGAAGCGAATAACCATCACTGAACAGCTGAGCCGAATCAAAACACAAATTCAACACATGTGACATCTCACTGAACATGGACAACATGGTGGACATTAGCACTTGTCCAATAGCCTTTGTCTTAAAATGGGCTCCACCAATGCAGCAGGTCTTCATTCAGGCGATAAAGGTCTCTCTTCACCCGCCCAAGCCTGGCTCTACAGGGCTCTGCTCTTAACAACTGACTGTGTTTTCCTTCACCATAAATGTAATTTTTGTATTATTTAAAAATTATTAAAAAAATCATGTCATACTCTTTTATCATGTTTTCACCTCTCCTAGTCCCCCCAGATGCTCCCCACTTCCCTACTTACCCAACTTCATTATCTATTTCTCTTTAGAATAAACAAAGACAAAAATAAAAACAAGAAGCACACAATTTCTCAAAGACAAAATTAGAAGGCAAAAGGCCAATAAGACAAAAAAAATCAACAAAAACAAAAACAAACCAACCAACCAAAGCAAAATGAGGCAAAAAGTCTACAAAAATACCATTTAGTTCTTTCTGTGTTGGCCAAGTGCTCCTAGGCATGGAGCCTGCCCTGCAGTGTGATTAATCTGCCCAGTGAGACTCCACTGGAGGAAACTGATTTTTTTCCTTTGCCTGTGGGTATGACCAGCAGATAGCTTCTCTATGTCTTTGAGACCCGTGTCTGATACCCCATATCAGTGCTAAAAACCACACTGACTTGAACCTGTACTGCCAGCATTTCTGTGAGCTCACAAGTACATCGTGCCTGCTGTGTCTGGAAGACACTATTTAATTGGAGTCATCTGTCACCTCTGGCTTTTAACAATTGTTCTCCCTCGTCTTCTTCTTAGATTCCTGAGCCTTTGAGGAGGGCCTTGATGAAGACATCTCATTTAGGATTTAGTGCTTCAAAATCTCTCATTTTCTGCCCATTTGTGGGTGTCTGTGTTAAGTCCAGTCTTCTACAGAAGAAGCTTCCCTGATGTGTTTTGAGGCAGTAATTTATGTTTATAGCAATATTTCATTGGGAGTTTTTTTTTTGCTATGTTCCTGTAGCAGAATAATAGCAGTAGGTTTTATAAAGCCTCATGACCTATCTAGTCCAAAATTCTTCACTTTAGCAGTCATGAGATGGGTTCCATCTCATGGGGTAGGCCTAAATCCAAACAGAAAGTGGTTGGCTACTCCTATAGCAATTATGACACTGTTCTACCTATATATCTTGTAGGTTACAGGGGTTGTAGCTGGGAAATACTGATGATTACTGTTTTCCTCTGGTAGCATTCCATGACCATGAATGTTAGTCAGTTGGGGTGAACATGCTAGTTAGACACATGTTCAGCCTCTCCATGTTTGACGAGATATGTAAGTGTTGTTTAGCAACAGAGCCTTACCATCAGGTTATGAAGATCAATCAATAGCCTTGGCAATAGCCCATGGTGTTCAAGGGTTTCCATGGTGTCCCTTCAGTGACTGACTTGACAGGTAATCCATTTCTGGCACTGGAGGTTGGTATAAGATGTCTAGTCAGGACATTGTCTCCTCTGTTATTTGCTGACTCCGTTTAGATTCCTGTATATAAATTCATATATAACTATGAATATATTTAGGAAGCTTCTGCAGGAGTGGGCTTCCATTTGGCTTTTCAACCGATTTTTCAGTGTCAGTTTCCCTCCCGCTGCATTCCCTTCTTTACCCTTTTATCCAGTCTCCTCCCTATCTAACCTTTGTATTATAGTTTCTCTTTGTGTTTTCATAGCAATATATTCTAGTTGATGCTCTCAGCCCACTCAGTCCTTTACAAGATATTTAGCCTATGTGGGTATTCAGATTGCAGCACGCATATTAAGGCTTAAAAAAATCTACCATCCACATGTAAGAGAAAACATACAATATTTGTCCTTTGAAATCTGAGTTATCTCTCTCAGGGTGGTGTCTAACTTCATCCATTTTCCTATGAATTTCATATTTTCATTTTTCTTAGCAACTGAATAATATTCTGTAGTGTGTATGCACCAAATTTTCATTATCCGCTCACCATTTGATGGACATCTAGACTGTTTCCAGTTTTGGGCTACTGTGAATATGGCAGTAATAAACACAAATGAAAAAGTAACTGCCTCTGTGGCAGCATGGAGAGACCTTTGGATTTATGTTCCAGAGTGGTATTGCTGGATCTTGAGGGAGATCAGTTTCCAGCTTCCTGAGGAATCACCATGCCGATTTTCTTTTTTTAATATTTTAGTTTTTATTAATTGCACTTTATTCACTTTGTATCCCCCCCCTTGTAGCGCCCTCCTCTTCCCCTCCCAACTCCACCCTCCCTCACCCTTCTCCACGCATGCCCCTCCCCAAGTCCACTGATAGGGGAGGTCTTCCTCTCCTTCCTTTTGATCCTAGTCTATCAGATCTCATCAGGACTGGCTGCATTTTCTTCCTTTGTGGCCTGGTAAGGCTGCTCCCCTCTCAGGGGGAGGTGATCAAAGAGCAGACCAATCAGTTCATGTTAGAGACAGTCCCTGTTCCCATTACTATGGAACCCACTTGGACACTGAACTGCCATGGGCTACATCTGTGCAGGGGTTCTAGGTTATCTCCATGCATGGTCCTTGTCTGGAGTATCAGTCTCAGAAAAGACCCCTGTGCTCAGATTTTTTTGTTTGTTTGTTTCTGTTGCTCTCCTTGTGGAGCTCCTGTCCTCTCCAGGTCTTACTATTTCCCACTTTTTTCATAAGATTCCCTGCACTCTGCCCATGGGTTGGCCATAAGTCTCAGTATCTGCTTTGATAGGGTAGAGCCTTTCAGAGGCCCTCTGTGGCAGGCTTCTGTCCTGTTCCCTGTTTTCTCCTTCTTCTGATGCCCATCCTCTTTGCCTTTCTGAATGGGGATTGAGCATTTTAGCCAGAGTCCTCCATCTTGTTTGGTTTCTTTAGGTGTACAGATTTTAGTATCTTTATCCTATATTATATGTCTAATATCCATTTATGAGTGAGTATACACCCTGTGTGTCTTTCTGCTTCTGGGATACCTCACTCAGGGTGTTCTTTTCCAGTTCTAGCATTTACATGCAAATTTCATAATGTCCTTGTTTTTTTAATTAAATTTTATTTTTTAAATATTACAGTTTATTAACTTTGTATCCCAGCTGCATCCCCCTCCCTCATTCCCTCCCAATCCCACCCTTCCTTCCTCATCTTCTCCCTCCCCCTTTCCAAGTTCACTGATAGGGGAAGACCTCCTCCCCTTTCATCTGACCCTAGCTCATCAAGTATCTTCAGGCCTGGTTGCAAAGTCCTCCTCTGTGGCCTAGCAGGCCTGCTCTTCCCTCGGGTGTGTGTATGTGAGACGTCAAAGAACAAGCCATTGAGTTCATGTCAGAAATAGTCCCTGTTCCCCTTACTATGGTACCCACTTGGATACTGAGCTACCATAGGCTACATCCAAGCAGTGGTTCTAGGTTATATCCATACATGGTCCTTGGTTGGAGATACAGTCTCATAAAAGACCCCTGTGCCCAGATATGTTTGGTCCTTGTGGAGCTCCTATACTCTCCAGGTCATACTAACTCCCTCTTCTCTCATATGATTCCCTGTACTCTGCTGAAAGTTTGGTTATCAGTCTCAGCATCTGCTTTGATACACTGCTAGGTAGAGACCTTCAGAGGCCCTCAGTGGTAGACTCCTGTCCTGTTACTTGTTTTCTCCTATATCCAATGTCCATCCCATTTGTCTTTCTAAGTGAGGGTTGATCACCTTACCCAGGGTCCTCCTTTTTTATCTTCTTTAGGTGTACAGATTTCAGTATGTTTATCCTATCTTATAGGTCTAGCACCCGCTTATAAGTGAGTATATATTGTGTGTGTCTTTCTCCTTCTGGGATACCTCACTCAGAATGATCTTTTCTAGATCCCATCATTTGCCTCCAAAGTTCATGATTTCTTTGTTTTTAATTGCTGAGTAATATTCCATTGTGTAGATGTACCACAATTTCTGTGTCCATTTTTCAACTGGGGGGCATCTGGGCTGTTTCCAACTTCTGGCTATTACAAAAAAAAAGAAAAACAAAAAACAAGCTGCTACTAACATGGTTGAACAATTGTCCTTGTTGTGTACTTGAGCATATTTTGGGTATATGCCTAGGAGTGGTATAGCTGGATCTTGAGGAAGCACTATTCCTAATTGTCTGAGAAAGCGCCAGATTGATTTCCAAAGTGGTTGTACAAGTTTACATTTCCACCAGCAATGGAGGAGGGTTCCCCTTTCTCCACATCCTCTCCAGCATGTGTTGTTACTTGAGTTTTTGATCTTAGCCATTCTGATGGGTGTAAGGTGAAATCTCAGTGTCATTTTGATTTGCATCTCCCTGATGGCTAAGGACTTTGAAAATTTCTTTAAGTGTTTTGGCCGTTCGATATTCCTTTATCGAGAATTCTCTGTTTAGCTCTGTATCCCATTTAAAATTGGATTCCTTGATTTGTTGCTGTTTAACTTCTTGAGTTCTTTATATTTTCTGGTATGTATAGTAGCTGTACCAGTTTGAGCTTCCACCAGTACTCAGTCTCCCTTTGCCCCCATCTTCACCAGCATGAGCTGTCATGACCATTGTGATTTGGGTAAAACAAAATCTCAAAGTAGTTTTAATTTGCATTTCCTTGGTAGCTAACGATGCTGACCATTTGTTTAAGTGTCTCTCAGCTGTTTATGTTTCATCTTTTGAGGGCTTTCTGATTGGTTCTATGTGAGGGTCAATAATGATTTTAGGTTTAGTGGTGTTTTTTGTTTTGTTTTTTTACAAACTTGGATATCTTTGTGTTTGATGCATAAATGTTTAGAATTGCAATATACTCTTGGCATTTTTGTTTTTTCATGAGTATGTAGTGCCCTTTCCTATTTCTTCTGTTTTGTTTTGGCTTGAAGTCAATTTTCCTTTCTTTCATATATATATATATATTAAGATATTAAAATGGCTATCTATGTTTGTTTCTTGGGTACATTTGGTTGGAACAGCATTTTCTATTCTTTCACTTTGAGATGATGTCAATCCTTGTTGGTGAGGTATGCTTTTTGCTTGCAGCAGAAAGATATATCCTGCTTTTTAATGTAATCTGTAAGTCTGCGTCACTTTTATTAGGAAATTGAGATGACTAATGTTGAGAGATATCGCTGAGCAGTGACTATTGATTCTTGCAATTTTGTTGTTATTGTGTGGGCTCTCCACATGCTTTTGATTTTCTGTTCTGGGATTATTTATTCTTGTGTCTTGGGTGTGTTATCCCCTCAGCTGAAAGTTTTTTTGTATGTGTGTATGCCATTTGAAGAGCTAGATTGTTAGGTAGAAATTGCTTAAATTTGATTTTATTGTGAAATATTTTTAGTTCTCTGTTGAGTGGACTGATAGTTTTGCTTGGTATTATAGCCTGGGCTCATGTCTGTGGTCTCAGAATTTATAGAACATGTCTCTAGTCCCTTCTGATTTTCAGACTCTCTCTTGATAAGGTAGGTGTTATGCTATTTTTCTCCATTTATCTATCTGTCTTTCTGTCTATATCCATCCATCTATGCTTTATTTATTTATCTATCTATTTATTTAATCACTTTGCATTCTGATCCCAGCCCCCTCTCTCCTCCCCTCCCAGTCCCAACCCCACAGCCCTCTCCTCCCATTTCTTCCTCTCCTTCCTCCCAGAGAATGGGAGACCTGCAGTTTGTACCAATCCACTCTGGCATCTCAATTCATAGCAGGACTAAGCGGATCCTCTCCCACAGGGGAGTGACAAGGCATCTCAGCTATGGGGATGTGACCCAGTGGCAGGTAACAGAGTTAGAGACAGCCCCTACTCCTAGTGTTAGGGGACCCACATGATGAACAAGCTGCACACTTGCTCCATGTGTGTAGGGGGTCTAGGTTCAGTCCATGCATGTTCTTTGGTAGGTGGTTCAGATTCTGCAAGCCCCATGGATCCAGGTAAGATTACTCTGTAGGTGTTCCTGTGGTGTCTATCCTCCCCCACTTCTTCACAGCACTCCCTGAGCTCCGGCCATTGCTTGGTCTTGGATCTCTGCATCTGTCTCCATTAGCTGCTGGAAGAAGCTTCTTAGAAGACAGCTATGCTAGACTCCTGTTTGCAAGCACAGTATCATTAATAGTGATGTTGTCAGCCCCCTCCTTTAGGCTGGGTCTCAAGCTAGGCCAGCCACTTTGCCCCTCTTTACTTCTTATAGATAAGACACATTTGGGTTGAAGGTTGTTCATGTATGTTGTTGTCCCCCTCCTTCCACTGGGAGTCCCATCTGGCTGCAGGTGGTGCTGACTTCATTCTCCTTAACACCCATTGCTTGGAGTCTCGGCTAGGGTCACCCTCATAGACTCCCAGGAGCCTCCTCTGTCCCAGTTATGCCTCCCTCACACTGATTTCGATTCTCTTTTCAGTTCAACCTCTCACCTCCTCCTCCTCTCTCCATCCACCTGAACCCATCCCTCTTATCCTCCCCACCCCATCTCCCACTCAGCTCCCTCCATCTACTTCAGATGTGTACTGTATTTCCTGTTCTGAGTGAGCTTCAAGCATCCTCCCTTGGGCTCTCCTCAGCTTCTTTGAGTCTGTGGAATGTAGTATGGCTATCCTGCACTATATAGCTAATATCCACTTATAAGTGAGTACATACTAAGTATGTCTTTCTGGGTCTGGGTTAGCTTACTCAGGATGATTTTTTTTCTAGTTCCATCCATTTGCCTACAAATTTCGTGATTTCCTTGCTCTTAATAGCTGAGAAGTATTCCACTGTGTAAATGTACCACATTTTCCATATCCGTTCTTCAGTTGAGGGGCATCTAGATAGTTTCAGTTTGGTTATTACAAAGAAGCGTGCAATGAACATAGCTCAGCAGATGTCCTTGTGGTAAAGTGGAACATCCCTTGGGTACATGCCCAGGAGTGGTAAAGCTGGGTCTCGAGATTTTCTGAGAAATCTCCAGATTGATTTTCACAGTGGTTGTGTAAGTATGTACTTCTACCAGCAATGGAGGCATGTTCTCCTTGCTCACCAGTGTGGGCTGCCACTTGACTCCTTGATCTTAGCCATTCTGATGGGGGTAAGATGGAATTTGAGTCATTTTGATTTGCATTTCTCTGACAACTTAGTATCTTCAACAAGTGGTGTTAATTTAACTGGATGTCTACATGAAGAAAAATGCAAATAAATCCTTATCTATCACCCTGCACAAAACTCAAGTCCAAGTAGATCAAAGGCCTCAACATAAAACCAGAGACACTAAATCTATTAGAAGAAAAAGTAGGGAAGAGCCTTGAACTTATTGGCACAGGAGACAACTTCCTGAATAAAACGCCAGCAGCACAGGCTCTAAGGGTTAATAAATGGGATCTCATGAAACTGAAAGCTTTTGTAAGGCAAAGGACATTGTCAATTGAAGAAAATGGCAACCTATAGATTGGGAAAAGAGCTTCACCAACACTACATCTGACAGAACTCAGGAAATTAATCACCAACAAACCAAGTAACCCAAGTAAAAATGGGGTACAGAGCTAAAGTAAGAATTCTCAACAGAGGAATCTGTAATGGCTGAGAAGCACTTGAGGAAGTGCTTGGGGTGCTTACTCAGGTGTTGTTCTAATGGGTATGTTCTTCGTTTTGTTTTCTTTGGAGCTTTTAAAATTTAATTTTAATTAAACTATAAATACTTAAATAATAATTATAAATAAATATATAATAGTTTAAATACAATAATTAAATTTTAATTTAAAATTTTTTTCTCTTTGTTCTGCAGATTAAGTGTTTTGGTTATTATGTGTCATGGAGAATTTCTTTTCTTGTTCTTTTATTTGGTGATCTGCATACAATTTTGTACCTTAATAGACAATTACCTCTTTAGATTGGGAAAATTTCTTTCTTTAGTTTGGTTAAAAATATTTTCTGTGACTTTGAACCTGAGTGTTTTTTTTTTCTTCCTCTACCGTTATTATTTGTAGAATTGGTCTTTTCAAAATGTCCCAGATTTCCTGGATGTTTTATGCCTGAGTTGTTTTAAGTTTAATATTTTCTTTGACTATCTATTTCTTCTACCTTAACTTAAACAGATGAGATTCTATCTTCCATGTCTTATAGTCTGTTTGTGAGGCTTATCTCTGAAATTTTTTGTTTGGCATTCTAAAGTTTTTCTTTCCAGTTTGAGTTTTCTTTAGTGATTCTCTTTGTTAAATTCTACTTTCATGTCTTGAATTGTTTTCATTATTTTCTCAACCTTTTGTGTTTTCACAGACTTCATTCAGTGATTTATTTACATCCTCTTTAAGGCCCTTTAATATATTCATAATTGCTATTTTGATGTTCATCTTGTTCTTCAGCTATATTACATTTCTTGGGGCTTATTACAATAAGGTTACTAGCTTCTGGTGGGGGCATATCATTTTGGCTGTTCATGTCAGTATTTTTGCTAAGATTTAGGCATCTGAAACTATGTTTGAAATATTTCTTGATGTCTATACCTGTATTGTTTTTATCGGGTGGGCATAGTGTTGCTTCTGTATCATAGGCAAGTATGGTGGTTGTGCTTGGGGCCCCTGATAGAGAATGCTTCTTTGGGTCTGGGTGTCAGAAGGAATGTAGATGGGCTAGGAGGAAAGGTTGAAAAGGACCATGGGAATTATAGGCGCTATGCCTGAGAGGTGATCTCTGCAGGGAATGGAGGTGGGATAGGAAGAGAGGCTCCTGCAATCAAGCTGCTGCAGGATGAAAGGCAAATCTGGAAAGAACATAATGGGACATAGAAGGAATAGTGAGGAATCAGCTACCTGAGACCCAGCTCAGTGTGGCCACGGGGAGTTCCTGACACATAGACAGCACTGAGTGGCAGCTGAAGCTGGGAAATGTAGGTGGACTGGATGAAAAGACTGAGATGGTCTGTCTGCTGGAAGCACATGTGGGCTGGGAGGAGGCAATGCTGCCAGCAGGATGCTATAGAGTAAGTTTGGAGACATCGCAATGAAGGAAGGATAGTCAACATAACCCACTTGAGTCCTATCCCAGTGTGAACACTGGTGGTTCCTGGTAGAAAGTGTTCCTGGGAATTGGTGGTTGACACACAGGAACACAGGTGGGCTAGAAGAGAGGGATTAGGGTTGGTGGAACTTTTTTCTACTGCTAAATACACAGATTGTCGTGACTTTAAAATATAAAAACATAGACTTGATTGTGGCGTGTGAGGGTCCCTGCAAATGCTGCAGCCGGCAGAGGAATGGTACCCACAGCTATGTAATTAAAAAAAAAACTCCTCTTCAAAGATGAGCTGTGGAAGGAATGGTATAGGTGTCTTTTATGGCCAAGTACACAGAATAACTAATTCTCAGCACACTGAGAAAATGTAAGTCTATGCATTAACCTTTATCCACCTCAGGAGTGTAGTTGATAATTTATTAATTTAGGGGGCTTTTTTAGTCACCTGTTCTAGGTCCCAAATAAACGACACAGAGACTTATTAGATTTATTAATAAACTTTAGCCTCAATAACTGGGTAGATATGATCTATTTATACTAATCCTCTAAGCTAGTCTGGATACTTCACAGCCACATGCCCCGAGTTACTTGCCAATATTGGTCCTGTCTGGGATGCATCTGCTCCATCATATCATGTCCTTTCTCTACATCTTCTTCTTTCTCCTCTTCCTTCTCCTTGTGACCCTTAACTGAGACCCCAAGCCCAGGAATGGAAGCCCTACCTACATCTCTTCTGCCCAGTTACATACTGTCCAGCTTTTTAATTGACCAACAAGAGATAATTGGGGTACAAAGTTTGCACAACATTGAACTGAGTATGTGGCAATGTACTTGTCTGGACTGCAACCAGATCTCAGGGCCCAGAATTCAGCATTTGTATACACAGAGCACCAGACTAACCCCCAACACAGGAGTGTCTCCACTCAAGAGTGAGTGGAGCAGCCCTTACCTGTGGGTAAAACATAAATACTTACAAGACAACTTGACAACGTGATTGTTTAGTAAAACAACAGTAATAGGTTCCCCATCAGAGCTATGAACGCTCCATCACTAAGGTTTTGTCTTAGATTATAGTAGCAAACATATATTTCCATTGAGCAAGCTTTAAATACAGACAGAAGGTAGATGTTACCCTTAAAACAGTCATGCCACTGTTGTACCAGTAGTTACATTTTGCCTGGTGTGTTAGTTTTGTAACATGGAAAGTCCACAGCTGGGAAAGACCATTGTTGAGCTTTCCCCAATAATAGATTACACAACATATTCAGGTATTATGTAGGCTAGCCAGCTGGGAGAGAGCTTCCAGATCAGTCTCAGCAGGGTTTGACAAACATTGCGCTAGTGTGCCTTAGCCCTTGGTCACTTTTAAGTACTTGTTGCTGTTTATTCCTCCTCTGGGGCATCTCTGGCAATTAGCTTCCTTGTTTAGCACCAAGTAAGGAAGATAATCTTATTCCAGTCTATGGCCCACATCAGGTGGCATGGAACTTTCTGTAGCTCGGACCAGTTTGTTTCTTCTAGAGAGATACTTATGTCAAATCTGCTCTCATCGTATAATCCTTTGACACTTGCCCTGGGTTCCCAATGTGGACCATTGTCGCTAGGCAGGATCTTTGCCACTATAGCTGCCTGTCTGCTGACTTAGCAGGAACCCTTTTTATAATTAAATTTTTATTTTTTTATATTAGTTACAGTTTATTCACTGTATCCCAGCTGTAGCCCCCTCCTTCATTCCTTTCCAATCCCACCCTCATCTTCTCCCTGCCCCTCTCTAAGTCAACTGATGGGGGAGGTCCTCCTCCCCATCCATCTGATCCTAGCTTATCAGGTCTCTTCAGGACTGGCTGCATTGTCCTCCTCTGTGGCCTAGCAAGGCTGCTCCTCCCTCCGAGGGTCGGGGGAGAGGTCAAAGGGCCAACCATTGAGTTCATGTCAGAGACAATCCCTGTTCCCATAATTAGGGAAACCTACTGGGATACTGAGCTGCCATGGGCTATATCTGGGCAGGGGTTCTAGTTTATATCGATGCGTGGTCCTTGGTTGGAGAAAAGGTCTCAGAAAAGACCCTTGTACCCAGATATATTTGGTCCTTGTGGAGTTCCTGTCCTCTCCAGGTCATACTAACTCCCCCTTCTTTTATATGATTCCCTGCACTCTACCTAAGGTTTGGTTATGAGTCTCAGCCTCTGCTTTGATACACTGTTAGGTAGAGTCTTTCAGGGGCTCTCTGTGGTAGGCTGCTGTCCTGTTACTTGTTTTCTCTTATTTCCAATATCCATTCCATTTGTCTTTCTAAGTGAAAATTGATCATCTTACTCTGGGTCCTCTTTCTTGTTTAGCTTCTTTAGGTGTACAGATTTTAGTATGTTTATGCTATCTTATGGGTCTAGTATCCACTTACAAGTGAGAATATACCATGTGTGTCTTTCTGCTTCTGGGATATCTCACTCAGGATGATCTTTTTCAGATCCCATCATTTGCCTGCAAAGTTCATGATTTCCTTGTTTTTAATTGCTGGGTAGTATTCCATTGTGTAAGAGTACCACAATTTCTGTATCCATTCCTCAGTTGGGGGACATCTGGGTTGTTTCCAGGTTCTGGCTATTACAAATAAAGGTGCTACCAACATGGTTGAGCAAATGTCCTTGTTGTGTACTTAAGCATCTTTTGAATATATGCCTAGGAGTGGTATAGCTGGGTCTTCAGGAATCACTATTCCTAATTGTCTGAGAAAGTGCCAGATTGATTTCCAAAGTGGTTGTACAAGTTTACATTCCCACCAGCAATGGAGGAGGGTTCACCTTTCTCCACTTCCTCTCCAGCATGTTGTCACTTGAGTTTTTCATCTTAGCCATTCTGATGGTAGCCATCAGAGAGATGCAAAGCAGGAACCCTTTTAAAAGGCTCCTGGCTATGCTCTGGTCAAATGCTTCAAGCATGAGAGGGGTCTCTCAGCACTTAAGTAAGAGTAGGATTGCTGTCTGCTTCATATCTGTTCAATGATGAGTCCACTATTAATTGTGTTTGCTGAGTCTCTTGTTTTGGCTTTGGTCTCTAGTCCCTCTGCAGTATGCATTTGCTTTGTTCCTTATGGGGTGTCTCCCCAGCTGAGTTCTGCTCTCAAAATTCTCTGGTACTGGAAGCATTATGCTTATTTCATGAGGTTTCCCCTGTCTCTCACCTGGTTACTGACCTTTGCACTTGCACTTAATCCTCACTTAGAGCTGAGCCCTCTGGAACAGACTCATTATGTTCTGCTTTCCTGTGTTTACTCTGTTTCCCTGCTGCTGGGTGGTAACTTTCTGCCTTCACCAAACTCAGAGGCTGGCTGCTTTCCAACAATCCAGGTCTATCTCCCCAGATTCCAACACTTGTTATTTGTGTGTCCTCTGCTTTCTACCTCCTTCCATGAGCTCTAGAACACCTTTGATCCCTGATCACTCTAGCAGAATGTGCCACAAACCATTTGAAACCTTTAAATGTAAACCTTTAAATTTCAATGTTCTTTTTGAACCCTGTAGCTTTATGAACTCATTGCTTTCCATAATTTTTTCTTCTTTAAGGACTTCTATCATGTGTTTCTTCTTCCCATGTTCTAATTCATAGAATTTCAGTAATTATTCAAAACTCTCCATTGACATTTCTTTAGAAGTATTTTTCTAGCTGTTTTCCACCTCCTTTCATGCAGAATCAAGTTCTTTTGTATTTTATCAATTTTACCACCATGAAAGATATACTTTTACTTATCCATTTTTTCAAAGTTCTTGCAGCTCACATTTTTTTCTGTCTTGTGATGTTGTTGTTATTACATCACTCAGTTCTAACAATGCTCTGCCTAGTGGTTCTTTCAAAGGCTTTGCCTTAACAGATATTTTAAAACAGGTGCATACACCATTTTGATCTGTTCCATGTTACCAGCCTTTTGTTCTGCATCCTCCCTTAGTAACCAAACAATCTCAGCATCTCTGTGTTTTTTAGGTAGGTGTTGTGCTACATTTCTCTTGCCTTGATTATCACTTAACCAGAAAAAAAAACACCCTCAGAATTACTGAGTGTGCATCTGAGAGATATCCTGTTGGCACGAGGGACAGATATCATTAGCTGTCACACAATTGAAAAGCTTTCCTTCAATTTCAACAAAGATTTTTGTGGACCCCTAACACAGCCTTTTTTATTCTGTTTCCCAGAAACATGTTCTAGATGTTCCTTGGCTAATACTATCCACTTAATGTACAGCTTGACACCCATTCACCATATGCTGTTGTACTTATTTTCCCCTTGAGAATGTGTTCTTGAAAATGCACATACTATCTTCAAAGGATGGGCTTTGCTATTGAAATCTCTCTTATCTACTTAACATGGATGAGTCCTATGTGAATGTGACTGTTTTTAGCTTGTTTTTCTAATACTTGAATGTTCCTTTCAAGCCTTTGACAAAATTCAAATGTACGTTTTTCTCCCTCTCTCGTTGATTTTTGGATTAGTTCCCAGGAACAGAGAAAAAGCTGTGTCTTACAATCTCTGTTTTAAAATCTTATACCGTTTCTCTAAACAGCTTTGGTCAGTCACTTTGAGAGGTATTTCCCATGCAGTGAAGCTGAGACAGTTACTGTAAGAGCTCAGGCTGCTGTAATACTGAGTCTCTCTTGGATTCTTTGTAACAGAGCATGGAATCTTGACCAATGTAACTTTATGGGGTTAGCTAAGTATACTTGGCTAATATATGGACTCAGTACTTAGGAGAGAAGAGTTCAGATGTCATCACCTTCCATGCTTCAGGCAAAGATGAGGTTTATGAACAAGCAGCTATTTTAACCCTCATCCCAACACATAGATCCAACATTGGTTATTTTCTACTTTTGGGTCCTAGGAGCATCTTATTTCTGCCATATTGTGTTATTCCTGGAGAACAGATAATGATTGTTTCACCACATAGGTAGATATACTCATGGCACATGCTTATCTACCTGTTCTACTTGCTACAGAAATAATAACTACCTGCACCAAGAAAATCACGAAACAGGAGAATTGAAAGATTGCTGTTCTTGGCAGCCAAATGCTCTATCACTGGGTATACCCCTGATGGTTCACACTCTACAGTTGCTGCACCGCATGTGAATTACTGTGTTTAATCTAAAGACATCACATGATTCACAACATCAGTAGCTCAGAGCAGTTGCTTTATGTAGCCAAGTGAATTAAAACAGAAATTAACTCCCTTTCTTTTATGTTCACGTATATGTTTGTTAACAAGTATGTGACTTGTCAAGAGCAAAAGCTCAGTCTCTTTTTTTAAATTTTAATTTTTTAAAAAATTTTTATTAATTACAATTTATTCACTTTGTATCTCCCCATAAACCCCTCCCTCCTCCCCTCCCAATCCCACCTTCCCTCCCTCTTCTCCACACATGCCCCTCCCCAAGTCCACTGATAGGGAGGGTCTTCCTTTCCTTCCTTCTGATCCTAGTCTATCAGCTCTCATCAGGCTTGTTAAGGCCACATAATCCTGTGTGAAGAAGTAAGGCTCTGACTGCCTGAGAGGCAGTTGTGACTAGTGCTGAGCAAGCTCACAAGAAGGGTAGGACTTTGAAGAAGAAGCCCGAGTCAGGTGCAGGAGGCCACCATAGCAGGAAACTGGGCAGATATTTGCCTTAGGGTAGGGTCAACATCTTTAGTGGCCCCTTGTCTCCTGCTTAAATGTCTTCATATTTGCTGTGGTTTTCTACTCTTTCTCTCCAGAGGCCTCTCTGCCCATGCTCCATTGTCAAAATTTCAATGTGTACTTTATCTGTTGCCTTTCCTGACCTTGAAACTCTGTTGTATTCTTCCTTATTAACTAAACTTCAGAACTGACTGTAAAACTCCCTGCATTATCTGGCACGGCTGAGGCTCTGACCACATCTCCTAAGCTGTGAGCACCTGGCCAGCTCTCATCACTGGCCCATGCACTTTGCTTCTTCCGGTCTTCTTGCAGTTCTCCTGTTCATTTCCCTTCTATCCCTTACATGTTCTTTGTTCAAGCAATTCTCTGTTGATGCCTTACTTAGCAGTGTCTCGATGACACCCTTTCTCACAACTGCTGCTTTCTCTTCCAGTGTTTACTCCTACCTGCCATCATGTGACAGACTTTTGCTTAGTGGCTATTCTATGTTTCTTGAATGGCATGTTTGTTATCAGGACCGTTTATTGGTGGTTCATGAAAGTATCACAGATGAAGTGGTATGGTTTGTGTGTTAAGCTGGTCTTTGTTCGAGTACAATTACCGTGTGGGTTTAGAACTCACCCAGGGGTAGAAAACAGAGGGCCTGACAGTCACCCTGTGGTTCAAATGGAAATGTCCAGGCAAAGAAGAAGTTTTTAGTTAATCTGAAAAGTGGCCTGGCAGCGGTGGACAGCACGCTGTTCTGGAAGCTGAAAGAGGAGAGGAAAGGAGTGATCACTGCTTTTAAGCAAAATTGAGATGCCACAAAGGGAAGAAAAACTATCAATTTTTGTTGGATTTGGACACAAGTGTCATCAACGTTCCCATTATGCTTTACAAATGGAGCCTAGTTAGAGTAGGTGGGAAAGTACAACTTGGAGAAATAGAAAAGGTGAGAAACATTAATTTGCCAAATTTTACTTATTTTATAAATGACTTTTTATGATCAATTGTTAGCTTTTATTGAAGATACATAATGGTCCTTATTAACTGGGAAGAATTACAGTCATGAGTCAATGGCATGCTTTATATCTACAACCTTCCAGTTCTATACCAAGTGTCAGCAGTCAGGCAATGGTTACCTGAGGGATCTTGAGCCCCATGTCTCCAGCATGATACCCTTTGTGTAACTGCACGTTTATAAACCGGGATGCCAATTACAGCCAGAATGCCTTTGTCACAGGCCTTTTGAGGTAATGTTTCTGTAGGTGACTTATAACTTGTAAAACAAAGCTATGACCAATACCTGATAGAGGCATAGACCTTATCATATTTATGATCTGAGTCTACTCCCCTTGCTTGCACCTGACCTCACTTGCCCTTGGATATTGATTGAATTTAATTATACCTTGACAGGTTCCTGAACAACGTTGGCTTTTTTTTCCCACTGATTATGATGTTGACTTGGATGGTGTCTGTGGCCAGCATGGTCCGGAAGCTGGTTTATGAGAGGGAGATTCAGATAGAAGAGGTAAATGGCTTTGGTATTGCCTATGGGATCACAGCAGAGGATTTGGGGAGTGGTCCTACAAGTAGATCACCTAGCTTCTCTCTTTATCCTTCCTTCTGCTGAACTCCTTCTTTGGCTCCAGCAGAGTCTCCTTCCCAGGAGCATTGTTTTCTATTGTAGTCAGAAGGGTTGTCAAAATATGATAGATATTTCCCATTCAGACAAAAAGGAAACAAGCAAAGTGCATGAGATTAAGGGAACAAAGGCACAGTTGCTCATTGGTAACTGTTATAAAACATCACTTCCTACCTTCGTGTCTGGTTCTGATTCTATACAAAGAATTCTAGTACTTTTGCCCTAATATTAAAGTTTGAAAGTATCAGACAACTGCTTTTAAGAATGAAAATTTGTAGGAGCATCTGGTGACGATGTGACAGCCTGTTGATCCTTGAAGAAGAGTGATGGCAGGTGATGATGGGCACCTGATTACTGAAAAGTTTGATTACTGAATAGTTACTGAAATGTAGAAAACGTGATCAGCTATTATGAATCTGCATATCACTTAGCTGTTTAAAACCATGTACTCAAGGACATATGTGTTCCCCCCCTAAGTGGCTTTGGTCCCTGAGCACAGGGACCTGGAGACAGAGTTTCCAGTTGCTGGGCTCTTTAATGTATCCACTAAGTGATTAGCAAGAGACCATGCATCAGAGCTACCTAACTTCCTTTCACATGAAACCAATCCCATTCGCCAAAATGTCACCATGTGATATATGAACAAATGGCAGATGAGAGGAGAAATTAACTTTATTAGTTTTACCAAGACTGTTTTGTAAAATGCATTCCACAGCCCATGTAAAGTCCACCTCAGACAGGGAGTTCATCTCAGCTTTCCCTCCTTTGCTGTTCTTTGCCTTTAATGAACAAAACCTGTACAAATAGACTGGAAAACAAAAGCTAAGACAATGGCAACAAATCCACATAAACCAAAAAAAAAAACCATAACAATCTGTGGTGAATCAAGTCTATAGTCTACATTTTTTCCTCATACCTTTTCTTTCCTTAGCTCTTACTGGAAACACTGTTTTATATCTAGCTTCAGTTTTCTCTCCAAGAACATAATGATGGGTATGAAGTCATGTCTGACAAAACCATTATAGAAAGAAGTGACCTTCTTAACACCATTTCTAGGGTTGGTGACAAACCAAATCACTTACTTTTCCACTAGTATTTCTCCTGCTCGTGATTTCATCTGCTTTTTCTCAAGTGTCCACTGAGGTGATAACCCAAGGCTCCTTCTTTTCACAGTACATGCGAATGATGGGGCTGCATCCAACTATCCACTTCCTTTCCTGGTTCCTGGAGAACATGGCCATGCTGGCTCTGAGCAGTGCTGCTCTTGCTGCCATTCTGAAGATGAGTGGCATTTTCATGCACAGTGATGCCTTTATCATTTTTCTCTTCTTGCTGGATTTTGGAGTGTCGGCTGTCATGCTGAGTTACTTCTTAAGTGTGTTTTTCAACCAAGCTAATACAGCAGCCCTGTGTACCAGCCTGGGGTACATGATCAGTTTCCTGCCCTATGTGGTGCTGTTGGTCTTACACAACCAACTCAGCTTTGCAGTCCAGACCCTTTTGGTGAGTGAGATGCTCTGTAAAAAATGCAAACTAAAACCTATAGATGCCCTCTAAGCATGGCATCCCCAGCTTTCCACTCTGTCTAGTTTTGACTTATATGGAGCATCTGGGGTCTCTACTCTGTATTCTGCCCACAGATGCAAGCCTTACAGTGGTGGTTCATTGACTTGCAGTGATGTAGTGGCAGGCTATTAAGAATTGTCAGTTTTCTGTAATGGGGTCTCTCTGAGGATTCTGGGAAGTCAGCATCCTCCTCAAGGAAACATATAACTTTGGGTTCTCTTTGTTTCATGCATGGAAAGAAATAGAGTTCTGAAGCTATTTTGGAAGTTAAATAGAAGCATTTTTCTTGAAGCATCATGAGCTACATCACATTAAGTGGAAAGATCTCTCTGTTAGCAATGTCAGAATCACTCATCCATTTGATATGTATGCCTTGAAAAGGAGTAAGAATACTTTCAAGTCTGCAGTATAAAATGTGCAGAAGAGAGCAACTGATTTTTTCTTGACTGTTGTCTGGGAGGCACTGTGCCTGACACATAGTAGGAAAACAGTCAGTATGGAAGAGGTAAACACATCAATATTACATCATGTTCTTTACAGAGTTAGAGTTTTATCTGTACCAATTTACATCTCCCTCTTCCAGCCAGTAAGTCAATATACCTAAATAACAATCTGTTAGGAGGTATGATCAGAATCACCTTGATAATGGCTTAGGGATGTTTCGAGTCCCTAGATTGCTAAGGAGTATTTGGAGATCAAAAACTGGTCAAAGTGTAGAGAACAATAGACCATAGGGTGCCTTGCTGCTTGTAGATACATCTACAAGGCAACGTCTAAACCTCAGGAAACATTGGGCAAGAGAGGGTGGGATAATTTTATGAACCAGGTGATCAGGAAGTTTACTGTGAGATGGCGCCCTCTGTATATGACAGGGAAGCTGCACCATGAAGTCTCATCAATATGAAAGCTTAAACAAGACACGAAAAAACGACACCAGCTGTTGATATGATAAGGTAGCTGGAGGAAATCTCACAAGGCTCCACCTTAGGTAAAGAGTGATAGGCAATTAATGACTGCTGAGAGAGGAAGAAAAGTCTTCTCTAATGGGTTATCTTATGCCAATGAGTCCTAAACATATACATATATGAGCAACAGTAAATGGACTCAGTAAACTGTATGTGTGTGTGTGTATAACAGTTATTAAATAAGAGTTCATGAATCTTAGAGAGACTTGGGGGGCATAGGAAGAGTTGAGGGGGAGAGGGAGAGGGAAATTATGTAAAACAGTAGTCATATAAAATTCTCAAAAATTAACATAAAGACATGAAATTCTTGAAAGATGAGTGTGTTATTCATTCCCAGAGTGGAGAATACCTTTTGTATTCATCTAGAGCCTCAGAGCATGTATAATGGCAGAATTAATTCTTTCAACTTCTTTTTTAAGTAACAACTTAGTATTGTATTTGTCCCCTTTCTTTGGGAACTGAGAATTAAATCTATGCTCTAAAATATAATTGACCGGTGCTTTATCTTTTTTTTTTTTTTTAGTTTTTTTTTTTGTTTTGAGAAAGAGTTCTATTAAGTTGCTCCAGCTGGCCTTGAACTCACTCTCTATGCCATCTAGGTTTTAGAGTTTCAGCTTTCCTGCCTCAGTTTCCAAGTAGCAGGAATTACAGGAAGGCAACGCCAGGCCGAGCTGTTCTGATTTAGTTTTTCAGCCAAATATACTTAATACAGATATGTGCAGTAGGACAAATTGTTTAGTTAAATTTATATGTGTTGTGCTGATATTTTCTCATCATCTTGATGAGCTCATATCATACCTGCAGCAACTTAAAAGCAATAATTTCGTGTTAGAATTAGTCAGA
>CM053754.1:3148467-3195217 GCA_028658305.1 Pachyuromys duprasi
AGCAGCAGTGGATACAGAGCTGAGAGTGAAGGAGTTTCACTCTTCAAGCCCTAAGATAAGGCGCCTCACTTTGAATCTGATGTGATAATACACGTCACACAAGAATGAAAAATGTAGGTGAACATCACTTAGACTTGAGTAAGTGAAAAAAGAGGCTATAGTATTGAACAGGAATGTTCATTATTGCAAGGAGGCTAATTTTCCGTAAATAAATGTACATATAATTTCAAATTCTGTGGCTTTTAATATGAGCATTATGCTAATGTAATATAGTGAAATGTACATAAATCATTTAAACAACTAGTTCCCAAAGCAGTAATTTGTTTTTAATTGACAAAATGTCTCTGAAAGATATCTAGAAAACATATACATATAAATTAATGAGAGTAGTCAGAACTTTTAAATAATAATGGGAGATAGTAAAAACTGATAATTATGCTTAATCTCTTTGTGCATTTATAAGGATTAAAATAGTGCAATGCTTATATAAATTAGGTTGAGCTACTGAGGGGCCAGAGATGACTCCGTGGGGCTTGTTCTCCACTACCTCTCAGCACCCATGCTGGGCAGCTCAAAACCAGTGTAACTCCAGCTCCTGATATCAGATGCCTTTTTCTGATTTCCATGGACACTGCACTTTCAAGTGTGTGTCTGTGTGTGTGCACATGCATGCACCACCCCCACAGGTACACACAGAGAGACAGAGATTTGGGTACACACACGCTTTTTAAAACTTTTATTTTTTAATATTAATTATAGTTTATTCGTTTTGTATCCCAGCTCTAACCCCCTCTCTCATTCCCTCCCAATCCTACCCTCCCTCCCTCATCTCTTCCCATGCCCCTCCCCCAGTCCACTGAGAGGGGAGGTCTTCCTCCCCTTCCTTCTGTTCCTAGTCTATCAGGTCTCATCAGGAGTGGCTGCATTGCCTTCTTCTGTGGCGTGATAAGGCTGCTTCCCCGTCAGGGGAAGGTGATCAAAGAGCAGGCCAATCAGTTCATGTCACAGCCAGTGCCTGTTACCATTACTATGGAACCTATTTGGACACTGAACTTCCATGGACTACATTTGTGCAGGGGTTCTAGGTTATCTCCATGAATGGTCCTTGGTTGGAGTATCAGTCTCAGAAAAAATCCCTAGGCCCAGATTCTTTGGTTCTGCTGCTCTGTGGGTGGAGCTTCTGTCCTCTCCAGGTCTTACTATTTCCCACTTCTTTAGTAAGGTCGCTGCACTCTGCCCAAAGGTTGGCCATAAGTCTCAGCATCTGCTTTGATAGATGCTGGGTAGAGTCTTTCAGAGGCCCTCTATGGCAGGTTCCTGTCCTGTTCCCCATTTTCTCCTTCTTCTGATGTCCATCCTCTTTGCATTTCTGAATGGGAGTTGGGCATTTTGGCCAGAGTCCTCCTTCTTGATTAGTTTCTTTAGGTGTACAAATTTTTGTAGGTTTATCCTATATTGTATGTCTAATATCCACTAATGAATGAGTATACCCCATGTATGTCTTTCTACTTCTGGGATACCTCACTCATTTCCTTGTTTTTAATTGCTGAGTAGTATTCCATTGTGTAAATATACCACAATTTCTGTATCCATTCCTCTGTTGACGGACATCTGGGTTGTGTCCAGCTTCTTGCTATTATGAATAAAGCTGTTATGAACATGGTTGAACAAATGTCCTTGTTGTGTACTTGAGCATATTTTGGATATATGCCTAGGAGTGGTATAGCTGGATCTTGAGGAAGCACTATTCCTACTTGTCTGAGAAAGCGCCAGAGTGATTTCCAAAGTGGTTATACAAATTTACATTCCCACCAGCAACGGAGGAGGATTCCCCTTTCTCCACATCCTCTCCAGCATGCATTATCAATTGAGTTTTTGATCTCAGCCATCCTGAAGGGTTTAAGGTGAAATCTCAGGGTCATTTTGATTTGCATCTCCCTGGTGACTAAGGACGTGGAACATTTCTTTAAGTGTTTCTCTGCCATTCTATTTTCCTCTACAGAGAATTATTTGTTTAGCTCTGTACTCCATTTTTTTAAATTGGATTACTGGATTTGTTGCTTTTTAACTTCTTTAGTTCTTTATATATTCTGGATATCAGACCTTTGTCAGATATAAGGTTGGTGAAGAATCTTTCCCAGTTTGTAGGCTGTCCGTTTGTTCTGATGACAGTGTCCTTTGCTTTACAGAAGCTTTTCAGTTTCATGAGGTCCCGTTTATTGATTGTTGATCTTAGAGCCTGTGCTGTTGGTGTTCTGTTTAGGAAGTTGTCTCCTGTACCAATGAGTTCTAGGCTCTTCCCCACTTTTTCTTCTGACTGATTTAGTGTGTCTGGCTTTATGTTGAGGTCTTTGATCTACTTGGACTTTGGTTTTGTGCAGGGCGATAAATATGGATCTATTTGCATTTTTCTCCATGGAGACATCCAGTTAAACCAACACCATTTTTTGAAGATGCTGTCTTTTTTTCTATTGAATGGTTTTGGCTTTTTTTTTTGTCAAAAATCAAGTGTTCATAGGTGTATGGGTTCATTTCTGGGTCTTCTATTCGGTTCCATTGATCCACTATTCTGTTTCTATGCCAGTAACATGCAGTTTTTATTACTATTGCTCTGTAGTACAGCTTGAGATCAGTGATAAAGATACCTCCAGATAACCTGTTGTTGTACAGGATTGTTTTGGCAAATCTGTTTTTTGTTTATTTGTTTATTTTTCAATATGAAGTTGAGAATTTTTCTTTCAAGATCTCTAAAGAATTGTGCTGGTATTTTGATGGGAATTGCATTAAATCTGTAGATTGCTTTTGGCAGAATGGCCATTTTCACTTTGTTAAGCCTACCGATCCATGAGCACGGGAGATCTTTCCATCATCTGATATCTTCTATTTCTTTCTTCAGAGACTTGAAGTTTTTTTGGACAGGTCTTTCACTAGCTTGGTTAGAGTCACCCCAAGGTACTTTATGTTATTAGTGGCTATTGGGAAGGGTGTTGTTTCCCTAATTTCTTTCTCAGCCCTTTTTCTTTGGTATACAGGAGGGTTTCTGATTTTATTTTTTAGTTAATTTTGTATCCAGCCACTTTGCTGAAGGTGTTTATCAGCTGAAGGAGTTCTCTGGTTGAATTTTTGGGGTCACTCATGTATACTATCATATCATCTGAAAATAGTGATACTTTGACTGTTTCCTTTCTGATTTGTATCCCCTTGTTCTCCTTTAGTTGTCTTATTGCTCTAGCTAGGACTTCAAGTACTATGTTGAAGAGATATGGAGAGAGTGAGCAGCCTTGCCTAGTCCCTGATTTCAGTGGGATTGATTTTAGTTTCTCTCCATTGAGTTTGATGCTGGCTATAGGCTTGCTATATATTGTCTTTACTATGTTTAGGTATGTGCTTGCACACACACTTTTACACGCCCACATGCACACACATGTGTGCACATATACAATTATAAATGCAATAAACTCTTTTAAATAAAATAAGAGGGAGCAGTTGCAGTAGGGGAATGCAGTCCAGTGGTAGAGTGCTCCTCCAGCGTGCTCCAGACCCTTGATTCCCTCCTCAGCTAAGTTATGGGTGGGAACAGGCCCTGGGTAACCCATTCAAATATATGCAATTTGCTTTGTTCAATTATTTAATTTAATATGAAGAAAAATACTAAATTCCCACCCATAAATTTATTAGACGTGAATAGTATTAAAACGGGGAAGAGAACTGAATTATAGCTTAGTGGCAAAAAACTTATCTAGCATGTGTGAAACATTGGTTTCCAGATCTATAAATAAATAAATAAAAATAAATCACACTGAAAATAAGTAGTAGGAAGTGGATTTTAGAATTTTAGAAACAAGATTTTAGAATCCACATTTTAGAAACAATAAAGGGCCTTTCTTGACAGTAAGTCAAAGACATAAATAACAAAAACTTTAAAAAAAATCAATAGATCTCACTATATAAGTACTTAAATAAATTATTTTAAACTACACAAATAAAATATGTGAATTTATAAGCTTGTAAGAGTTTCAGCTATATGAAAATTAACTTTCTAAAGTTAAAAATAAAAAGATATATTTAAACAGAAATACCATCAAATGACCAAGAAATAATTTGTTAGAAAACAACAATAACAACAAAATGATTGTATGCCTTTAATCCCAGTACTCAGGAGGCAGAAGCAGGAAGATCTTCATGAGGTCAAGGTCAGCTGGTGTACATAGTGAGTTTCAGGATATCCAGGAGTATAGAGAGAAACCCTGTATCAATCAATAAGTCAATCAATCAATCAATCAATCAATCAATCAATCAATCAATGTTACAAAGAGGCACAATCTTACAGGACCTTCTCTGAACAGGCTATATTTAGTACTATGTATGTCTATACATAAATGTATGCAATAAGAACTAGTGAAAAGACAGGCCACAAATTTGAAGGAGAGTGTGGAGGAATATATGGGAGGGTTTTCAGGAGGAAGGGGAAAAGAGAAATGTTAGAATTATGTTCTAATCTCAAAAATAAAAAATAATTAGAATAAAAAACCCCAAAATGCATCTTTAATAAATTTATGCAAAGGCTTAATGTCACACAAAACTTTTGGTTATGAGTATATAGAATGTGGCCTTTTCCTCCTCTGGCAAGAAAACGTGGTAAAAATTGTAATCTTCAGTATAGGGATATATAAGCTGAAAAGAAAAAAAAATGATGACAATGCCAATTTAACTACTATCATACAGTGTCAATTTGTAGTAACTACACAAATGGACTATACAGTGTTTTCAAAATGTAAAATTAGTCAGTGATAAAGAAACTAAAGTACCTGGGGTTGGCTATACAAGTACTCATCCTGGACCAAGATACACTTTGGGAGTTAATTAGCATGATATTAGGTAATAGCCAATGTCTTTATGCAATACAGTGTTGTTACCTGCAGAGACAATGTCACACAGTGCATCTGAAGCACTTAGTCATCTCACATAACTGAAACTTCGTGTTCCTTGGGTCAATAGACCCTTTGATCCCCTCCAGGGATAGCTGCTGGCAGTCACTGTCCCCTGGAGCCTTCTGTGTCTATTTTGCATTCTCATACACGGGTTCTCATGTAGAATCGTCTTTCTGTGTTGAAGCCTTCTGGATACAATGCCATCCCCTGGCTTCATTCATGTTGTTCTGGATGGCAGGATGAGCCTTTCAAGGTTGAATTATATTCTGTTTTATATACGAAAGAATTCCTTGCTCTTTTATTCATTATCAAAGGAGAGTTGCATTGACCTCGTTTTGGTCATTTGAGCAGAGAGGTCACCAACAGAGATGTGCATAATGTCTTTTCAGTCCCTTTGCACAGAAACACACAAGTGGAGTTGCTGAATCATACAGCAGTTCTGGGTTTAGTTTTTTGATGAATCTCCATTTTTTGTTCTATTGTGGTATCATATTTTTATGTTAATATCAAAGGTATGCAAAGGTTTCCTTTATCTATGCCCTCACTAATAGTTTCATCCTTTCTCTTCCTTTCA
Organism: Pachyuromys duprasi; assembly: GCA_028658305.1. Lineage (NCBI taxonomy): Eukaryota > Metazoa > Chordata > Mammalia > Rodentia > Muridae > Pachyuromys > Pachyuromys duprasi. The sequence goes on from CM053754.1 coordinate 3,153,973, forward strand.
GAATGGCCATCTGAATGAGTGTGGGATGATATTGTAATTTCAGTTTTCCTTTTATTAATTTTCAACACCTTACACATTAGTATGTTTTTTTTAATTTTTATTTTTTATATTAATTACAGTTTGTTCATTTTGTATCCCAGCTGTAGCACCCTCTCTCCTCCCACCTAATCTCACCCTCCCTCCCTCATCTCCTCCTATGCCTCTCTCCAACTGCATAGATAAGGGAGATCCTCCTCCCCTTCTATCTGACCCTAGCTTATCTGGTCACTTCTGAACTGAATGCATTGTCCTCCTCTGTGGCCTGGTAAGGCTGCTCCCCCATCCAGGGGAGGCGGTCAAAGAGCTAGCCACTGAGTTCATGTCAGAGACAGTCCCTGTTCCCATTACTAGAGAATCACCACTTGGATACTGAGCTGCCATGGGCTACATCTGAACAGGGGTTCTAGGTTATATCCATGAATGGTCCTTGGTCGGAGTATCAGTGTCAGAAAAGACCCCTGTGCACAGATATTTTGGTTCTGTTGCTCTCCTTGTGGAGCTCTTGTCCTCTTCAGGTCTTACTATCTCTCCCTTCTTTCCTAAGATTCTCTGCACTCTGCCCAAAGTATGTTTATGGGTCTCATTATCTGCTTTGATACCCTGCTGGGTAGAGTCTTTCAGAGGCCCCCCATGGTAGGTGCTTGTCCTGTTTCATGTTTTCTCCTTCTTCCAATGTACATCCCATTTGCCTTTGTGACTGAGAATTGATCTTACCCAGGGTCCTCCTTCTAGCTCACCTTCTTTAGGCATTCAGTTTTTTGTAGGTTTATCCTATATTGTGTCTAGTATCCACTTATAATTGAGTATATATCATGTGTGTCTTTTTGTTTCTGGGATGATCTTTTCTAGTTCCCACCATTTGCCTGAAAATTTCATGATTTCCTTGTTTTTTAATTGCTGAGTAGTATTCCATTGTGCAAATTTACCACAATTTCTGTACTCATTCCTAAGTTAAGGGACATCCCGGTTGTTTCCAGGTTCTGGCTATTATGAATAAAGCTGATATGAATGTGGTTAAACAAATGTCCTTGTTGTGTACTTGAGCATATTTTGGATATATGCCTAGGAGTAGTATAGCTGGATCTTGAGGAAGCACTATTCCTAATTGCCTGAGAAAGTGCCAGAGTGATTTCCAAAGTGGTTGTATAAGTTTACATTCCCACCAGCAATGGAGGAGGATTCCCCTTTCTCCACATCCTCTCCAGCATATATTGTCCCTTGATTTTTTTAATCTTAGCCATTCTGAGAGGTGTAAGGTGAAATCTCAGGACCGTTTTGATTTGCATCTCCCTGATGACTAAGGACACTGAGCATTTCTTTAAGTGTTTCTCTGCCATTCTATATTCCTCTACAGAGAATTCTCTATTTAGCTCTGTACTCCATTTTTTAAAATTGGATTACTTGATTTGTTGCTTTTTAACTTCTTGAGTTTTTTATATATTCTGGATATTAGCCCTCTGTCAGATATAGTGTTGGTGAAGAGTCTTTCCCAGTCTGTAGGCTGTCATTTTGTTCTGACAACAGTGTCCTTTGCTTTACAGAAGCTTTTCAGTTTCACGAGGTTTCATTTATTGATTATTGATCTTAGAGCCTGTGTTGTTGGTGTTCTGTTTAGGAAGTTGTCTCCTGTACCAATGAGTTCTAGGTTCTTCCCACTTTTTCTTCTAACTGATTTAGTGTGTCTGAGGTCTTTGATCCACTTGGACTTTATTTTTGTGCAGGGTGATGAGTATGGATCTATTTGCATTTTTCTCCATGGAGACATCCAGTTAGACCAGCACCATTTTTTGAAGATGCTGTCTTTTTTCCAGTGTATGGTTTTAGCTTCTTTGTCAAAAATCAAGTATTTGTGGGTTTGTGGGCTTATTTTTGGGTCTTCAGTTCAAATCCATTGGTCCACTATTCTGTTTCTATGCCAGTACCATGCGGTTTTCATTACTATTGCTCTAAGGGACAGCTTCAGATCAGTGATGGAGATACCTCCAGACAATTGGTTGTTGTATATGATCATTTTGGCAATTCTGGGTTTTTTGTTTTTCCATATGAAGTTGGGAATTTTTCTTTCAAGGCCTGTAAAGAATTGTGTTGGTGTTTTGATGGGGATTGCATGGAATCTGTAGATTGCTTTTGGCAGGATGGCCATTTCCGCTGTGTTAGTATGGTTTTTTTGAAGGAATATCTATTCGGGTCATCTGATCTCTAAATGAATTGGGGCATTGCTCAGTGATTACTCAGTTGTAGGAGTCCTTTATGCATTTTGAGATATAAGTTTTGCAAACATTTTTTCCTACTTTGTGAGCTTTCCTTTATATTTGGTGATTGTTTGTTTCATTGAACAAAAAGATATTCATTTGATGTAATACTTCAATAGGAAGCTGATTAAAAAAGAACGATGGGCCATTGTTGTGCCTCTGTGGCTGAAGTTGTCTTCTGTTTAGTCTGGCATCCTGAATTTGAACCCCAGGACCTACACGACAAAAGGAAACTGAATCCCACGAGTGGTTTTCTGACCACCACAGGGGTGCCACAGCGTAAAACATATGCACACACACAAAATGAATAGATGTGGTTTAAAAGAGTTTTAAAAGGAGAGAATGATGTTCCCTCCAGTGACCCAGATTATAGTATGAGCTTCACTAGAAGGGAAGCCTCTAATGCCATCCTCGAATCTGAGTGTGTTTGTTGTATCTGAATCTGGAGTCTCTGCTCAGCCCTTGACTAAGGTGAAGCAGAGGAGTGTCACGACCCAGTTCCCTCTGGAGTTGCCCCTTTTCCCTCTTCCACGTGTCATTCTCACTCTCCAGGCTTGCTTTCCATTTCTGAAGATGCATGTGTGGTCTGAGTTTGCAGATGAAACCCCTCTTATGTGGCCTGTAAGTGTCCTAGTATAAGATTTTCTAAATCTTTCCACTGCTGGCAGCTCTAGACACCAATGATCATTACCTCAGGACACAGGAGGCACAAATCTTTGCGAGGACAGTGCTCAGAAGGAATGACTTCAGACTAAGGTGGGGGCAGATAGTTGATTGTGGTCACAGGATTTCTAGAAGATTCTGGAAAATGAGACACTGGTGACACTGGAGAGGCTGATCTATTGGTGATGGGAGTAGGGGAAGAAACAGAAATGATTCTACCAAAAGAGATTTCTTACAACTGCAGGATTCACTCAAGACCAAACTCTAAAAGAGTTGAAAGCAACTTATACAATAGATACTTGTACATTTCTAGTCATATAATGCTACCCTTAGGAGTCTGGGAATAGAAGCAGCTCAAGGATCCCACAGCAAATGAAACTCTAGAAACTGGGAAGTTCATAGCATTGTTATTTAACCAGGGCAAGTGATTCTGATACTTCTACAGGCTTTGCAAGAAACGAACTAAACAGGATTCCACTTAAGACTGATGCATAATGACAGAATGCTTCAGGAACCATGGGGGTGAAGATCTGGAGATGGATTTGACAAAGTTAGAACACTGGTATAAACATGTACTATGTGCATGTATGCTTTATTGCATTTAAAAAAATCCCAGCCTTGAGTTAGGTGGTTGATATTGCAACAGCGTCCACACATAAGACCCCTTTGAGGAGAAGAAAGGGAAAGTATGGTTGAGTTTATAGAAGGATCTACTAGGCTTGGAAAAGATTTTTATTGGTGGAAATGTACCATGAGAAATTGACATTGAGTCAGGGGAACATCATGCTTTGGTAACTGCAGAAGTTACCAAAATTAAAGGAGGCCAGCTTGGGACACAGAGCCATCTTCCTTAGGAATGGACAGGTTCAAATACCAAAGCCTGTTTGCATTTGGAATTTCCTTGGTCTTCTGGTCTGTGCTGTGCTATGGTGCCTGGAATTTGGAACTCAACTCACAATGTCCAGACAGTATCTCTGGATCCCTTTTTTTCACCTCCTGCTCTTCAATCTGTCAAGCTCTTCATTCTACCACTTCCTGTCAGGTGAAGGGTAAAACATCAGTCTACACCTTACTCACCCCCTCCTGGAGTGTCTACCCCTGACATACAAGAGCTTTGAGACATCTGAGAACCCATTCTCATCTTACCATAGCCAAAGAGACAGTGATCTGTTCTCCAAGTCTCTCTTTAACTTGTTAAAGCACCTGCTCCTGGGAATATCTCCTTCTGTTCTTTTGTGTGGCCATGCAGGGGTTCTCCAACCCTGGATAGGTCATGAGTCCCAGCTAGACTGGGTTCTCTTCTCTGCATATGGAAGGAGCCGTGAGAGGCAAGCCATCTTTGAATGACAAGATCCCATATACATATTCTATACTGTGTTTAGGAAATTCAAACCATGGACTCTTTGCAGTTGTATTAGCAATGTTATTCTTTAGCTAGGTGTGAAGAAACATGGTAGCTTATTTCAGAGCAGAACCACAGCACCAAAATCTTCTGCACACAATATTGAAACTAAAAGACACGACAAAGGCAAAAATGAATGTTTTCTCTTTATGTCATGAAATTGCCAATTCTTCAACTTCAAAAGTTAGAAGAAAATTTACAGCTGGCATATTATATGCCCTTGAAGTAGAAGGCACTAATTTTCAACTTTGGCAAAGTCTGCCAACAATAACCAGAGGAAGACTGTTAGAATCATTGAAGAGCTATTTAGACCGGTATGTGTATACTTTCTAGGAGTTCTCAAACTTAGTCGCTTCTTTTTAAGGTAAATATTTTCTGTTTCCTCCTCTCCTATCTTGAGATGAAATAAACATACAAGAAAGCCTAGCTGTGTAGCTAAATAAAAAATAAGGTATTATTTTATCTGCAACATGAAGAAGTGGCAAGTGATTTTGAATAAGTGATGGCAGGCAGAAGAAACTGCCCCTTCCGAGACAGTGGCTTCAGGCAGAGTCTGGAGTCTGAGACTCACTGGAATTTTATTTCTAATAGGTGATAGAATAGAGGATGGGTTGGATTAGACCTGGAAACAGTGATGTAGGAGAACTGCTGAGACACCTACTAGGAAGGTATTCTGGACTACATGTGAATAAGACTGAGAAAATAGTAAGAAACTTTTATATCAGTCACTCCAATGCATGAGTTTTTTTATAAATTCCTTTTTAAAGGCTTTGTGTGTGTATGTGTGTGTGTGTGTGTGTGTATTTATGTTTGTTCAGGTGATGCTTTTAAAGCAATGGCTTTCCCTTACTCTACATTGTCCCTTCCCAATAAGTAAAAATCAACATCAAAATTACCTTACCTCTCTGACTTTCCAAAGCACCCACGTAGAATCTGGCCAAAGGTGAATGTGTGAGTCTGAAGGATGTGAGCATTTAAGGGAATTCCAGACTCAATTTCTCCAGGTCCTGACTCTAGCTGGCCCATTTCTGGCAAGGAGAAACAGGAGAATACTGCTCTCCAGGTCTCCTCCTCAGTTTTTTAAGCAGCAACTGGTAAAGTGACCTCACCGGGCTGTGAGCCCCAGTCATCCTTAGATGAGCCATTTTCCAACTGAATTCCAACTGGGTTGAATTCATTTGCACACGGACCTAGGTGGAGACAGATGTTTGCACTCATCTTGCTGGTTAGAGCGTTTTTGGGAAGTTGGGTTGATGGGAATAGTATACCATACATACATACACTGTAAGGGTACTTACAGTAAGGGTAACCATGGCTCTTAGAAACCGGTTTATTGATGTTTTCTCTGTGGTTGGCACCTAAGGCACCATAGAAAGTGTCTGTGCGGAGTTCATCTTACTGAAATTTCTTGAGTTCTCCTTTGAATGAGCTGGCATGGATGGTGCTGGTGAGACTTCTGTGGGAGCTGAGCAGATTTTGGCCGCCTGAGGCTGTTTTCTTTCTTTGCTTGTTCTCATATGTCATCAGGATAGTGACAGAAAAAAAAGATGAAGAAAGTATGGAAGGAAGGAAGAAAGAAAGAAGCTATACCAGTGCTTCTCATGTCATGACCCATTAAAAAAATGCTGTAGTAACTCCAAACCAAAAGTAATTTTTGTTGCTATTTCATAATTGTAATTTTGCTTCTGTTGTGAATTGTAATATAAATATCTTTGTTCTCCAATGTTCTTAGGGGACACCTGTGAAAGTGTCACTACCCGCAGGTTGAGACTCACTAATACATAGTAAAAAGAAAAGTACCTAATGTATACACACACACACACACACACATTATATATAATTTGTTTTCCCCATATTTCTTCTGCAAGGTATTTGCTATTTTTTCTGTTGTTACTGCTATTTTTTGCATTAATAATGCTCCTATTTTAGTTACAGAAAGTAACAAAACCTAGGCAAATACAGACGTCCCCCTGAAAACAGTAGACATCAAGAAGTTTGGCTTTCAAAGTGGAAGGGGTGAGGAATGGGGAGGAAGCACAGTTTTGCTTCAGAAATAGGAGATGATGCTGAACCATTTTCCCAAAGCGAAGCCCTCACCTAGTTATAGTTCTGGGGTTTTGTCTTAAATTTGTGTTTACATTCTGGGCGCTGAACTTGTGTCTGTCTTCCTGTCATTTTTGTTCCATTGTATTTATTTGATTGACTTGGTGTCACTCCCTCAGCTTGCCTTCACGCCCTTGCGGAAAAGCATAATCTTCCTTAAGTGGAGTGAAGAGGGTAGATAATTGGCTTGTTCCACTGCAGGCCCAGCCCTCTGCCTGCCACAGGGTCCACTGTTGTGGCTTAAATGAGAAATGTTCCCTGTAGGCTCATGTATTAGAACAACTCGTCCCCAGTAGGTACCTCTGTTTGGGAAGATTATGGAACCCTTAGGCAGTAGAGTCTTGTATGTCACTGGGGTGGACTTTGAGAGTTTATAGCCTACATGTATTTCCTCTTCTCTTTCTTTGCTTACTTTGTGCAGGCAAAATGTGATTTCTCTAGGTTCTGATATCCATGATGGCCTCACATTCTTGCTACCATGTCTCCCTTCCACCATCGACTATATCCCTTCTAAAACAGAAAGTTAAAAAAAATGATTTTCTTTTGTAAGTTGCTCTTGGTTATACTATATTATCATAGCAACAGAATAGTAATTAAGATGTCCACATCACAATGATGGCACGGTGGTGTAGATGTGTACAGTGCACACTCAGGACACACTTAGCTTCTATTATTGCCCTACTCCCCCCAAAATATCAGAAAACTAGAGATAACGTTTGGCTGCCAGTCTAATGAAATTATACAGACCAACCAATTCTAAACATCTGTGACCCTTCTACCTGGTTGAAAATCATGTTCAGGTACATGGTCACACTTTCCTCTTGTTTTCTCTGTCCCCTGACCATTCCTGCTCTCCCTCAGTGGCTCTGGGTACTATCCTGTGCTGACTTCTCTGGGAATTATTAATACAAAAGTATGTTGCTTATGGCAGTTGCTCACTGTATGAATTGATAATTTGTACAATATATACAAATAACAATGATAATGATGATGATAACAATGATGATGATGATGATGATGATAATCCCTCCAAAGAGACTCAACATATTTGAAATTACTGTTTGAAAGTGTTGTGTGTGCAGAACATTCTTCATACATGGGCTTTTTCTCCGTTTCTGTCTGCTTATCTCTCTGTCTATCATACACACACACCCTACACATAAATACACACACACACTAAGCTTCAAAGAAATGGTTTGTCTTAATTTTCTTTGCTGTATAGCTATCCATAGGTCTGATGCAAAGCCTTTGGATTCCCTTATGGGAAGGCATAAGCTAACTTCCCAGTTTGCAGGGCCCCATGTCAGAGGCTAAGCTTTCTGTTTGAGAGCTCATGAGTGGCATTGAGCCTCTCAAGAGTCTTCATTTCACAAACTCTTCTTTATATTCTCCCAGTTACAGATGACTCCAGCAGATCTGCCTGATTTCACTGACATTTTTCCCTTGTAGTGATAAAGGAAGTTGTTCCAAGTGGAGGGGCAAAGGATGCTAATTAGTTTCCCCTCCTTGGTCATCCAATGAATGGTAGACATTAAGGATTTAGCTCTGCATACATCGAAGCCTTCTCACACATTATTGTACCCAGTAATAGTTGGCAGTGTGAGCAGTGTGCAAGTACTTCTAGAGTGTACGTGAACTCAGACTTAGAAGGGAAAAGCAAATCACAGACCTGAGCAGAGAGGCGGTCACCCTCCTGTGGATCAGAGGAATCAATTTCCTAAGAGGATTTCAAAAGACTGTGCAGAGTAAGTCTCTGATGACTTAATTAGAGAATCAGTCTTTAAGATTCAGTTTATCTTCAAATTCATTTGTTCTAACTGAACATCTTCTCATATTTCGTTTCCTCTTTCTGTTCCCAAAGCCAGGATTCTAGCTCAGGTCTCCTGACTCAGGACCATTTGGTCATGTTACTTCTTCATATGTCTCCCCCCTTCCCCCACCTCTGCAATATACCTTTTGTGTGGGCCTCTGTTATAGTTCTTAAAAGCAGAACAGATGGACCCAACCCTCTCATCCTGAGAGTTTCCTTTGACTTCTGAATGCTATAAGAAAAGGGTTCCATGTGTGGAATAGCTCAGATGTCCTTGACTTTCCCTGATGTTTACCCACACCTAGCTTTCTGCTTCAACCTTACTATGTGGGAAGCAGTGTCTACTATGTACATAAAATAAAAAGGACCTAGCTAAATTCAAATTTCACATTACTTCATTTTGGTGATATAATAAAACATTATGTGTTGTTTGTCTGAAATTCAAATCCAGCTGGGCATCTGGATTTTACATCTGCCAACCCTAGCCACCCTCCCTTGTCCTTTTCGGCCTTTGCTTTCTCAGACCTTTCCGTTGGTTTCGGGGCCTGTGCCTTTTCTATGCTTATGAAGACCCTGCTATTGCCATGCTCTTTTGTGCTGCATTTTTATTTGTGGTGTTTGTCACATTCACTAGTACAGAAATCATAAGGAAACTAGTCTGCGTCTGATCTATTTGTGTGGCCTTGAGCCAGCAAAAGGAGATTTCATTGATATGATAGGCATCTCTTTGAGATAGAAAGATGAAACAGGGAAGAGCTAAACAAGGAATGGGTTGTTATGGACTCAGATGACTTAAGGTTTCTTGCATTGAACTGTTTCCTAATTTGCTCTGTTCATTTTTGGGCTGGCCTGCTCCACTGTGTCCCTAGGAAGAGTCTCAAGTCCCTGCTTTTGCTCCCCAGGAAGCATGCCTTACCCATTCTCAGCAGTGCCTTCCATGAGCTAGTCCTGCAGGGAAGTGACTGTTAAAGAGTCCAGAGTTGCAAGTGCCCATGCATATATGCATGTGTGTATTCCAGGAAAAATGTCTTTGTAACATGTACTTTAATTTAAGTGGATTTGAGCTTTGGTTTGCTTTTGGCTTTTATTTTTTATTTCTTTTGATACTTCCAGTGCATGAAGATGTTCTATAGCTTCCTTGGAACAGGCAGGTCACTACTGGGTTCACATCTAGGATGTATGGAGGAGCCACTCTTCCTGTTGATTCTGAAACTGTGAGCTGTAATTTATCACATGGACCTATTTTGATTGTAAAATCTTTGGAACATTCTTACATTTTTAGATGGAGCAGAAAAAATATTCACTTGTCTCCAACATAATCAACCAGAAATAGTAATATAATTTCCATTCCTTTTCAGATACCCTTCTGCACATCACTGGGTTCATAATACATTGATATATTTCCCTCTGTTTGAAAGCAATAATGTCATCTAGCCATGTCTTTAAAAATATGAATGGCTATTCACCATTTCATTAAATGAAAGCAAGACTTTTCTAATTTCTTCTACTTTGAAACTCTAATTTCTCTCCTTTTCCATTATACACAACAGAACAGTGACTACACCCAAAGAGTGTCTTCAGCTCTGTGTTGTTTTTGACATTAGAACTTTAACCACTAATTCAAAACCTACATGTGCATTAAGCATCTGAGTCCTGTTACTGACTTGTCTCACTCCTATTGTCCCCAGCGATGGCTGAACACATAGACTTAAGAAGCCCCTTAGTGGGACCTTACCTCTTCAGAGGACAATGGAAGATCAGGGCCAGCAGCTAGCTCATAAAGAATCATTGTATTTGTTTGCTTATTATCTCTTTTTGTTTTCCATTGTTCATGCTTGTGCATAATGAGGCTTATTAAGTAATTTGCAACTAAGCTGGGATCCAAAACGGAGGTGACCTTCCTTTTTTTTGGTCGAGGTAAAAGGACTTTAGGTCAAAGGGGAGGGAGAGCTACAGGGTGGATACAAAGTGAATAAAGTGTAATTCATTAAAAAAATTTAAAAAGGACACCCAAGGTCTTCATGCTGCTGTACCTGTGTTATATTTTCAGATAGACAGGTAAGGTGAGAACAGAAGCCAGCCACTGTGTAGCTCCCGGAGCCATCAACTCTGTTCTTGGGCAAGCCCCTTTATCCTTGTTTCTATTGGGCAGGTAAAGACGGTAGTTGACTGGCAGTACTACAACTTGTGAGTACGTGCAGATAAAGCGCCTGGATGGTTCTTGGGGCAGGGAGGAACAGCGTAACACTGCTGTGGTGCAAGTTTCTTGTCTAGGAGACTCTTACTCCACAGGGATGAAGGGGGCGTTGCATGGCTTTTGCACAGTGCCACAAACTGGGGCCTTTACCATCAAAGAGTGTCTCAGAGTACTGAAGGTTACAAGTCTGAGAAAAGGATGTCAGAGCAATGGTTTCCTCTATCCATGGCTTGTAGGTGGTTTTCCTTTCCTTGAGAACTCACATGATCTTCCCTTACAGTTTGTCACCTAGTCTTTCCCTGAGAATGAAGCAGAAACACTTATCCGTGGATAAGAGGATACGACTTACAATGAAGTAATGAATTACGCTAGCATAGCAAAGCGGCAGTAGTAGATCCTTTACTGAGGTCCATGGCCTCTCTAGCCCCTGGAAGTTGGCTAGGTTTCCAGTAAAAGGCATTGTTTCTCTTCTGTAGATTGGGCCTCAAGTCGAACCAGACAGCTGTTGGTTGTTACTGACATGGCCATGTGAGCGTCACTTATTGCATCTTTATGCATATCTTGCCACCCTGGTAGTTGTGACTCATAGGTACTGCATCTGGGTAGGACTGTTAAATTGTTCCCCTCCCTTCGCAGTCTGCATTGCATTTTCTGGAATCATGAATGCTAGGCTGCAGGAAGAAACTTCATATTTGTTTGCTTGTTTGTTTTCTATAAGATCATGCTTGAATCATCTGAATCCTGTGTCCTCAGTGTGAGGTACCTTCAGCACTAGGGGCTGCAATTAATATCTGAGAGGCAACTAAGGGATACATTAGAAATTTATGTTGTTTTGGGAGTGTTTCAGACTACCCACACCTATCATTCAAAAGGTTTCTAATGCCCAGGGCTGGGGTTTCAGTTAATCTGTGGTTCTTGTGGGGATCATTGTCAGCCTAACTTTCATATACATACATATATATATGTTTATGTACATATCTACTAAGTATTAATATATATTATATGTGTGCATGTATAATTTTATGTAAATAAATAATTCCTTAAAGCTTTATCAAACAACCTGAGGGTTGTTTGCCTTTTCATCCTCTTTCTCTGTTGGCCCCTCCTTCCACCCAATCGGAGCACCCTCACATTGCTTCACTGCCACTTCATTTCACCTATATCCTGTTATTTTTCTCCCAGCAGCCCCCACATTTGTTTCTCTATACTTTCCTGGTTTCTGTGGTTACTCCAGGTTTCTATATTTACATCTAAGGATTTGGAACCACAGATGAACAAGAATATGCAGCATTTTTCTATTTGAGTCTTAGTACCTCACTCAATATGATTATTTTCTAGGTCTGTCCATTTTCCTGAAAACTTCATGATCCATCTCATTTTTCTTTGTAGCAGAATAGTATTCTATTGTGTTTCATTCTCAAGGAAAGACTAGGTAACAAACCGTGAGGGAAGATCATGCGAGTTCTCAAGGAGAGGAAAACCACCTACAAGCCATGACACTTTCATTACATATTCATCTGTTGAAGAACATTTAGGTTGTTCCCATTTCCTAACTACTGTGAATGAATGTTGCAAAACAACCATACATAGAGCTGAGTGAAGCTACTTCCCCTCATCAAAGAAGCCTCTTTTTAAAGCAAATGAGGATCATCACAGAAATGGGGCAGAAAGGGTGAAAGAGCCAGAATTCCAGGAAGTCTCCTGTGAAGCACTCTCTTCTAGAAATGGTTGCATTAAAAAAGACTGGAACAATAATGAAACCGATGGACCCACTAACCGGCAAGAGAGGTCCCCCCACAAACAAAAAAAAAATCACAACAAACAAAGACAGCGAGGAGGAGATGAACCTCAGCCAGGGTTGAACATCCTTGTTGGTTGTACAGTGGAATGAGGTCAGCCTTGAAACTACAAACACATAAACAACAAAAGCGGACCCAGCAGGATCTATTTTTATATATTTGCAAACACACACATCTAAGTCTGTATTTATAGCTATGTCTAATTACATTTATCTACGTGTATGTAACCATAGTCAAAGAAAAGAGGGTTGTCAGCTTCCGAGAGGGGCTGAGAGGGGCTGCGGGGAGAGAAGAGCGGGTATTCGAATTCTATTTTAACTAAAATTCTTTTAAATGAACAAAACAACATAGAAAGTCTACACAATGGTGACTTTTCTTTTTCTCTTTTTGAAAAAATAATTTATTAAATTTTATCTACTAAGTGAAAAACAAACAAACCAAGAAAAGGACACACCCTTTGATTAATTTTTCCATAACTGCTTCCTTTAAAGACTGTCTTTCCAGTAGATTGATATCCATGGGAAGTCTTTCCTTCCCTGAGGAGAAAGGGAGGGAGCATGAGGGAAGGGGAGGTGAAGGGGAGCGAAAGCTCCGATCAGGATATAAAGTGAGTAAATAAATTACTTAATGAAAGAAGACTGCCTTTCCAAAAACACTTAGTCCTGATTTGCTAGTGATTAGAGTTTCACCAAAAGAATTTGGAGACAGAAATAAACACAAAAGCAGGAACCAGTACTAGACCATGTATTGCCCTTCACCCTCCTTTGAGTATGTGACCAACTTTTTGAACATTCGGGTTAGAGTGTGTGTTTGTATTTCTTTCTTCTGCTGGGTGGTCAAAGTACTTACACCTCTTCTTGTGGGCCTTTTATATACCAGTCACTGGTAGAATTTAGCCCTTCAGGTAAGTTTCCTGCATCACACCGTGGCTAGAAGGTGTGTTACAAGAAATTCAGATGTGCTAATAATTAGAGGCCCTTTCATTTCTTTCCGCATGAAATGAGGACAAAATGAATGCTAAATGGACTGAGATGAGCTTGGACAATGTGTTTGCAGAATGTGGATGTGTTCCATATGGAAATGCTAGCATTACAAATTATCCTTCTATGTAAGAGTTTTAGCTGATTAATTTTCTCAGGCAGTGGCTTCATGCTCATGTATCTAGTAACACTTGCAAACATCAAAGACAGGTCAAAGAAAAGCAAAGCATCACAGGGGTCCGGTGGGAGCAGATGGGGACTTTCCTGGTGGAATACCCGATATTTTTTCTAGTTTACTTAGTACATCTCAAGGTTACTTTGAGGAAGTAGATTTGAGGGAGGCTAGCAGATAGCTGTAGTTCAGACTACATTTGATTAATTTTTCCATAACTGCTTCCTTGGAAGGATATGTAGGGTTCCTCTTTAGGGGACATGTTCTCCCATAGTAAGACTGGTTTATGTTTGTGAGGCATATTGAAATTTACTAGCAGGAAATGACGTTTGGTATGGATTAGCTAAGGCAATCTACTCCCGAATTTACATGTACATGGGAAAATAATCATTCTGACTTTATCTGTATCTTATTTTCTTAGGAACTTTTGGTTTAGGGAAGCCATGGTATTTCCCCTTCACTGTATCCTATTGGAAAAGTGTGTGTGGTATGATGGAGAAACAGCGGCGCTCCTTGAGCTCCGGTCTGTTCTTCTTCAATGAGGACTTGGGCAGCAAAGGTGGGTAATGAGAAGCTCTATTGTTGCATTTTTCTCTGGTTAGTTTTGATTTTCATTTTGTACAGATTCCAAGGTTCCCCAGTTTCGTTGTCTGGGCTCTGTAATAATCACAGGGCTGAGTTGCAATGCCCTAGTAATGTCTACATAAGCTCTGGCACCAAGGAATGGTCCCATTGCCTGTTAGTTTCAATATTCCTCCCTAAGTGTTGTCTGTATTTGTGTACATATTATATTTTATTAAAATTCAAAATGAACAGGTGTAAGTAAACTGAAAGGAAAAGCAAACAATTCTCAGGTATAACTTTTTTTTCAAAATAATTTCACATATTCTAACTTCTGTGATACTTCTATAAACAAGGATATTACTTCCTCTTACAGCCAGGGCATTTTTTTAGAACAATAGAAGTTCTTCAACATAGGCAAGCAGGACCCTTCATATTCATCACTTTACATCATCATGCCCTTTGCCTGTAGGCCAGGCATAAGGTCCACTCATAGGGAAGCCCCTATCATAATGAATTTGTATTCTGAGTGTTTGAAAGTAATTTTAAATGATAATTAACCAAGTAGATTATGGATGGTGAGGAGACTTAGAATACACCCATCCAGTCAGCATCCACTCCTAGGTGGAAAGAAGATTCCCTGTGGACACTGATGTGTAACCCAGCCTATGTATTGTCTGTGTCTATGGAACCTTTGCATGCATCTATTTTTATTTCTTTACAGTGTGGTTCTCCTATCTTAAGAGATCAAAGCTTTGTTGTCAGTGACTTCAGTGCATTTTGCCATTACATATCTTGCTTATTGTTTTGGTAATAAAGACTGTGAAAGTGCTTGGCATGCCTCCCGGAGCCAGGATTCTGTTCCAAAAGAAGCAGATGAATTGATAGTGTTGGCATTGTTTTCCAGGCTCTTGAAATGTTTTCATGGTGAATGTACATTCTCTGCACAGGGTTCTCTCAGCAAAATTACCCAGGAGAGTTGGAAGGAGGGAACCCAGGAGTGGCTCTAATATCTGTGACCAAGGAATATGAAGGTCACAAGCTGGCTGTCCAAGAACTCACTCTCACCTTCCACCAAGACCAGATTACAGCTCTGCTGGGAACCAACGGTGCAGGGAAAACTACCATTATGTATGTGTCATTTTGGAGAACTTATTTTCTGTTCCCTCTCCTCACTCCTCCTTCTTTCCCTTTTTCTTTTCTATTTCCTTCTTCTCCTTTCAGTTTTATTTTTACATTGTTGTTGTATGCTTTGATCTCAACATAGAACTTGGTGATTCAGAAGGAAAAACAAGCTCTCCTCCAAAGCCCTTCCCCCAGTAGTCCTCAATCATGTTGTAGACCTCAGACCTCATGTGAATTCCAAAGGGAGAGGTGAATGGATATTTTTAAACATCCCAATGTCTTTTACTTTCTAAAAATATCCCATCATGCTTTACTTTCATCTTTTGAAGTCCTTTGACACCTGCTAAAATTTGTTTGAATAATTATAGAATAAAAGCAGAGAAATCTGTATAAACTTTAAGAATTTTTGGTTCCCTTTTTTCCATCTTCTTTTCCTTTGGCTCTTTTCTTGTTAAGTCCTGGATTTGGGAATTGGATCCAATAGTTCCAGATTTGATTAAAGAATTCAATCATGTAGCCCCAGAGGACAAAAGGAAAAAAAATGAGTTCAAATATCCACAGCCTTGAGCTGGTTGTGGAACCGTGCCTTATTTAAGGCTAACTGCCAAAATTATGGAGTGTATCTTTTGAGCGAATACTCCTGATTTTTTTCTCACCAAATGTGCACAGGTCTAATGTCTGATTAGTCAGAAGGATGAGAAGGATGTGGCCTCTGCCTTAGTAAGGGAGGCAGAAAAATCGTGTCTGTGGAGCTCCAGAAAGCTCTGCCTGCAAACAAATCAGAAGACGAGCACGGAATATTTGTGGTTGTACCTTGCAAGCTAAAAGAGAACTGAGAGTCTCTCCTTTCTTAGAACTTGCCAATTGGGAATGTGTGAGTTATACAAGTAGTAACCCAGCAAGCCTTTGCTAATATGCACATCTTACAAGGAAAACTGGGTGTTCTCCTCTAGCAGAATGATGAGAATTAAATAAGAAGGTTCTGGATGTCTCGGGGTTCGCTAACTACTTGGCTTTTAGTGATATTTGGAGTTATCTTTTTTTAAAATATTATTTTGTATATATTACAATTTATTCACTTTGTATCCCAGCTGTAGCCCCACCCATGTCCCCTCCCAATACCGCTCTCCTTCCCTCCCTCATCTGCTCCCATGTCCCTTCCTCAGTCTACTGCTAGGGGAGGACCTCCTCCCCTTCCATCTGACCCTAGCCTATAGGGTCTCAGTAGGACTTTCTCTGTGGCCTGGTCAGGCTGCTCCCCCCTCAGGGGAAAGTGATCAAAGAGCCAGCCACTGAGTTCATGTCAGAGATAGCCCCTTCTCACCTTATTAGGGAGGCCATTTGGAGACTGAGCTGCTGCCATGGGCTACCTCTGTGAGGGATTCTAGGTTTTCTCTATGCATGGTCCTTGGTTAGAGTGTCAGTCTCAGAAAAGACCGCTGTGCCCAGATATTTTGGTACTGTTGCTCTCCTTGTGGAGCTCCTGTCTCCTCCAGGTCTTTCTATTTCCTGTACTTTCATAAGATTCCCTGCACTCTGCCCAAAGTTTGGCTATGAGTCTCAGCATCAGCTTTAATACCCTGCTGGGAAGATTCTTTCAGAGGCCCTCTGTGGTAGGCTCCTGTCTTGTTCCTTATTTTCACCTTCTTCCGATGTCTATCCCACTTGCCTTTCTGAATGAAGATTGAGCCATCTTAAGTTCTTACCTCTTACTGGCAGTGCTTGGAGCCTGAGAGCCAATTACTGACCTGGGACTTTACCATTTAAAACAAAGGCCTTGGAGACTTATACAAAGTTTATTTAGTTGAATCTCTTTGTCCACCGATTCCATTTCCATGGATTTGCCTAACACAAATGGAAACTATCTGAAAAACATTGCATTTGTTCTAAATATGTACAAATATCATTTTCTTGTCAGTATTCATTCAAAAATACAATATTTAGGTGACTCAAAGTACATAGAAATATTATTTAGACAGTATGCATAGCACCATTTTTATACAATAAACTGGAGTATCTGAATTTTGGTATAAGTGGGCCACCCTGGATTCAACTCCCAAGAATTCGAAGGGATCCCACACTTATTACTTTATTTCAGTCTCCAAATAGGTTTGGAAATCATTATAACAAATTTCTTAAGGCATGATTTGGAATAGCCAGCATTACTAGTTTATGCATATACTTCAGTAAGAATTGATATATTTATCTAATGTCAGAGCAAACACCACAGTAAAGATATAGAACACTTCTTTTCCCTTTCAAGACTTTTTTTGTCATTTTTCATCTGTGCTCTCAAGTGGCCAATAACCTACAATTTACTAATTCATTTACTTACTCTAGAATTCCATATGACCAGATGAGTTGAATTGTGCCTACCTTCTTTCACTCAGACTATTCACACAAGTATAACACAACTGCAGAGGTCTACAATAACACACTATCCTCTGGGAGACCATTCATATGCCTGTCTTTAATAGTTGGACAAATCCAACATCCCCATGACTTCCTCATGTTTTCGTTGACTATGTGGAAAGCTGGTCAGTAGGGGTGATTTCATTGTAGCTACACACTCCACCCAGGGGACTGAATGGCTCATTAATGTTCAGTGTCTAGGTGTTTATGCAAATCTGTTCTCTGCAGATCCATGCTGATGGGGCTGTACCCTCCCACATCTGGAACCATCATCATAAATGGCAAGAACCTGCAGACAGATTTGTCTAAGGTCAGAGAGGAGCTTGGGGTGTGTCCACAGCAGGATGTTCTCCTGGACAACCTCACTGTGCGGGAACACCTAATGCTCTTTGGCTCAATCAAAGCACCTTGGTGGACCAAGAAGGAACTACAACAGCAAGTCAACAAGTTAGTAAACAGTTTTCTATTCCCCCTTCCTGCCTTTGGCCAGTCATGCAGGTGAAGAACACAGAGATATTTCATCATATCATCTATATGCATGTATATGAGAAAAAAATGGTGGATGGTTCTTATACATAGAAGTATGGTAGAACCAATAGCAGTGGGGATCTTAGAGAGGCTTTTCTTGAAAAGAACTATATTTGTTTGGATTGTCTCTGAAATGGGGAAGAACTGAGTTAGCTCGGAAAGTGTGTCTAGGCAGGAGGTACAAGTTTTGTGTATTGGAATAAAGGGAGGTTATATCCGTCCTGAATGGGGAATGAGCAAAATGCAAAGGAAGGCTTGGAAACAGATCAAAAGAACTGTGTTTGGCATGCTGAGGAACAACAAATTTACCAGGCCTCTAAGTGTGAATGAGCTGAGGACTGTCATGGGCTTGAGGTCTGGAAGGTAGGTCTCTTCACATCGCAGCAGCAGATGCACAGAGAAGCAGCAGCACTCCCGCTGTTCGCCTCCCAATGGAAGCACAGAAAGACTGATAACAAAGCTAGAATAACAGACACAAAAGCAGAAACAGCAGAAATAGCATTATTCTTGTCTCCCAAAGATTGGGGAATAGAATGATTGTGGACACTGGTGGAAAGAGGAGCACTTAGGAGACTAAGGAGAAGGCAGGGGAAGACTTGTTCTGCAGCAATGAACAGATCGGGGCTGAGGGAGGAGTAGGTCAGTGGGGGCTCCCAAGAAGCTTCTGGAAATGGAGAATATGCTGTAGTCCCATTTGAAATTATCATCCTAGAGCAATATAGAGACTCTTGACAATTTGCTGACATGGCAGTTCATCCTCAGAGATGAACAACTCATACGGGGAAGTAAAGGTCTGCCCTACGACTCTTACAAGCCAAGTGCACTTGGATGCCTTTATGATGGAGGAACAACAGCATGTAGGAACAGTGGCTTCTAGAGTGGTAAGACTGTCTGGAGAGGTAAGGAAGGGTTTTCTAGGCCATTTTAGTGCAACTGCCTTGACTACAGCATACCCAGCCTTGTGGACATTCTGATGGCCTGAGAAGTGAAACTTATTTGTTATCAAGTATGATTGATGGGTCTAATGAATAGGTAGCTTTAAACCAGTATGTTTTTTTAGCATCCTTTAGTAGAGATCTTAAGGGCCTGAGGGAATCCTGGATCCTTATGGAAGCATCCTCTGAAGCATGATTCTTTCAAGAGTCTTAACTGAGCAGAGTTGTCTGGGCGTACACACAAGATCTAGATGGTTGGGGCTGGGCAGTGTTGAGGTCTTTGTTTTGTTAGAAGTAAAACAAGATAAATCACACAGCCAGAATGGGGAATTCACAAATGTCTCAGGGGCCAAGCATCAAGGGAAGGCCTGGTGCAGCTCCACATGACAGTCTGTTAGTGCAAAGTTTCAGTGTAAAGTGACAGCGCTTCAGAGGAAGGCACCGCTTCACAAGTTTCCCTTGCTCTTGGAAGAGATTGGTATTTATGTAATTTTAACTTGTGATAACTGCCTGTGTTTAGACACCAGTTATGACAAGGGCATATGTAAAACAAATCAAATGTCCCCTTGGACAGATGCTCACTTTCTGAGGGTCAAATGCACATCAAATTCAAACTCATGGAAACAATTCCCAAGGGACAGGAGCCCTTATGGAAAGTGGCATATGGCACCACAAAATTTGTTTAAATGCTTCTTTCTCTAGTTCCTTCTCCCTCAAAATTCACCCTATTGACATTTTCTCTGATGTAAAGTATTATTCTATGTATACCTTATAATAAATTTTCAGAATGAATGATAGCATAAATAATATAAATAAAATTATCTCTTGAAGATACAAAGAAAATGCTTACTTTGGACTACTTAAAACCATCTCAAATCTGAGTTAGTATTCAATATGAAATATTATGTTTTGTATGGATTTCATATATAGTAGATAGCCAATTGGCAGCATAAAACATAATTCATAGGTCATTTGTTTCAATTAAATTTTCTTTTGTATACTTTTAGTTACACAAAATAATTGTTTAATTATGACATTTTCATACATGAACATTGTACTTTGCTCACCCTCACACTTTTGCTCTTTACTATCCCCTCCCTCTCTTGTTTATACTCTTATGCCCCTACTATAGTAACTGCGTTGCTTTAATGTCAAGCATATGTGCATATATATTTAAACCTAGTGTCTACATACTTAGTGTGAAAATTGTGTATTTGTTGAGCCATAGTAAACTCCACTGTGTTTGTGACTAGGGGCTTAAATCAAGCTCCTGACAGTGTTACATAGGCTTCATTTTCTTATTTGAGTGCCAGGCAACCTTTAACAGTTATCAATTCACAGCATGTTACCTAGCAACAAAGCCAATTTATACAAAACCAATCAGAATGAGATCATGTTTTAGGACAGTAGTTCTCAATTAGAGGGAGGAAAACCTGAAAACATCTGATTTGGAGCCAACATACTTCTAATTAGAGTTGTGTAACACAGTTTGTTTTCCTTAAGGTCTGAATTCATTAGCATGTGAGTTCAAGGGAGGTAGCAGATCTTGTAGAATCTGTGGAGTAAACACTTGTCAAGAGGCAGATAATGGTTGTTTTGTTTCTTCCTTGGTCTAAGGAAGACAAGAGTAGCCAAGGGGGACCATCTTTGGACCTGGGATCATTTAGAAGCTGTTGTATTGCTACCACATGGTATTACAGTAGACATTATAGAACTCAGGTTATGGACAGGTTATCTTAATGTAAAATGAGATTAGTATGTGAAAGCAGAGTAGAGAGAGAAATGATGGATTGAGCCATATCTATAATAACCCAATGATGGTGTTTGATGAGGAAGAAGCAGCCAAAAGAGTGTGGACCAGAGAAGGATAATGACCAGGGTGTGAACCTGGCCTCTTAAGGAAGATGGAAGGGCTCAGTGTCTCAAGTCTGTACAAGGTTAAGTAAAATGAAGCCTGATAACTGACCTTTGCTTTACTACACTGACACCACCATTAGTGACATTCAAAGAGAGATTTTGGGGATAGAAATTTTTCTAGGGTTAATTAAGGAAGATGGAAATACTATATTTACTCAGCCTCTTTTTTTTAAAACATGAGCAGAGAACTAGAATGATGCTGTATTGGGCAAGTGAAGTTACAGGATGGTGTGAAGGCAGGAATTGTAGCATCAGGTCTGCCTATTGCTACTGATAGTGGTCCAATACAGAATGAATGATTGGATGAGCTAAAGAGGAGACTGCTCGATGGAACGGTGCTGGTTACAGGATAGCTAAGGGACCTTGCAGGAAAGTTAAAGATCGTCTCTCAAGAGAGCATGGTTGGTGTGGCACACAATGTAGTGGGAGGCAAGCAGAGTGTCTGGAACCTTTGTTGACTCTCAGCATTATTTTAGAGTTAAAAGTGCATAAGATTGACTTGTTACCCATACCTGTAATCTCATATTTGAAAGGTGGAGGCTGGAGGATAAGGAGCTCAAAGTCTCTGTTGTGTAGTAAGTTCAGAATCAGCCTGGGCCACTTGAGAACCCCTCTCTTATATACATATGTAGATGAAGATTGAGATAGAGATGCAGATACAGATATGGGTTTGAGCAGAAGTACCCTGCACAAGTGAACAATGATGCTTCTAGGAGCCATAAGCAATTAAAAAAAAAACTCCGAGTGCCTGGTGTGGGAATGCCTTCCTATGATTTATATGTTTGAGATACACCAGAGGTCCCTAAAACAATCACTATTGCTATTGCTCACAAGAGCTAGATGGAAAGACCCAGTCTTTGAAGACACCACATTATTTGGTTTCAGGACATAGAGAAATGAAGTTGGAACTGAAATCTTCCAGCCTCCTGACTAGCTTTGACATTGCTGGAAAGTGCAGTGCAAATTGCTTGGGAAGAACAGTTATCACTAATCTTACTTAGCTGTGAAACTTGAGAGCTACAATACCAACTTTACAAGCAAGCCGTGACTATTAGTGCAATCATAGCATGATGGCTATGAGGGTAACCAACCACTTTCTGCTTGGAATTGAGGTCTACTCTACAGGAGGGAATTTTTGCCTGAGACTGGAAACTGGAAACCTTGTCAAGGGCCCATGGCCAGGGAGGCCATAGACCCTATAAGAAAATTTTATACTGTTGTTTATGAAATTGATGTAGTGTCAAACTAGTGCTGGTCTCAGCTTTGGGCAGAAAAGCCTTTGTTTTCAGTGGGCCTGGGCAATGCAGCGACTCATAACTGACCAACATTCTGAGCATAAGTGACTGTTGAGTGTTCATTTCTAAGTGGGATGTCTCTCATCTCCTCCAGAGTAAAGGAACATTGGAAAAAAAAGGAAGCAGGGAGAATGTAAGAGGTAGAAGATAAGGAAGAGGGCTCTGAAACGCTGTCATCTACATATGGCATTGCCATTGTACTCAGAGCAGCTGTGCTTACCTGCCTGAGTCTTACCTAAAGGAGGCCTGTCACCATTATCTCATGAATGTGGGAGGGGTTCATGAGGCCCCACTCTTCCCCAAGGACATCGAGGAAATTAATGGTTGCTAAAGAAGGGAGTGTTACCTTTTTCAGTGACCTAGCTACTGCTAAGGAGCCCACATTCTGGCAATGACACCCGCTCTCACTCATGCTTATGCAGGCCCTCCTAATTAAACTTGGTAGACCTAAAAAAAAAATCCCAAAGCAAAATTACAAAACAAACAAAGGCAAACCAGACAAACAAATAAGGAACAAACAAAAAGGCAAAACATGAAGATAGGAGGGAACTTTCTGGAAGAAGGCATTCAATGGGGGATAAAGAGGGGGAAATGGTGTATGAAAACAAACAAAATACATTTGTGTATGCATAGACTGTCAAAAATAATAAAAACAAGGAATGTAAGCAAAAAGTGATTTTGATGATAACCATGGGCTTCAAGGTAAGGGGAAAAGGCTTTAAGGGAATGAAAGACAATGGAAAATTGATTTTTCTCTAGTGAAAAGATCACAGGGTATAAAGCTGAAATATAGATGTAGTCAGTAAAGGATCCAGAGAATTGAGATTCTGGAGGCAGGGCTGTGTGTTTGATTGAGAGTAAATGCCATTAGCAGAGGTAAAGAGGCGCTATTGCCATGTTGGATACTGAATTCCCAAGAATCCTAAGAAAGTAAACCTAAGAGCAGGACAGTCTAAGAACACATCCAGGATGGGAATATGACAGTAATATTGGTAACAGTGACAGTCCATAGTTACCCTTTGCTTCAAGGATGGCAATTTTAGAGAAAATTGGGAAAGACATTTTTAAGGTCATGATGAGTCACCTGCCCTACATCTAGACCTCGATAGAAGATTTATGATGACAGTCTTGACTCAAGCCCGTTTCTCCCATCTTATCCGGAGTGGGAGATTATGTGGCCTCCCCTTTTACTGCAAGAATAGGATTTTGTTGTTTCTTGCATATGCTGTTAATTTCCTCGCACGTCCTGGCAACTGCTTTACAACTTTCTTTGGAACATATCACTCACACATCACCACCTTGCCAAATCTCACTGTCCATCTGGACACCTCCTTCTGCTATTTCCTTTTGAGTCAGAGGGCATTCCCGCAGAACCTGGGACTTAGCTTCTTTATAGTTTATTGTAATTTCTTATCTGGCTTTCCCACCTGGCTGTGTTTCTTGAATCACAGACAAAATTTGATTTATTTCTCTTCTCCTAGTAGGTAACCAGTGCCATCCATTGGAAGGGTTCAATAAGCTTTTGCTGTATAAATGAATGAATAATCGAGAAGTTTCCAAACACTTTTTTTGTACATAATTGGGACTTGATATGAGAAAAAAAGTCTCCTTTTTTGTGCTGCTTAATGATATTCTTATTAGGAACATTTTCTGACCAGTTTTTAATAAGAAATAAGAAATTTAAATTCATAGAAAGTATTCATTTTCTTTTGATTAGTAAAACCTCCATAATTAGAAATGTACTAACCTTTAGTGATCTTGAACTTTAAAATCAAAGGGGGAAAACACCCACAAATAATAACACTTGGGCAGTGTTTGCAAATGGTTTCTTTTTTCTGATATTTATGTCTGCTCTAAGCATGTGAGCAGCCCTAAAGCCAGCAGGCTGGGAATGACTAGGTTTTGCCATAGATTTCTACTCCACTCCCAGAGGCAGATTTTCATACACTGTCCTCAGCCAGTACCTAAGAGCCATCAGTCCTTGCAATGTGGGAGAGTCAAGTCCCTTGACTCCACTGACATTAGCTGGTATTGTATTCATTAATTTAAATAGCAGGGTCACAGTCATCAACAGGATCGATCCACATGTGTTTCTAGGAATGCAGACATGTGATACAGGGCCTAAGCACAGTCCATACAAGAGGCAAACAGGAAGCACATGCAAGTTTGCAAGCATTTGAGAGTTTTCTTTTTTAAATTTGTTTCTTGTCTATCTTCTTTGCTGACTCATTTGTCATTAATATACCCTTAAATAGGATAAATGTGCTCATGTTCTTCATTGTGTTAAATAGTCCATGTGGAAAGGTTTTGGAACACAACAGAGTCCACGGATTTGCTGAAATGAAGCGTCCCTTCTCCTTCCTGCCAGGATCTTCTAAACCATGGCTATACCTAAACAACAGTCAGGATGAGATTTAGCAAGCAGGAGGTAGTCTCTGAGTCTTAGATTAAACTCAAAGTATCTTGGCTCTTCCCTGAAAAATAGACAGCGAGAAGCTGATTTGAGCACTCTCTGTGTGTCAGGCAGAAAAGACAAGAAAGAATGAAACTGGCAAGAAAATTTTCCTTATTCATCACACAACAAAGTCCTTGCCATTCACTCACTACTTTTCTAGAAAAGTGGAAGCATCCCAGGAGCATTCAAGTATTCTTGAAGCTCAGCTGTGTTGAGCCCTGTGGTTCTCCTACCCCTGTCTAGCAGCCTTCTCCCTTGCTGCAGTCATAGGCGGTCAGGAACTGTTGAGCAGACTTGTTACTCACTGGGAGGAGCTCCCCTCTCACTGGCTAGGGAAGATGTACATGGAAAGACTTTAAATAATGACAGTAACTAATTCTTGTATGGCCTTTAAAGCAGGGTGGTGTTGGAACTATATGAGAAAATAGGAGGAGCTCCTAATAAGACAAAGTTTGCTGGCCAACTACTGAGCATGGATTACTCCATGGGAGAACAGATTTTTTTTTCCTCTCCCAGCAGCTATCAATTGCAAATAACTTCTTGGTTAAGGCTGGGACTGTGTGTCCATGCCACCTTCTCCATGCTGAGATTTTGTCTGGCTTGAACTTGTTAGGTGCATTTTGACATAGTCTCTGTAAGTTCATATGTGTATCAGCCCTGCTGGGTCTGCAGGGCATTGCTTCCTTGGAGTTGTCTATTTCCTCTGGCTCTTAAAAGTTTTTTACTCTCTCTTTTGAATAGATCCCTAAGTTTTGAAGGATGGAGTTGACATCCTGTTTAACAAGGAGTATTCCTAAGTCTCTTATTCAGTTCACATTGTCTAGCACAAAATAAACTCTGTTTTTGTATGTCTTTTTTTTTTTTTTGGTTTGTCTGTTTTGTTTTGCTTTGCTGTTTTTTATTGAATTTTTTTGTTTGTCTTTTTTTAGAGAGAGGGAAAACATGAAGTTGATTGGTAGGAAGGTAGGGATGATCTGGGAGGAATTGAGGGAGGAGAAGGAATATGATCAAAATATATGAAAAATGTTTAAAGAAACCAGTGAATAAAAAACCTGTATTTTTTTTTTTTTGCCAGTTTTCTGAAATTTAGAACTTTCAAGACTGAAAAACAACTGGAGACTTATTCTAATGTTCGTGATTTCCACTTGGCACTGGGCATCATTACAAATCCGTGATTATGTAGGTGCTAAGATGGGGCCATAAAAAATTCACAGTGGGCTAGAGTTAAAGTCCTCTGGTGAACCCAGGGGCTTTGCTCTGATATTTCACTGTTCTCCATATTGTATTAGAAGAATGCAGAGCCCTTTTTTTTTTTTTTTGCAAGATGCCTGAACGCAAAGAAGAGAGATACTTCTCTAGAGAATTGACCAAGTTCTTTCTACACACAGTGCTTGGAAAATGCCATGACTAACATCGTGCTTTAGCCAATGACATGGTGTCATCTGCCCTTTTATAAGCACAGTGCCACAGTACCTAGTGTGTATCCTAGTATACCGATTTTTTCTCATTTATTTATTTTGTTCACTGTATATCCTTGTAGTTCCTCCCTCCTCCTCTCCTTCCAGTCCTACCTTCTCTTCCTTCCACTCCTCTTTTTCTTTATTCTCAGAAAAGGGGATCTCCCTTTCCCATTCACCCCCGCTCATCAAGTTGTATCAGGACTGAATGTGCCCTCTTTCCCTGTAGCCTGTCAAGGCAGTCCCACCAGGGGAAAGTGATCTAAAAGCTAACAAGTGCTAACTGCTCCAATGCAGTCCCCATTTCTCTTATTAGAGGACCCACTTGAAGCCTAAGCTGCCTGTCTGCTACATCTTTGTAGGAGGCCTAGGTCCAGTTTGTGCATGGGCCTTGGTTGATGATTCAGTCTCAGCAAACCCCTCTGGGCTGTGGTTAGATGACTCTGTTGTGTTGTTTTGTTTGTTTGTTTGTTTTAGCTCCTGTCACTTCTGAGTCCTCTCTTTCCTCCCACTATTCCTCAAGACTCCCTGCTCATCGACCAATGTTTGTCTGCGACTCTCAGTATGGTTTAAAGAGACCTCAGGCACTTTAATTGATTGTACATGACATGATACCCAGCGCAAAGCTTTTTCGTGTTTGGGGAGAAGAATGAGGGCTCTGTTGTTGTTCCAGGACTCTTGATGAAGTAGAGCTAACTCAGCATCAGCACAAACCAGCTCGGGTTCTGTCCGGAGGCATGAAGAGGAAGCTCTCCATTGGCATTGCCTTCATGGGCATGTCAAAGACAGTGGTTCTGGATGAGCCAAGCAGTGGGGTGGACCCTTGCTCCCGTCGCAGTCTCTGGGACATCCTCCTCAAGTACCGGGAAGGTAGGTGGTGAGACTCATTCCATTTTGTCTTTCCACAATGCTATGCTTGGGAAAAGATTGCCTATTGTATGCATGAAACATGTCATACTACAATGAGGATGCATGCTGTTGTTTCAGAACAAGTAAAATATTGTAATATTTTATGATACATTTGCTTACTAATGCATTTATAATACTTACAATAGCTACTTTGTGTTTGATCTCTTTACTCAATATTAGCAATTATACTATCAATGAACTAAAGTTACAGATGATGTCATTTGAAATTGGTTTTGCTTAAATTACGTTTCATTTTATAGACATGAAAAATGACAGGATGCAATTAGAGGTCATCAAAGACAAACTTTCCTGAGTCCATTAGCTTTCCCCTGCTGTGACAGACAATTAACTTAGAAGAGTAAAAGCCTGTTTGGGCTCATGGTTTCAAACCTTCCAGGAAATTAGTGGTTAGTCCTCATTTCAGTTTGCTTTTCTTTTACTGGGATAAAACACACTGACCAAAGGCAACCTGGGAAAGAAAGGTTTTATTTTATCATATACTTACAGGTCATAATCTATCACTGAAGGAAGTCAGAGCAGGAACTCAAGGCAGGAAACTGCAGGCAGAAAACTGAAGTCAAGAAACTGGAAGCAGGAAACATCTGGAGTCAGGGACTGGAAGCAGGAACCATGGACTAACATGGTTTGCTGACTCACTGTCTAGGTTACTTCCTGTCTTTCTCTTTTATTCAGCTCAGGCTCACCTGCTTAGGGATGGCTCAGGTGGCCAGAGTGGCTGAACCTGCCCACATCAATCATTGATCAAAACAATATCTCACAAACATGCTCCACAGCCCAGCCTAATATAAGTGATGCCTGAATTGAGGTTTCTTCTACCAAAAGACTCTAGGCTATTCAAGTTGACTAATAATGCTTATCACAGCAGTTCTTTTACTTTGGACCTTTGGTGGTACATTATATTAAGTAGATGGGGTAAGATGATTACCTCATAATAGCTAGAAGCACAGACAGACCTAGGAAGAACATGCTCCAAGAGCCTAACTTCCTTCTACAAACCCCAATATACAGAAGGTCCTATCACTTTCTATTAGCATGTCAGGCTGGCAAATAGGCCCGTACTATACAGACCTTTGGGGGCTTTCAGCTAAATGATAGCCCCTTCTATTATACAAGGAAGGTGAGCATGGTGAGATGGACATCTTATTGTCTCACATCTCTAGAGAAAGCTGGATAAAAAAGAAGGAAGCATGTCTCTGGCTTAGCGGCCACATGTTATTGCTCATTTACTATTACAAGCATTGGCTAGACAACTGCTGCAGTAAAACTGTAGTAAAAAAAATCTGTTTTTCTACTGCAGGCAGGTAGGATGCATTGCAATAGGCACTTTTACATAGAAATCTCCTTTTGGCAAAACGTGGGGAATAGTGAAGCACATCTCAGTCCTGATGAAGGACTACCAACATGTCTGAAGCAAGATTAAACACAATCTTATAAAATGTTTGCCTCCCCCCGCCCCCATTTACTTTCCAAGCATGCAACTTTACTGTTGCTTGATTTAGAACTCCAACTTCCCTGGGGGTAGATCAGGATTTGCTATAGAAGAAAACCATGCGGGGAAAAACAATCCAGAACCTGTCCTTTTCTTCAGCACATGGGCAACAATTCTGTTCCTTCTCTCCCACAATTCTGAGGAATTACAGAAGGAGAACACAGAGTGAGAAGCTGGGAAACGGAGTCGGAGTCCGCAAATAGAGCTTTGCTGTCCCATGTGTTCTTGGCTTGAGTTGGGCAGCTGCATGGGAAGAATTTGGGGCCAGTCTACAGAGCTGGCTTGAGGCCAGAATGCTTAGTAAAAGTCTGGGCCCCAGAAAAGCATCAGGGACTGCTGTGCGCATACTTACCAGACCCTCCGCGGCAATGCTGAGAGAGAGCCAGAGCCTGTGAGAGATGCCGCCCTTGAAGCTGTCTTACTGGAGGTCAGGACAGGTTTTGTGGTCTGCAGCCAGAATTCCTCAGCTAAGTTGGAACCATGGAATCTGAAGCACTCTGGTCTGACTCCTCTAGTGAGTTCGTGTCCAAGCTACAAATGATGGGGGTAAGAGGACAGTGCCCATTGGTCTCCATAGTCACACACAGACCAAAAAGAGATTAGACATTCTTCACCTCTAATCTTAACTGTCCCTTCATCCTCTTTGCTCTACTTATCTGTATGCCCATTGGAGAGAGCAGAAGAAGGGTCTGGAATGAGAAAATGTGAAGCTCTGATGAAACACATGGGCTGCAGTTTATGGGCACTGATTAAAATTTGAGATTGGATTCCCGGCTATCCTGCTACTTTGAGTGGGGATGATAAAGAAGATGGATGAGGGTTAGATAAATGGATTATCATGCCTTACTCCCATGGGTTGTACAAATTAAACAGGACAATCCCACTCCTATTGTTTGATTTAAAAATCATAGAGTTACTTTTGATGTATTTTTAATTACATTTTAATGATTCATGCTGTTTTCGTTCAAAAATGTTATTCTTTGAAAAATTTGAACATGTATATAATGTGTTTTCAGTAGAGCCATATCCCACTGTCTCTCTCCAATTCTCCCTACTCCACTAACACACTGTACTTCCAATTTTAAAAATTAACTCTGCTTGAATATCATTGAGAAGAAGAAATAGAATAATCATGATGAGTGGGAGGGGGCTGGATCAGGGAAGGGCTAGGGATAGGAAGAGGAGGGACCAGAAGGAGGAAGGACAGAGTACTGTTGGAGACAACTGGAAAGGCAGAGCAGAGGGCCATCTCTGGGACAAACTAGAAACCTATGGCAATAGAAAAACCCAGGAATCTATGAGGATGACGCCTACCAGTGAAGGATATGGAGCCATCTCCTGTAACCAGACAATGGAGGGATTGGGACACCAATGCAACCACAAAAGCTTCGACCTACAATTTGTCCTGCCTACAAGATGTGCAGGGGCAGGGGCCCAGGATAAACACATCAAAGAGGCTGCACCCAGCAACTGGTGGAAACAGATGCAGAGACCTGCAGACAAACATTAGGTGGAGCCTGGGCAATACTGTGGAAGCGGAAGAGAGAGGATTATAGAAGTCAGAGGAGTCAAGGACACCACAAGAAAACTTACAAGTCAACTAACTTGGACAGATACTCACAGAACCACCAACAAGAGAGCATGCATGGAACTAACCTAGGTCCTCTGCACATATGTGACAGTTGTAGCTTGATCTTCATGTGGGACTCCTCATGGCAGGAACAGAGACTGTCTTTAACTCTGTTGCCTGATTTTGGGACCCGTTTCCCTAACTGCATTGCCTTGTCTAATAGCTTCAATTGGAGAAGATACACCTAGTCTTTCTGCATCTTGATAGGCCAAGGCTGGTTAACATTCACTGGAGGCCTCTCTTTTCCTGGAAAGAACGGGAAAAGGGGTGGATTGGGGGAATGGAGAGGCTGGTGGAAGGACTGGGAAGAGTGGAGGTAGGTGAAATCATGGTCGGTATGTAAAGAAATACATTAATTAATTATTTAGAAAGTAGCTCACTGAGCCCAGTTAGTGCTATACATATATGTATGAGTGTGGTGTCATCTACTGGGACATAGACCAGTTTACTGTTACTCACTCCTTCCCCGGCCCCAAAGAAAAAGACTATCTTACCCTCAAGAACCTTCAGCTACAAATAGTTCTTTAGGAATCCCTTCTCTCTCTATTCTGGAAACTGTTTTTAATTTTTGAGAATTCCATACATGCACATAATGAAATATTTTATGTACCTCCACTTTCCACTTCCAACTTCTCTCATATACTCCCCAACATGCCGCCTTCCAACTTCATGTCTTTTTGTTTGTTTATTTGTTTATGATACATTAAGTCCAGTTAGAGCTGCCCTTAAGTATAAGGGGGTGGAGCCATCTACCAGGGCAGAGAAGACCTAGCACTGGCCACATCCTCAAGAAAGAGCTGTCATGATATTGTGCAGGTAGCCACACTGCCATGGGTTCATATGCATAACATTCATGTCATGTCCAAGGGATGGCATTTCACAGCTTTCTTCCCCATCCTCCAGAATTCCCTTCTTGAATGTTTAGCTGATAGAATGTTTAAAGTTTAAATAATCAGAATAGACAGATGCCATGCAAGTCTGAGAAAAAGAAAGTCCTCATTAAACTCTGCTGTTACACCCTTTTTGTTTGACGATGATTATTCTCATCTTTGGAAGACTCCTTTGGAACTGTTGTTATACTGATTGAAGTGCAGAATTAATAGTCTGTAAGAAGATTAGCTAGACAGTAGTAAGAGGAAAACATGTCTTCGAAAATGAAAATGTATAGCCATTTCTATAAACAGCCTTAAAGTTTCTGGCAACTGGCACAGCTTTTAGAAAGATTTAAGACCGTGTGAAAGCAAATGTTATCTGCTGAGTAGAGAAGGGATTTTCTATCAGAACACTGTGCACTAGTGCTCAGCCTATTGGGAATCTCGTGTGTGCTTCTTGCTATTTGGTGGACAATGTGAGTTTTTTATTTATCTTTATCAGCCCTGGTGCCAGCACGTCAGTGTCTCTCACAGAAAGATCAATAATGAGGCAGAGACACCAGAGCAAAGCTAGCACATCAAAAGCAAATGGCCAGACCAGGTTTCCGACTAGCTGTGCATTTCCTTTGTGAGGTTGCAGAGATGGCTAAGCTCCTCTAAGTTTCCATGTTCTCTGTCACAAAAGGAGACTGTCTTACTATCTCATAGGAATCACTCTCTCTCTTTCAACATTAGGCCTTAAATTTTATTTTTAATATTAATAAAACATATTAATATTGTTTTATTGATTATTTGAAAATTTCACATAACTTACCCTGATCACATTAGCTTGCCAGCCTTCCCAGGTCCGCCCCTACCATTGTGACCTTACCTAAAACAAACAGACAAACAAATGAGTCCAATTTTATTGCTCATATACTACTGGAACATGATCAAACTCCCAGTGGACAGCTCTTAAAGAATACGGATTTCCTTGGTTTTTTAGTTTAATCACTAAGTAATATTCCATTGTGTATATGTACCATAATTTCTGTATCCTCAACTGAGGGGCATCTGGGCTGTTTCCAGCTTCTGGCTATTACAAATAAAGCTGCTACAAACATGTTTGAGCAAATGTCTCTGTTGTATACTTGAGCGTCTTTTGGATATATGCCTAGCAGTGATATAGCTGTTACTCAGCGATAAAAAACAAGGAAATCATGAAATTTGCAGGTAAATGGTGGGAACTGGAAAAGATCATCCGGAGTGAGGTATCCCAGAAGCACAAAAGACACACAGGGTATATACTCACTCATAAGTGGATACTAGACATATAATATAGGATAATCACACTAAAATCTGTATACCTAAGTAAGCTAATCAGGAAGGAAGACTGGCTAAGATGCTCAATCCCCATTCAGAAAGGCAAAGAGGATGGACATTGGAGGAAGGAGAAAACAGGGAACAGGACAGGAGCCTACCACAGAGGGACTCTGAAAGGCTCTATTCTGCAGGGTATCGAGGCAGATGTTGAGACTCATAGCCAAACTTTGGGCAGAGTACAGGGACACTTATGAAAGAAGTGGGAGATAGTAAGACCTGGAGAGGACAGAAGCTCCACAAGGACAGCAACAGATCCTAAAAGCCTGGGCACAGGGGTCTTTTCTGAGACTGATACTCCAACCAAGGACCATTCATGGAGATAACCTAGAACTCCTGCACAGATGTAGCCCATGGCAGTTCAGTGTCCAAGTAGGTTCCATAGTGATGGGAACAGGGACTTCTGTGACACGAACTGATTGGCCTCCTCTTTGATCACCTCTTCCTGAGAGGGGAGCAGCCTTACCAGGCCACAGAATAAGACAATGCAGCCACTCCTGGTGAGACCTGACAGACTAGGATCAGAAGGAAGGGGAGGAGTTCCTCCCTTTTCAGTGGACTGGGAGAGGGGCACAGGTAGGGAAGAAGGAGGGTGGAATTGGGAGGGGAGGAGGGAGGGGGTACAGGAGGGATACAAAGTGAATAAACTATAATTGATAAAAATAAAAAAAATAATTATAAAAAGAAAACTGAGTCCTTTCCTACCCTACCCCCCACCAGCAGCGGTCAACCATGAAGAGATACATACACTTCAGCATCCTTATCACAATGTTTAAGAGTTCTCTTCAATGACTTCCTGTATAAACTATTTCTTTTAGCGGGGGTGGGGGTGGAAGAAGAGGTTGTCACAGAAGCCTTCTATGTCTCTTGCTCTCAATTGTGAGTCTGCAGTCACCAATACCAAGGCAAAGGAAATTTCTGCAAGGTTTGCAAAAGCTCATTGCTCAGTTCTGGTGTGTGAACTCTCCAGAGATGAGAGAGTATCATGATTTTAAAAATACATGAGATGTGAATTCAGGGAATGCAGCTTTTGGGAAGAATGTCTGGATAAGGTAGGCTGCACCACCAGAATCAGAAAGGAAGATAAGGTAATGGGTTGGGA
Organism: Pachyuromys duprasi; assembly: GCA_028658305.1. Lineage (NCBI taxonomy): Eukaryota > Metazoa > Chordata > Mammalia > Rodentia > Muridae > Pachyuromys > Pachyuromys duprasi. Next base: position 3,187,457 of record CM053754.1, read on the forward strand.
GAATAGCCTTTGAGAGGAGAGCAGCATTTCAGGTTCCTGTAACATCTGCAAGGAGTCATCATAAATCAAGTATCTACGGCTATGAGCTAAGTTCTTTAGGAATTATTTACTTATCTTTCCCAGCTTTAGTAAAGTGGAGTTGACAATAAAAATTATAATATGACATGATGTTTGAGATTTGTATGCACAGAAAAAGGATTAAACAGAGCTAGATAATATGCCCATGACCTTAAAATGTATGTGTGTGTGTGTGTGTGTATAGTATTGAAGGACTAATCTCTCTGTAATTTTCACATGCTCCAAAGTCTTTATAGCCATTGTGTTGTGTAACGGGTCCTCAGAATCTACTGCCTTGCATAACTGAAGTTTTGTGTAATTTAGCCAGTGTCTCTCTGTTCCTCTTCCTGTTCTCTTAGCCTCTTACAATACTCTTTGCCTCTCATTTCTACTGAGACTCTGGAATCCGTGGACTTCTGTTTTAAAACTGTTGTATTGTATGGCTGTGCATCTGAACTACACGATAGCTCTAATCAAAGTAACTAATCTGCCTCTGTTGATCCAAGGTCAGGCAATGAGCACACTTTCTTAGTGTCCAGGAACAAGAAGACAAAGATATTGTCCATGGTCTTTGTAATCCATCTATAGCAAGAATTGGCATGGGGCACTCTACTCTATACTGTTTTTTGCACTACATTTTATTGTTTCTTTCTAGATGTATTCTAAAAGTCAATTAGAAGCCATATACTGTGGCTCAACTCCCAGCAATGATAGGGCTGAAACAAGAACATTTGCTGTGACTTTGATTGCCATCTGCAGACCAGCTTGGGCTACCAATTGAGATACAGACAAAAAAAAATCACCACCGCCACCAAAAACAAATAAAATCAAACCAAGCAATAATGAAAACAAACCCTAGGACCCAAGGAGAGAACAAAATAATTAAGACTGTTGGCTTTCTAATCCTTCTCCTTTATTGAAAAGCACAAAATTAGGAAGAATTAAAATCAAGTTTGTCATTCTCTATTTAAATTTTTTTCTTGCAACCAGAATCAAAGAATATGTTTATTCTTTTTGATGTAAGAGCAAAATGAGGCTCAATTTGATTCAATGGGAGAAAAGTTGCTAAAAGCAAAAACATCATCTCTTTACATAACTGAAATAACTTTCCCTACATACCTTTCGTTTCTCTGGCTTTTGCTCTCCCAAGGTAAACCGGAATCCTTTTTTTCTCCACAAGGAAGGGTAATGAATTCTTAAATTCATTATAGACACATGTGCGCTTAACACGCATTTCCGCAGAAGGAAGCCACAGTGCGAGAGTAGACGCAGCCACCTCTCCCCTTAGGCCCACAACTCAAATGGCTCCCACACTTGTCTCCTACATCCTTATGGTTCAAGGATTCTAAATGATTTCTAGGATGCAGTGTATGTTTTGGTGCTATTACATCTGAGCCCTAGAAAACAAAGATGCTGCGCTCAGGGCTTTTATTTCATATATATTTCTCTCTTCCTGCTTGGCAGTATCTCCTAAACGTAATGGAGGAGTTTGTGAAAGTAGCCGTGATAACCTTTTGGGAAACTCTAAAGAACAACTTTCAGAATCTCTAATTTTCAAAATAGTCTTGGCTAGGCTTTTACACAGCCCCATTTCAGTCTCCCCTGTTTAAAACACTGGTGATTCTCTTTAAATCCTGTTCCAGGCCACCATTCTTAAGACAGGGCCTCTGGTACCCTGGTTCTAATGAACCCTCTGCTTGGACCCAGGTCGCACAATCATCTTCACAACCCACCACCTGGATGAAGCTGAGATGCTCAGTGACCACGTGGCTGTTATCCAGCAGGGCAGGCTCAGATGCTATGCTCCTCCTGCAGGCCTAAAGGAGACCTATGGCCAAGGGCTCACCCTGACACTCACCAAACAAGTAAGAAGTGAAGCTCTTTTATTTCAGTGGGGGAAGCCCTGTCCCACCCATGTCACCCAAAACAATGCATGACACTTGTACAATAACTATGTCTAACTGTAGGCCTTTTTGTACAATATCCAGGATTCTAAATAACTCTTTTTAGATCTGAGCAGTGAGGGGTATCATTTGTGATTCCCAGGGTGCATTTGATCTTCTAGAAAAAAATAAGAGTGATCAGAGTGACCTGATAAGTACCAAGAGCAGCTGTCAGGAAGCATGATGGCTAAGGCATTCTAGAAATCATTTTGAAGTGATACTCTCTTGCCCTGTGTAGTGGCACATCAGTAGGGAGATGGAACAATTAGGGTCAAGACCTGAGAGATGAAACCTAAGTCACATCTGTAGGTACCACTGCTTACTGTCAGCCAGGACAAAAGCAGAGACCCCGGGGTTAGAATCCAGAAACTCACTATCCAGGTCTTCATGACTGTCTTATCCTTGGTGACCTTCAAAAAGTTTGCCCTTGAGTCCTTTGAGCCAAGTTCTCTTTGCCTTTTATCTAGTTGAGGTGATTGTGTCTCTATTTAAAGAGGGCCCCTTTCTCTTTAGCTAGGAATCCTAGTTCTCACTTTTGGAACACTCAAACCTATACTCTGCAATACAACTGCTAGGATTTGAGTCTCCATGATGATTCTTCTGGGAAGGAGAGCATTTCTCCATTACAGATCCCTGAAGGATATCTGCAGGGCATTTGGAACCAATATGGCCACGTGGGTCAAAAGTAAACTCACCAGGTTTATCACTGTGGATTTGTGTTTTACAAAATAAAAGGGGATTGGAAGATGGCTCAGCCGATAAAGTGTTTGTTTTTACAAACATGAGGCATTCAGTTAGATTCCCAGAACATACATTAAAATACCAGGTTTGATGACATGCAGCTGTAATCCCAGAGCTGAGAGGCCAAGACAGAAAACCCCCTGGTGCTTACTGGCCACTCAGTCTAGCCTGGTTAATGAGCTCCAGATTCAGTGAGATTTTTAAAGGAGACCGAAGTTTTCCTGAGAACGACTCTGGAAGTTGTCCTCTGGCTTCCACAGTGGTGCACATATGCCTGTATTAAAGAGAAAACAACAATATGTGACACATCTTCGAAAATGCTCCCTCCTGCCTAAATGCAGCCATCTATCCTTGTTTTGAAATAGAATTGTGAAACAATACATTTATGAGTGTAATTATTCAAGAAGTCAGTGTTCACATTGACCTTCCTTACTGCTTTTTTACCTATTTCTTTTTCTGTCAGCCCTCTCTCCTAGAAAGCCAGGAGCCCAAGGATCTGGCTTGTGTTACATCCCTGATACAGGTCTATATCCCACAAGCATTCCTCAAAGATAGCAGTGGAGGTGAGCTGACCTACACCATCCCCAAGGATGCAGGCAAGACCTGCTTCAAGGGGCTCTGCCAGGCCTTGGATCAGAACTTAAAGCCGCTGCAGCTGACAGGCTATGGGATCTCCGACACCACCTTGGAAGAGGTACATGCTTATAAATCCATAAATATACATTCATGGTTTATGGCTCCATGGCCAGTTCCATATTCAGAGAAACGTGGATGAATGGAGAGAGATGAAGGCCACTGTATGTATTTATTTATAATTTATTTTCAAGCCCTGATTAGGAGAATATATCAATTACTGTTGTTGTTGTGATTCAGTACCCATGATGAAAACAACTGAAGGGAAATGGATTTTGTTTTGATTTACAATCCCAGTAATTTTATACAATCTGTCGTGGAGGGGAAGTCATGGCAGGAATGTGAGGCTGCTGGTCATGTTGAATCCACAATCAGAAGTCAGAGAATCCCCTCATGTCTTCAGCCAGCATACTCCATGTTATTTACCCAGGACCCCCAAGCAAGAAACAGAGCAACTTCCTTTCAGTGTGGGTTCCTACTTCAGTAAACCTAATCGAGATAGTCTGCCATAAGCATTCACAGAGAATTATCTTCATAGTGGTTCCCAGATTGCATCATGTTGACACCTGAGATTAATTGTCACAGTCATGCATAGTGGAAGTCCAAACCAGAATTTAACGTACTCCATGGTGACTTCTATTTAAACAACCAGCATTCTGAATTTGAGACCTGAGGTGTGTTTGATCTGGAATCAGTAGATGACCAGTCAGTCTTCAGGAGTGGTGGTGCCTAGCTCCTCTCCGTGAACTTCTGTTTGGAAGCCATGGTCAAATAGTTGGTAAACACACAAGTGTCAGATGTGCTGCTATCTACTTGGCACTGAATGCTGGCCTGCCTGCTCCCTCTTTTAAGCTCCCTTTTTACTCTGATACCTGGTGTTGACAGTTTCAGGACTGAGCTGAGAACACCCACTACTCAGTGTAGTCTCATCACAGTGGCCAGCCAAGAGTTTTCTCCTATTTCTTTTGAAGGAAAACACTGGGCTCTTAAACCCAGTTGAAGGCAATTCTTATATGGGCTCCTAATATTAAGAGCTACTGTAAACGTTAATTGTACATTGCTGTTAGCTATAGAAAGTACTGCAGATTAAAAACTAACAGAAGGACAGAAAATAAAAGTTGAAATAAGCAAGAAGCATTGTCCTAACCTCTATAATATAATTTGCCAGTTTCAGGAATAATACTAGTGCTCAATCATTTTTTTTTCTCTTTTGTCTGCTTGTTTTTTCTTTTTTCTTTCTTTTGGTTGTTGTTAATAGCATTACAAATCTTAATCACATATTAGAAGGTTTGGAGGACTGCGAGAATTTAAATAGTCCATTTTCTAATTTAGAATGAGCATTAGAATGAGTTCAGGGGTAAAAGGAACAAAGCTGGGTGTGTGGTCCCAAATGCAAGGCAGCCCTTGAGAAATCACTCAGTGTAAATGTCTCCCTTCCTTGGCTGTAATAATATTAGTCTCTGTAATGGGATCCATAGTTAACTATGGCTAGTAAATGTAGTCAAGCGAATGAACACGTGTGTGTTTGGGGGTGGAGGGGGGGTGAGGGAGCAAGGGAAGAGAGAGAGGGGCTGAAAGGAGAAATCAGACTTAAATAATTTTATTATAGTAGCTTGTTAGAATTATTCTGCTTTGCTTTTATTATTAGTTGTTGCTGTTAATCTCTTAAGCCAGAATTTACCTTAGGCATGCCTTAGGGACAAAAATACAATTCATGTTCTGTATCTGTGGGTTTTAGGTAATTACAGGTTACAACTATTCAGAAATAACATCATGTCTGTATTGAACATGTACAGACATTTCATTGTCATCATTCCTCTGGAAATTAATTACCTTGTATTAGGTATGATGTATATCTAGAGATGAGTTGTTGTACATTGTGGAATGCCAGAAGATTAAATACAAATACAATACCATTTTGTATAGTGGGCTTGGGAAGCTCTTAATTTTACTCTCATACTCACCCTCCATGAATACTTAGTGACAACTATTTGTTTGCAGAATTCAGGCATCATTATTGGTTGGAATGCATCCTTCATGGGCAAGGGAATACCACTAACATTCTTAGCTAATAGCAGCCAAAATATAATTTGTCTGGAGTCAATATTCATAGATGAGTATAAAACAAGAAGATTCATAGTCTTACAAGGTGCTTCATTTTATGTTTAGAACAACTTTAACTCCTTACAGATCATATTATTCCTATTTCTGGCTACTTTCTTTACCCCAAGTTATGCAAGTCATAAATGATGGATCTGCATGTGGACTAAGTCTTTGGGAAAGAAATTACAGTTTGAAAATGCTTAGTCTGAGCAATGCTCTGTATTGCATCGAGACTAACAGAGGTAGAGAACACCAGTTCTTACTGTCCCCACCCTGCCCTTTTAGATAGAGTAAGTAGAACATGCAGAAGCAAGAAAACACAAAACAGCTGAATGTGTGTGCATGGTGTCTTTGAACTACTCTCTGGAGCCAGTGATGGCAATCACCATGACCCCACGCCACACTGGCTATTTTCCGCTTTTGTTCTGGGAGCCTTTATGTAAATCCAACCTGGGAAGAAAGTCTGAAAGTCCAGCTCTCCATCATCAAATCAGGGCTTTCTCCTTGCCCCTCACTTCACACAGTCTTTTCTTCATGATACCTCTCTTGCTAAATTCTGTGCTTCTTCTGTGACTTGGCAGATGAGATGGAGCCCTGGGAGTGCTATGCTTCCCTGCCATCCTCCAAATCAGCAGCATAAAGAGTTGGCTGTGTTGTGAGCTTGCTTAATTGTTTTTTGCTGAATGACTCATGTTAATTTTCAGATGGACAGTGACACCCCCCCACACACTATACACACATTTAGTACAAACACGGTGCTGTCTCTGAATAATTGCAACATATAGTTACTTAATCCCACAGATAAAACCTGCAATCGTACATGCTTGAGAGAAGTCATACCTATCTTCTGAGACTAGTTAGAGTGGAAAGAGCATCAGCTTCACCACAGACAGTTCTGTTTCTAAACATTTATTTCATCTTATGTGTATTTATTTCATCCCAAGTGCATATATGTGAACCACATGCATGCATGAACCCTCTGAGGTCAGCAGAGCATGTCAGACCCCCTGGAACAGGACTTAAAAAGCAGTTGTGAACTACCATGCAGAGACTGGGAAATAACCCTGGATCCTCTGCAAGAACCATGAGTGCTGTTATCCATAGGGTCATTGCTCCAAACCCCATGCAGAGAGTTCTAAGATATTTATTCCTCTGGGATCCAGAACCTTGGATCAATTACTCAGCTTTGCTAAGACTTAGGTTATTTTTTTTTCTTTTGATTGTTTAAGATGGAAAAATCTAAACCACACTGAGATTCCATCACATCCTACTGGCTATCATTCAGAAAGCAAACAACAAATGGTGAAGAGGATGTGGGGAAAGTAACATTTTTATACAGGAATTAAAAAAAGGAAATTTGTACAGCCACTACAGAAATTATTGTGGAGATTTGTCCACATAACTACCATGTGATTCATCTGTGCCACTTCTTGGTATATGCCTGACAGACTCTGATTCCGCATCTCAGAGACATACTTGCATATCCATGTTTACTGATGCACTATCCCCAACGCTAAATTAAGGAAGTGTATGTGCCCATTAATTGATGAATCCCTTAAAAATCTGTGGCATATGTATATACTGTAGTTTTATTCAGATGGTGAAATAATGTACTTTGTAGGAAAATGGGTGCAGCTAGAGATCATTATGCTAACAAAAACAAGCTATACAGGGGTAGAACACTGTTTCCTCTCATACTTAGAATCTAGACTTCAGAAAAAGACTTGGAAGGAGAGGGGAAGTTATTTGGGAGGAGAGGGGGTACCAAGGAAGGGAGGGTAGAAGAAGGTCTTGCCGAATGAATTGAAGTATGCAATATATTTAAATTACAGTGTCATAAATGAATATATGCTAACAAAATCTATATCAATGAACAAAGAAACACACATACAGGTGTAGTCGCCCGCGACTATCAATAGTAACCGCCTGCACAAGGGGCTGGGAATTAAAAGAGACAGAGAACACGAAGAAGTGACACCAAGACAGTATTCTGATCAAGGTGCCATTTTTATTACAGAGTAAGTCACTTATATACGTTTCCAAGTAAACATATCCAAGCAAAACAGGAAAATTAACCAAGCAAAACAGGAGGTTTAACTGAGCAAAACAGGAGGTGTCTGCTGAAAACAACAAGAATAGCGAGCCAGCATGACTTGCACGCAGGTGACCATCTCAGGTCTTATGGAATGGCTACCTCAGTTCCCCCTTTTTCCTTTATGACCAAAGACTCACAAAGCTTTTCTTTTAATACAATAATAATTATGAAAACTGTTAGGTAAAATCC
>CM053754.1:3195717-3299232 GCA_028658305.1 Pachyuromys duprasi
TCAAAGTACCTAACCTGTGATTGAGATAAAAATAAATAAATTAAAAAAAAGAAAATAGACTATTTTATGGTAAAATATAGTCACCAAAATTATAAAATATTATTAATGTTATGTATCATATTAGTCATTGTATGATTAATGAAATATTAAAGTTGCTTAAATATAAAAAAAAAAGAGGTGGAAATTCCAGGGAATGCCCTCCCCATTCTAATGTTATTTTAGATTCACCATTGTAGTATGACTTCTAAGAATTATTTTTATATCTTAATTATCTCTATTTGTATTTAGCAGTTTCTTTTATTTTCTCCAATATTTGTATTTGTGCTTTACCTATATGTGTTTCTGTGTTTTTGAAAATATCTCAATCCTCTTTTCCTTTGACCTCTTTTCTTAAAAATATGTGTGTATGTGTGTATGTATTTATTTACATTTGGTAAAATCTAAGCTATCAGTTTATTGATTGTATAGAGCATTGGATCATCCACTTCCAAAATACAAGGGTCCTTTATTCCCAATAGTTTCTTAAAGCAATAATGTACCTGTGTGACTCACATCTGAACATCATTTTGTCTTTGTCCAGATTCATACCCCCCCCTTTAGTCATCCTAACAATAACTGCAATAAGTAATAGAACAATTGTTCAATTGCTCTGGAGACATTGCATGCATTTCTTCAACAGCTTGAAGTGATTTTCTCCTTCCACATTTTGTAATGCTTTCCACACAATAGGTTCTAAATAAATATTGATTTATTAAACCTTAAGATTTCTTTTTGCCTCTCTCATACAGGCACATGTGTTTAAAAATGTTACTTTTGTTAAGGGCAAGCATAGACAAGAGTTAAAATACATTAAATGTTTATGAGACTTAATGAAACACAATATAGCAATCTGTCTTTGAATTGGTTTGAGAAAGCTATCTGAAATTGCAAAAGGAGTAAGTGTCTTTAAAGGATTTTCTTTTGTTTGGTGTGGTCTGTCAATGTCTCTGTACAGGAGCATTGACTGCCTTCTGCAATGGCTATCGACCCCCAGTTGGGTGGCTCCTCTCCGTGCTTTCTCTTTGTTTATCTGCATTTTGCCTGATGACTTTCTTGCAGTTGAGACAATCTGCTAAGTATTTTTCCTGACTATGTAGCTAGAAAGCAGATTTTGTTTTAAAAATACAATACATTAAAAAAATAAATATGATTTCTATATCCCTAAATCATAAGGTTGATATTTGATTATTTTATTTGTTATTTTTAATTTTTGTTTCTTTTTTTGAGACAGGGTTTCTCTGTGTAGCCTTGGCAGTCCTTGACTTACTTTGTAGACCAGGCTGGCCTCGAACTCACAGAGATCCTCCTGCCTCTGTCTACCAGAGTGCTGGGATTACAGGTGTGTGCTAAGGTGCCTGGCTCAGAGTTGATATTTGAAACTGGATTGTACCTTAGCTTCATTAATAAACAGTTGACTCCAGTAGGCAAAAGCACTTTATTCCAAGTCTGACATCCTGGGTGCTTCTCAGGACCGTCGTGGTGGAAAGATCTGAGTCCAGCAAGCTGTCCTCTGACACACGCACGCACGTACATGCACAAACACACTACAGTGAGTAAATAAATGCACACAGAAAGGTATTTTCTACTCTGGTGCTTGAAAATAAGGAAGCTGGCAAAGAATGGGCTTACCCTGTGAAGGATTGAGGACTACGGATAGCAGGAGAGCTTGGCTGTACAGATGAGGCTCATTTGCAATAACTCTGAAGCCCACTCACAATTTCTTGTGTGATACAAACACAGTGAATTTTACTAATTTGTTGTTGTGTGATTTTATTTTTGTTCTTTTGAGGCATGGACTCACATGATAGCCCAGCATGGCTAGGACCTTATGGTGTAGCCCAGACTGGCCTTTTGTTCATTTGAATATAATAATATTGTAGGAAGGTAAGGTAGATGATTTCCTTCAACCTGTCAAGTTGTGGAGACAGAGTCCTTTTTGCCTCTCAGCCAATATGGATTTGGATTCCTTTGGTGTGTATGATTCAGTCAGCCTTACATCAAACAGCATACAGAGGCAGTCTGGGTGTGTGACAAAAATAAAATCTAGAGTAGAATTTGATTCGTTTTTAAATTTTCTTTCTTTCTTTCCTTTTGGAAGTCAGTTTCTAAGAATAAATAATTACTGTCTAATTTAGCCAGGGCAAAGAGACATAGTACTATCTGTAAGAGCAAAGATGCAATCCAGAAGGCTGTAGATATGGTTTAGTGAGTTTCCTATATAAGCATAGGAATGCAAGTTTGAACCCCCAGCACCCATATAGAAAGCTGCTCATGGCTACAAGTGCCTCTGACTCCAGCTTTGGGGACAGAGAGTGCAGATCACAAGACCTCCTGGCCAGTCATCATAGACAAATTATAAGGCTCTGGTTTAAAAAGGAAACTGTTTCAAGACCAATAACACGGCAAATAACATGAGAAACCTAAAGTCCTTCTTTGGGCTCTGCTTGTACATACATAGCATATACATACTGCATATTCAGAAATATGTACCCCAGCCCCACAAAAACATATACTGACAATAACAATAATAATGATAAAGACGCAATCTGGGATTATGATTTACAGTCTCTTGGATGCCTATTTAGTCATTACCAGCAGGAATTTCTATTTCCTTGACTTCCATGTCCTCTGGACTTCTGAACACTTCAGAGTAGTCATGTGTCGCCATGACTTCGGTATAAGGTTTGTTCCATCTCCTTGTGAGTGGACTAGGCTTCTCTTTTTATTTGGCTGTCTAGAGCACTATAGGGATGGTATTATGTTTCTTTGCTCCTTGAATGATGGAGCTGATCTCGTCAACGCTGGCAAGGAGAAATTTGATCACCCAGGCAAAGAGCAACATTTTGTAGTGATAGTAGGCTTTCGCTAAAAAGTGAATTTCTTATATCTCGAGGACATACTTTAGGACTCTTTCACTTCCATTTTCCCCAAACACCATTTTTGGCACCTTCTAAAGTTTCCTGTCTGAATTAATTATTATTACTGAGCTTGCCCTGGGTTATCTTCATGATTCTGTCACTTGTACATGTTTAAAGGAGAACAGTCTCTTTGATGAATTTCCTATTTAGATCAGTGGTGATTCATCAATTCTATTCTATTCATCCTTTTCAATTTATTCATTTTTGGAATTATTTTAATGCTGAAACCATACCAGCCTTGGCAATGACAGGTTCTTCACATTTGGTTTTTGTGTCTTCTAATAGTCCTTCTTTGAACACATTTACTATCTGGCAAGGGCATCTGCTCTCCATGACTCTATGGTCATAGTGGCTTAGCAGGGCTGATTTTTAAAAAGTCCAGGTTGCCCTATGTACTGGCAGAGAGGTAGTTGGTAGCCTTAGGATCTGTCTTGCACAAAGCACACCACCTTATTTTGCTTCATTTTCTACCTAAATATGAAACTGAAGAGATCAATTCTACTTAATAGTAAGCATTTATTCATATCCCCCCTATGATTGTTCCTGTGCTGACTTATTGGTAGTGAGAACTTGATTCTTGTCTTAGATGTTTCCCTAGTCCCTCTGACCTCCAAGTCAACTTTGCAGTGGCCTCTTAGAAGATTCTGCCCCGACTCAAACTCCAGTTTATACTGGCCCCAATGTTAACATGGTTCCTCCATCAGCAAAATAAAAAGAGGAAGGTAGAGAAGAGAGAAGGTTTTGGATTTCTTGAGAATGTGTTTTCTTTCTCTCCTTTTCTCTCTCTTTCTCCTTTTCCCATCTCTTGTTATTTCCATCAAAATACAGCATATTTGCTATTCTTAAGGTGGGTCCAGTTTTATATTTAAGTCTTCTCAATTTAAAACACTCTTAAAGTCAAGTACTTCTGGCTGCTGGCTGTGTTCTAAACATTGTGGTTTCAGTCCATCAGGTTGGAGCCCTGGAGCCCATACTTGATACTTTCTGTTTATAGAGAGCCATTTTGGGGTCAGATACCATGAGTCTGACCTAGATTTAACTTTTTTATACCTTGTCTAATTTATCACACCCACCCTGCTCTGTACAGACAAGCAGAGGAAGACATTACATTTCCTACCATCAGGAATTAGAGCTATAGTTTGCGGATGATGGCAACTTCTACTCTGTCCTCTATCTTTCACTGTCTTCAAGATATCTAAGGTTATAGCCAGTCATTATTCCTGCTTCAAAGATGTTCTGATGATGTGATAGGATGAATAATGAGCACCCCCCCCCAAATGTTCACGTCTTGATTTCTGGACCATGTAAATGTCATCTGTATGCAACTTATGATGAGGAGAAGCACCTATATTTTCTGGGTGGACCTGATGTAAGAAGACAGGTCTGTATTAGAGAGTTACAGAATTATGAGATGGGGAACACTGACACCATAATATAGCACTGCAGCCTAGGCAGCAGCCGCCGCCAGGAGACTACAGCAGGGAGCTACAGTCCAAAGCACAGAGACTAGAGACTATGTTCTTCCTGGGGTGTGGTTCAGGAAGTACCATTTTATATTATGACCTGCAAAACCATGAGGTAATAGAAGTGCTTTCGTAGGTTTGCAAGCCTGTGTTTGATATGGCATAGCAGTCACCTCAGAGCAGTGGTGCCCCTCTATGTCGACAGAGTGCTATTGGGTGCTATAGAATCACTTTAGTCAGAGCCTTGCATTTAGGGAAAATTCCTATTAACTTTCATGTCTTATTTATCTGAATTCTTTACACAGCGCCATCATTTGCTTGTAAAAGCCGAAAAGAGAAGCAAAATTATATCATTTAGGCGAAACTGGAAAAAAAGATACAGGCCATGCTGCTGCATTTTAGTTAGAGCTTGGTGATCCATTTTTTTCCAACATCTTCACTCAGCCCAACTCTCTTGTTCTCATGAGAAGTCACGTCAGCCTCATCAGTTTCTCCAACACCTGCCAAAGGCAGGGTGTGCTGACCATATCTGGAGTATGGTCGGTCCATCAGGCTGACATTTTGAGAATGGATTGCGCCTTGGGTTGGACACTATTTGCCTGTACCCTTTAAACAGCGAGTGCAGCTGATGAACCACTGCCCTCCAGCCCCAGGGATTGATGGTGCCATCAGTACACAGATGACACCAGGCCATGGTAGCAGGCTTACACCCCGAAGCTTCTCTTAATTAAGGAGACATAAGTCCCCAAACGAAGACTTTCCGATCTGTTGAATTTATTTTCCTCAAAAGATAAAAGTTTTTTTTTTAAAGGACAGAAAATCCCTAGGCATTTCATTTAAAGCTATATTATTTTTGCTCATTTTTTTGCTGTTAATCTTTTTGAGCTTTAACCTTACCGCTGCATATTTCATATCCTTTCATTTTGTTTGAATAAAAACAGGACTGGTGTGATTAGTTGTGAAGGTTTGTTTACTTCAGATACCTGATGTAATCTCAGTGAGATACACAATATTATATGAGGTTGGAGATGATTATCCAACAGGTTTGTATAAAGACAGAGAGATGTGAGCAATATTTGGCCCACTTGAACTATCCTCTGGCCCCCTTTCATCTGTAAGTGATAGAAAAAACATCAAAAGAAGAAAACAAGGTACATGTGTGTGATACTATTCCATCCACAGTGCACAAATACAAGATGCTTCTTAGGCTAGAAAATGTACGTGGGACATTAGAGGCTCAGCTCTATCACAGGAAATCCTATTTAGGGGCTCAGACTTACTCTATATCCATTTTGAAGGGGTGTTTGTAGCAGAAGGCATTTCATAATCTTACTTATATTGAGAATTTTTACAGTAGTTTGCATCTCGTCATAAATGGAGAGATGAAACAAAATTGATTAGCTTTTGCAGAAAATCTATATCTAATGATGAGGAATACTTTGAACTGAAAATGAGGACTTACAGTTCCAGAACCTAGTGGAATGTTGGAAACCTTTTCATATATTTTGTTCTATTAAAGACTGACCTTTTCTGTCCTTCTCTGTATGTTTGGGTTCCATGAGACTGTTCCAAAAGGGAAGCTTGCAACAACATGCTGATTGTTTCCATTTGTCACAGGACTTACCGATCCAAACCGCAAAGGCACATCCATGCGAGACTCCTAGACCTTTGCCTACAGCATTCAGTTTCAAGTTGTTTTAGAAAAAATGATCCTTCTGCTGTGTCCCTTGGGATCCTTTGATATTTTAGTCCCTGAAATCCCTGGTCAGTGTGCCTGCAGCGAAGGAGAGTCAACACTAGATGGCACTCCTCACAGCTTTACGATCTTGTCATTTGCTGTTTGCCTTTCGCACTCAATGAGCTGGAGAAACACTCTGAACACAGCACCCAGATACAGGCTGTGTGATAATTGTTCTGATGACATACCTAACTGTCCTTTGAGAGTACTGAGAGAAAACCCATGACCTTATTCTGCTTCTTTTCTCCAATATGTACAAACAACGCACATGCATCTATGGCATTCCCAAACACACACATATCCATTCAGGTAGGGCTTTTTTGTTGTTGTTGTTGTTTCATTTTCTTTCATGACAAGAAGAAATGAGCAGTTTAAAAAGGAGGATAAAGATTGGTGTAATGATGCACCTATTGGAACAAAAATACATTTTTATGATATAGGTACGTGTGACCAACCATTAAATAAAATTTTCTCTCAGAATAAGACTCAAAGACAAGTTCTCAGTCAATGAATAATTCTCAGCTCACACTCTTGCTTCTAATGTCATCCTGTGTAGATGTGCTGAGGGAATAATTATTGTGCTGATCCCCCAAGCCTTCCTCTATAGTGGGGATAGCAGTACTTATCTTCGTGGATTGATTTCAGAATTACATGAATGGAGCATATCGCGCGCGGGGGTGTCCTCTGGCAAGCCAGGATGAGATATTGTGAGCTAGTTACATGCCAGGCACAGTTCCCATCAGTCTCTCTTAAAAAATACATTTACTGCTGTTGGTGGTTCTATAACATGTGTCTTATTATTACCATTTAGTTCACCAAGGGCAAAGAGTGATGAAATGATGAAATGATCGAGGGCTACCTGGCTGGCATGTATATACTGTGTCATTCTAAACTATTGTCAACAGTTTTTACTTGTATTGAGTGTGGTGGCATCTCCTGAAGATCTTGCTAGGAATCAGAAAGGTGCTATCTTTCAAATGAAGGAACTACCTAAGCTCTGACAAAACCTCCTGACCTTGACCAGTGTTGAGGTTGCAGCTTTTACTCAGTAGGGTTCTGTCTGAACTAATTAACCACATGAAGAGAGAGTATACATCTCTTCCTAGGGGGCTCGTTTCCTCACTGGTTCTGTCTCCGGGGCCCTCTCCCTGTGTCTTCCCCTGTGGTAAGAATCAGACCAGGAACGCTTCAATAATTTCATGACTCTTGGCTTATTTAAAGGAATTAGACTCATGGTACTGTTTATAGAAGTTCAGGATGGGAGAGTGGACATGCTGAGTGTGTGCTAGCTGTTGAACAGTCAGTGAGAGTAAGATCCTAGAAGTGGAGGCAGGGCCAGGGATCTGGGTCTCTGTGGATGCTTTTGTAGTAGGTATGTGTAGAGATGGGAGGGATGGAAGCATGGGTACAAGACTTCACCAAAGCCACAGAGACAGTGCAAATGCCTTGCTTATTGGTGAATTTTGGCTAAGGACATAATGACAGCATAGATGCTGCATGCATCCAGGGTCTGCTCGAAGCCTGTTCAGCCAGCACCTACCAAACATGAGCTGACACAGTCATCACTAGTTTTGCAGATGAGGCGTTCTCATAGCCTGCGTGGTGAGCCCTGTGCCTGTGGTCACAAAGTTGGCTCAGCACTACCAACATCAGAGCCTGTGCCTTCTCCCGTAGAGCCGCACTGCTGCATGTCTGAGTAGCTCTGACTCAGATAGGGCTAAAGTACCCCTCTTAGATGAATGCTTCTAAGTTTACACTGGAGATCCTTAGTTCAGCTCTTCCTAAGCATCCCTCAGATCCTCAAAGGCAGCCAAATGTTTCATTGTCCTTACTCTGTTCCCTTCATTATGTTTTTGTTGATTTGAGACTCATCTCATGGTTTAAACACATCAAGCTTAGACTTCTTCCAGTGCTAACTATATAGTAGCAACAATAACTCACAACTTAACATGGTGTATCAGAACCTCTAGAGGTGGGGAGCACACATTCAGTGGGTGGTTTTTGTAGATGGGTTTTCAAGCACCCTAAATAAACCACATTATTTAAATGTGTGACTCCTAAGTTTATTTGAGATTTCTTTTTTAAAAATGTTTTTCTAATTATAATTTATTCACTCTGTATCCCAACTGTAGCCCCTCCCTCATCCTCTCCTAATCCTACCCTTCCTCCCTCTTCTCCTCACATGTCCCTCCCCTAGTCCACTGATAGGGGCAGTCCTCCTCCCCTTCCATCTGACCCTAGTCTACCACATCTCATCAGGAGTGGCTGCATTGTCTTCCTCTGTGGCCTGGTAAGGCTGCCCCCCCCCCCAGGGGATGATGATCAAAGAGCCAGCCACTGAGTTCATGACAGAGACAGTCCCTGTTCCCCTTACTAAGGAACCTACTTGGAGACTGAGCTGTCATGGGTTACATCTGTGCAGGGATTCTAAGTTATCTCCATGCATGGTCCTTGTTTGGAGTATCAGTCTCAGAAAAGACCCCTGGACCCAGACATTTTGGTTCTGTTGCACTCCTTTTGGAGCTCCTAGCACAGTGAGTTCCAAACTCAAGTTGACTTGAGCATAGCTGTTGTTTAGTGGCCTTTTCCATCCAGTATGCTTGGTGGATTTGATCAGCCTTGCTGCAGGCTCATGGTCTCTTGTTTCAGTTAGATTTGCATCCTATATGAGCCCTATCAATTCTATTATAGAGTCCTAAGCTGTCTTCGAGTTACACTAATTAATGAATGACCAGTGAAACAGGATGTGTTTGATGTGTGTTGTTATGACCTAATGGGTGACTGAAGCAAAAGAAATGCAAGTAAGTGTAATATGTGACATGCCTCTCCTTTATTTTAATTTTCAAAAGGTATTTTTGATGCTTTTGCAAGATACCAAGAAAAAGTCTCACATCACTCCAGAAACCAAATTAGAGCCTCAGAATGAGAGACCTGCTGGACCCTCTTCTCGTCACTGTAAGTAGCAGAATCTTTCATATTTCTGTTAAAGGCAAAAGGCTAACAACCTCATTTAACATCTGCATTTAAAAGGCAGAATAGCAAGAACCTCCTGATGGGGCAGAGTGCGTGGTCAGGGGGCCTGAAAAAATTTACATCAGAGTTGGAGAACTTAGATTTATATCCTGGCATGTAAATGGGCAAGCTTATCTTTTCTGAAAAATGTGACTGACTTATCAGAAATATATTAGTATATACAATTAGCATAATGAACCTTGCTCATCTAGGTTTACCTTAACCACATACAAACTAAAGCTACTTATGCCCAAGGCATGTTTATGAGGGCAGCCATCTGCTACAAATAATGGCTTTATGTGGCTTAAGAGAACACCAAAGATGAGACTTGTGTTCATAGACCTGTGTCCCAGACTTTGCATACAGACTTTTGTGGACAGGTATCAGCAGCTGGACAGATTCCAGGCTTGGTTTTTTAAAATGGGACTGTGATTCTGGTTTAGTCCATTTCCTGTCATATGTTAACAACAACTTACTAATACACATGGAACCCGATTCTAGAGATATGGAAGGTAACACCTCTTCTTCAGAGACTTTGGGGACGCAGGCTTGCTCCTTGCCCCTGAAATAAATCATTAGAATTAAATGTGATATGTGAACAGTACATTCTCTCCAGCACTGTATAGTTGTTGCAAATGCCTCATTTCTTCTCCTTCTCTTGGTAATATCAGATATAAGACACATACATTGGTTGGCAAAATTGATGTCAGTTGGTTTCTAACTATGATTTTAATTTGCATTTCTTTAATGATTATGTCAATCAACTCTACTGTTTACAGCATGTTATTGAGATAGGAGGACCTTGGGTAAGATGACCAATCCTCACTAAGAAAGGCAAACAGGACAGACATTGGAAGAGGGAGAAAACAGGAAACAGGACAGGAGCCTACCACAGAGGGCATCTGAAAGACTACCCAGCAGGGTATCAAAGCAGATGCTGAGACTCATAACCAACCCTTGGGCAAAGTGCAGAGAATCATATGAAAGAAGGGGTGTGGGGGGATAGTAAGACCTGGAGAGGACAGGAGCATACAAAAACTTTATTTGTAAGTCAACCTTACCCACTTTACAGTACTATTATCAAAAATGGCATTTTTACATATTGTGTACTTATTAACACATATTTATAGCTGTTTATAATCTTGTCTTTTAAATTCTATAGAAAATAAAATAGTATATAAGGCAAATTGCAAATTACTGTTTTTTTTCATCCGTGTATCTTTTTCTATTATAAAAGTTTGTATTTTGGGCTGGTTGTATTTTTTTATCCTGGCATTGTTTCACTTTAATTTCAATTTGAGGTACCCTAAAACATCTCCTGGATGGCACCTCTATTAGTAATGCATGTTCTTGGCTTTTGTCTGTTTATTTATAAACATCTAATCTGCCTTTATATTAAAAGGGCATTTATGCCAAGTGTTAAAATCAGTTGGCAGAAGTACTTCTACTATTTGAAGGGGTTCACACTGCCGCTGGGATGCATGACTTCCCTGGAGACACCTGTGCTTCCCTGTACAGATGTGCCTCTTCACTTGTGACTTTCAGGGTCCTCTGAGCTGGTCAGCAGATTGTAATATATCTTAGAACATGAATATTGGTTTGTTTGCTCCCTGGAACTCCTTGCCCTCCTTTTGCACATTATTGTTTCCTCATATTTCAGGAAACTTCTACTTTTTATTTGTTCTTTTGTGAATCTGAAATCACACACACACACACACACAGACACACAGACACACAAGTTCAGTAGATATTATCCCTTGCATCTCTGGGCTCTAACTTCTTTTTTCCATTCTTTTCCATTTTTGTCTCTCAGATCCAGTGACTTCCATGACAGTCTTAAAGTTCACTGATGGTTTCCTGTGCTATTCAAGTACACTGTGATATTTTTTCACCTGATTCATCTGTTGTATTTTCTAGCTCTAGAAATCCTTTTCTTCCCCTTTTCCCCTTCCTTCCTTTATTCCTTCTTTTTTTACCTTCCTTTTTCTTTTCCTCCCATTTTCCTTCCTATCTCCCCAACTCTTTCCTTCTGAAACAGAGTAGTCAGGGTTGGCTTGTGTGATGCAGATCTTAACCTGATTTTCAGGAGCTGCTATAAAATTATTTAAACCTTCTGGTATTAACCTCACCACTCTCACCAGCAGTGGCTATTTCTTCAAAGTGAGCAGGAAAATCTACGTTAGACACTGATTGAGGACTTCCATTATGCCTGCGTATTGTATCACAGGAAGAATAACTACCGAATGCAATGTCTTAGCCATGCTCGGGAGGAGGAGGTGCTAGATAGCTTTTGGTCATTACAACACGCTGAACTAAGTTTTGCCACTCGAGCCCTTTATATATACCAGCCACATGAACTTCTTGTTTAACAATGCTGCTCCTTTAGCTTTACCTGTGAGTTTTATATATGTTAAGTTTAGTCTTACTGACATAACTGCACACATTTTTTTTTTTTAGTAATGGCATATACCTTTGGCATAAAGCTAGAAGACAAAGGTCTGTGGAAGTACTGCCCCGATGAAGCTAGGCAATGCCAGGCACTCTACATGCTCCTCAGGTTCCCCTCAAGACAGATGCCTCCTCAAGCAGTGTTTTCATCACGTAAGGACAAGTACTCTTACAAAACAAACTATCAGGGGCTGGGGAGATGGCTCAGAGGATAAGAGCATTGCCTGTCCTTCCAAAGGTTCTGAGTTCAGTTCTCAGCAACTCCATGGTGGCTCACAATGATCTAAAATGAGATCTGGTGCCAGTGAACATGCAGACAGAACACTTGTATACCTAGTAAATAAATATTTAAAAACAAGAAACCAGAAACTTTTTATATAAGCAATCGAGTAGTTAGATTTTTTCAAATTATTTTTTTAATATTCATGTGATTACATATGCAATCTGACATAACTACAATGTATGGTTTATCTTTATTGTTCCTAAATTTTTTTCAAAAAATATACACACCTCTTAAATGTTTTAAGGTTTTGGTATTTGGTCTAAATATTTAAAATTAGAGAATTCATTTCTTCAATTAAATAACTGCTCATATGTAATAGTTATTTAATTAAATATGATAGGAGGCCTTTGTAAATACTTTTATCAGGAAAACACAACACAAATGCATTCGCTCTCTATATATTTCACTGTAATAACACATCTATTTATAAATGATATTTACACATTCCTAACCTTGGTAATATTAGGGAAAAATCTGTGCAAATGTATTAGAAATAAAATGTGTGGTAAGAGCTAATACCACATGAAGTGTGAAACCATGGTGATTGAATTTAAAGGCACAGTGTCCAGGAAACAAAAACATTTCCATTTTTAGTATTAATATGTTATAGAAAAACTGTTTCATTATTCAAATTACAAAGTTTTACATTAGAATATAATTTAAAATTCAATTTAAGCCTTTCATTGTTAATTAAGAAATTAGTCCAAGACACAGTAAATCAATTTGGTTTGAGATCACCTATATTTGCCAGCTTTTATTGTAATCAATAACTCAGTATGAGTCAAATTTATGTTCCTTAGTAGGTATGCCTTTAGAAGAATGTTAAGTCAGGATGCTAGAAAGACTACAGTCACCTAAACATGCTGATTTAGTGAATCTCATCCCTTTGGCAAGATCCAGATTAGAGGAACACATTTCCTAAAGTGACTATTAGGAAAGGACCTTTCCTTCTATGAGAAAGCTGGGGTATGATGCTTGTTGCCTACTGCTTCAGGCTACACCTGTCTGTGTGAGGCCCTTCTTTCTACATAAGCTGTATATCTTCCAAGGGCCAGCTCTCAGGTACTCACCGCTCAGAAAGATTGATGACGGCAAAATAAAATAAAAAACATATACTTCTAAATCATAGGGACCCAGCAGCTCTACGGAAATAGGTTTTGAAAACTGATGCCTGAGCATCTGGAACTACACAGTATTCCTGGGTCTACACAGTGGGGTAGAAGTCACTTCTTAATGGCAAAAAAGTTTATCATGTGTTTTTTTTTTTCTTCACTTGAGTGCATCAGACCTGCTTCTGGTGTCCTTTTGGGTATTTGTTCTTCCTCATTTGATCCTTCCTGCTAATTTGCAAGCAAACTCAAATTGAGAGTGGTTATCTGACTTGCACAAACCTTTAGGGCTTCTAACACAAAGTTTTCTTTCTAGTCATAGCATGTCATGAGGTCTCTTTGGATCATTTTACTTTATTTGAAATAGCTTTCCCTATGATTAGTAAACTACATTTTATTATGGTGCTACACCCATAATACATATAACCAAATCATTATATAATACTTATATCAACAACATAATACATTATGAAATATATGTATGTATGTATATACTAGTTGGCTTTCAGGAAAAAAAAGCAATCTTTTTTGTGTTGTTTTGTTTTTCAAGACAGATTTTCTCTGTATAGCCTTGGATGTCCTGGACTCACTTTGTAGACCAGGCTGGCCTCAGACTCACATATATCTACCTGCCTCCACCCCTTGAGTGATGGGATCAAAGGTGTGCACCACCACCTGCTGTGACCTCTTCAAAATAATGCCTTGCCATTTGTTAAGCTCAGGTTGCTAAGCTGAACCATATTGGGTCAGTAGGCCTGGGAGGGGCCCACATATATCTTTCTAACAAGCTTCCAGGAGTTGCTGTTGGTCCACACATCTCACCTGTAGAGTGCTTTATGCTCTTCTTAAAATAACAAATTCTTGTTCTAGTTTCTCTGTGGCACTTTCCAGCAGTGCACTGCTATGGTGAGCTCAACTATATTCCACCATAATTCGTATGTCAATGCCCCAGTTCTATTCCGGGATACAAGATGCTTTAAAATAGTTGATTATGGTTATACTTCAGTGAAGTCACATGGGAAGATACTCATCCAATATGACTGCTGCCCTGGCAGGAGGTGATCAAGCCACCAAAGAGTAAAAATAGAGTTTAATAAAAACAAAGGATGAAGGCACAAGGACAAAATAGCATCTACAAGACAAGGAGAGGGGCCTCATAAAACAGCCGACACGTACTTCCTGCCTTTAGAGCAGGCAGTGAATATCTGTGCCTGAAGATGCACACTTTGCTATCATAGCCTGAGCAGCCTAGCGTACCTGGGCCAGGTCATCTCCTGCATGTATCTACTCAGGTGTCTGCTACTCCCCAAGGTCACACTGGGAAGGCCTGCTCTACGTTCACTTGTGGCCAATGTGCCACCAGCTTCACCAGGTAGTGTCTGTCTTTCAATGCCAGTAGTGACTGCTTTCTCTTAGGGAAGGATTGTCTTCAGATTCTAAGATCTGGCGCTTTAATTTTCCGCTGAAATGTCCTTCTCATTTTGCTGTCTTTCTCAGTGTCTTCCCATCCAGCTCCACATTTCAGCCTTTCTTAAATGCTTGCCTTCCCCTCTCCCCGCTTTCCCGCTGGCCTCTCTTTCAGCAGTGGCCACTTTGCTCCTATACCACTGCTGCTAGGCAGTGTAACGCCAGCTCACAACGCTTCTGCGATTGCCTCTAAACCGGTGGTTCTCAACCTGTGGGTGGCAACCCCCTTGACCTGAAGAGTCTTTGACCCCCACTGTGGACATGACTGGGATGGGGACCAGGACATTCCTAAGCAGGCTGCTAGGCAGTGTAACGCCAGCTCACAACGCTTCTGTGATTGCCTCTAAACCGGTGGTTCTCAACCTGTGGGTGGCAACCCCCGTGGGAGCTGCATTGCAGATGCATTTCGAATACTTACATTACAAATCATAACGGTGACAAAAATTACACATATGAAGTAGCAACAAAATAACTTTATGGTTGGGGCCATCACAACACAAGGAACGGTATTACAAGGCCACAGCATTAGGAGGACTGAGAACCACTGCTCTAAACTGTTCCATCTACACGACTCCAAGGTACCTGCACCAGGGAACGTCCAAACTCATACTGTCAGTCCATAAGTTATTTTCTCCTTTCTGGTTCTTAGTGTGGGAGTATGCCAGTGCTGTAGCCAGCGGGCAAATAGTGATGTCAGAGGTATTCGTGAACCATCCATTCTCTTGCTCTGCATAGCCAGTTTTCCCTAGATTCCCTCTGGAGTGGTCTCTCTGCTGCACCCAGTCTTCCTTTAAATTGGTTGATCTCATTGGTTGATTCTCCCTTAATGAAATTTGATAACTTTTTTTTCCCTCTAAGTTCAAATTCTGCCCATAGGCACCTAAGGAGATACCAGGCCCTGGATCTATCTCCTTCCCCATGCATGACTTTTCATTTCTTTAGCAGGCCAAGATGCTTGCATTCAACCTCACAGAACTGCTCATCTCCCTGCCCTGCAGGCTCTGTCCTCTGCCTGCTCTGAGCTGATCTTTGTGTGAGTTAATTGTCCATTCTGTAAAGTGTCTCCTGCTCACCAGACCAGTCAGAAACCTTTTAATAAGATCTTGTGGTTCTCTCTGACTCAGTAATGGTGTGAGTGGTGCGGGGTGGGGGGAGAGGAGAGAGAGAGAGATTAGAATCAGAATGTGTTATTTAAATAGGCAGGTATAGGCAGTTGTGGTCACAGGGCCTCACCTGCATGGCGTCAGCTTTGCAGATGTCTCATCACTATGGCTACTGTCTTGCAAAAATACACTTTTAAATGAAGATTTAAAAGTCACCTGGGTGTATTCTTACATCCAATTTTTACAGAATTTGATTCTGGGTACTTAACTTCCCTCCTGATTCTCCCTTGTCTTTCTCCTCCTCTCTCCAGACCCTCCCCCACCCCTGCCTCCCTTTATCTAAGACATAGTTTACTGTGAAGACTATGTAGGCCTTGAACTCTCCATCTTCTTGACTCAGTCTCTTGAGTGCTAGGTTAGAGATGTGTGTACCACTATATCCTGTGGCATTTACGGTTTTAATTGCCAAACCAGTTCCTTCTGATTTAACTGGTCTGTGGTCAGTATTATGAATAGCTCTCTAGCGCCGTCTTTTGAAGCCTAAAGTTTGTGTGAAAGATCACAAAGCTAATGCTGAGTGATGCTCGGGGCAAATGGCTATCTTTTCTATACACGACATCACCACAGCTTTTCTCTTTCCTTCTCATTTTCTGTCACTTTTATGAAGCTTCATCCCCTCATTGAGACCTGAAATCTCATTTAAATTTTTAGCGCAGAGGCTTGTCAGTAGCATTTTACATAAAATCCCTCTCCTTTTTTTCCCCCACAATGTAATCCTCTGTATTTCCTTCCTAATTGCTACCGCTTCTACCGATGGAAAGCAATTTTGGCAGTGATTAATTTGAAGGGTCTGCAACCTCTCCTTTGCTTTTTAAGACAATCCTGTTTGCACAGCCTGTCCCAGGAAGGTCTGCTGTAATCTACTGCTTCTTCAAAGAGCTGCTCCAAATTCTGTGTGTGTCTCTCAGGCTTCACTATGGTGTTAAATCCACAGGGCTGTCTTTTCCTCTTTGTCCACATTTCCTTGAACTTCAAAACTCTCCATCCCTGCAAGCAAGGTGGGGAGAGAACATGGATGCTGCCAATTATACATGCCAAAGAAGGTTTGTTTTCCACGTTAGTTAAAACCAGCAGAGAGCTAACAGCAGGGTGCTTTGCGGTAAAGAGGCTGCCAAAATAAAATGGAATTGAAATAGACTTGGGCAGGATAATCGGTGGTGGCAGGTGCCAGGAGCAGCGACTTCTATCAGGGGCAGTGGGAAGTAGAAATGAGTGTGAAGCTGTAATTCTTGTCACCATGCAGATCAGAGCTGCCACAAAAAGCTCCTAGGGCTGGTGATGAATAGTTCCAATCCTCAGTTTCTGAGTTGGAATATCATCTTTGTGTGAAATATTTGACAAGGGTGTGCTTCACTCATCTTAAGTGTGGCCATTGCCTCAAAGTAATGGTGGGACATCTTGGATAATTCAGGATGAGCCTAGCTTGAGGCAACCTTTCCTGACATCTCTCTCTACAGGAAGCTGTGATGAACATGTCCACAAGGGTTTCATCAATTCTTCTCTAATTCTTACCTCCTCACTGGAGCTGTGCTGATTAGGGCACCCTGACCTGGCTTCCAGTGCAGTACTCATGAATAGAAGTATTTCAGATTGTGGCATATTTGAATATACAAAAAGAGAAGTCATGGGATGTGATCCCAATTTTAAACATGAAATTCACTGATGTTTCAACACATATGTATATAGCCTTAAGGGTAACTTTATATAATAATTTGAATATATTTGTTAATGAATAAAATTTCACACTGTAGAATTATCCACATGTAATTGGTACACACAAGTTTGGGGTGTGAGAGCAGTGCAGATTTTGGAGTTTTGTACCTTATACCATCTTATCTACAACTCCAAAAATCTCATCTCCTCCCTGGTACACAGAAGCAGAAGTGCTGAGGGATGTTGTAAGAAGGCATATTTGTCTCTTTAGAGCACAGTACAAAAAGATGCGTTTGCTTTGTCAAATATTTAGCATTTTTTTCTAATACTCTGAAATTACCTTGAAGTCGAGCCCCTGTTAGTGCCTAGAAGGCATTTTCCATTGATTATATTTTTCATCTTCATTCTCACTCAAGTCTCACCTGAACTCAAAATTCTGATCCATAACGCCTATAAAAGTGGAATTTTTGTGGGCACTTCTTGACACGGAGGCTTTAGAATAATGTTGGGCCCTGCCACTTACAGCACATTGCTCACACATAGTGTTCAAACAGTCACAGTGTGATATACCACGGATGAACCTTGTAAACAAGATTGCTGATGAAGAGAATGGAATTAAGAAGTTAAAGGGGCTGGAAAGGGGATACAGGTGGTGTTATATTACCAGGGGTGTGGCCAGGGATGAGCCTAGGGGAAAGGGAGCTTTGGGCTCAGGAAAGTGATAGGTAAGAATGCCTAATCCTCCTTTGATGACTGTCCACCTAGTCACTCATTCTTCAGTTCAGACTGATTGTCTCACTCCAGTGGAGAGTGTACTGAAAGCTGAGGATAAGACAGACTCACTAACTCTCTCAAGGACCTCAGTGCCCATCATGACAAAGATGTGTAGCCGTCATGGGAACAGCAAGAGGATGAACATAGAGCTCTGAGTGGAGAGAGGATTTAGTAGCAGAGACAATTTTTTGTTTGTTTGTTTGTTTTTCCTTTTTGGTTATGTTTATTGACTCTCAATGTGTCTCAGATGAGATGAATGGGAAATGTGGATGGATTTGGTATTTGGACTTGGAGATCCATATTCATTTTGTGTGTATCAATATCCCAAACTGAGAAATATCTGGAACCTTAAATACTTCCTTTTAGTCTCAAACATTGAAGGTAAGAGGTGCTCAGCCTATGCTGTGGCTTGTCCCATTAGTCCCCATGTCTTTCAGTTTTCCACTGCTGATTTGGGCAAGTTCTAGCAAGCCACCTCACTTTACACACCTTACTTTACACACTTTACACACCTTACTTTACAGACCTTTAGTTTTGAATCAACAAATCTCTCGAATTGGAAATAGGAAATTCATTCCCCATAAGTGATTTTCCTTACCTGGCCTCTCACCAGGAATGTGTCACCAGACCCTTTCCCTTAAACGCTCATTAATGTATTAACATTTTCTGTGATCTTAGTCATTTAGATGAGTTGAGGAGATAAATTACTGCTTTGTTGTACAACCTATATTAATTCACTATTTCTAAATTTTCATGAACTGCATAATCAGTCACTTTATGAGTATTTTGTTTTGAGCACTTAATTTTATTAATGTGAAAGCACTATACTGGCAATATTTTCATCCTAAATTTACCAGAATGTCAGTGTTGTAGGTAAAGTGGACTTCATACATAACACCCACATTTTCAATTCCACCAGGTGTTTATATTTGAAGAGTTACAGTAATCTCCTCGCTGTTCAAAAAAAAATCTTTGGACATTTTCCATAAGTGATTTGATGGTCCTGAGTAAATGGGAATAGATAATTGTAGATGTAACTGGAGTCCTTGAATATAATTACACTCATAAGTCAAATAAGACAATTCATAACAATTTGGTCCAGCATTTTAATTTTTGTCTATTAAATTATTCATATGAATGCTTTTATAAGTTTAGCCATGAATATTTGAATGGTGGTTGATTTATAACTATAAAGTAACTTAGCCTTTTGTTTTTCTTATATCTATCCAATTAACTTATATGGAAAAGTGGAGAGACTCTTCTTGATAGGAGGTACACCTTTCTTATGCAGTCATAATGAGGCTGTCTGAAGCACACTTACTGTAGCTGGAGGTCAGTATTGCACCTGCTTTGATAGTCTCATAAATATCCTAATAATATCCTCGTTATGTGGAGGAAAATTATTTTAAATCTCTCTGTACAATTGAGGAGATGGCATTCAGAGTGGTTATGCTGTCTTTCAGAAGTCAGACAGTGTGAGAATGGATAACACTGGATTCACATCCAGATTAGTGAAAATTGGCTTTATCCCACACCACCATGGTACTCACAAAAGCTCTCCATTGACTGAGGCCACTAGCAACATGGATCATATATTCCCATATTTCTCCATCTCTATTTCCACACTCATTCCATCATCAGGGCAAATTTTCTGAGTATACATTTGGTGTGCTCTTTTCTACTATATAAATGACAGTTAAAATCTTTTGCCTGCTGTACACACATGTGAGAAGGTGCCTAATTTATAAAAGTAGGTGGTCAGATATGAAATCAAATGATGCTGCATAAAGGTGTGTTGGTGGGGTGTGACTTCTGGTGACTTTGGGGGTGATAAAATGTCACAGGATCTGCCTGGCGCCCTTCAGTGCCTCTTGAACCAAAACAGAACAAGCTATTCCTCTAACAGAGCTCAACAGCCAACAAAGACTTCAAGCTGTTATCTCAAAAAATTACATCTAGAAATTCAGGAAGCAGGCAACCTGATGACTTCCCAGAGCTTTGATCTCCAGTAGGTTCATATGCATAACTTTCCTAGTTCAACTGCATGTAATACTGCGAGTATTGTGCAGCAGCACAGAAGCAAAGTGTCACACTTAGTTTAGTCCTTTTCTTGAACCCTGTCCCTGTATTGGCTGAAGTAAGTGCTTTATTAGAGCCACATCTGGGCTACCATTGGTCATGCATTAAATATTACCATAGCCAGGCTCAGCAGCAGGGAAATCAGAAGGAGCACATTGATTTGTCTGAGATTCAGATGGCTTTCTGAAGTGGTGCCAGGAAGTTGGCCTTTTTAAAGTTTCCAGATAAACCTGTTGTTTAGCCTTGCTTAAAATCTGGTGCTCAGTCTTTATAGCCATCTTGAACAACATGATGTACAGGTATAACCAGAGGGCACCTTCTGGAGGTATCTTGAGTTCTGGATAGAGGATTGTTCTGGCCTTTCTTCCTGATCACTGTTCACTTCCGGTCCTGACCCATGCCTCAAGGACATCCTGTGCTCTGGTATATCAGCGTGATTTGGGGCATAGGTTGTGCTATTCTGTATCTCCTACTTTGGCTCTCCCCTCAAAAACTCTATGAACCACTGTCCTTCCTGCCCAGTAAATTTTCCCTATCTGGGTCACAGCACCATGTTTCATTGTGTTGCATTATTTCTTTAAGTCTTCACCTCAACCCCTCTGTTGTATATTTTTGGACAAAAACAAAACAAAAAACCTCAAATAACCTGATACCTGTTATATATAGGGTTATCACTCAATACCTCGGGCAATAAAGGAATCATACAGATATGCTTTTTAACACCACTATGCTTCACTAGTGCTGGTCTAAACACTGTGACAAATAATTGATCATTCAGAAGAGGTTCCTGTTTTATTTTACTGGAGAGCTAATTTGCTGCTCTTTTGCAAACCACCTTTTCTTTGGCACTTAACAGAACAATCCGTTCCTACAGCTGTTCTCTGATGTCACTGCTTTTATTGCAAAATGCTTTATGCTGGGTTTGTTTTGCTGAAGAACCTTAGACCTTGGGTAAAACTGCTCATGGAAGTAATTGAGCAAGATCATTCTTCCCATAGGACCAGGTTGAAGCCTCTGGCCTGGGTTTGTCTTACTTTTTGTCAGTCACAGCTTTGTTAGGAAGCTGTGGCCTACTTCCCTGGGGCAGGTCAACAGAGAAAGCATGGATGTCTGCAGATTCTCAGTCTTGAGGAACGCTTACAGATGACCACGCATGACTGGATCTCAGCTCAACATTCCTTTTACATTCTACTTGCTAACTTATGTGGTCCTGGAGGACTGTCCGAAAAGGAAGGGAGTGGGACCGGGATTGGTGAGGGCATGGAACTTTTGGCATCTGTCCCTGGAGCAGAGACTCTGCCTTCAGGATGGAGAGCTCTCTTCTTTGGAGGTGAAATGAGGAAGAGCAGTTTCTCTGCTTCTTTCTGATGTCCAACACAGGTTCACAATCTGCAAATGTTCCAGCAAAGACCCAAATTAAAGATAGAAGTAAAGCATAGGAGGGCTTGCAGGGAAGAGAATGGATGCTGAAGAGAGAGCATCTCTTCAGTATCCCTCTCCTCAGCCAGCTTAATCAGAGTGGTGGGATTCACAGAAGCTCCTGTACCTTTTTTGACTTTGATGTGTCATAATTCACCTATGCTTCAGGCTTCGTTTCAACCACAGGTGTGCTGGAGGTTTCTTTCCCATTGTACTCCATTCAGAAGCCATGTTAGAGGGAACACGGAAGTACTTCATTCCTATGTTTAGTGCCTCCAGTCATAGTGTAATCTCTAGAACAACGATCCAGGAAGCCCTGAAATGGTTGTCTGGATAGGGAAGCCATCCTTTAGTATGAGTAGGATAAAGCTATCCCATTATCCTTTACAGAGGTGGTCCGGAGTCCCTACGTGATACATAGAGGGATTCATCAGAACCAGGTCGGAGTAAGGAACCCAATCCGTTTGCATCCTGCATATTCTGTCTGTCTTTTATCCTCTACAGGTGGCTCTCCCGTGAGGACTCCACCTATAAGGGCCCTGCCTGAGCCCATGGTTGGCGTCCAGCTGCTTTTGGGACAGGCCGCAGCACTTTTGAGGAAGCGGCTACTACGTACACTTCGAGCCTGGAAAAGCACCACCTCAGACCTGCTTCTGCCTGTACTCTTTGTGGCCTTGGCCATGGGCTTGTTTATGGTGCAGCCGCTGGCCACCACATACCCTCCACTCAAACTGACACCTGGCCATTACGAGAGTGCAGAAACTTACTTCTTCAGGTAAGAAACTGTTCTCTGTTGATTTGAAGCTACTTTACGGTTGTTTGGGTATAGAAACCTGAACTGATGATGTCATACAACAATGATATCAATTTCTTTTTTTATTTCCCTAATATCAGATGAAAATTCTCAAATAATGGTGTAGGGGTATAGCTTACAAGTAGGACACTGGTCTGGCCTGGCCTAAGCCCTGGCTTTGGTTCCTAGTCCATTTCCCTCTAATGTTAATACTTTATTATTTCTGAGGCCAGATTACATAAGGATAATCTGAGAGGCCCTTTTGGGGGATGATTTACAGCAGCAGATGGACAGGCCTGGTCCCAACCACTGAATCATTGGCTCCTTCTCACAGCAGCCAAGCATACCATGTGAAAGAGGACATAAGGCAAAGGGTCTTACACACCACAGTGACCTGGTCCTTAGCAAGGACTAGGAGGACTAGACATATTCTCAACATTTTAACATTTTAGAAAAGTATAGATGCTCTATGTTTAAAAATCCCTGCACAGTTGTTTTTGCAACAAGGGTCCAAGATTGTACATTCCTCTTCACCAGATACTATATGACTCATACCGAATTGGATCAAGATCATTACTATTTTCAGGTCTGCAGGGCAGATTTGTTGCTAAAACATTGAACAGAATTTGTTAATTTATGCAGACTTTTCTCAGGGTGCCCAGCTTGTAGTTGAGACACAGGATTTGGCACTTAGGAAATTATGCATCATCTCTACCTCAGCTTGCCTGCTTTCTCTCCAGATCCACAGCCCTTTGTCTACAGGACTAATCAAACCCCAGGGGATCACCTTTCAGGGTGGAGCCCATGTGGCCTGAGGACCTTCCATTTGGACTCCCTTCTAAATGCCTTAGAACCTCAACTCCGCATACATTCTGTATGTTCTCTATTCTTCCATTGCTCAGCCTCTTCAGTTGGTTCCGTACTTTAGCTATAGTGAACAGTTTACAATAAACATTACTGTGACAATAGCCCTGTGATATTTTAACTTGGAGATCTTTGAGTAAACCCAGAAGAGATGGAACAGACAAAGCTATTCTCTTTTTTTTTTTCTTTTCATTGAGTTTTCATTTATTTTTACACATAAATCGATTTCACTTTTTACAAAATGGCCACTGAGGTTTCTCTGGAAATATGGCAAATCGGCTTTATTGCCTTCTTTTTAATATTTAAAAAATATTTTATAATACTTTACAATAGCCCTCCATGTGCTCCTTTGAATTCATGGCCTCTTTTTTTTTATTACATGCGTATGTGTATATACCTATGTACTCTAAAATATAACCTATTCAGTCCATATACTGTTACTGATGTATGTTTTCAGGACTGTTTGGCACTGGATAACCAGTTGTTGTTTACGTTCCTGCAGAAGACCGCTTCGCTGGTGCACAGCTTTCCTCTGTTGCCCATAGCTGTTTGTATAGGGTTAAAGACTCATTCTTATTACTTCTCAGTAACTTCCATGCTGAATTCCAAAGTGGATGGACTAGTTTATATTCCTACCAACAGTGTTTAAGGTTTCTGTTTTGTTCACACTCTGGCCAGCATCTGTTGTCATTTGTTTTCTTAATGACTGACATGCTGACTGATGAAATGGCATCTCGGTTTAGATTTGTATTTCTCTGATTGCTAGCAAAATTTAACATTTTTCATGTCTATTGATCACTTATATTTTCTCTTTTGAGAGCTATCTGCCCATCTCATCAACATGCATATTGATTGGGTTGTTTACTTCCTTGTTTCGTAGTGAGGTCTTTGTGTCGTATAGATTTTAATCCTCTATCTGACAGACAGCTAGCCAGTCTATTCTCGAACTATGTAGGCGGTTTCCTTCTCTGTGCAGAAGATTCTGCTGCAATCTTAATTGTTCCTCTCTGTTTACCAATTTTAAATTTTCTTGTTCTTTTTGTTCTAGGCTCGAAGGTAAGAAATTGAGTTCTATATTTTAGATCTTTCTGATTTTTTAATTCAGGCAGCTGTAGATCTAAGCTTTCTTCTCAGAACTATTTTCAGTTTACCTTAGGTTTTGTATGTTATGTTTTCAGTTCCAGTCAACTATAGGACTAAAGTCTTTTTCTTGATCTTTAATGAATCATTAATTAAATATTATATTTTTCAATTCATGAGTTTGTGCATGTTTTGTGGCTTCTCGTGCTGTTGCTTTCAGGTTTTCTTTAATGTCATTGGATAAAATACAAGAATTTATTTGATAATTTTTATATTTATTTGGCTTTGCTTTGTGTTCTGCTGTATGACCTACTTTAGGGGAATTCCATGTGCTGCTTATGCTGTTTATCTTCAGCATTTGCATGAAATGTTGTATAAATGTCTGTGTGGTTGCTGATCTATGATGTCATGTAATTCATGTTTCTCTATAGATAAAATGAGTCAGCTATTGATGAGAATTGGGTATTAAAGTTTTAGGGATTAATTTGTGACTTTACATCCAAAAAAAAAAGTGGTTTCATGAAATTGTATGTGCCAGTGTTTATTGGATATTCATTTAGAACTGAAATCCTATGTTGGATTGTTCCCTTGGTCAGTATGAAGTTATAGTAAGACTAATTTTTTTGTTTGTTTTTAATTTTGGTTTTAAGTCTATTTTGTCACATGTGAGCAATGACCCTGATTTCTTTATTATTCTGTTTGCCTAGAATTCCTTGTATTTGTCTTTGATGATGAGGTACATGTCTTGGGAGTAGCAAATAGATGGATCCTCATTTTAAACACAATATGCTGGTGTATTCTTTTGATTATGGAATGAAGATCATGTACATTTAGAATTATTATCAAAAAGTAAATATTAACTACCATCATGTTGTTGGTTTGGTAGAGCTTGGTGTTTTAGTGATCCTCAGTTATCTTATCACAGTTTATATATATATATATATATATATATTTTTTCTTGTAACCTCATGGATGTGCTCATCTTTCTCTTTGCTCTGAAAGAGATCTTTAAGTATCATGGCTTCCTTAGTGGCTATGAATTCTTCTAGTTTCCATTAATTATGGAAAGTATTTTTTTAAATCTTCTTTAATTGTTACAGGTAGTTTTGCTGAACATAGTAATATGAGCCTATGGATTTTGTCTTTCAAAATTTTAAAAACATCCTAAGCCTGCATGTGATCCCTAAGTTTAATCTTTCTGTTGTGTCCTCTATTAATTATCTTTGCAGTTCTCTGATTGTCCCATTTCTTCTATGTTTTTTGATGCTCTAACAGTTTCTCTTCTCCTCTGTCCATTCTATTAGGCTTTCCACAGAACTTTTATTGGAGTTATTGAACTTTTCATTTTCATTTCAGCTTACTTTTGTAAGTCTGTTTTTCCTCCCCTGAAGTTTACTTTTATATATTTCTATAGTGACTTTTAAAATGTCATTCATGTGTTCTCTTTGTATTCTTTCATGTGTTTATGTCCTCTTAGATTTCTCTAAACATACTTACAATTACTCTTTTGAATTCTTTTTCTGGGATTTTATTGAAATCACCCTCAATGGACGGTGCGAAGGCCATGACCGGCAAAGCAGCAGAGGTAGCTGGGCTTAGCAGAGAGGAGGCTGTTTGGTATTTCCTTGTTCTCATCTCTGTTTAGACAAAACTATCAAGTGCACTTGTTTTGTCTCACTTTTCCATGGTCTCAGTGACCTTGTCTGATATTAGACAGATATTGTCAGAATATAATATATTATATTATATTCTGTGGGATGGCTTTTGCCCAACAGAATGAATGACCTAGCTCTGAGTCAGAGGCTGAATTCTGTCAATACTGAACTTAACTATATGAT
Organism: Pachyuromys duprasi; assembly: GCA_028658305.1. Classification (NCBI taxonomy): domain Eukaryota; kingdom Metazoa; phylum Chordata; class Mammalia; order Rodentia; family Muridae; genus Pachyuromys; species Pachyuromys duprasi. Next base: position 3,221,858 of record CM053754.1, read on the forward strand.
AAGCAGATCGATATTATATACATGTGATAATGTGTGTGTTTAAAGTTTCAACTATATCATATATGTCAGGAACTGCTGTTTTCTTTCTCAGGCTGTTACTGTGAAAGAGAAGCCACTGAAGAAGGTTGGTTGTGAAGAAAAGTGTAATGTAATCTGATTGAGTTTTTTGTTGTTGTTGTTGTTGTTTAAAGACTTATTTATTTAGGCCTGGAAATATGGCTAAGTGTTTAAGGGCACTGGTTCTTCTTCCAAAGGACATGAGTTCAATTCCCAGCACCGACATGCAGATCACAACTTTTTTTGTTAACTTCAGATTCAGGGGATTCAGTGCTGTTTTCTGGCCTCTGTAGGTACCAGGCATAAAAGCGGTGTACAGACATACATGCAGACATAACATCTATACAGATACAAATAAAATTAAAATAGGAAAAAAGAATGGAAGGAACATTCACTAGATATTAGTTTCTGAATGTATGGGTAAAAGGAGAAAAGCAAAGTGAGACTAGCAATTAGTGGAATGATAGAAAAAATAGAGGGAAACTACAATAAGGACAATAGAGAGAGTGAGAGATCTCAGGATGAGAGTAAAATGAGATGAGAAAGATGTAAAGAATTGCACTCAGAAGTCAGACAACCTCAACAATCCCAACTCTTAGGAATTTGAGGTAGAGAGACTCCTCTGTCCTCAAGGCTGAGAAACTTTATCTTTTGGTAAAGTCTATCAAAAGAGACATTAAAAAAACAGAAAGAAAAACAAATAGAGAAAAGAAAGGGAACAGAAACCCTGAAGAACACAGCTGGCCTCTAAGTAGATACAGATAGTGACTAAGGGAGAAATGTGTAAAGACAGGTCTAGGGCCTACAAATAAATGTAGTTGCTAGCCTAGGTGCTGAATCTAGTGTTGATTCTTGTGTTACCAATAGGTGTCACCTATGTGTTCTTCTACAGGTAGTAGAAGAGATGCTGTTCATACCTTGAGCTGTGTGTCTTACTATATTGGTTGAAGATGCTGGCCACAGCTCTGGGTGATTCTTTACATGGTCCTGTTAGCAAGAGATCCTTTACAAGTCATGTTGAAATTTCTGGCTTTAGCCGTGCTCCTTCCCAATGCACCTGCTTCGACTCTGGCTGGTCAGAGCTGTTCTGCTCTGGCTCCCACAGTGTGCTGTTCAGGAGGGTTTAGGCTGACCAAGCCATTGATCCAGTATGGTAGTCTTTTTAAAACTGGAATCTCACAGGGCCAGCAAGATGACTCAGTGGGTAAAGGTCCTTGCCACTATGACTTGAGTTTGATCTTCAGAACCTGCATGATGGAAGGAGAAAACTGATTCCCATAAGTTGTCATCTTGTGATGTGTGTGATTCCCCCCCAAACAATAAATGTTATAAATAAATTAAAATTTAAAAATGCTTTTCAGTGTGAAGAGTTTTCTGCTCCTCCTCTTCTGATCTTAGAGTGAGAAACACTTTTATCCCCACCTCTCTTTTTTCTGTTATTTAAAACGTGTGTTACTGGAAGTACAATATCTTAAGCTATGGCTTAGTCACCATCAGCTCTTGCCCTCTCTGTCACTGAGAGGAAAGATTGCCACAAACCAGGCCAATCTGCCCAAGATGGACTCTGGACTTTTGTTCTGCTTTGTAAATGTCCTTATTTTCCTTTGCTACTGGAACTGGAGAAGTTTGGATAAATGTTATTAACTTTCCCCAGTTTATTCCCTTGACATTATATCCAACTGTATTGGCTTGATATCTGCCACCTTAAAAGTCTTGTGTGTTTTATAAATATCCCAATTCTGAATTGTAACCAATTAAAATGAATCCTAGTATAAACTATTCCAGTTTTCTAAAGTTTGATGTAACTTTTGTTTTTACATTTTCTCAACTGCAGACATTTCTTACAGTTGATGTACAAAACTTAAACATTCTAGTGTGTGCTTATGCATCTTTCCTCATAATGACATTAATGCATTACTGTTGATTGTCTCTTTGGTAAAGGAATTCAGCATCAACAACCTTGACTTTTGGTAACATTTCTTGAACTATAAATAGATGTGGGGCTTGTAAACGAAACACCATCATTCAAAGTGTGCAATTAAGCACAGGTCCAATTCTGTGCTGAAGACTTCTGACTACAAAAGTATGAATCAATAACATGTAGAAACTAAAGGTTGTAAATAAAGGTTGCCTTTTTCTATTGCTGAGTAATAGGACGAATGTTCCAAGCTAAAGCTCCAGCATGGAGAAAATAATTTTATTGATTTTAATAAATTAACATACTGTGACATTATATTAGATAGCCTTTAGAATTTGATTTTAAGTCCATGAAAATATGTAAAAGTGGTTAGAAAAGTAATTTAAATGATGAGATAATAACGTGCTTTCGCTAGCAATACATACCAATGCATATATGTGGTGGCAAAGCTGTACTTGAAGACATTTCTTGATTTCGTTCTTTCTCATGACCTTTATCATAAAGCATCAACTTTATCTGGTGCTCCAGAAACTGTTAGCCAAGTCAGCTGGACTAGGGTGAGGTCAGAGTGCGTCCTCTGCTCCCTCCTAATGGTGCTTTGTTTCTTCATCATCAACAGCAGTGGGAGCCATGGCCTGGACCTCACCCAAGCGCTTCTGCGCAAGTTTGGAGATTGGGATCCTCTCTGTGCTGATGGTCAGCTGTAAGTATCTGGTGCGCTCTGCACAGCAGAGATTCCAGCGACAGCTGCTCTGGAGACCCATGTGTTGCTTCCCGTGAGGGTTGGTTAGTCTGGGTTCCAGCTTCAGCTACATGGAGTGAAAGTCAGCTTAACGAGTAGGACATTAATGGGCCTCATTAGTGGGTCTAATTAATGGCTCCCATTTTTATGCACTGGCCAGAAATAAACTGCCAAATTATTTCTTTCTACCTTTCACAGACACATGCCCTGTAGGACTCAAAAAAGAAAATAGTGGTTTTCATCTGACATAAGAAAATTCAAACCAAAAGGTCTTATATAGCAATTAAGCATGAATTAAGTATTAACTCTTATTTACTTTTAAAAACTCTTGTACATATTGAGACATTTTTTTAAATTAATAGGTAACACAATGGTAGTTTTCTTTCTATGTCTGGCTTATTTCATTCTTCAAGAACAGTCCTATCATGGTTGTTACATGATTTAGTTTTTTATGGCTGACTAATATTCTACTGTGATACATGCCACACTTGTCATGATAAATTTAGTAGCTTGACAGAAATGAGGAAATGCAAATACCACAGCTTTTCTGGAATAGTCAAAATAAGAAATACCGTCTTTATCCTTGGCGCTTCCGTGACCATCTCCATGACTGTGTGAACTCAGAATGCCATTTAAACTTAGTAAACCTTGGTTTCCTTCTGTGGCAGCACTTCTTTATCTAACTTACCTATTTTGTGGGTAAATTGAATAATATGTTTGCTGAAAAAAATCAACTTGTGAATGTATATCATGGCATGCAAGCAACGGGTATTATTATTGTTGTTGTTGTTATTACTAATAATTATTTTATTTTGTTTATCTCAAGTATCCCAGACTGACCTCAAATTAACATGTATGAGTCTGACCTTGAACTTCTTTTCCTTCTTCTGTTGCTTTTGTGCTAGAATCACAGATGTGTGTATCCATACCTTAAAGGATATTTCCGTGCTGGGATCAAAGGTGTGTGCTTCCATGCCTCGAAGGGTGTTACTATTAATGATATTGAAATTCACAGCTGTCAGATTGCTTTTTCTTCTCCTGGTCTATTTAAATCCTACCCAAACCTTGAGATAACTGAGAGACAATATCTCATCTTATACAAGGAAACTGAAATTTATAAAAAGTTTATAAATTGCCCAAGGCCTCCTAAAGGACAATAAGTGGAAAAGCTAGAACTTTATGATGTCACATTTGTAATAACTCAACACCTTGAACAATCTCTGTAACTGTCTTCCTTGTTGCCTGTCTTCTGGATTTTAACTACTATTATATTTAGGGATGAATGGCACACTTGCCTTTTGTTTGTAATGTACTTAAGAATAATTTTGAGATTATAGTATAATTACAACATTTATTCTTTCCATTTCCAGGCACTCTCATATACCACTCCTTCTTCCCTTTCAAATTTGTAGCCTCTGTTTTTATTGTCATTGCAAATGTATCTATAGATATATTCCTAAATATAACCTAGCCACTCTGTATATTGTTACTAGTATTTATACTTTCAGGGCTAAACATTTGGTATTAGATAACAAACTGATGTGCTCGTCTTCAGGAAAGACTGTTTCTCCCACTTTCAACATTCCTGAAGTGCTTGTAGTTCTTGTGTAGGGTTGAGGCTTTGTGAGCTTTCTCCCATCTACTTTGTTGTATCTATCGGTGTTTTCCTTGTTCAGCTCATGTTTGGGTAGTCATGTTGGTGAGACTTAATGAAGTAAAATATAAATCTGTGTTTAAAACTTGTATTTACAAACAACCATGCTGCCTTTAAGCAGTGACCTCAAACCAGTTGGCTACATTTAAAGGCGTGGCTCTTTTCTTCCATATATCCTTTCAGGCCCAGGGACTTAGAACTATGATTGACATTTCAGATGTTTAAGTTCTCAATTTTTAGTGTTAGGATTTTTTTTTTATAATTTCATACATTTAGCAAAAAAAAAAACAAAAACAAAAACAAAAACAAAACAAAACCTGTAGAAAAAGCTAGCCTGTGCTGATTGTTTTGAAGAAGACTCCTCTGGGCTCTAAGCTTAACACCAAGGGAATGCCTGATGTGGGAACCTTGGTAAGGCATGCCTTACTTCGTAAGTATCCCCTTTACTGTTATTTCCCCTCTTTAATTCCTTGAGGATGTAATGCAAATCAAGTGTTATTAGAGGGACCAAGATTAATGCAAAGAACCCACTCCTAAGAAATTTATAATTACAGATGGAACAAATGAGGCGAGAGATAAGAGCCTGATAGTGTCCTGAACACTACATCCCTGTCTTTTCAGTGATAAACATGGAAACCCAGACCAAAAATATTAGAAATATGTTTCCTGGTTTCTGATGACATATCTTGCCCATTAGTCGTGCTGGTAATTAGTTGAGACTGGGTAACTATTAACGGTCGCAGTTTGGAAAAATTATGAGAAAATTAATTATGTTCCTTTAGTCTCTTGAAATACAAAGTGATTTATTCAGTGAAGGGTTCAATGATGATGTTTTCATTTTCTTTTCTGTAATACAAACACACAGGATGTAAAGTACACTTGCATCTGAGGAGCTGAAATGGGAACACATCTGACCCACCCTTGGCCTAAAGTTGTATTAAGAAAAGAATGATGAGTAAAAAATAGGACAATTCTTTTATCTAGCCCCTCAAAAGGAGAACACCCAGGTGAAGTCAATGCTTTATGGATGGCGGCACACACTCACTGTTCTGTTTGGACATCCAGCTCCTTTGTAGTGATGCCAGTTTGCCACCCCCACCCCACTACAGTCTCTACCTCCCTTCCTTGTCTAGAGCTGGTGCTCAGGATAAGCTAGAAGTCTAAGTTGGTGGTGACAGTGGTTACTAGTGCCTGGCACTACTTCTGTCCAGGCTCATCTGTGAGGATGAATGTGAAGATCAAGAAAAGAAAGCAAAGAACATGAATCTGTAGCATCCATGAACTTACCTTGACCTTGGAACAAGATGTCTTGTAATCTTAAAATGGAATTGGGCTGGTCCATCAATAACAAAATGCTTGGGGGCAGGATAGTGTTTTATAAGAGAAGGTTAATTTAGCTCAGAGTTCTGTTGCTGAGTAAGAACATGAGGTATGAGCATCTGTGTGGCCCTCTCTGGTGAGCAGCGTGATGGTTGATTTGACAATGATGGGTTGCATGTGAAACAGAATGCATGGCAAGGTAGCTAGCCAGAGCTACAGGGCCAGGCGATTTCTACACTCTTACAGGCTAAGTAAGTGAAGTCCAATGGTAACAGTATGAATCCATTCCAAGGGTGCTTGCCCTCAGTGATTGAATTACTTTTGTACCAGGCCTCCCTTCTCAAATAGCCTCCCCTTCCCAACACCACTTCCCTGAGACAGGGCTTTGTCACACATGGGCTTCCGGGATGGGCCACGTCAACACTACAGGCCTCAATATCTGTCACTCAAGGCACCTCAAGGTATAAGAGATGTAAAGACTCATTCTTTTTCAAACAAAAGTAATTAGATTACAGCCATCTGGTTAAAAAAATTCAACTCCCTTAAGCATTGTTTCTATGTTAACTTAGGAATCCCTAACTGAAACTCCTATGAGCTAATTATCCAAACAAAACAAAACAAAACAATTAATACTAGGGAAGTCTGTGATCACCTTTAGCATTGAGAAAATTGTATGGAAAATATATTTGCTGGTCAGGTTAACAGAATCGACAAGTGTCTTTTTGACAGACTGGCTTTTTCCAGTCCTATTTGTCTTTCATTGGAGCAACACACCTCTACAGGCCAGCCTTTCTGCTATGGGACAAGCTAAGGGCTTAAGCTCTTAAAGTTGCCATCCTTGCCTTGAGCTCTGAAAATTAGGGTGAGGAGGGGATATGGTAAAAATATCTAGTTGGTACCTGTGGGTTAGTGAATGTCCATTTTACCTCCTCTCAGTATTTGAGTACTTCAGACTAATGTTCTGCACTAAAGGAAAAGTTGACTTAACATTGTTGTGAAAAAAAATAAACTTAATATCTGGAGCTCTCAAAGATAAAAATCTACAGAGAAAATAGCACTGAAAAGCTTTTCTACAGCGAGCCAGATAGCTCAGTAGGTAAAAGTACTTGTGACCAAGCCCAAAGACCTGAGCTTGATTCCTGGAACCCACATGATGGAAGGTGAGAACTAACTAACTAACTAACTAACTAACTAACTAACTAACTAACTAACTAACTAACTTGCACTATGGCTCTCTGTCCTCCACACATGCATCAAAGCATGTGTACGTGTTAGATTAATTAGTGAATGTAGGAAACAATTTGAATTGTTTATTTAATGCTACTCACGGTCTCCCAAGCCTCACAATATTTCTTCATGTGGAAATTTAGTTGCAGCTTTTCTCTAAGTGATTAAGTTACTGTGACATGACATAGAAATGAATAAACATTTTAGTCTAATGCAATTAATAGCCAATTACTAGTAGCTTCTTGTATCTGGTTATGAGCTGAGAGTCTTGAGGTCTGCCAGCAGCTCTAGCTCTGGGAACTCACAGAGGCTCCCCCCCACCCCCAGCACACTCAGCAGGAGCAGCCAAGTAATCCTCATGTCACATCACAGAATCCTGGCTTCCCCACAAAACATTATCATCAGATTAGTGGCTCGCACTGCTAAAACAAACGCCAGAGGTCTGCCTTAGTAGCAAGGAGGTGGTCATCTTGTGAATGGTGTTCTATTGTAACGGAACTTGCTTTTATGAAAATAAAGTACTTCTTTCATCAGTCTTTTCAATTCTCCACTCCCCCCGCCCCCTTTTTTTCTTTAGGATGAATTCTTCAAGCTGGCATAGAGACACTTATTCTGGTCCTGAATTCAAAGACTCATGTGGCTGCCTGGTATGTTTCTGAACAACCCTTCATAATTTGAAGTATAAAGCTCAAATTAAAAAAAAAAGAAAGAAAGAAATGAGTACCTTTCATTTGCATAATTCTCATTTTTTGTTGCTTAAGTCTCATAATGTCTGTATTTACTTACTAGGCTATTTTTGGAAAGTTTTCATTCCTTACAGTGAACATGGTACAGCTCACCCACCTCCTTTGGTGTCTGCTCATTCCCTACTCACACCTCTTAATCATTATCATCTCTACTGGTATACCCTGATCATCTAAATCCTCTTCAGAAAAAGATGAAGCTAGACTCCCCCCCCCACCCCCGGAGGAACTCTCTTCTGATCTCAAGACAGGTTGACCTCAAGGCTTTTTTCATAATTTTATTCAAGTTCTGAGAACTATCTATTAAAACCTAAGCTAAGACTTATGATTTCTAATATGACTGATACATACAAAATACATGAAAGTAGACATTTTGCTTTTGAGGTGAAGGACATAGCTTTCTTTCCTGTGAAGGGGAATGAAAAAACTTATTTGGAAAATTGATTGAAGTTCATCTCAGAGGAAATATCAGAAGGCAATTAATGAAAAGTTTAGATCTGTTACCTAGAGCCAGCTGTCAAATGCAACAATCTTGTCTATCACACACACAAAGCCCTAGGTTTGATTCCAGCGTCACACGGGCATGATGGTTCTGCCTTCAATGCCAAGGTTTTTCAGGGAAGGAAAGAAATCCTCCCTGATCATCCATAAAGGAAATGACCATCGGGAGAACACATCAGGGGCCTTTTTACTTAGTGTCCCATGGGGTCCATTTGCTCCACGGGTTTAGCTACTTTAGAGAGTTGCCATCTGGAGGCTTTCAGCTTCTTTCTTCTCACAGACAAAACTCAGGAAGTAAGAGAGAAGACAATTTAGCGACACAGTGGGGACTGTGAGGATAGGTGGCTCTAAGTTAGCAAACATCACGTTTTCATTGTGGTGAGAGAACTCACCTGCATGCCTTACTTCTTTGCACTGGCCACAGGTCTTTTTTTTTATTTATCTCTGTTTCAGTTCTTCCATTTTATCATGAAATATCTAACATTGTACTCTAAGCTCTTTCTCTTGAGTCTAAATTTAGTCATTCTTTGAACAGTAATGGCTTTTCTTACAAGCCTAAAGTCTATTAGGGTTAGATAGAGTGTCAAGGGGGTAGGGAGAATGAATAACTATCAGAATGGTATTATGTTCCCCATTTCAGCCCAACTCACATGAAATATAAGATTTCAGTAGTGTGCACACAAGAAGGATACCAACAGAACACCTTCTGTGGGCAAACATGCCTCAGGAGTGGTGGCTAAAAGAGCACTGTTATTGTTTTCTAAGAAACTATCACATCTGACTTTTGTTTAAATAGGCAGCAGGGTGGAGAATATGCAACATTCTCAGCAAATGCTGTGACTAAAGACTCCACTTCTGACTTCTCCTCTTCCTCCCTATACTCCCCTTCCTCCACCTCCTTCCTCTCTTTTCCCTTTCTCCTCCCACTCCTCCTGCTGCTTTCTGCTACTTCTGCTTCTTTTCCTTTATTTTTGTTTTTAGTTTTATTTTTGTGTGACCTCAGTGTTCTGTGGAATACACTTTGAGGAACACCAGTCAGTTCATTAGAGATTCAAGGACCTCAAGAAAGGGAGTTGAGTCATGAATCATAAATATCCCAAAGTAACTCAGGGTTACTTCTAAACAGACATGGGAAGATGTGCAAGGGACAGGTATGTATCAAAACTTAGCTCATGTAGGAGCATCTTTTATTTGCCTGATGTTATTGTCATCTTTGAAGCTTACTGCCTCTGTCGGCTAACCTAGGTCTAGTCCTGGAAACTTCTAGTGTCCATACAATCTAACCTAGGCCTGGAATGTTTTCAACCTCTGAGACTTAGGGTTGAATAAGCTCACCCTTCCTACCTCTTTCTGAACTCTTCCTGGCTGCTTCAATTCAGTTCTTCCATCCTAAACTCCTCTCCAATCTGGTTTCTTTCAGTTGCTTACTGTATTTCTATGATTGGCCTAAAACAGATTGGCAATCTGTTCTAATCTGGCTCTTTCTCATTCCCATCTTGCTCTGTCTTTACCTGTGTCTAGTTTATTCTCTCTTCAACTTGTCTCTGTAAACTCTCCCAGTAAAATTGCCTCTGAATTCCATGAACTGAGCTGCCACAAACTCAACTCCACTGCACTGCCTGAGCAGAACTGACTACAACTCAGAGAACTTCATGCCTCTGTTTCCTGAGTGCTGAGATTAAAGGCATATAGTACCACACCTGGACCTAAACTTTTCTTTACCTGAAACTTGCTCTATACCAGGTTGGCCTTGAACTCAGAGGTCTGTGTGGCTTTGTCTTCTAAAGAAAGGCATTTCTGTATTTCAGTGGAATCACACAGACCTAGAAGGTCTTTGGATGTGATATATGTTCTGAATTTAAATTCCTCTACAAGGTCCCTTTCTTCTGTTGCTCATGCTACTCTTGCTTAACTGTATTTGACCGAATATTTAACCCCTGTAAATTCTGAGTCCATGACAATTTCATCATATGCATGTCTACTGCATATTGCCTCTTTCCCAATACAGAAATCCAGTTGTTACCTTGAAGAGACAGCATTAAGAAATTGCCAAGGGTGTTCAGAATCTTGTAGGTCCTGAAGAATGAACAGGAAGTTTCCAGACTGAGCACTAGTGAATAACAGCTGTAATGTGGACAGTATGCCATCATCATGCATGGATATGGCCTTGTGTAGAACTCCAGAGGGATGCTATCTACTTCATACTGATGCTGCACATTGCCGTATGCTGGCTAGCTTAAATAAACAACTTTGTCCTCCCAAGTTCTAGGGCAGAATCTGAAATCAGTGGTGTGTTCTAAAATCACAATATGTAGCAGTAGGCTGTAGAGGAGAATCTTTGGCTTACTTTTGATAACATCAGTTGACATTTGTTGGATTGTGGCTACATATCTCCAGTTAGGACACTGTGTTACCTTATCATCTGTTACTCTTGTCTAATCTCCCCTACCTCCCTCTTACAGAGACACAAATGATGCCAATAGGGTCCACCCTGACCATCCAGGATGACTCCTCCACTGGAGATCTATAACTAAATGACAGTCTTCACATTAATTAACACATATGGTGCCATTGGTAGATTCCAGGAACAAGAACCATCCTTAGGAAATCATCAGTAGGCTTACCACAAAAGGTATAATTGAGGGATATAGCTCCAGGGTAGAACATTGACTACAAAGGGTATATTTGTAGATAACAAGACACACAAGAGTTAGGAAAGGTGGCTAAATACAGTTTCTACCTGGCTGGAGTTCTTCATAAAACTTTGATTTTCTTAGCAAGGGACTTATAAAAATACAGATTGCATTTTAAAAAGATACGTGTTGATTCACAGCCATAAGGAGGATTATAGAAAAATACCAGAGGCAGGGAAACTTTAAAGTTCTTACTTGAATTTGGTTAAATTATTCACCCATCTATTTTAAATGCTAAGCAGACGTCTTATGCACTTGCTATGGTCAGCATAACCATTCCACATGTTGTGGAAGGCAAGCTATTCCTGAAGGAATGAACTTTAAGTTTCTTTGTTTAGAAGTGCTAGAATGCACTCAGTAGTTTTCAAGTATTCAATGTATGGTTTGAGCTAGAGTGAACATGTGCACCAGGCCTGGGAACTTAGACCTCCTGTTTAACTGAAGGTTCGGGGCTGTGACTGACAGCTTTCTCATGTCTCCTGTTTAACTGAAGGTTCGGGGCTGTGACCGACAGCTTTCTCATGTCCCCTGCACCTGCTCCAGCAATCATTTTGCTATCTGTTTCTTTGATTTGAATTTTTAAAGTTGTACGTGTGTGAGAATTTAGTTAAGCCATAACTTCCAACAATTAATACTCTTACTATCTAGTTCATGCTTTTCTGAAAATCATACTTTAAGTTTATATGACCCTCTTGACTTAACCAAAGCTCTTTACATGTACATAGGAACTGGGCAAAAACCCCATATGTTAGGTCAGAGTACTTTGATTCCAGCTTTGAAAGAAATACAAGCTTCCAAAGCTGGAATAAAAATTTCTCAGGCGCTTTTCCTATTTTCACATATTATTTCCTTCAAGCTTGCTCTTACACAAGAGCACATTTACTCTGAGCCCTGTCTGTGGCAGGGTGGCAGTTTTACAGTGACCAGTGGGCCGACAACTCCCTCCCTTTTTATTTGATGGCTCTTTCATTAAGCAGACTTGGGAAAATCTCAATGCAGTCTGAGTTTGGCCTCTAACACCTATGAAAGAAACACAGGTCTTTGAATTCTCCTGCTTATTTTTTTCCTACTAGTTGCCTCTGAGTCTTGCAGTTTCTTCAAATGATAGATCATGCCATTGAAAACATCTATCCTTGTTTTAGGTCTTGAAGATCTGCCTGAACTTACATACAAAAAAAAAAAAGATTTAAGTTATAAGATATAATTGACAGCACAGGCACACTGGAATTCTTCACAACCCTCAACTGCAGGAGGCTCTTAAGGAGATTTCAGAAATCAGAATATATAAAAGGCTGAAGATAATTTATTAAAAATTGAAAGCTAGGAAAAGTCACGTTTAGTTTAAAGTAACCCAATTGTGGTTCCTGAAAAAGTTTTTATTTTATTTCTTTGAAAACAATTGCAGAAGTGTCCAAATAAGAGTGCCGGGGCTCCCTATCTGACCAACTGCCGGGGACACACACTGCTCAACCTCTCAGGCTATGATGTGGAGGAGTACTTGCTGGTGCCATCTGCAAAACCAAGGTGTGTACAGAATGTTTCTGGATGTTCCCATTGTCTTTGAATTATAGTTGCCCCTCCACATGCACAGGGACTGGTTTCAGGACCCCAGAGGGATCTCATGTCCACAAGAGCTTGAGTCCCTGTACAAAATGATGGTATGGTACTTGTATTAGAGTCCCATTCTGTAGTCTTCTCTAAATGACTCATGTTACAAATGCCATGGGAACAGCTAGTCTGCATTGTTTAATGAAAAATAATGACTAAAAAGATCAAATGTTGAATGCAAGAACTGTGATTTTCTGAATATTTTCCACCTGTAGTTGGTTGAACCCACAGATGTGTAGAGCCCATGAGACTGAAAGTCAACTGTACTTTGGAAAAACTCATTGTTTCAAATGTTAATGAGCATTAATGTTCAAAAGTGTGATGTTGGTGTTGATATGAATTTCAAAGCCTCACTGTAGGTCTTAATCAGATTCTTCACTGCTGACTTTCAGGCTTTGAAGCATTGGGGGAAATCATATATCATTGAAATCTCATCAGTGGTAGAGGCAGGGAAGCCAGCTTTGTGCTGCTTCAAGAAATAGCACAGAAGAGCTAATGGCACAATGAGTTAATGGTCTCTTGTTAAAAAAATTCATCTACTATGTAGCACCTAGTAATGGAAGCTGGGAACAAATCATGTCTTACAATTCTTTATGGCTTTTGGGAAAAAATATGTTGACTTTTTGGAGCTGAAAGAGGTGACTATACGTGTGGTAGATAGGTATGAGCTCTTGACATTGCTTTCAATGTCAGCAGCATTCACTATCCTGTCAAATTTCCCAAGTCTCCAAAACATACTGCATTGCTTTGTCGGTGCATAAGTCCCATATTCTGTCCATGTTGCTAGGATACCGCACCACTTTGCATTTGTTTCTTCTCCTCCTTTGCCCCCAGGCCAGTATGTTACCATTGCCCTCAACAGTGGCCTTTTTCTTCTCTTTTTTTTTTTTTGACTCTGGTTTTTCTGCATCTCTATTGCTTCCTTCCCTCCTAGCATTCTTAAATAAATGCTAGACTCTCTCCTTCTCTTTTCTAACTTTGATGGGATAAACACTGTGTGCTCAAGACATGGAATAGTATGTTGCATATCAGAGGTACTTAGGCCAAGCCTATTGAATGGATGAATGAACTCAGCTGACTCAGATGGGAATGCATCCCTATTTCTTAATTTTTTGCAGTAAGGATGCTATGGTATAAGACTGTTCTTCATTCACTTTGCTTTCATCCGGAGACTGGGAAGCCAATTTAATGTGTACCTTTATTTCTGATGTCAGAAATATATTGGGAAGATTAATAAGTGTAAGTTACCACATATCCCACAGAGATAAAGCTACAGAATTCTCACTCAGGAAACACTTATTAGCTGCATGAAAGACAAACCAGAAAGTTAATGATTACAAAACTCAGTGGGATAATTGATATAATTGATAGAAGGTATTGGGATTATTCAAGTGAGAAGGAATGTCTTACCCACTATAGTTCGGTGATCCCTTCTTCAGCAAGGCAAGCTGTGAGTCATAAAGGAAAGGAGCAGAGCAGGACAGCCAAACCAGGTGGTTGTAAGATTAAACTTGGGCAAGTAATCCTAAACAGTGGATTTAAATGGTGGAATGCCTATGAATTAACATAGAGTACTAAGAGTCACAATCATGTTGTTCTCAAGTGCTTATTTCCTGCTAAATTTTAATAAGCACAGTTTCTAGCATGGTGAGCCATGTGCATTCCTTCTTCATAAGCAATATTGTCTTTGGGTGCTAGACTGAGGCCAGGCTAATCCCATCAACAGGTCTCTCAATCTATGTGGTCATGCAGTAGATCAGACATGCTCAGCAGGTCCCTGTCTTGAGATGACTGTAACTGCTATGCTGTTTCTGAACCATCCTTTGAGTGGAATTCCTGGTACCCTGACAAGATTAACACCATCTTTATACCTCACAGGCTTGGAGGTTGGTCTTTTGGAGTACAAATTCCCAATGAAGTTGAAGATGTGAAGACAAACACATCAAAACCAATGACTTTGGCAAAGGTAATAGAATTCTCTTTCTTGATGTTTATAACTTATTTAGGGAAAACAAAAGCATTTTGTACATTTGTGAGCATGGGCTTGCCAAAGACAAATCACATTCCATTGTCTGTTAGTGAAAATTGAGAATGATTATGTTATAAAGATTCTCTTGTGAGAAAGAAAGATGATTTGATTTGTTTAGAGGGTGTAGAAGTACAACTTCTTTTTGTTTAGACAGGATTTCATCTATTAGACTAAAGTAAAGAAAGGCTGATCTACTTTTAAAGATGCCTGGGGTTGCCATGAGTGGAGCCATCATCACATTTCATGGTTGCCAAGGAATTCTCCCACGCATGGAGTTGACAACTCCTCATCTTCCAAAAAACTGTGTGTATGCCAGACAGCCTGACATAAAGCAAACATCAGTAACGTGGGATAACTTTTATGACCTCTGGATTTCCATTTCCCAGCAAGTGTACCTTAGGAGTTAGGTATTCTCCCGTTTGAGAAAGTGAGAATTGGATAGAAGGATGTCTTTATCCACATTGAGAATTCATAAATGACAAATAACATTTTCCCCCTGAGGAAAAGAGTCAAAATAGCTTAAAATGGGCAAAGATGAAAAGATCAAAACTTCTGAAAGTCACTGTGATTAGACAAGAAGCATAGATAACATTTGAGAAACATTTGGAAACAGAAGATTAAGGGAAGAAGCTAAATCCAGCATGAAGAAGTGAATGGAGAGATGGCCAGGTCATTTCTTCCTTTAGTGTGAAAGTATCCCATCTGCTCATAAACTCACCACAAAACCAATGCAATCCCTGTGTTCTGAGGAATCACACTCCCCACTGGGAAGCAGGGGTGTTTGTGCTTCCCTTGAAATGGAGTGGGCTTATGGGGTTTACTCTTGGAATAAAGCTCCCTGCAGGTACTTCACATGTAACCCCTGAGGAGAACTTCTCATCTCAACAGCTGTACTATTTACAATCTAATCCCTGAAGAAAATCCCAACTCATAGTGTGAATTGCAGAGAAACCCCTCCCTTGGCTGACAGCTCTTCAAATATCTCGCCTTTTAAAATTGATGTGTATGTAGATTTATAGCTCAACATGAGAATCCCAGCATCCAGAACTTAGAGGGAAATAATCTGTATGGATCTGCTGGCTTATATTAAAGGGTATTGTGTAGATATGGTTAAAATATGACCAATTTGTAGTAGGGTCCTGTTGACTTTTTGTAAGAATGCCTTGACTCTTCTACCCAAGTCCAGACACTGCTTGTTGCTGTCACATGTTTGTGGCTTGGTTTTCAGATATCCGAAGCACAGGCCTCTTACCCAGGGGTCAGGCAGGAGCGGCTTGTGTGCTGTTCTGACTCTTGTTTCTGTTAGCCCACATGGGTCTTCTGCACTGGGGTGTTTCGATGGTTATTTCTGGAGTTTTGTGAGGCCTGGTGTGGTCTTTATAGGTGCTTGAATGAGCTCTGTCTAACCTTTGGGGAATGCACTTCTTCCCAGGAAGCCAGGGCATCTGCTATTGTGAGAGGAAAGAAGGGTTCTGCTGTCTGAGCCCAGAGGTGGCTGCTGTCCTGTCACGTGATTTCATTATCCTTTTGTCAGCCTTTCCCTTCAGATGTCTGTATTCCTAAGATATAAATGTTGATTTTCATTGTTATTTTGAAAAAGCAGATAGGCGTTTGGATATGAAGCTGCCTAGTACATGATTCAGTGAGTATAGAATGCCTCCCAGGGAGCTTCCCATGCCAACCTCACTGACACCTTACTTAATCCAAATTCATTTTCCAGAATATACATTAAAAAAAAGGAAAAAGAGGCCAAACACATGTGGCCTGCACCTCTCTCTGTGTATTTCTTGCTCTCTCTCTCTCGCTCTCTCTCTCTCTCTCTCTCTCTCTCTCTCTCTGTGTTGTAATATTCTCTTCTGCCTATGAGTTTACACAGACGAGTATGCGCAGACTGATTTTATTCTTTCTGTCCTCAGTTACTTTTCATAGCAATCATTACCTGTGCTTCCTGAGAGTGAAGATGGGAGCTAACATAATGTATTCCTACAAGATTAACTTCCTGCTTCCTTTAGTGAACTTTCTCACTTTCTGACTTTTGAACCAACACGGAAAGAAATCCCGTAACTATTTCTAGAGCACAATGTGGTTTTAGAAAAGAATTCTTTGAAGGAAAGGAAGGAAACACTTAACATTTGAATGTTGCAAAGTCCTTAGTGCAAATTTTAAGATCATCTTAAAAATTACTTGATTAAAAAATTAATAAAGGCCCTCTCAAATGAAGATCACTTAATAAAAAAAATGAAAGAGGAGCTCAAGAGCATTTTAAATTCTATTCCTGGAAGCTCATGCACTCAAGGCTTTATTGAAACAAAAGTATTTAAAATAGCTATGAGTCTTCTGTGGCATCCTCAGTACCGAAGTATTTAGCTCGTGACTGCAGAGCTGGAGAACTGTGAGCCATGCTTAGTGACGCCACCTGCTACTTTGGCTGTAAGGATGCTTCTGAGCTGAGCCTTGGCTCTGCCTCTTGGGAACTGTCCCCAGTCCATCCACTGCAATGATTTGCACCTCTATACCATCCTTCATCTTCGTTCATGGCTCCATGTGAAGAGGATCTGTAGAAATGCCCCTCTAGGCAGCGTTTCAGCTGGTTGCACAGAAAGCTGGGCTGTAGCACAGTCTGGCAGTAGGCCTTCAGTTCAGTTTGGTGTTGACTCCCTGGTGCAGCTCTCTGCACTGCACTAGGCTGTTTGTTGATGTAATTAAGGGCCACAAGCTGCTGTGCCTGTGGTTCTTGTTGAGACAAGCACTCGGTGAATTCTTAAACTTAATTACTGCGGCTTGAGGACTTTCAGACTCCTAGAGAGCAACACACACCTTGAAGTGCAAGGTCCTTCTGTCCCTTTGAGAGAGCCTCTTAGCACTACTCTTATTCTCTAAATGAAGAAGCCCCATCTCTCTGCCTCTTGCTAAGAAACCTCCAACCCAGGTCTGCTGGGCAGTTTCTGTGCCTTGTCTTCAGAGACACCACAGGTGACACTTTTGACAAATGTGCACCCCTGTGTAGTAAGGACCCACGTTTTGATCAGTGGTCCACAGAGGCTATCTTGCTACTTTTGCAGCATTTCCACACCTTTCTCCTCCTATTTCCAAATTTCTACAAATCTCTTTTGTCACCCAGGTGCTAATCTTAAAGTGGTGCCCTGTATTTCCAGTTTCTGTGACAGTCACACCTCCTGCCAGTATTAATTGCTGTGTCAGTTATTTGTTCCCATATTAATACTGACTCCCAAGGTTTCCAAACTCCAGCCACCTCAACAAAGGTCATTTGTTAGCTCAGAGGCTGTGAAGTTCTGCTGTTGTTATCTCCACCAGGCTCACTTTGGACAGGAATGAGCATGTGTGTGGTTGACTGTCTGTTTGCTTTCGATAGGAGAAAGATGGATGATTTATTTCCGAATTTTTGAATTGGAATGTTTAATATTTAAATTGAATTATTTAAATGAAAATATCTGGGGGCTGGAGAGATGGCTCAAGGGTTAAGAGCACTGGCTGTTCTTCCAAAGGTCCTAAGTTCAATTCCCAGCAACCACATGGTGGCTCACAACCATCTATAATGATATCTCATGCCTTCTGGTGTGCAGGTGTACATGCAGACAGACACTATATACATAATAAATAAATCTTTAAAAAATATCCTTCAAACAAGGGGGGGTGACTTGATATGAAAATACTTATTTTATTACTTGTTGGCCTTAGGAAGTGGATTGTATGTCCCAAAGCGACATAGTCAGAGGCACGGGGCAGGAGAGGTTACGGAGACAGACAGACTTACGGTTCCGTGTCTTTCTTATGTACAGGATATAATCCAAACAGGTTTCCTACAGGGAATTTTAATTTAAGAATTTAAAGAAGGCTGCCACAGGCTATGGGGGACACGTGTCATTAAGGAACACTCATTATGTGTCTGTTTGTGAGAGCCAGCAGGGTAAGCTGAGTGGGTTGTATCTGCATAACTCCTTTTATAGGGAAGTGACCACTAATCAAAAGCAACACAATAGATCATCCACTGAGGAGCTAGGAGGATGTGAAGAACTGCTGACAAGCCCCTTTTTCTGGAAGGGAAAAAAAACTGACTGACATTCAGAGGGTTGCTCAGGCCACATAAAATGCTTATATTGCACTACCGTGTGTGTGTGTGTGTGTGTGTGCGCGCGTGTGCGCGTGTGTGTGTGCGTGTGTGTGTGTGTGTGTGTGTGTGTGTGTGTGTGTGAAGTCTGAGCTCAGCTCCATTCTGTGTCTTATCTATCAGTAGGTTAACTCTGCCAGGTCCTCTGGGTGATGTGAGAGGCTCAGGAAGGATATAGCATACATCTCTGTGATTTTTAAACCTCTTCCATTGTCTCATTTTGTGATTCAAAGCAAGTGATCAAGAATAGAGTATCATGACAAAGGACCAAGACTGTTGAGCAAGGGGCGCCCTTAGGTGTTTTTTAACAGAAGCCTCAGAGCACAGGGATATGAGACAGAGGGAGGGTTGGCGGAGGCCCACAATTCCCTGCTGTTACTTCTTTCTACACACCTCCCTGCTGCTACCGCGGTTCTAAGATAGTGTACATTTAAAATTTATCCGCCTATTAAAACAAACAGGCAAAATAAAAATATAATTTGAAAATTTGTGATACAAGGTGAAGACTACGTTATCTCGCTCTCTTTTTCCTCGTCTTTGTTAAGCTCTTGATGAAACTGTGTCATAGTAGAGAAATGAGGTTGTGGACTTTGACAGAACCCTAGGTTTCCTGGAAAAATGACTGTTGCCTGTGTGTGTGTGGCGTGTGTGTTTGAGACAATACTGAACTGTTAGGGAAATATCTGTTAGGCTAAAGCAGTAGACATACTTCTGAAATGCAATCCAGGCTCCATTAACTTAGCTCTTACTCCATCGCAGAACTCAGGCCTCAGTCTTCTTGCAGGATTGTAGCTCTGAAATGCCCAACTCTTGCAAGTGGAGTTTGCCCATGCTATGCTGCTGTGTTTAGGCAGAGCTTCAACACTCACAGAATATCTTGCCCTCTGTGAAAGATAAGGTTCCTATCTACTGAAATGAAAGAATTGGGAAACACTGACTTGTATAGTAGGTTTTTATTTTATTTCATATTTATAGCACTTTATTTCTTAGCTGTTACCACAGACTACTACTCAGGGTCCTTGGAAATATAATTGGTCACAGAAAGAGGGAGGACAAGTGCCTTGTGGTCTAGCTTTCACTTAATGTATGCAAACTCGAGCAGGCTTCTCCAAGGGCTAACTTTCTGTGGAATAGCTCTTATTTTTTCAAAGCAGATTATCTGATCCAAAACAACATCTCTAGAGCAATGTGCTGTCCACCACAGGTGAATTAGGACCCAAAAGTGCTACTTGACTTCTCTTCTTCCTCAAACATAGCAGCTTTGTAGACTTACCATACGTATTTCAGTTGTCCTTAGAATCTTAGCATTTTGAGGAATGGGAGGCAGTGGTCCTGTTAATGGTTTTTACGATATTTAGTATCTGGTCTTCACTATATATTGTCTTTCCCTTTTCTCCTTCACCTTTCTCACCTCAAGAGGTACACGGGTTTATTCTCCATGCTCAACAAATGTTCAATTCAATTTATTTTGAGAAATAATGTTCCACGTGCAGTTATTAAATTGAAAGTAATCATTTTTTTCTGATCATCTTTCACGCCTTTAATTTGCAGGTCAAATTTCATTAGCTTACCAACTGAGAAAAAAAAAAGTATAATAGGCTTCGGTCCCAAATCCTATGAGACTATAATTATAAAGCTACATTCGCATTTGTTCTGGGGAAAATTAATCTATTTTTAGCTGTAAATTATATGCTTGAGATAAACATAGAATTAGCAGAATGGAATTGGCTGTCACTGTCAGCCAAGAGAGAGCATAGCTCTGAGTCCTGTGTTCAGGTGCTGTTGAAGCTTATTGACATGTGTTTTCTGTCCCAAGAACAAACTTAAGAATCGCTTTCATAAAAGTTATCATCTCTTTCTTTTCAGGTGTGGTATAACCAGAAGGGTTTCCATTCTCTACCCTCCTACCTCAATCATCTCAACAACCTGATCTTATGGCAGCACTTACCCCCTGCAGACTGGAGACAATATGGTAATGTTATTTTCCATAAATGTCATGGAATGCTTTCAATCTAACAGTGTTTTTAAAAGTGAAATATACAGGAGAGGACAGTGAGGAAGAATGAGCAGTTTTCTATCAGACACTGCATGCATAAAACCACACCAAGAACTGGCCTCCCTCTGCCTCTCACATGAAATGTTCAACCTCCTTGAAACTGTGACTTTGTCTGTGAAATGAGAGGTATTCTGAGAATTTATTTTTTAAAAAATCACTCTATGATTTAATACCATATAAAACCAAAAATAAAATCATTTTTTAAGGACACGACTTATGGAATACTATAGTGGAGAATGAAGATTTCCCTAATGCGTTATCATCGGGAAAGTAAACATTGTAATTTGGTTTATGCTGTCCCTTCAACTCATCAATCACCTTTGTCAACCATTGACTGATCACCTTTCCTTTCTTATATTGGTAAATGGCTCAGGTCCATTTATGGAATCCAGAGTTTATTTCTTGGTTTAAAGGAATAACCCATCTTTAGTTGAGTAGGTAAGCCATAATTTGTCAAGTTAATTCAGTATCAGTATGAAAAGAACAATAACAAAAACTCAGGACACCTAATCAACAAGAGGCCACACCTGTCATAGTTTATTTGGCGTGTGTTTGCTGAATAACAATTGTGAACACGCCATCAGCGCTCACTCCTTTGCCTACTTTTAATATTGCCTCCTTGTTTCCTACCTGTTTCCTTTTGTTCTTTTGTTTCATCTGTGTGTATGTCTATGTATCACATGCATGCCTTGTGTCCTGGGAGGCTAACAGAGAACATTGGATCCCCTGGAACTGGGTTGCAGATGGTGATTCGCCACCATTTCAGTACTGGCACTCGAACTGATGTCCTTTGTAAGAGAAATCAACATTACAAGTTCCTGCACTGCATCCCCAGTAGCTCTGCTTTTAAATTTTACTTTATTTTTTGTGTGGTACTGTGTCTTTGCAGTTGCCTTATACACATATATGGTAAGTACTCTATCTCTGCCTATATAGCCAGCCTGATAAAAACTTTTAAAAATAAGATGGATTAGTTTTGTAGCACTCTAATGATATCTAATGATAATGGGTAACATCAAGTAAGAAAATGTGTATGACTAAGAGAAGTACAAAAGGATTATACGATCATTCAGAGTAGGGACAGAAGAATGACATTAACTAAGAGTCTAAATTATAATGGGAACTTCATTAGGACTTAATATCCATTACATCTTTTAATTTTCATTGCAAAATTTGCAAGACAATATTTTCTAGATGTATTCATTGAAACTGGACTCAACATCTCTGCATTTTGTTTTTTATTTTAATATAAATTTTTTATATTAATTATTGTTTATTCATTTTATGTCCCAGCTGTAGCACCCTCCCTATTCCCTCCCAATTCTACTCTGTCTCCCTCACACCATCCCTTCTTCCCTTCCTCCCTCATCTCCTTCCATGCCCCTCTCCAAGTCCACTGATAGGGGCCCTCCTCCCATTCCATCAGACCATAGCTTATCAAGTTTGATCAGGACTGGTTGCATTGTCTTACTCTGTGCCCTAGTAAGGCTGTTCCACTATCAGGGACAAGTGATCAAAGAGCCAGCCACTGAGTTCATGTCAGAGACAGTCCCTGTTCCCCTTACTAGGGTACCCACTTGGACACTGAGCTCCCATGAGCTACATCTGTGCAGGGGTTCTATGTTATCTCCATGCATGGTCGTTGGTTGGAATATCAGTCTCAGAAAAGACCTCTGGGCCCAGATTTTTTGTTTCTGTTGCTCTCCTTGTGGAGCTCCTGTCCCCTCCAAGTCTTTCTATCTCCCCCTTCTTTCATAAGATTCCTTGTACTTTGCCTAAAACTTGGTTATGAACCTCAGCTTCTGTTTTGATACCCTGCTGGGTAGAGTCTTTCAGAGGATTGATTATGATTTTCTGTAGTGGTCTTGATCTGTTGCAAATAAGTTTCCTTGATGAGATATGAAGATTATGCTTATCTGAGGGTTTAAGGACAAATGTTTATAGATTGTTGTTAGGGATTGTGTTGCTTTAGTAAATTAATGGTTGTAGATTCTCCTCCAATAACCGCGACTTTACTAGCCAGGCATGGTTTTCTTGTAGTTCCTTGTGGAAGAAGGCATGGGAAGATTGTAAGAGCCAGAGGTTCAGGGAATTTCCTGTGAGGTTGTGTCTTCTAGTAATAGCAGAAGCTATACCAATAAAATCTCAGCATCATGACTGCCCAAACGTGAACTGAGCAAAGAGGACACCAGTGAATTTGCCAAAGTGGATGGGAAAAAGGCTGTGAGGCATCAGCCCTTCACAAAGAACTATAGGCAACTATGGAAAGCTGGGAAAGGGAGGTGTAACTTTCTCCAGGGAAAAGCACTCTGATTGGTTATCCCGTGCCAAATGATCAGCCCTAGAAACATACACGTAAGTAGTATCATATGAAGTGAACTGATTATATTTAGGAATATGTATGTATATACATATATGCATAAAATTATATATATATATGTATATATGGGAGGATTTGGAGTGAGAAAAGGGAAGGGAAACTACTGTGATTAAAGTATAATTTCAAAAAGAAACCAAAAATACAAGATAGGCATTATTTCCTGCTTTGTTGATTAGAATCATCTATGAGCTAAGGTATTGACTCAGTTTAGCTCTGGGCATGGTGGAGTCTTGTTCTCACTAGTAACAAGCCTCCCTTTTCTCTCATGTCCAACTGTAAGGTCCTTTCTTGTGGACATGTGATGCTTCATTGAGGAGTAACACAGCAGTGAGTGATGAAAAGTAGTTTGAGGTCAACTGAGCATTCTAAAGGTCAGCATTACTAGAAAAATCCTGATGTACTTCAGATTTCAAGGAGTCTAGTTTGACCTTATCATGAAGTTGAGTATAGAGAGTAGTTGCTCTTCTTTTTGAAAGAATTTCTTGTAGCCAAATTCTACCTGACCTTGACTGATTCTGTAAAGAGGAAAGAACTTTTTAGTCAGTCAGTTGGCAGTCTTTTCCAATATTGAGGATAAATATAGTATTGTAAAAGGAATATGTGATAAAGAATGAGAGAAACATGTAACAGAAATTTTGGTTTCTTTAAAAACTCAGTCATGTCATGTAAATGTTTTTGTTTTAATCTGAAGTGTGGGGTTTTAGTTTGGGCTTTAGTTTGTCCACAGCTGATAATTGCCTCCTGCAGGGCGTGGTCTTTGCCAGCTGGTAAAGGCCTGCCTCGTGCAGCACAGAGAGAAGAGAGGCAAGGTCTAGGACTCTGCTGAGGGGTAGAAATTTGAGAGCCAGAAGAAGAAGGTGTGGCAGTGTGGAGAGACCAGAGATGGATAGCGTGATGGCTTGGAGGAGACAGACAGAGACAAATATTTCAGTGCAGAGGCTTGGAGGAGACTGCTTGCTGCATTTGCTGTTGACAGATATTGGTAAAGCCCCCAAAGAATCCAGCAATCCTGAACAGCCAGGACAAGATCTGCATTCCTTTCCCCCTCCCCACTAACCTCTCTCTTTCCTAGGGTTAAAGGGTTGATGGATGGGAGGTAGAGGTTTAAATACACCAAACAGAGTTTAAATGGAGCGCAACAGAAACGCAGGAAGGTGCTTCTGACAATGTACAGTTATCTAGGCAGATCAGGGTGAATCTGGAAGAAAGAACATACTAAAGTTCAAACAGATGGGCAAAAATTTAGGGCAGTGGCGATGGGGGCCAGAGAGTATTTAAAATTTAAAATAAAACTTGTGCTTCTGAGCTTGAATGCCTGACGTCAGAACTGACAGCCCTTTGAGAAATGTTAGCAGAAAGAGGTGCTGCAAAGAAAGCACGGGTGCTCAGCACTGACCTGAGGTGGAATGAATAGGTGAAAATATGCAGTGGGGTTCAAAACACTGGAGAGGAGAGGTAAGAGCAGCCACAACCAACCTTAGTCCTAGCCTTATACTAAAAGTGACAGCCAACGGTGGCCAGATGAGGCTACTTACTTGAGGCTTGCATCCATAGCCAGAGAACGGGCTCAGGACATCAGGCTGCCATCTGTTCTCCACAGGTAGTGTCCTGAAGGGAAACTAGCCATTGTCCCTCCCATTTCCTGCCCCCCCCCCCGCTTGTGTTAGGCTTTCCCTCCTCTGATGTCTATAGGACTTTTCTAGCCTGTAATAGCCTCTTCCTTTGGCGCTCCTGGCCCCCTTCTGCTTCTCTTTGTCCCACTAGCCTCCTGTACTGTAGGCTGCTGCTGTGCAATTCCCTCGCCTTCTCCATTGGCAGTGACTGGAGGAGTAGAGCGGCCACCACTGTCTCAGGTTCATTTAGGCTATGGGAACTTCTTTCCCGCTGCAGTGCCTGAAGTGACAAACTGCTTTAGAGCAAAAAAGTGGTCTCAGTTAGCAGCAAGATGTCAGAGTAGAAAGCTTCAGGTCATGGCTCCCCGAGGCATGTATTACAGGAAAAACCAAGAAAATGACTAAAACACTTTCTGGGAAGTATAGAAATCAAAGATGAACAGAAAACAAACACCCAGTTAAGAAAAAGTAAGGGATTGTATGCAATCTTGATTCGGTTTTGTCCCACCAACCCTTGGTGTATTGTGCTGTGGTGTTTGGAGAACTGGTAGCTCGGTCACAAGTATGTTCTTGGGAACTGGAGACAGCAATATACCCAGGACTCTAAGGTGTCTGCTTTACAACGTCTACAAGCTGCCTGAGAGTCTGCTCTCTGTGTAATGTTAGTCTGTGTGTTGTGTGCATGAAATTCTCATAACAAAAGAAGCTCAAGTATCAGACGGGAAGAAGCCAGAAAGCAGTGGGGGTGGCCTGCTAAAGACACAAGGGGGACAACAGGCTGGCAGATTCCAGGGGCAGAAAACAGCAGACTGTAGACTGCATATCCCAGGTACGGCTCTAGAAGAAGCAGCAGTGAAATTCTCCGTGCAAATTACGTGTATCACATCAGCCTTGGAAAGAGCAGAATAGAACAAAGCTGTTTCTAGGAAACAGGAGAGGCTTGGGGACTACAAGAACCCACCACAAGGAATTGCAAGGCAGGTGTCACTCTCCCTCAACCCTCTTTATTTGAGATAAAGTCTTTCCACATATCACAGCCTGCCCTCAGATTCACAATCCTGTCTTCTCCTACCAGTTAGAGGAATTAGTAGCCTATGCTACCACACCTTATTAGTTATTACAAATATTAAATATTGAGCAAAAATATTACAAGGGTTCTCAAAACATTGGTTTTGTTATTATTCAGTCATGATGAAGATAAGGGATAAACTGACAATTGACTTTGAAAGGTGGGTTATTGTACTTATAACTTCTAAAGAAGGGGGCATGTCATGCCACCCACTAGAACTCACATGGGAGACACTGGAGTCGCTCAGGAGAGAGCAAAGGAAAAGTGGACAAGAGCCTGTGATGTGTTTATGCAAGGAGCACCATTGAGCCCTGGAAAGCAGATTCAGAATTGCTTTGGGGGAATGAATTCAGTGTAGTATATAGAGTCCATACCTAACTGGCTAGTACTTAGGGTGATTAGGGTACAGGGCACCAGAGCATTGATGCCTGGACCACAGTTGCCCATCGATTCTGTCTGTACTGCCTGCCAGATAACCAGGCATCCTGATGATGCTCATCTAACAAGCATCTACTTAAAGCAGTGGGCTCTTCATTCATTTGTTGAGAACACACACCCCAAAATTTATTCTGTATTATTGAAATTTTCTTTAAAGATATTTTATTTGTTTTCTTTGTGTCAGAGTTTCAATTTTTGACTTGTTTATGCACTCAGCACTAGAAAGAAAGTTTTGTGCAATAAATTGGGAACACAGAAGACAACACCGCAGGAGGGTGCATTGTGAGTTGTTATTAAAATATTGATTAAGAACTTCCACTAGCAAAGCTCTGAGCAAAAATATTCTATCACATCCCTTTCCGCTTGCCCATTCATGTGGGAATTGGACAGAGCTGAATCTGTGTACTTAATATTATAATGAAAGCAAAGCTTAGCCAAGAGAGCAGGCTGACAGCAGAAGGCAAATCTTGTCCTCAGCTTTGGCTCCAGCAGCCTCCTAACACGGGGCTCAGGAGCCTCCAGACAACAGAAGCCAAACACTTGTCTATGAACTACACAAACAACACCGTGGACTCTTGGTTAGTCCTCTGACAGTTGTTTGAGGAGGTATAGACATTCTTTTTTATATATATTTTATTTTTAATATTAGTTATAGTTTATTAACTTTGTATCCCTGATGTATCCCAATCCCTATTCCCTCTCAATCCCACCCTACCTCTCTCATCTCCTCCCTGCCCCTTTCCAAGTCCACTGATAGGGGAGGATCTCCTCCCCTTTCATCTTACTCTGGTTTATCAGGTATCTTCAGGACTGGCTACAAAGTCCTCCTCTGTGGCCTGCAGGGCTGCTCCTCCCTTGGATGGGGGGAGGTCAAACAGCCTGCCAGTTAGTTCATGTCAGAAAGGTATAGACATTCTTGTCTTAAAGATGAAAGAACTATTTGAGTCCCATCTTTCTACTAGTAAGAAGACTGGTGTATCAGAACCTGCGATGGTCTCTTTTTTCTCATCCTAGTAATCTCACAGCCTGTCCAAGTCCCTTATTTGGAGCATGAATCTCAACATAATACAGTTTGAACTTTCTAGCACGTTTCTGTAGAGCCAGTTTGTGAAGGGCTAGACAGTGGGTGCTAGCCCAGGCAAAGCAGCTGTTGATTCCAAAGTGAATTTCCAAGATGGACTACTACTTCCTATGTGTTAGTGAAGTAATGGGCTGTCTGTCCTAATGTAACAGGCCCCAGGGCATTTTGGGGTTGACAAGAAGTACAGCACTTCAGGCGCTACTAGGAGTCTGCTGTGGGGATTTGGGGCTCAACAAAGGCGACAGGACTGTGGAAGGAAAGGTAATTCTACTCCTTTATTCCTTCTTCTATGTTCATGTCAGCAGCTTAATCACAGTTGCTATCAGAGGCATTTGTCAGAATCCTAAGGGAAGCTGCAAGTCAGTTGAGACTAAATGTAGAATCTGCCTTTTCCTGTATGTCACATAGTCAGCCAGCAAATCTTCCCCCTGTCAGTCCTTGTAACTCTACAGGTCCAGGTCTTCTGTTCTTTATTTCTCCTCAGCTGGCCCTAGGTGCTAAGAGTGTTTCTCTAGATATTTCCACCATGGGGCAACCTACTGTGGGGGCTCTGTGGACATGTCTGAGGTCAAACATGAAATGTATCTTTCAGGACATGGTATTCTCCTTAATATCCCCTCTTTATGTATTTATATCCCCTCTTTTGAGATGGATCCCTACTATAAAAGCCAGATGAAACTTTTCTCCCTTAGTCTCACAAGTACTGAGATTGTAGATGGCTCCATGTAGGGCCCTTATTATTTCCTTTATTATTATTATTATTATTATTATTATTATTATTATTTGCCTTACTTACTTTTTATTTTGAAACAAGGTCTTACACAGTCCAGGTTGGCCTCCCAACCCACTCTGTATCTGAGGATCGCCAAACTCCTAATCCTTCTGCCTCCATCTTCCAAGAGCTGAGATTACAGATATGCACTACAACGCCAGGAGATTACCTGTTGGCTATCCCTGGTCTCCACCAGCACTCTGTCCATTGGAAGTTCTTTTCTAGCCAAAGGTTCAGCAACAGCCACACTAGAACTCCTTGATATTTTCCATATGTGCATATCAAGTCACGGTCTTATTTGCATGAAAATTTATTTCTATTAAATATTCATAGCCTGATGTTCACTCACTTTCCTGTAGTTTCTTCTGGTTATGCCTTGGTGTTTGTCCTACACTTAGGTCAAGTTATGAAAAAAGAAAACCAAAGATAGTATCCAAGCCTGTGTGCCCTTCTCAGGTCACCTCCCAGCTCTTCTACGTACCATGTGTCTGCTAAGTGCTTTTGCCTCCTGGCTCCTCTTTTCTGAGATCATTTCTTTTTTCTTTTTCAGAATTCCACTTATATTGACTCAACAGTCAAAATGCAATCAAGATGCTGACATTTTGTTGGAAAAAGTGTTTCTAAAATGTTGAAATCATCCTTCTTGCCTAATACTTAGAATGTTCAGTGCCTCTCATACATGTTCAGGATAAAGACCATGCATTTAAATAGAGTACATTTATTGCTGCCAGCCTGAAATTGCAGCTCCTTCTCCATGTGTTTTCATGTGGACTGGCCCACTGGGCTTTTAGGCTCAGTGAATCACTGCCCCTGTGGCCCCTCAGCCACTGTCCAGCATCTCCTCAGAAGATTGTGCGTTTCTGCTCAACCTCCATGATCTGGCTCAGGTGTGGCTGAGCCCCACTGAGGGCCTTCCACTTATCAGAATGAGTTAATGGCTCATCGCTCTTCTCCTCAGGTAGCAGCTTCTAAAATCAACCTTTATATCCATTTCAGGCAACACTCACATATTATCACAAACACCTGCAGGCATTATGCTGAGCATGGAATTGGTGAGAACGTGGATTGTCATTATCTGTTTATATTTTTGTAGCTGAAGGACCTGATAT
This sequence comes from Pachyuromys duprasi, assembly GCA_028658305.1. NCBI lineage: Eukaryota > Metazoa > Chordata > Mammalia > Rodentia > Muridae > Pachyuromys > Pachyuromys duprasi. Next base: position 3,250,997 of record CM053754.1, read on the forward strand.
TTTCTAGTATTTCCTTCTGTACCTATTCTTATTTCATTTAACATAATGTTCTACACATTCACTCATTTTTGTTAGTGACAGAATTTCATTTTTTCATGCCTGAATATTTTCCTTTGGTGTAAAACCACCACTTTTTCTTTGTCTGTTTGTCATTTGTTAATTCCATGTCATGCCTATTGTGAGGAGTGACATAGTGAGCATGAAGCACAGATGTCCCTTTGACAGACAACAGAAGGACTGATGGGTCACAGGACACTTCCATTTTTAAGTTGTTAAGGAACACCCATGTTATTTTCCGAAGCTGCTGCCCTAACTTACACTTCACCAAGACTGTCTTGGCCCTGTTTCTCTACATTCTTGCTTAAGCTTATCATTTGCTCTCATTTTGACCTAGCTTCATAGTCCTGCTAACTAGAGTCAGGCTTTACTTTTGATGGTTTTCATTTGTATTTCTCTGATGATTTCTGATGTCACAGATTTTTTATTTCATATGCTATTGGAAATTCAGATAAAAATATTGAATTTTAAACCATTATAATTGATTACCTTTTGGTGTTATTTGTACATGGTTGATATGCACCACTTATCAAATGTATAGCTTTAAGTATTTTTCCCATTCTGTAGGTTGTGTCTTTACTCAGTTGGTCGTTTTTTTTTCCTGTGTGGAAGTGTTTTCACTTGATGCCATCCTCTTTGTCTATTTTTGCTTGTTTCCTTTATATTTTGGATCTTATCTCCAAAATTTTTACATCCAGTACAATGTTGCAAAGCATCCTTTTATCTGTTTATCCTCTAATTCTTGTATGGTTTTAGGTCTTATGGTTTTTGAATTGGTCTTTGTGTAGAATGAGAAATAGTTTTGTTTCTTTCCTTTGCATAGGAATACCCAATTACTGTAGTTCCATTTAGTAAAGAGATTGATTTTTTCTCCAGAATGTGTTCTTTTCTATTGTTTTTTTATTGCATGGTTTGTTTGTTTACTGTGGTGTTTTTTAATGTGTGTAAATATGCCCTGATGCAGATATGGAGGTCAGAGGACAGCTTACAGGAGTCAGTTCTCTCCCTCTACCAGGTAGGTCCTAGGAATCAAACTCAAATCACTGGGCTTGGGGGCAAAATAACTTACTTTCTGAGCCATCTCACAACCCTGCATACTCTGTTTTTGGCATCTTTGTATAAAAAATAAAGCAAAAAAAATACTTGGTTATAGATAGGTTACTGAATACCTGAGCTTTCTGTTCTGTTCTATTAGCCTGTGTCTGCTTTTATGCTTCTATAATATAAAAGCTATATTATTACTATTACAATATATTATTATAGCTTTTTAAAGTACTTTGAAGTTAAGTGATATGCCTTTGGCTTTGGTCTTACTGTTCAAGACTATTTTGGGCATTTGAGGTTTATTATGATTTCATATGATGGTTTTCTCTCTTTCTTCATCCCTGTTAGTGACTTTCTCTTTGAGTTCTCTTAATGACTTGCACCTTAATAGCATTCTACATGCCCTTGGAAGGAAAGAGATAGGTCCACACACATGGCATGTTAGGCAATGAGGCCAAGATAAAATAAACATGGTAATATTTCCTTTGTTGCTTTTGATGGAATAAGATATAGTCTCTAGGAACAACTTTCTTCACCAAGTTCACAATAATAGAGAAGGAGCCTGAGATCAGGAGATTCTCTGTGGGAAGATCCTGAGCAGTTGTGCCTATTAAGTTCTGCAAACTGGCCTATAGATGTGTCCTTCATTTCAGTCACAGCCATTTATGGCGTAATCAGTGTCCTGCTGGACACAGCTGACACTCGGGACAGTGAGTTCTTTGTACCCCACAGTGCTATGTTCCAATTGATCGCTACCAGGTGGATATCGGGACTCAGCCACTTCATTGTCTTCCTTCTTGGAAGTAAGGGTCACAGCACCCAGAGCTCCCCACCCCAACTTCCCTCCATTAAGGGTTATGATTTGATAACACATGGTGGTAGGGTGGAGACTTAGGCCATCTCTGATCCAGGTGAGGTGGCCATTGTTCCTGTCTTTGTCAAGTAAGGTGTTTAGGATTACCTTTCTTGGATGAGGATACTTTTGAAGACATACAGGATGAGGAAAAATATTAAAAGTCTTTGTTTTTGATAATTAAATATTTATATAAGAAATAAAAATTTCTATGTACAATAAAAACATTGTAATTTATTATTTACAATAGTTTCAAATCTGAGCCAAATCATTTCAAGTTTTTTTGTAATTTTGTGTTGTGGGGCCATGTACAGTACAATGTATGTAAACTGTGTGTTCAGAAATAAGGCTACCTTGAAAAACAGTGATAGTCTTAATTGTCAACTTGGCATAATCTAGAACCAACTAGGAAGAGAATCTCAATAACTGTCTAGATCAAGTTGGTCTGTGAGCATGTGGGGGGATTATCTTTTCTATGTTAATTAAGTTAGAAAGACATGCCCACCAAGGGCAACACCATTCCTTATGCAGTGGAGTCTGAATTGTATACAATAGAGAAAGCTGCATCCTAGCTTGTATTTATTAATTCATTGCCATTCGATTTTGACTACCGATATTTAGTTGCTATATATATATATATATATATATATATATATATATATATTACAATCAAAGATTATAGCCTGTAATTGTGAGATAACAATGAAAGATTATAGCCTATAATTGTGAGCTAAAATTAATCCTCTTTCTCCCAAATTATTTTTGTCAGGATATTTATCACATAAACAGGTAGTAAAACACATATGCTGCAACTTGGAGATCTCAGATTTATTATGCTTTACTCCGAATTAATAAAATATTGGCTATTTTTCATGTTCAGAAATCTATCTACTGTTGTCACAGCTTCTACTATACTCAATTTGGTTATGGAACCCCATATGGGTTGCAACCCACAGTGTAAGGAGCAGTGATTTAAAAGAACATAAACTTTCTTACACATATGGAGGTTAAGGAACGTCTTTTGATGTAGATGTTACAGACATGTCGGCATTAATACTTCCAAAGATATATATGTATAAAAGTAATGAACCCTGAAGTGATGACTTGAATTGCAATGTAGTAAATCTCTCTAACATAATGGATATGGGACAAAAGCACAGATGTGCATTTTTATTTATTACAAATATACAGTCTAGAAACCATAACAGATGCAGCCAAAATGAGAACACTAAATGAGAAAACTAATTTTACACATTTATACATTGCTGTGGGCCAATTCTTAGAAGAAAAAAACAGAATATAAATGATAATAATAATCTAAGAGAAATGATTCAAGTATCCTCAATAACCACATGCGAACATCATTTCTGAAAACCTTTGAAGTGATGTTGGCAAGAGAGATGAGCTCTGTTATATCCATTGTGGTGCTGCAGCCATGGCCTTTTGCTTTAAGACCCTTGGCCCTATTACCTCATCAGCCCAAGATTCTCTCATAATACCATTGTTACAGAAGTAGAATATTGAGTGACAGGATACAATGAAAATAATACCCCAATTACAGGGATTGTTCCTTGTGATAATGTGGCTTCCACACTAGGACATCAAAGGCTGTAAATGATTTTTTTGGGCTTCAGAAAAAAGGGATTAAATAGAGATTCGGAAAATTGGAGTTTCTCCTCTCCTGTTATTGATTCTGCATGATGTCAGATCAGTCTGGAGAACTCTTTTCTGCCTCCACTCTCTCTCTGAAGGTACCTTCCAGTCCCTAACCCCTTGGCTGCCCTTTCTCCACAGCAGGTCCCAGGCAGGAGTGGCTTTGTTAGATGTGGTTTCTGGTACTGGAAACAGGCCATAACCCCACCCCCTTAGATCTGTGAGACGGGATCTGATTTCTAAAGCTTTACTTCATGAGAAGGTGTGTGAGGTCATAGGAGGTAAGCTGTGCAGTTAGGCTTAAAGGATTTGAGATTCTCAGGAGACAGCCCTCTTCCCCTGTGTTTTCTAGTTCTTTTCCTATTCATTATTCTCTTACTTTTGAGAAAATGTATGCATGTCATTTATTTAAATAGCTCCAAAGCTTTTCCACTCTTTACAAAAATACACATAAAATCTTCTTATATCCAATTTAAAGTAATGTTAGTTTAATTTTAAAAGTATGCTTAACCTTGTAGAAGTGCTACAAAAACAAATAAGATTCTGAAAAATGGTAATGTGGTGGTGAGCCAAGTTGCTATAAATTTAAAAACTCACTCGCTATCTGTAGATCCAGACGCCACATGAGTTTCAAGCATACATACTTATGCCCATTGTGATCGACTCTCCCAAGTGCTGCCAGAACCCCCATACTACTCCAAGCCACCTTCTGGGTGACTTCCTAGAATACCATAAATGGCTTCCCTGTGGTGGTGGTAATGTTCTCAGGGAAGGCCTGCTTGCCTGCCCTATCACAGGCTCCTGCTAGCTGGCTCAGCAATACCTGAATGAATCATCCTGCCTGAGAATGAGCAGCATCAAATCTTTGCTTGATTCTTGATGAATCACAGTTGGTGCCTAGTGCTCTGATTTCTACATGGAAGTTAGAACACAGGCAGAATGTATTATTCTAAACTGAGTTGGATGTGCTCTTGCAAAAAGTGGCAGCAAGTACTGGCTTAACTACCATTCTGACAGCAATTACCTGGGTTTTCTGTTCTAAGCCTTAATACCAAATGTCCTTTTCTGAGTCCTGGTTTTTAAAGAGAATTTCTCAGTTCTGTGGCGAATGCCCAGGGATGGCTATAAAGTGAGATAGGAGGAAACGATAGCCTGTATTTGTTTACTTATAAGCTGAAATTTCGTTACTTTGAAAAACAGATACATGAAAATATATTAGGCTTTTTTTTAACGGGGTGCCACGTGATGCTTCAGCACATGTATACATTGTGCGACGATTAGACTAGATGAGTGAGGCCAGTGTCTCCTCAGACATCTGCATGTATTCCTGGTGAAGGCACTCAGAATCCTCTCCTCAGGGCGTTACAGCTACGCTGGATGCTTGTGTTCCTGAGTACAGTCTAAGCCGAACTTTCCAGGGCTAGGGCTGTGTGGAACATGAGAATATTTTAATATTATTTCACTGAAACACACACACACACACACATGAATTCTAAGGCCATCATCAAGTCAAAAGTTGTTTCTCTGAGTTATTTCAGTGAGATCCTTTGGAAGGTAGAGACAGTCCCAGTCTAGCAGTGATCTGTGGCCACTCCAGTGACTTGTACTTCTAAGATCTATGAGGAGGCAGCACTCAGGGAGGTTTGTTTGTATCCACATGCAAAGGAGGGAAGGAAGGGGAGAATGGCATCTACTGGAGGTGAAGGAGTGGGGGCTCTCTTTGGGAGCTCACTTCAGTGTGTATCATCTGCTCTTCTGCTGCCTTGTGAAGGTTTGATGGTCTGTGCATGTTGTCAGGAACATTATTGTCTGCATGATTGTTGTACAGATGTCCAGTTTTCAGTGCTATTGTACCTTGGTGTGAGTTTGGTGGAGAGAATCTGGGCTCTACTAATGTCAGGAGTAGGTTCTGTGCTCAGAAAAGCATAACTCTTCCTGTGATCCTGAAATACCAGGTATGTTAGGGCTACACCACTCCTTGAATTTCTCATTTCTTCTAAGAATCCACCATTCCAGAAAGTGACTTACAAAGAAATATTTGTGTTCCTGAGTATAGTCTAAACCCAACTTTCCATGGCTATTAAGATCTACTAGGGACCCTGAAGAGAATGATACCCCAACTAAGGACAATGCATAGAGAGGACCTAAAACCCCAACTCAGATGTTGTCCATAGACTCAGTCTCCAAGTGGGACCCTAGTAAGGGGAACAGGGGCTCTCTCTGGTGTGAACTCAATGGCTGACTCTCTGATCACCTCACTCTGAGGTGTGCAGCCTTGCCAGGCCACAGAGGAAGACAATGCAACCAATCCTGATGAGACCTGATAGGCTAGGGTGAGACAGAAAGAGAGGAGGACCTTCCCTATCACTGGACTAGGGGGCAGGCTTAGGGGGAGAAGAGGGAGGGAGGGTGGTTTTGGGAGGAGACAAGGGAAGGGGCCATAGCTGGGATACAAATTAAATAAATTGTAATAAATGATGATAATAATAATAATAAAAAAGGGCGAAAACCACAAAGATCTCCTGTAGGGATGTGAGGGACATTGGTTTCCTAATGTGAAGTTTGTTCATCGGATTGTCGAACAAGAAGGTGCATTATGCACATATCCAGAATATGACCAGCCACACTGGGGATTACTAACCACAGAAGCAGTCAATCATTTCACCAGTGGGATAGGAGAGTAGATTGCCCTTGCCTCCTAGATTAGAACTCTAAAAATGACACCAGTGACACCCAGAAATATGCTCTAATGAAGGACAAAACAATCATAAATGAAAAATGAGGGTACAAGTTGCATCACTTTCAGACTTTCAGCAGCAACTCTGATGGTTTAGAGTAAGCATAGATATTTGTGAAAGCTGACCAAACAGGGATCCAGCCTTGTAGTTTAAGATTTGATTACTGCACCATCTATGGGAACATTTACAACTTTTCTGCAGAACATGCAGGGATGAGGCTCTTGGCCTGTAGCCTATCTTCTTCCTCCTGGATGAAGAATGACTTTGGAAGGTCGGGAGTATGTGCTGCTGAGAAGATGGCTTGTGGTATCTGTAGCTGTTGGCTGTAATTCCAGAACACCATAGCTAGCTGTCAGGTTCTAGAAGGCATCTGAGATTTCCGTGTTTCAGCTCTCTCTTCTCAAATGGCCATGATGATGTTGGTGTGACAGACCTTCTCTCAAAAAGTATATACGCAAAGCTTAACATACATACTCAGAGAACATAACACATGACCACAGCTTATGTTATCCCTCTTTATCTTTCAGGATTAGTTTCAGGAACCTTGATAGATGTCCAAATCCACAAATGCTCAAATTTCTTATTTCAGATGGTATTGGTACAATATTGGCCTGTAACTCAGGCTTATTCTGTCACATAATTTACATGCTCTCCAGGTGACTGAAAATACATGATAAAATAAAAATGCTATCAAACAGTTTTCATGCCACACTGTCTTGCGAATAGCAAAAAGGGAAATGTCTATGTGTGTTCACTATAGATGCAGTTTTTTTTCCTGGACATTCTTAATGCATAGTTAGTTGAAGCTGTAGGTGTGTGACCCATGGATGAGGAATGAGTATGATATACTTTTGAGTGACAACTGCATATATCTGCTCACTAGTATATAAGGAGCCAGGATCTAAGGATGGTCATTTATTTGTACAATCCTGTCCATTTAATTCATGTTTTTATGTATGGGTGTGTGATAAGAATGCTTAATATATTTTCCATCAAAGATAATCAATACATCATTATTATCTCTAGTCACCATGCTTGTATCTCTGTCGAAAATAAATTCCTCGTCTCTATCTCCCCCACTTAGTCTTTCCCACCCTGTGCTTTCATGTTTAACTTTTAAAAATTCCACTTATAAGTAAGAGCACATGATATTTATTTTTCCACTTCTGATTTATTTTATATATGTATTGTATTCATTTCAGCAGCGTTTTTTCAAAACACAGGATTTTCTTTTATTTGAAAAAAAGGTTGAATATCATACTACATGTATATATGTTAGTAAGTACCTGATCTATATCCACAAACAACACATTTTCTGCGTCTATTCACTTGACTATTGTAAAATATAGTACAGTTTTTATTACATGTTTTGAGACATATTAAATTTATTAATAAGCTTTCGATCACTAAGCTGGCAGATACTTGTTTATTCTAACCTGTCTATACTGGTCTGGACTATTTCCCAGCCATGTGCCCTGTGACTTGTCCTCTTCTTCGCCCTGGCAACTCCTGCTCCATCTTTGTCTTCATTGTGATACCTCCTTCTCCTTCTCCTTGACCTTCACTTATCCCTAGCTGAAAACCCCTGCCTGGGAATGGAAGTCCTGCTTCTTGTCCTCTCTGCCCAGCCATTGGATGATCAGCTTCTTTGTTACCCAATCAGAGATGATGGAGAACAATTTTTACACAACTTTGAGACAGGAGATTCTTCACAAAAAAGACAATGCCCACGTCCGTGAACTACAACCAGATCTTACGACACAGAAGTCAGCATCTGAATACACAGTGCACAAGACCATCTTCCAACAGACTGTGAACAGTGGGATTGCAGATCTATCTTGGCTATTAAGAGTGATACTGCAGTAAGAGTGATGTGCAAACATCAGTGTAATGATTTTATTCCATGAGTATGATTCTATCAGTACATTAGTGCATGTGTGCTGTACCTTATAGTAGTTCTAGTTTTAATTTTGAAGTACTTCATCTATAATGTGTTTCATACAAGTTTCACTAATTTAAAATTTCATTGGCAGTGTTTAAGAAGTGATAGTAATGCTAATTAGCTTAACTGGTAATCTTATCATTTCATCATGTATTTTTGTGTTAAAAATTATACTGTACAAGTTTACATTCCCACCAGCAATGGAGGAGGGTTCCCCTTTCTCCACATCCTCTCCAGCATGTGTTGTCATTTGAGTTTTTGATCTTAGCCACTTTGAGAGTTTTAAGGTGAAACCTCAGGGTCATTTTGATTTGCATTTCCCTGGTGACTAAGGATGTTGAACATTTCTTTAAGTGTTTATCTGCCATTCAATATTCCTCTATTACTTCTGGAGCTTTCTCAGAAAATTAGGAATAGTGCTACCTCAAAATCCAGCTATATCACTCCTGGACATATATCTGAAAGATGTTCAACCATTCAAGAAGGACATTTGCTCAACTATGTTCGTAATAGCCAGAAACTGGACACAACCTAGATGTCCCTCAACCAAGAAACGAATACAAAAATTGTGGTACATTTCCACAGTGGAATACTATTCAGCTATTAAAAATAAGGAAATAGTGAAATGTGCAAGGCAAATGGATGGAACTAGAAAAGATTATCCTGAGTGAGGTAACCCAGAAGCAGAATAACACACATGAAATTACTCACATATAAGTGGCTATTAGATATATAATATAGAATAAGCATACTAAAATCTTTAGTCTTAAAGAAGCTAAACAACAAGGATAACCCTACGGAAGATGCTTAATTCTCATTAAGAAAGGCAAATGGGATGGACACCAGAAGTAGAGAAGACAGGGAACAGACAGAAACCTACCACAGAGGGCCTCTGAAAGACTCCACCTAACAGGGTATTGGAGCAGATGCTGAGACTCATAGTCAAACTTTGGGCAGAGTGCAGGGAATCTTATGGAATAAGGGGGAGATGAAAGACCTAGAGGGGACAGGAACACCACAATGAGACCAACAGAGCCAAAAAAATGGGCTCAGGAGGGCCTGCCAAGACAGATGTGACAACCAAGGACCATGAATGGAGAGGACCTAGACCTCCTGCTCACATGTAGACCATAGGCTGCTCAGTCTCCATGTGGGTTAATGTGTAAGGAGAGCAGGAGCTGCCTCTGACTTGGACTCAGTGGCTGGCTTTTTTATCACCTGCTTCTGGAGGGGGTGGGACAGCCTTGCCAGCTAGTACTGATGAGACCTGATAGACTAGGGTCAGATAGTAGGGGAGGAGGTCCTCCCCTATCAGTGGACTAGGGGAAGAACATGGGGGAGAAAAGGGACAGAGGGTGGGACTGGGAGGAGATGAGGGAGAGGGCTACAGCCAGGCTACAAAGTGAATGAATTGTAATAAATAATAAATCAGTTAAAAATGAAAAAAAAATGACACTGTAAACTTGGAACATAGAAGCTTGACTTAATGGTGGAATTGTGTCCTGATAAACTCACAGTAAGTTGAAAATATTCTATGTGAGAAATTCATATAACATAAATAACAAAGTAAGGATCACAAGTTTGTGATTTGGAGACATGGAGGATGGACCATGGTGGGTGGCTAGGACGTGCTGCTCAATGTGCCAGCTGCCCAGCACAACCAGAGCATGCTACCAAATGTCTGCAGCCAGGAAAAGATTAAAATTCAATTTTGAAGTGTGATTTCTACAAAGTGTACTTTATTTCTGCAGTAGCGTAGAATTGAAAATTCATAAGTAAAGCTGCTATAACTCATGGCAGTCTTTCTACATTTTTCATTCATTGGATTTACTTCACTAAAGCATGACAATGTAATGATGATTTCAAAAATGAAATTAATTTCTGAATAGGACTGAGATGGAATGAGATGTCAGTGGGGCCTGGACCAGGAGGGTGAAGGCAAAGTTAAAATGAATCAGAGTCAAGAAAAGTGATACTAATCCCATTTTTCATATGGAATCAGTTGAAGAGGTTTATACATTATCATAAAGTGAATCTGTGTGGAGGTGAAGGACATGATTGCTGTTTCTCTACTCCTCTCCCGCCTCAATTTCTTTCTTTCTTTCTTTCTTTCTTTCTTTCTTTCTTTCTTTCTTTCTTTCTTTCTTTCTTTCTTTCTTTCTTTCTTTCTTTCTTTCAGACAAATATTCTCTAATTTGTTGGGGCTGGCATACATGCTGAGCTTGGGGAGGGGCAGGCTTAGAGATGATGTGAGTTCAGGGCCACCAAGACAAGGTGCTAGTGAGCATGAACACCATGAATCTGTATAAGGGGGCACAGTGGAAGTGGCAGAACATAGAAACTTGAACACATGTGGCAAAGAAAAATGAGGAGAGGGTGGGACCTCAGTTTTGCAGCTGGATGACTGGAATAGTGGGAATCCTACGGCACAGCACCCACAGGCTAATGATGGCCTTTGTTTCGGAGCTCACAAACCTGCAGGTTGCAGGTGACTGGGTGTGTGCAGAATATATTTAACTCTACGAAGCTTGAGACCCAGTAACATGAGGATTGTAGGGAGCTGAGGGAAACTTCTGGTCAAACATACATGAGAAAAAAACATCCATTTATCTGGAGGTTCTAGTTTGCGTCCTGCAGCTGTAGTAAACACCATGAGCCAAAGCAGCTTGTGGGCAGGAACAGGTTTATTTGACTTGTACCTGTAGTTAAAATCCATCATTGAGGGAAACTGGGGCAGGAGCTTGAGCAGGAGCAATGGAGGAATGCTGTTTACTGGCTCTCTCACTGCTCATGCACAGCTAGCTACCTTCAACATCCCAGACCTGCCATTCTAGGCTTGTACCACACACAGTGGCTGGGCCTTCCTATATCCATTAGAAATCAGGTCAGTCTGATCTAAATAATTTCTCAATTGAGTTTCACTCTTCCCAGGTGATTCTACTTTGTGATTTCTACTTTCAAGTTGACAATAAGGACTAGTTAACGCATTGGATGTGCTTGTCCCACAAACCTAAGTCTAGAATTTCTAGTAGGAAAAGGTGATCTAGAAGGGCAAAATATAATAAAACAGGACTAAACACTAGGACTCTGAGTTTGCTCAACTTCTGGGAAAGGAGGCGATAGGGCTAGATGTTGAAATAAGACACACCACCAATGAGTGTTTTCAGTTATACCAAATAAGCCTAAAGAGTATGTTCCTCAAGAAGATCACAGCCCAGGTGTCAGCTGCTTTGCAAGGGCCCTGGGCACCTCCATGCTTTAGCAGCCCAGCTATGAGTTTTATGGGTTTCCATGACTTTATTAGATTGGATTATTTATTAGAACCAGCCATTACAGATCCTGGAGTGAGGGGAGGGAAGATGCCCATGGATTCAATATGTTACCTCCTATAACTTGTAGTATATCCAACTATTGGGCAACCAGGAGAGTGGATAAGCTTCAGTGTCTAGAGTTTTTTATTGAAGTTTAGTTGATTGAGTAAAATAACTACTTGTGAAACTGAATTTGTTGTCCAGCCTTGTCTTCTCTCCCAAATCTGGACTAGAACCAGTGTTCTCAACCTCTAACCATGTTTTATTTTATGTTTTGAACTAGCTTCCTTGAAACAACTTTTCCTTCCAAGCCATTATAGACCATTTGTGTTTCCTCTGATATGTGATGATATTTTAGCCACCTGAGGACATTTGTATACTTCTTATCCCAAAGAGGTTGTGGAGGGTGGGGTGAGGGGTGGGTTTAAGCTTAGAAATTTCAATAGTCTATGTTCCTACAATTTTATAATTCTTAGAACTTTACTCAGTTTATGACACTGCTATGGACTTTCTTTAATATGCAATGTTCTCATCAATAGGCAGAAAATGAAATTGCATCAACAGTGAGACACACGGTCACTGTCTGCAGCACCCTGGGAATACCTGCCATTTTTAGCAGAATCTCATTTTTTCATATACAGTGCCAGAGGCCACTTAACATTTATGTGGCTACCTGGTGAGGATGTTCAGCATGAGGCTGGCCACCAAGTGTAATTTTGCCTGCCAGTGAGTTAGCATAATGAAGTGAGGTAGGACATCACACCATGAAAGACAAACAGGAAAGACATTTAATGGGTGTTACCAGTTCAGACAGTCAATTAGCCAACTCCAGCAATTCAGCTAGAAAGGGTTGTGTAAGTCCAGGATCTGGAAAACCGCACAGCAGTCTCATTAGGCCCACACAGTAGGTGCCAGGACAGCTACTGAACAACTTTAATTCAGAATCACAGAAATTGTTTTGTGACATTGTGCAGGTGAATCCCTGAAGCAATAACTCCAATTGCTCTTTCTGTTATGCACCAGAGCTTACCTTGTGCATGGCTAATCCCACTGTAGGATACAATAAAAAAGTGGGAGCAAACGGGGGGAGTGCGTGGAACAGGCAGGGAGCAAGCAAGGTGCTTGAGGGTGAAGCTGCTGGGGTGGGGTTTCTTGTAGTCAAGCCCAATACTGTACTTGATTCATTCATATTTTCTTATACCCATGATAGTTTTTGGGATTTTAGTGTGCTTCCAAAAATGAATACAGAAAAAGGTGGCAAGATAAATGTAAAATGAGTCAAAAGAAGAAAAAAAAAATACAGTAGCAACCTGAAAAGAAACAAAGGTTTCATGTTTACTGTGTTGGGCTCCACACACAATCCCCACATCTAGCTCCAGATACTCAAAATGACCAGTGTAAAGAAGAAAATCTAATGACTCAGAGTTCCTTTAGGATGTAGCACAAATTGTTTGCTAAAGTATTGGGGTTCTTCAATATAGCATCAGTTGGAATTTATTGAAAAAGGGTATAATGCTATGTGATACTCTGAAAAGATTTATAATAAAATCCTATCATTTGATGGCATGGTGGTGATTTCTTCATATTGCTTTCTGGCATTGCATTTATATATGAGCCTAACAAAGTAAGTGAAACAAATTACACCAACTCCCCAAACAAAATTAGCTTATAAAAATGGTTTAATTTTTATTTTGTCTGTCTGGACTTGGCCTGATGTCTAGCATGTGTTCTCTTTGCACATAATTGTTTATTCTGAGCCTCTTTCTTTATCAGTAAGTGTGATGCCATATCACTTAGGGCACTAGGATACTTATATCAATAAACAGCTAAATGATAGACAAAGGGCCGTAGTGCCTGTGATGTGACACATGTGAAATACATGACAATTATGTTTGACAAAAGCCATAGCAGTAAGAGCAAAGAGCCCAGCACACACCTGTTTAACGGCGGGAACACACTTGCCCTTTGTTACTGAAAATGAATTGGGGGTGTGCAGAGCAACCAGGAGACATCTCATAAGGGGCTTGGACATGACTCCCCAGAGGGACAGGGCACAATGCTCACATCTCAATTTGTTGTTCACAGGAATAACACTGTACAGCCACCCGTATGGAGGGGCTTTGCTGAATGAAGACAAGATGTGAGTTGATGGACTGCTGGGGAAGGGATAGAAGATCTCTGAGTTTCTGAGGAGTGATTTTGATTCCGCTCCAACACTTCTCAGGAGGGACACTGTCACGGGTGGCTCTAAAAGCGGCAGTGCAGTGAGTCTGCAGAAAATGAGTGGAAATAGCGTTCACTTGTGTTTTTGCATAAAAGAAATTGCTTTTCAGAAAAGGAATTGTCCCTGTAGCCTATGGACAGCACACATTCCAGGAGGATTACTCAGCTTAAGAGCCTGAATGTGGCATTCCCATAGTTAACCATGTAGAGCCTCCCTGAAGTTTTTCATGCGTGACTTAACTCACAGTCCACAAGAGGTGCAGGTGGTGGTGGGTGCTGTTGTTGCAGGTGCATTTGGGTCTGTAACTAAGTGTCAGGTGTCAACACCATGCACTAAGTACACTGTTTCTGCCCTCATTATCTCCCCCATCTTCCTTCTGTTCCACGAAGCTAATAAACATTAAGTAAAAAAATCAATGATAAAAATATCATTTATATAATCCTCTGACCTGTCAAGTGAGGAATATATATTTTGATGAATACCCTCTCCTTAAATAAGCAATGAGACAGTAAAGGCGGGCTTTAGTTTCTCTTCTTAACTATAGTGTTTTCAGAGTCCTGAGTCCAATACTCTCTGATACCTGACCACCATTCTGGGACAGGCTAGCTGATGGCTGTTATAAAATGAAGTGTGCTAGAAGGAAGCCATAGCCAGGTGGGTCATGTGTGGTGACACCTTTACTTGTGTCAGACACCCAAAGACAGCTGTGCCCACACATTCCCAGAGACGGACAGAATGGCCAGTGGCAGTGCTTGACTCAACAGAAGGTTCTCTCAGAGCTCCAGCTGCCTGAGAGAGCGCATGGTGTGACTATGGTGACATGTAGCCATTTGGAATACATTTGGTTTGCCAAGCCCCTGAATTTGACATGCTCCAGTGAAGTGAGAAAACCTACAAACAACCCTCCCTGTTGGGTTCTGCTCCACAGCAAGTGAGTTTCAATGTTGGAAAGCGCCACAGCAGCTAGATGATGCTCTAGGGATGCTCACCACTTAACTGAGAGTCAGACTCCATGGTCAAGAGTAGGCTGAGACAGGAAGATGCTGAAATGTTCTTCAGCTTCATGTTTGTCTATTACATTCTCTGTTCTATGCCTGTAAGCTCTGAATAATAAACTACATCTTCAAAGGCACTGAGGGGCCTGAATGAGCGAGAGAGAGTCCATACATTGTTGGCATTGTACCCGATCCTTCTTCTCCATAAGACTGTATAACAGAAGGAAGTTCTGGCTTCTTCTATGACATCTGATGTGCTATTATGCTTTGTCCACAGCCTGGAAAGCATCCGCCAGTGTGGTGTTGCCCTCTGTATTGTCCTGGGATTCTCCATCTTGTCAGCTTCGATTGGTAGCTCCGTGGTGAGGGACAGAGTGACTGGAGCTAAACGGTTGCAGCATCTAAGTGGTCTTGGATACAGGACATATTGGCTAATTAACTTCCTTTATGACATGGTAGGATTTGGGGATATGGTTCTCATATGAATATGGAGGTGGAAGGGCCCAAGCCACATGGGTCAGTCCACAAGTGAAGTACTCATTCTGTTGCCTGAAAGAAGGTTGCCTTTGCCAGGCACCTTCAGGCACTCAGAGATGCTTCATGAAGGGAAGACTCAGGACATGGGCTGGAGAGCTCTGAAATAAAACACCCTCCCAGTTTCTTATTAGGGAAGAAATGAGTGAATAACAGCCATTCTCTTTCAAAGGGCTGGAAAACGAGATGATAAAAACTGTAAGAAACAATCTCTCATCTGTATCCCTAACCTCTGACCTTAATGTGAGAACCTTGCAGTTGTGGGCGCAGGTATCAGAGTTTCCTCTAGTCTGGAAATCACTAGACTCTGTTCTTTCGGTGACAGTAGCAGTCCTTGTTGAGTTACTGCCTAGAGTTCAGGCCTGGTATTTACAGTGTATGCACTCTGATTTAGTGCTCTTGCACAACTGCTGCTCATGTCATCACTATGGAGTAGGGCTGTCATTTCTGTACAAGGGTAATATATGTGCGTTCACGCCCTCATAGAGATGACTCATTCTGTGATGTGGAAAATCCTATTTGAGCAGAAGGCAGGGCAAGCCTGAAACTCCCTTCCAGCCTCCTACTCACCAGCTTCTGACCATCTGTGTTGCTTTACACAGAACCAGTGTGTTAGCAAGTTGGTTTTAAACAATGTTTACTACTTTGAATAGGCTTAGAACTCAACCAAGTTGTTTGCTTTTGATCCTGTAATCTCAATGTTTTTAAAAAATACTAGTTATCTGAGTCATACCTGAGGTGCCTTAACATTTCAGGAGTTTGTTGCATGAGACTCCAAGTCCCTTCAGTCACCACTAAAGCTGATTCAAAAATCTCAAGAGAGAGAGAAGTGCTGGTCGCCAAAGGCTTTATCTTTATTAAGCCATGCCTCTTCACAGAGTGGCAGTGACACTTCCAAAATGTTGCTTCTAGCTGGACAGAATAGCACTTCAATACCTCCCACTCACTTCCATCTCTAATACCACAGTTTCAAACCTCTGTTCTCCCCAACATTTTCCAGCTAGTGCTCCCAGAGAAAGGAGAGAAGGTACCAACAGAGGGTAGGAGCATAAAGGGCAACACACCCAAGACACTGCAGAGAAACAAAACTTTAAGGACCCTGGGATTTCCTCTCTTCTCTGTGCTTTATTATGTCTTTATCCCCTGCACTGAATGGGGCCTTTCTTCACTCTGTGGTGTGGAGGCTTGGGGTTTAAGGGCAGAAAGGACTGTTTGATTATTGGCTGACTTTTGCCTTCTACTTTTACTCAATCATTTTATGTTTCTTCTGTTTGATGACTCAATCAATGAATATTTTTGAGGCTCTGTTTTGGATAGGAGTACATTCAAGCTTGCTGAGGGCGAACATTAGGATCCCCCAGGATTCAGCGTTCAAACTTATCCCCCAGTTTGATAATATCAGGAGGTGGGATCTTTGGAAAAATGATTAGATCAAGGGGAATAGCCTTTTGAATAAATTAGGGCATTCATAAAAGGGACCTCAGAGAACTCTTTTATTTCTTCCACCACGTTGCAAAACTGCAGAAAAATGTACCATTTCTAAATTGAAAAGGAGGCATTCACTGTACACTAAATCTGTTACTGCCCTGGTCTTAGATTTCTCAGCCTCCAGAGCTGTGAACAATAAATCTCTGTTGTTTGTAAGCCAACTAGCCTATATATTTTTGTTTCACCCACTCAATGGACTGAATATTGGTCCTAAATACATGAGTAAATTACAGTAGAGATGTCCCCTAATAGATTTCACAGTCTCATTGGAAGAAGCAGAGAGCAGATATACCAGATATTCATGATTCATGACTAAATTGTTTACAAGAATGAAAGATAGTGGGGTGAAGGTAACTTTAGTTCAGGAAGTTAGAGTAATGAATTAAGTTTCAGCAGAGATCTAAAGAGCAAAAAGGACTCAGGCACATGGGTGATTCTGAAGAAGCATTCCGCAGTCAGCAACTCTAGAGAAGAAATGTTTACGAGTGCCCAAGCAAGGCCTAAGGGATGCTGTTGCCCGTGCAGAGTCCTTGAAGGAAAGACCAAAGACAAAGCAGAGAAGGGGAGATCCACCAGTCCCTGTGTGTGTGTGTGTGTGTGTGTGTGTGTGTGTGTGGTGTTTGTGAGACAGTATCTGGATTCCCTAGCTCTTCCCAAGGGAGACAGGCATAGGTGACTCTGGTAGGTTTGGGAGTTTATTTTCCCCTAAGTATCAGAGGCCCTAGCTTTAAATGGAGTCACATTCTGAAGATCTGGGTGTTTGGCCCATCAGTTTTGGAGGAGGACAGCTAAGCCCATAATAATGACTCAGCATGATGAACTCTAAAAATATTCTAATATGTAGCAGGAGCTAAATTTAAGTAGAATTAATTTGAATGGAATGTGCAGAATAAGTAGAGAGTGATTAGTATCTTTACCTAATGCAGCATATCCGGTTTGTCTTTTCAGATCTTTTACTTGGTTTCTGTCAGTCTGTGTGTCGCCATTATAGTCGCCTTCCAGTTAACAGCTTTCACTTTCCGTGAGAACTTGGTGGCCACAGCCCTCCTGCTGGCACTTTTCGGGTATGTGATGAGAAACACAGCTGCAGAATTACGGTCTGTTTTCTGGGAAAGAAAACCCTCAGGATGGCTTTGAACCTGCTGTCTGCTTCATGATTTTCTCTCTCCTCAAGCAATTATGCTGCTTCTACAAGGGATGCTGAGCAAACAAGCTCAAGCAAGATGATAAATGCCCTGCAGAGGAGGGAAGGGTTCAGACAGACGTTTGTAATGAAGATGGCGTTGGTCCTGTCTCAGAAAGGCCCTTAAGCTGTTTGACAAACTTGTGCAGTGGGAAATGGGTTCTTTGTTATTCTCACTTTGACATTAATCGTAGGCTCAAATACATAATCCAGTTAGCTCTGAAATTGCAATTTATGGAGCTTCTCTTGTGAAGCTGTCCGGCATCTTTTTTCCTCTCCTATCATGTTAGTAGCTTGGAAGTATTTTGTGTGGTTTCTATCACCTTTTTCCTCAGAGGAAAACAAAATAGTAAAAAGTAGAAAGTCATCACAGAGATCCTCATTTGTACATGCTGGATGCTTACAACTCCCCAGATGATCCTCTCTGATGGAGAAAATGAACCAATGTACTAATGTTGAAAAACAAACAACAAAAACAACCCACCCAGCTTTAAGACAAAGGCTATAACTAAAATGAACTTTATGTACGTTTGTTATTCCAGTGGTCCACAGTTATTTAAAGTATGTAACTATGGGACAGAGTTTTGCCTAAACAAGTGTGTCCATCATCAAGTAAATGGATAGATGGCTATGAGCTAATGAATGGACAGGTGGGAAAATATGTAATGGTACAAGGAAACCAGTTCTTTTGGGAATAATGATGATGTCATTTACCCTATGGTCTTGCTAATATTAATTCCCTTCTAAGCCTTAGTTTCTTCCCTATAAGATGCCAATTTTGTTGCTAAAAGTTAAATGAGATAATTTTTTTAAACATCGGGGACAATTGGCAGAGTCATTACATTAATTTTAGCCATTCCTATTATTCATGGAATTATCTTGTTCTTCAGAGATAATCATGTGTTAGCTGAAAGAATGCTCATGGAGTATGGTGTTATAATTCATTTAGAGTTATGAACTCATGAATACAGGGATGTGTATTTGTACCCTGTTTTTATTATCTTATATCAGCTTATTAATCTCATTTATAGGATAAGTGTTACTGCATTTCATTGTAACATGTGTAAAAGAGGCCTTGCTATGAGATTACCTTTGAGTTTTAGAGGTAAAGGTTTCAAAAACGATTTATGAAATTTGGATGAAGTTACATGGTTCAAAACTTAATCTTATGACATGTGGCTTCAGAAAATGTTTAATTTGATTACATTAAGCTAGAAAATTCTGTGTTTATAACTAAACTGTTTTTGGGATTTCTGGAAAATCATAAGTCTATGGATGTGTAGTCATGCTCTCCAAAGGGTGATATACTTCCTTGTCTTAGTTTCTGTTCTGCTGCTATGGGGATATAACAGAACCAAGGCAAATTATTAATAAGACTATGTCAGGCATGGTAGCATACACCTTTTATCCCAGAACTCAGGAATTTTCTCCGTTAGTTTGAGACCACCTTGGTTTAAATAGTGAGTTTCAGGACAGCCAGGACTATGTAGAAAGATTGCTTGAAAAATAAATTGATAAATAGATAAACATATAAACAAATAAGTAAAATATAAAGATGAAAAAATAAAGCATTTAATTGGGGGCTTGCTCACTGTCTTGCAGGGTTAGTCCATTCGGGCATAGTGTGTGCTGGAGTAGGAGCTGAGAGCTCCTATCTGATCAGCAAGTTTCAAGAGAGAGGAGTGAGAGAGAGCGCGCTCCTGGTGTGCGTGTTTGAAACTTCAAAGCCCACCCCTGGGGACATACCTCCTCCAATAATGCCACATCTAACCCAACAAGTCACACCTCCTACTCCTTTCTCAACATTTCCAGTAACTGGGGACCAAGCATTCAAACATATGAGCCTATTGTAGGCATTCTCATTTAAGTACCACATTCCTGAGAAGAATTCTTATGTAAGGGGGCCTGAGACAATGGTCAAAACACAAGTATTTGAAATCTGGGTATTCCCAAAGAGAAAAGGCCAAGAAGTGACAATGTGACATATGAGTCAAAGGACTTAAAAGGTTGTTATTCCATCGTTGGTATAAAGCTACACATGTAATTCTGAAAGCCGTTACCCCCTCCACTAAGAGCCTCAGTCTTGGCAGCTAGTTTCAGGCAGCTGTCTCAGGATTTGGAGAGTAGGGTGACTATTTTTCCTCCTCCTCCTCCCAGGATTTGTGGGTACCAGGAACCTAAGTGCAAACCAGTAAGTTCAGAAACCTAAGGTCACTTTTAGACTTGAAACAAAGCTATTGATTGAAGTGATGTCTGAGAGATAAGGAACAGAATAAGAGAACCAAGTCTTGTGAAATTTCAAGCACAAATGCTTAGCAATAATTTGTCTTTCTACCGAGAAGAATGAGTATTTAAACTCTGATGGGGCAGCGTGCAGAATTACTATCAAAAAGAAGAGAGTGTACTGGAAGTTGTTGGCCTGGTGGAAGAATGAGCTCTACGCCAGCCTGAGCTGCATAAAGACAAAGGAAAGCGAGGGGGTGGATGTGATGTGAGAGGAGGAGAGCAAAGACAGAGGTAGAAACAGAGATGGAGACAGACAGAGAGACGGAAACAGACACTGATAGAGAAACAGAGAGACAGAGACACAGAATTGAGGGGAGAAGCAGAGACTGACAGACAGAAATGAGAGATAGAGTCAGAGAGAGAAAGACAGAGACACACTGGTGGGGTACACACACACACAGACATAAACACAGAGGAGACAGAGACAATGAACAAATAACATTGGCCATAACGGCATACACTCTAATATCAACGCTCAGATCCTCAGAACACAAAGGCAGAAAGACTAGCATGAGGCCACATGCTAAGACTTTCTCAAAAATCCCAACAAATTAAAACAAATAAAGTAACACTTAAAATGAACTGAAATAAAAGACAGACAGCTAGCTACACAGCAGGGTATCAAAGCAGATGTTAAGACTCATAGTCAAACTTTGGGCAGAGTGCAGGGAATCTTATGAAAGAAGGGGGAGATAGAAAGACCTGGAGGGAACAGGAGCACCACAAGCAGACCAACAGAGCCAAAATATCTGGGCTCAGGGAGTCCTGCAGGGGCTGATGAATCAACCAAGGACCATGTATGGAGAGTACCTAGACCCCCTGCTCAGATGTAGCCCATGGGAAACTCAGTCTCCATGTGGGTTCCACAGTAAGGAGAGCCGGGGTTGTCTCTGACAAGGATTTGGTGGATAGCTCTTTGATCACCTCCCTTTGGCAAGATGGCCTAACTAGGTCACAGAGGAAGAGGATCCAGACAGTCCTGATGAGACCTGATAGGCTAGGGTCAGATAGTAGGGGAGGAGGACTTCCCCTATCAGTGGACTTGGGAAGGGTCATGGAAGGAGGAAAGGAGAGGGACGGTGGGACTGAGGGATGGCACTACAGCTGGGATACAAAGTGAATAAATTGTAATAAGTAATAATAATTATAATAATAATAAAGGACAGACAGCCTATTAAAAATGTACAGCTAAGAACGTATTAGGTGCATGATTAGGGGCAAGGGATTGTGAAAATGAGAGCACAGCCTCCTGTTCTGTTCCCCAGGGAAATTCACATAGCAGAAGGAAGGGGCCAGTTGTCAGGAGGAGAATATGTTCTGTTCTCATAAATTCTAGAACACCTGTGAACAGGATACCAACCTCCAGTGAATTATACAATCATTGAAATGAAGAGTTGTTTTTGAATAAAAGAGTAGAGAGTGTTAAAAGCCACAGTAGGTTTCATGTAAAGTAAATTATGTTCTATAAGTCAATTTAAATTTTTCCTTAAAAATTAGAAAAGGCAGGGGTGGGCGCTGGATCTGCCAGTATGCTAATTTCAGCCAAGTGTTTGAAAGGAAAATAATGAAAATGTAGTTTAAAAAAATCATGGAGTCATCTTTGGTGGAAAATCAGCTCAAAGATTCATTAACGCAGGAAAGGAAATCTCCAGGGGTGTCATTTAAGACTATCTCTTTGTCTCAGAGGCTTTTTCTTAGACAATGCTTTGATCCACTTGTCAAATATTTGAAGGACATAACCCAGTATGAAGACCTTACATAAAGATTCTGTGCGATCTCCAGTGGAGTGGAGACCGATGGTGATGTGGTAATTACTCCCTCAAGCACAGCTCAGGGTGTCCGGGCTGACAGAGGGAGGGGAAGGCACTGTGAGGCCACGGTGTGAACATGGAGCTGCTGATCAAAGCAGATGATCATTGCATGGTGCTTGTGCCCTGCCAACCAGATACATCAGATATTTCGTGAGGGGTTACCCCTAAATTCCTCTAGCTCCCACATTTTCAATTTTAACAGAGAGAGCTGGCTGGATGCCATCTTTTACAAGAAACAAAGAAAGGCTGGCTCTTTTGTAGTTCTGGTTTAACTACAGCAGGATGGTTATCTCAGCCTATTAAAAATCTTCCTGTGTAAAATAAAATCAAGTTGTCTTACAATGTTCCAGAGTTTTGTGTTTGAAACAATAGTTTTAATATACACATTTAATATATATTCACTTGCTATAAAAATGAATTTGATAGAAATTAAAACAGGCCTAAAATTTGATGCACAAACTTCTACTCTTGCTTATATATGTTTTGGTTGTAGGAGTAATTTGCCTCCTCCTCTTCCTTCTCATTTTTTTTTTCATTTTGTCCTCATTGTTAACCAGGCTGCCCTTGAACTGTCTTATCTTCCTGCCTTACAGCCTGAGCTTTGGAATTACAGGTGTATGTCACCATGCCTGTTTCCCAGTTGCTGAAAGCTTTTCTGACATCCAACTTTACGAAGGATAACAGTTGAGTTTTGCCCAAGAAAGGGTAGTAGGAAGTGTGTGTAGGATTAGTGATAGGATTTGGTTCTTTCTGTTACTACATTAATTATTTCAGACAGGACTGGTAATAATTAGCAGCATTAACCAGTGCTGGCTTATCTCTTTGGCAGTTATTTTTATTTTACTTAATTATTTTATGTAGAAAATATTTTAGAAAAATTGCTTTGAAGCACTTGTCTCCAACATATCATGTGCTTCACAGAAAAGTTCTTCATGGTCAAATTAAGAGGCAGATTGCTACTGACTGAAGTTTCTGAGATATTATATGGCTTTGTAGCTCATACTCCGTACCTTTTCTCAAGTACAGGAAAATATCTTTTCACACAGGGGTGTTCTTTAGTATAACAGATTATTATGTGACCAAGTACTATGTTAAGGCTTTAAAATCCCCCAAACAGTTTTGAGGTCTCATAATTTTCAGAGCTGTGTTAGGGAATGCTCAGGCATCTAAAAGTTTCCGAAATATCTCATGTCACCAGCAGGAAATATTGACAGGTCTACTTCAGGTGTGGCGAGAACTCGTGGGAGCACAGAACAGATGAGGCTTCTGCAAAAGCCTATGATTTTAAATAGGAGTCTTCTCTGCTTGTATTTGGAAATGTTTAAATTACAAGAGTCCTCTGATGAGGAACATTACACTGACTGCATTTTACTGTCACAAAAGAAAGCAGAGGGAAGCTGGCCTTGAATTGATTGACAGCTGGTTTTAGGAGGTTAAATGGGAACGATGGAAGCAGAGATTTGGCTGTGGGGGTGGTGGAGTAGCTTCTTGGGTCTTGTAGCCATTGATAAGGCTCAATATTAGCAGTTTTCCTTTCTACCCAGCTTTGGGCCACTCAGGTAGGATTCCAAGGGCAGCTTTACTTACATACATGCAGCAGACCAATCAAGATGTCAACCTGATTATGGATTCCTTGCCTAAGAGTTACAGATCCTACTGTCATCTTCAGCATAGTTGGGGCATGAGAAGAGGATTGAGAACATGATAGAAGTGTCATTCCCTAGCATGAACGAGCCTCTCAAAATGAAGCTTGCTTTCTGTTCTTATTTTTATGTTTTTTGTGAAAAAAAGCTCTAAATATTGTTATATTCTTGGGATCTTCCAATTCCGACTATAATCAGTGGGCATTATTCTTGCTGTAGGCTTGAGAGACCAAGGACCTCCCACTGAGAAAAGTAAAAACGGTCCAGTGGAACGCCCAAGACCCCCATGACACTTTCCCTTCACCTTACAGGGTCTTTGGAAGCCCTAGAAAAGATCTTTTTCTATAGAAGACACTTATGTATATTACACAAAGAAAGAGAAACTCACCATTCTAATAACACTGTATCTCTGCTTCAGTTCAGTTGTGATGCAAATAAATGTTTCAAGAGAATAAAAATACTTTTACTTCTACTTTTTAGATATGCAATGATTCCATGGATGTATTTGATATCTAGAATATTTCCAAGTTCAGATGTGGCCTTCATCTCCTACATCTCCTTGAACTTCATCTTTGGCTTGTGCACCATGCTGATGACCACCATGCCACGGCTCTTGGCCATCATTTCCAAAGCCCAGGTGAGTCACTTGCAGTGGCCCATTTCCAAAGGAGACTGCCACAGGAGGATGCGGGTGCGCACTACTTACTTTGTTAACACTGAAAGAAAATGGTGACTCACACAACTTAAAGGAGGAAGGATTTATTTTGGCTCAAAGTTTAAGAGGGCTTTCACTTTTAATGTAGAGCTCAGCAAGAGCATGTGTGGGAGCCACTGTTCACCTCCTGATGTGTCCAAGGAAAGCCTGGGAACTAGGTCCACTCTTCAGAGGTCTGCACTCAGTGACTTACTTTCTCCAACCAGAGTCTTCAGGCTCAGGTTTACAGAATCCCTCAAAATAGTGCCATTACCTGGGAGCCAAGTGCTCAGCAGTAGTGATGGATTGCAGACACTGCTGTGGTGTTATGGGAACTGTTCCATCAGCCAGGGCTGGCCCACATAGGTATTCACTGTTTGGTTCCAATGTCCTTCTCAGGGATCCTCAGATGTTGACTTACTGGTCATGGAGACATGGATACCAGGAAGTATGTCTTGCCAAAGTGTCACTGTATCCTGGCTTAAAATCTTAAGTAAGGACAAGGTAGCCTTGCCTATACTCACATGATGGCATGTCTGAGGACTTGTGTCTTGTATAACTTAGTACAGTGTCTTTCCCAGTGTTAGAAAGAAAGCAATACCCTGGGCTGTTCACCAAGAAGTGCTAGGAAAATGCCTAGCAGGCCTTAGGGTCAAGCTGAAATCCCTTCTGTAGACACATCCCATTCATTCTCCCTAAGCTGTCTCCTTATTAAGGCTGTCCTTGGCTTATGGTTTAAACCATCTGCCTGTCAGCTAGTCTTGACTTGTGGGAACAGGCTTCAGACTCCTCCCTCTCTTTAGCTCTCGTATGTCAGTCCTTTCTTTGCTATTTTTTTCCTTGCCTCTGAGCACATTATTCTCATGGGACTCTTTGTGTTCTCATAATCTATTATGGCTCTGTAGTTCCCAGGTGTTTGAGCCACAACCTGAAAATTTCACCTGGGAGAGGTATAGTGCTTCTAGTAGGAGGATATGCTGGTATTCCCATTTCCAATGAGAGAGGGACTGAGGCCTTCTGCACTGGGACAGGTTTACTGCTTGTGGCTGGTTTCCAGACTTCACAGACTCTCGAATGATGGCCGATATTATCTCTTATTATTGTGCCTCATGTTTGCGTAGAAGCAATGGAGTATGTAAATATCCATTTTGCATTCAATGAGGGCAATGATCTATTTCAGTTATTTTTTTACAGATTGAGTTTGACACTACACTATATTAATATTCTGAGCCCTTAAATAGACAGCTTGCTGAACAATTAATTGACTTTAACTTGGGGAGAATATTGAAATCAGCAGGAGAGGCATAGAGGCCTCGCTCCACCCCATCTGTTTCTAATGTGACATGGGTTATTGAAGACAACCCATGTAAACTGTGGTGGGAAGGAAACCAGATCCAATACAGATACAATTGGGAGAAACCAATAGCCAGTCAATTCTGTGAGAACTAGGTAACAAAGGAAGGGTGAGCAAATGCCAAAAGGAAAAGAAAGGTGGATTATTCGCAACTAAAGAGGGTGCTATCCAGGAATGTATTTATCTAGGAGAGTCTTAACAGCATGGTGTAATAAAAGACATTGTTATCTGCGATTACAGACAGCACTGCTCATCTTAAAGAATCAACAGGTAAAGGACATTTCCTGGAAAAAAATAATTCAAGTCGCTCAGCAATTAGGAATGGAGGACATTTGACCAAATTTGCTTTGATCTTTCTTTTGCTCCTTATGATACTGTTTGCTAAAACCATTTAACATTATTTAAATTTTCATCCTAATTGGTATCAAACATTCATTGTTACATTAAAAAGCATTATAAAATTGTAAAATTAACGAAGGATATCAAGGAAGGCAACTGGGCTTTTAGGTTCTGAGCTAGCTAGCCGATATTAACCACTCTATATACAGACAGAAGTGCCAGTGAATTATTTTTTCTTGTTGCCAAAATAGTGTTAAAGAATGATGTGTCTTGGGTATTAGACAAGGCCAGGCATGTATTTCTCTCCCACAGATGAAGATCTCCGCTTCAACCACAAAAATGCTAGCAAGTTTAAAATTACAGTTTCTATTCCTTTATGTATCAATCACCACTCTTTCTAACTCAAACAATTTATTTGTCAATCCATGAATCTCTCTCACTTTTTCTTTCTGTGTGTGTGTGTGTGTGTTTACTAATTCAGTATTCACATATCACACAATCTTTGTTAATACCTGGGTAAAAATCACTTCAAGGTCTTTAAAATGAGTTATAAAAACACTGATGTCATCATAGCCTGTCATTAATTCTCAGTTCCCAAGTTCTGGGCTTCTTATCTCACACTATCACTAATTACAGAAATCCTTTCAGGTGGCAAACTAATTGACACGGGCATGGATCAATGTGGCTTTAGATGTAGTTTCTTCTGAGTATCCTGTTATAGACTTGCAGGCAGTTGCCATTTAATGTATTCACAGAGAATACATAAAGAGCCATTAGCCAGAGATTTGGTTAATTGCTCTTTCTTTTCCCAAAAGGACACTAATTTCATTGTTGAAATTCTTATGTTTTCCTCTATGCAAATTTACCTTCAAAAGGCTTGGCTTTCTAAGCCACTATATTGCGGATAAAAATTCAACATATATATGTTGTGGTACAGATATTTCATCCATAACATTCTGCCCTTGAGCTCCCAAGACTCATGGCTTTCTCAGATAAAAGTTACAAACTCATTCTGACACAGAGCTCCAAAATATTTCACTTATTGTTGCCCCAATTATAAAGCACAAGGTCTACTATGTAATCTATAAACGTCATCAGATTCAGATGTGGGTGAAACTCAAAAATATATTTCATCCTAACTTCTTTCCAGATGTGAACCAGTACAACTAAATATATTAGGCAGGGATAGGGCACATGTTCCAACTCCAGAAGGGTTAAGAGGAAGAGGACAATAGATTCCATCAGGCAAAACCTAACAAGACATATATAGTACAAGATCTCAAGTGTAATCCTATCTGGCTCCATGGCTGTCTGAGGGTGTCTCTGAGTAACAGGGATAGGGAAGACTGGCCCTGTAGCCCCAACCAAAGTCAACAGGAAGGTATTTATATAGGTTATAAAAACGGAATAGCTTTTAATTTCATCTTTTTTCTCTCTCTTCACTGTGCAGAACTTGCAGAAAATCTATGATGTCCTCAAGTGGGCTTTTACCATTTTTCCTCAATTCTGCCTTGGTCAGGGGCTCATAGAACTCTGTTATAATCAAATCAAGTATGATCTGACTCACAACTTTGGCATTGATTCTTATGTGAGTCCCTTTGAGATGAATTTCTTGGGCTGGATCTTCGTGGAGTTGACCTTGCAGGGCACAGTTCTTCTCCTCTTGAGGATTCTGTTACATGGAGACCTTCTAAGATGGCCAAGGTATGTACTGAAGGACTCAGGCTTAATGCCTCCAACTGTTGGGTGAAGACTGAGGAGAAAGTCCACCTGGAGCTTGCAAGATAAAGAAATGCTCCCGATTGACAATATTATGAATGGTTCCAATAAGTTAAAGATTCATGTTTCCTTTTTTAGTTGGTAAGTATGAGTCACCAACTAAATGGGAAGAATTTCAAAAGATAGAGGTGCCAACCTCTAAAATAATCCTTTCAATTATTTGTTGTCTCAATTCATTTTCCACTTTGAAATTGCTCAATTTTTCTGTTACTTTGTAACACTGAAAGTGAATTTGGTTGATACCAGAAAGTAATTCCCTTTTATAACTAAATGGCATTAATTCTTAGAGTCAGGAAGGTGTGGGACTTTAGTGCAGGCACTACATGCCTTTACCAAATACAGTCTTCTTGTCTTTTTAAAGATGCTGAAAATGGTGTGTGTAGATATACTAAATGCACCTGGATGATTGCAAACACACACACACACACACACAGACAAATACACACCTCATACACAAAACACATACCATATACACAAGTTGGGCTTAAGGTAACTTTGCAAAGATTCTAAAACTTTGTCACATAAGGCTCAGTGAGAGCTCAGTGAGAGCACTGCTGCTCTTGCAGTGGACCCAGCGCCCCCATGATGGATCACAACCATTTGTAACTCTAGTTCTGGGGCACCTGATCCCCTCCTCCTACCCTCCAAAGGCACACACACGGTACACAGACATACATGCACACAAAACACCCGCACACTTTATTTAAAAACATGTATGGAATCTACAGAGGAGTCTGTTTTCATCTGCAGGATGTACACTGCTGCCCCCCCTCCACCAGGTACTGATTCTCCCTCTGTCTATGTCCTTTGATTCCAGCTTCTAACAGAGATTCTCCCCACGCACACCCTCTCTTTATGTCTCTATGTTTTTCTGAGACTGTCTTTCAAAGGGAAGATTCTTTATGGAAAATCTATTACCACCCTGTTACCACCTTGAAGAATCAGTTAAAAGCTCATAAAGCTCTGTTCTTAATATTTTTGGGCAGTCCCTTTATATGTATTGTTTTCTTTTCAGACATTTTTTTGACATAGCACCCTAAAGCTGTTGATCTAGAGAACCATTTTGAATAGAAATCCCAAAACTCTTCTGAATTTGGCCATGAGTATTGTGGAATTTGCAGATTTCCTGTAGCTGACCAACTTTGGAGTAGAATTACAGATAGCTTTTAAGAGTAATTGCTTCTCTGATAATCCTTAATACTTCAGTCTGTTTAAAACCCACAATGGAGATTCTGTCTGGCAGCTTCCAGGTTTCTCAGTGTTCTGACAGTATCAAAGGAATTTTTGTCAATGAAAAGACTTTTTGTGATTCCTCGTCTTTATAGAGGGTATTAGTTGGGCTCACCTTTAGAACAATGTCTTTGCTATCCATAGCAAATTGTCATTTGTGTGGTGTTGTGTTGCTGTGAAGGGCAGGATAAGAGGTGCCCTCTGCCCTTCTGTTCTCTTATGACTCACTGCCATAATGAGTGTGCTCCTGTCACTGTTAGTTAAATCCAAGTAAAACCCAGTGACCAATCACGGTGGACATGAACAGTGCTGAACGTGAACAGCCAAGGTTCTGAGCCAGTCCTTCACAGGGATGATTCTACCAGTCCTAGCTAAAAGTTGGAGGAGAAATAGGAAGAGCTTGTCCCCTCACAGATAGAGCCTATTCTTTCCATCTGAACTATGAGTTACCAGCATATGCCTGGGCACTGGCATGAAACACACTTCCCTGCAGTCTTCTAAGTTGAATTGGTTTCCACCTGCACCCCTCTACTGCCTTAAGATGACAGGCCTCCATTTGCACACAGCTCTGGCCTGATTGCAGCCCACATAGTCGTGTGTTTGGGAGGTCTTGCCTCTAGTCCCTGCGGTCTGGGGCTTGGCTGTGCTCCCTCAATCCTTACGCAGGCAAAGTCAGAACAATGATGTGACCCAGATACCAGCAGTGATGAATTATCAGGCCCGCCCTGCTGTGTCTACTACCCACCTGGATCCTTCTTCTGTTGCACCACAATTGGTGGACGGCTAAGCAGAAGTGGAACTTGGATTGCTTGGCTATACCCAACAAGTTTTTGCTTGTTCTCCCACCCATCAAAGTGTGGAGAACAGATAAACAACATGGTACTGGGTCCCTCCCTGAATCCCTGAGTTGCTTCGTTTTAGTGATGTGATCTACAGATATACATAAATTTTTTCCGGTTATTCTCATGCAGAGAGGATGGGAATCTTGGAGGCAGACTTCTAAGATATCAGCAGAGGGTGAAAGGCTGATGGTGGTGTCTTTGTCTTACCTGATAAAGACAAACAGTATTCAAGCTGAAAGGTATAAGTTGATGGAGTTTCATAAAGCGAATTAACTCATTCAATCCTCTTTTAGATTGTTAAATTGAATACTTTCCATGTTTTATATGCCTCCTCCCCCCACTTTCTGCTCCTTAGTATTAAGCCTCTGGATACCTGTCACTCTCATTTTTATGTCTTTTGATTCATTTTATATGTCTTCAAATATTATGTAAATGACATGAGACCCATCTGAGGAGCTAAACATCTTTTCCCATCTGTATTATATGTGCAATGAATTGTAATTTTGGAAAATGGTGAAGTCAGATGTGGAAAAATAACACAGAATAGGTCATTGGGATAACTGAGGACTGGTGGTGGATGTTTTCTCTTAGCTATAATAGTCTTGTTTTAAAGGAATTTGAGAATTATAAAAACACTGTAAAAATGTTCCTGTCCTTTGAATAAATGATTATATGTTGTATAGCAACATATACTGAAAACAAGGAAATTGAATATGAGTGTCATATGAACACTATGATTGGTTTGTATTTAACCATTAACATGCAGGCACATTATAGTTTAGAGAAGAATTGAAAACTTACTTGAAAGTTAAAAATATCCAGGTGGAAATCCTAATAAGGATTTAGCAGCCAAGACTGAGAGTGAAGCAGTTAGATATGATGATTAGAGTTCTGCTCATCTGGCGAATATCTCTTGAATATTATATGCAAGCTATGCAAAAGCTGTCTATCTCACCCTGTATACAATCCAATTCATAATATAAGTTTAGTATTGGGGTACTTTTTACCAAGATACCTACATAAGTTGATATTTCATAATGGTGTGATCAATACACAAGGCCTGCCATGACTTTATTATTCCCAACTTAAAAACTGCCTCTAGCGTTGACTTCTCTCAGGGTCTCTGATGGCAGGTGAATATCCTTTGATTATGAGAAGGAAGTTGAATTTCCTTGGTAATTGGGATGATGAAAGTAAGATGCTTTGACAGCAGATGCTGCTGAGGTCTGAGAGCTGTGCCTTCTGTCTTCACGAGTGTCACATGCGGTCTATTCAAGGACTCTCTGAGTCGGGAATTAACTCTGCCTTTTTCTTTCCAGGGGCTACTCTACCCTGCAGGACACAGTCAAGTCTGCTAAGGACATAGATGTTGAAAAGGAACAAATAAGGGTGCTTGAAGGAAGGACTGGAGGAGACATTCTGGTGTTGTGCAACCTCAAGAAAAGTTACAGAAATGTTTTTGGGGGAAAAACCACTGCTGTGCAGGATATTAGTCTGGGCATACCACGGGGCGAGGTAACTCAGCTGCAGTTTTTACCTCTTTCTCTTGTGAACCTGTGAAAATCTGAAGTCACAGCAAAAATCAGCCTCCATGTTCCAAAGATTCCTACAATGTCACAGAGACAAAGCTGGAGACAATGTCTTAGCATAGAGGAAATTTACCAACTGATTCAAAATTTATTTGTTTCGTGATTCTTTAAATTTTAGGCAGGGTTCAATTTTTAGAATGACTTTTTATTGAGTACAATTTTTTAAAATTCCAGTTAAAGATGGAATGCTCTCCTTCCATGTAGTTGGTCTGTTTGTTTTCTTGAGTGCTCAGTTAAGCTCATGTAGACCAGTGGTTCTCAACCTTTAATACAGTTGTGCTAACCTCCAACCATAAAATGATTTCATTGCTTCATGACTGCAATTTTGCTACTTTTAGGAATTGTAATGTAAATATCTGATATGTGGGCTGTCTGATACAGGACTGCCCATAGGGGTCAAGACCCAGAGGTTGAGAACCATTGTTCTAAAAGAATGCTATACTGGGAGGGCTAAAAAAATGTACATACCAAAGCAGCTGTGGAGAAACCTTTAGTCAGAATTGACAGGAGTCACATAAACTGACTCTTATTTTGACTCTATGTATAAAGGGAATCAATTCTGGAAATGATTACCTTTAATTAACTGTTAGAGATAAAGGCACACCTGGCATGTGCTTGGCCTAGGCTCTGGAGAAACCCAGTGGTTATCTGGCTATTTCATTGTCACTTGATAGCCGTCCCCTTTTGCTGAGCAGATAATAGAGATATGAGTATCCTGAAGGCTTAGAGACCCATCTAAAGCAACCAGGAATAACCTAGGTTGGTTCCCCGATTTTGGCGATAATTGGACAAAATTTTAGGTATTGTTTCCTAATTATTGTTTCTATTAACTTTTTTTTTTGCTAGTTAGCTCTGTGGTCTTAACCTTACTGAAATGTTAATTAAAATTAAATCAGTTTAAATCAATATTAGTTTCCTCACTATCTACCTATGGCTGTTTGATGCCAAAGGAGAGAGAGAGAAAGAAAAAGTGAGAGAAAGAAAGAAGGCAAGAAAGAAAGAAGAAAAAATACCTTGGAAGTAGGCATGATGCTTTTCACATTTGAGGTTCCATTTGGGCTGTTTGTTGTCAGTGTTATAATCAACTGAAGAAGAGAAAAGGCTCAGCTCACACCACAGTGGTGGAAGATTCCATTGTCTTATGCCTGTGATGACCTACTGCATCAAGAGAAGAAGGCATTCTAGAGAAGCTGCTCATGTCATGGCCTGATGCTAAAAAGACAGAGAAGGGAAGGACCAAGTTCCAACATCGTGCAAAAGCTTAATATCATTGAGCAAAAATGGTCAGCTGGTGTACCTCCTATGTAATTATACATCCAGTGACCACATTAGCTCATGGGTCTCTGGGGACTTTCAAGATCCAAACTGTAGGATGGTCTTTATTTCTGGGATCTTGTGAGCAGCACATTTGATTGTCAAGATGAGAAGTACCTTGCAAGAACCTGTGAAGAAAACAGATGACAGAGATGTTTGTCTCTGTCCCTCTAAGAATCAACAAACTGGTTGGAAACTAGAAAATCATCAGCAAGTACATTTTCCCATGTCCAGACAGGATTAGTAAGTGCTGGAGTAATAGGCTTCTGTGATTTATAACAGTGTACTAATGAGCTACAAGAGCAAGAGTATGAAGAATTGTTACCACAAGGCAGGATCAGACTGGGCTCTGAAATAGAGATTTGGTCTGGATCGGCTGATAGTGCATCATAAGGCTTGGGTGTAGGAGGCCTGATAGCAGTGACACAAGGCAAATCTGAAATGAAATGGATCCCTATTTTAGATGGGAGAGAGTCAGTGATGTTGGAAGAAACATGGTGATTGAGTCACAGGGTGATTCAGGGTACTGATGTTGTCCAGAGGCACATAATGGAGGCAAGTGGTAGGTGGGCATGAAGGCAAAGTGTGGAAGCTGTCATCGTAATATTGAGGAAGCTAGATGGTATCAGTAGATACTAGCACTCATATATCACAAAATGGGTCTAAGAAGATTTATGTTCCAAGGAGGAGTCTCAAGCACATCATATCCAGAGGTACAAAAAAGATCCCAGGTTTAGGTAATCGGGTGAGAGGGCTGTTTTCACATAGACAAAATTGAAGAAATAAATCAGTTAACTTCAAAGTATAAAACTGGAGGTTATTTTCTTAGTTAATACCAGTATTCTCTTAAATTCTGATTAAGAAGTGGAGTTATAGTCTCTTCAGTGGAAAAATGAAGGCATGTAGCTACCACCAAGATCTGTCTATCTATCTGTCTATCTATCTGTCTGTCTGTCTGTCTGTCTGTCTGCCTGCCTGCCTGCCTGCCTGTATATCTACTACACATATCGTCTATTGTTTATTAATTATTATCTGTCTGACATCTGTCAATTTTTCTCTCTATAATTTATCTATTTAATTTTTATCCACCCATCTCCCTATACATAATATATATATACATATATGCATGTGTATAAAATATATTTATCTACACACTTCTCTCCCTCTCTCCCTGTATACACACACACATAGACACACAAAATCAGAAGAAAAGCAACTGCTGTAGTGATATGTCTTCCAAAGATAATTATCTTGCATAATTTGGATTATGGTTACTTAGTACAAATTCTCTTAAGTTTTATATATCCGAATTTATTTTTCATTAAATTAACTACTGATTTTTCATGTACAAGTGTCACAATAGCATTCAAAGCATAAAGTACCCTTTACACAATAGCATGGTTCCAGTATCATATGTCGATATACCAATATCATATATCAAAAACATCAACATATCATCAAAGCAAATACTATTTCTAATACAATGCTGATTAGACTTCATACTTTGTGTCTAACTTCACCTTTTATTTCTAGTGCTTTGGGCTCCTTGGTGTGAATGGCGCTGGGAAGAGTACAACATTCAGAATTCTGAATGGCGAAACCCCACCAAGCTCAGGATCTGCTGTCGTCAGGACTCCCCAGGGGTATGATCCAGAATTCATCACTTTCCTATTTTCCTCCAAACTCATTTGCCATTTACCCTAAGGGGTGACAAAGTGGCTCTGTATCAGTGACTGGAGCTCAATGTTGATGCCAAGAAGACAAGATGTTTTTCTCAAGTTTAAAACCTGTTTTCAATGTTTGCATCATGTTTGCCATTTTAATTTAAACATGCTGACACACCTGTGTGTTTACATCTAGATTCTGTGTTCTCTATGTGTTCACACTCAGGCGTGCCTGTATATGTAGAAAGATGTATCACGTCCATTTAGCAGACTAATAGCACTACACTCCTGCTGCTTATACCCTAGTTAGCCACAGATTTTTGACACAATTAATGGTGCAAGTTGATTGTCATTGAAATACAATTTTTTGTTGTTGTCTTTAAGACAAGGTTTCGATGTGTGGTCCGGCTGCGATTGAACTCAGACAGAGATCCTCCTGCCTCCGCCTCTGGAGTGCTGGGATTAAAGGCGCACACCACCACTGCCTGGCTGAAACAGAAATTCCTCGGATAAGTTCCTGTAATGACTCTTGTACAGGTTTTAGAAAAGAGCAGATCTCCCGGAGACAATAAACAAACATGACAAAACAAGATGCAACAAGATAAGGCAAAAGCCCTTGTAATGAAGCTGGATAAGGCAACCCAATAGGAGGAAAAGTCCCAAGAACAGGCAAAAGAGTCTTAGCGATACCCGTTACCACTGTGAGGAGTCCCACAAAACACCAAGCTACAGCTATGGCATATACACTGAGGACCTGGTGCAGACCCTTCAGGCCCTGTGCTTGCCATTTCAGTCTTTGTGATGCCTGTTGAGTTGATTCAGTGGGCCATGTTCTCCGGATGTCCCCATGCCCTCTGACTCTTATAATCTTTCCGCCCCATCTTTTATGGGATTCCCAGAGCTCTGAGAGGAGAGACCTAATACTCCTCTCAGATACTTTAGTTTACAAGCCTTCCCCATATAATGTCTGGCTGTGGGCCTCTGCACCTGCTGCCTAAGGAACCCTCTCTGATGATGATCGAACAAGGCACCAATCTATGAGTACAGCAGATATCATTAGGAATCATTTAATTGATTTATTTTGGCCAGTTCTGTCTGGTTCTTATACATGTATATGGGATCTTTGGAAAAGTATGAAGTCTGAAGTAGTAGCACATAGAATGATTTTGTACATTTTAGACAAAAATTATTACGTTTGTGAATAAGTGGCAGGATAGAGGGATCTCTGTTTTAGAACAGTATGCTCTAGATTTCTCACTGAGATAGGTCAGCTTGCAAAACCTAGTGGGGGATTAGGTCTGCAGGAATGGATTTGTTGTTCGGTCCATGTCAGTCCCAGTGTCCAGTCTTTGGGGATTAAGGTCTTCCTTTCTTCCTTTCTCTTCTTCTTCCTCTTCCTCCTTCTCCTTCTTCCCTTTTAATTTAGATGTGTCTGATACAGGTAAAAACAGTCAAGCCAGATGCCCATTCTTCAGCAAGTTTTCTTCCGTGTCTTCTGACTAAAGCAATCACTATACACCTCTGTGGTATTTGTTATGCTTTACCCTGCGGTCCTCTAGAGTGTCTGATATTACCAAACTGTTCTTCCTAGCTCCTTCTAATTGCTTGTAATAATTTAGGTACTTCTCTGCTATATGTTTTATTGCAAACTTGATTTTTGATTATAATTATATCGATACCACTGCTATTTGATGCAAAATAACTTCTTTGTGATATTTTATCTTGATTATCTTTGACTCACTATGATATATACTGACATTCATCCAAGCCATTTTTAAAACACCAGTTCTTTAATACTACTCAGCAATTAAAAGCAAGGAAATCATGAAATTTGTAGGCAAATGGTGGGATCTAGAAAAGATGATCCTGAGTGAGGTATTCCAGAAGCAGAAAGACACACACAGTATATACTCACTTACAAATGGATACTAGACCTATAAGATAGGATAAACATACTAAAATCTGTATAAACAAGAAAAAGGACCCAGGGTAAGATGATCTATCTTCACTTAGAAAGACAAATGGGATGGACATTGGAAGTAGGAAAAAACAAGTAACAGGACAGGAGCCTACCACAGAGGGCCTCTGAAAGATTCTACCCAGCAGAGTGTTAAAGCAGGTGCTGAGTTTAATAGCCAAACTTTGGCCAGAGTGCAAGGAATGTTATGAAAGAAGGGGGAGATAGAAAGACCTGGTGGGGATAGGAGCTCCACAAGGAGAACAACAGAAACAGAAAATCTGGGCACAGGGGTCTTTTATGAGACTGATACTCCAACCAAGAACCATACATGGATAAAACCTAGAACCCCTGCTCAGATGTATCCCATGACAGCTCAGTATCCAAGTGGGTACGCTAGTAAGGGGAACAGGGACTGTCTCTGACATGAACTCAGTGGCTGGCTCTTTGATCACCTCCCCCTGAGTGGGGAGCAGCCTTACCAGGCCACAGAGGAAGACAATGCAACAGGTCCTGTTGAGAACTGATAGACTAGGGCCAGATGGAAGGGGAGGAGGACCTCCCCTATCAGTTGACTGGGGGAGTGTCATGGGAAGTGATGAAGGAGGGCAGGTGGAAATGGAAGGGAATGAAGGAAGGGGCTATAGCTGGGATACACAGTGAATAAACTGTAATTAATATAAAAAATTAAAATTAAAATAAAAAAATTGCCCGGTGGAGTCCTGCATATCTTCTATGCTATTTACATGGTGAACTGGACCTCAGCAGTAGGTAATTTGTCTCCTATGTGCTTGTACATTTAATTTTCATTAGATTTTCTTATGAATTTTCATTTTCCCAGCTTACATTAGAACTAAGTTGTGTAGGTTTGTTAATTCTCATATCCTCCACATAAACCTCCTTTCTAACATGGTTTCTGTACCTTCTAAGGATGCACAGCATCAAGACAGGCCTAGTGGGCATCCAGAGTCCTCGTCTCATTGTTATATCGAGATTGGCCTATTTCCAACCTCTTAGAACTTGGTGATGGTCCTGCCTCTGCTAATTCAGTGTAGAAAATGAGTAGCTTGCTAGTAATCTTGAGAGATGTTCTCAGCTTCTCTTGGTGAGGAAGGTTGCTGTGTTCTAACCCAAGACCTAGGGGAGCACATTTTGAACTTGAATCTGGTCTCCCCCTATGTCATATCCATACAGGGCTTTTGAGTCCTTTATTTCGCATAGGGACCAGATGTGCAGCTATCTTTAATGAGATTCAAATGTGGAAGGCAGACCTGAGTGGTCTTAAGCACTGCTTCTAGAATTCGCTTTATGTTAGACACACAGGGTTGCTTATTTTTGAATGTGATTATTTATCCTAAAAAATGTGCTTCATTTAATACAGAAAGTAATTCACTAATCACATGTTTTAGGTTTAGGTTAGTAAGTTAAAGCATTGTGTCTGTAATTCCCCAGTAGAATTTTAATTGACTTCATATTGCACATAGATTGTCATGCAGAGAACTAAGATTTTGGATAAAAGTGTATTTTTCTCCTTTACAACTGATAAATATATTTCACATCAAAGCAATGTTAAATTAAAACACATTTTATTTTTCATTTGATGGCAGTATTTCAATGTACTGAACACTGTTGCTTGAAAATCTATATTATTTGCCATTTAAAACATTTGAAATTTAATTATTAAATTTATAATGTATAAGGTTTCTGTCTAAGGAAAGAATATGCATTTATGATTTTGTTAGTATCAATAGATGAAAACATTTATAATAAAATCTGAGAACAGAAATTAAATTATATTAGGATCCATATATGCCAAGCTAGTTGTACATACCACTTACCATTCTAAAACGGAACCTACCTATGTGGAACTGAAAATCTCTTGAGAATTAGGATGTTGATTTTCCCCTATGACCACCGAATTAAGATGTAAAGCATTTGTGTTGTATGTGATGGCATTTGATTATTTATTCTTTCTAATTTGCCTATTTACAAGACTATATGAACAAAAGAATCAGAATTTGAAAGGGAATATAAAAAAAATAAGGTTTACTTTTTCATCCCTGGAACATTGACTCCTTTCTTTATTATTCCATTCCATCCTTTGTAAAATAATTGGAAAATGAAATTCAAATAACTGCTCTCAAAAGGAGGAATAAATTTGCATTCACATAATGGTCTGTAAGTCTTTTATTACGCTACATATCTGTGTAATTAGTTTAATTATAACTAAATCACACTTGCATTAATTATATTTTTAACCTTGATTATTTGTAATGTTAATTGCACATTGGTATTCAAAGAATTAAGTAGGTAATTAGAAGCACAATAGAATTCATAACTACCCAGAAAGCTGGAGTACCCCTTTCTGCCCACTAAGCCAGGCACTGACTGCTCTACAGCTAAAACTCAGGGACCTAGACATTCATTGCATTCCTGCTTTTTTTGGAGGGGGGAGGGGTCTCTTTGTGTGGTTACCGCTATTGGAAGCAGTCTTTTTCTATTTTAATGTTTGATTTACTAATTTCCATAAATGAATAAATGGATAACTCACACTTAGGAATATATATAAACAGAACTCTTTTCAAACCTACAATTGTGATTTGGTTTGAAGTATATTGTGAGCTCCTGATATAATGATAGTGATCACAAGTTGATAGCCTACCCGTCAAGAATCAGAATCACATACTTGTTTTTTGGCGGTGATGAGGGGGACAGGATCTCCAGTAGCTCAGGCAGGCCTCAAACTTTCTATGTAGCCCAGGATAACCTTGTATTTCTACTCTTCCTGCTACCTCCTGAAAGATGAGATTACAGGACTGTTCCCTTCTTGATGTTGGCAGCACAGAGCTAAAGTGTGGGCCTTACATTACCTCAGGCCAGGAATACATGGTCCAGTTTATGCCAGCCTCTTTTAACACAGGAAGGTTTTTTAAAGGTATTTAATCCTGTAATTATTGGCAATTGTAGCCATGGATTAAAATAATACTAATGACAAGACTCATGTTTTCCAGCGACTCTATTATTCACTGACATATTAAGGGGTCTTTAAACTGTGAATCTTGCTTGACCTCAGGAAGATAATGTTACTTTCATTTTATTGACAAGGAATCTGAGATTAAGAAAGCTCAAGTCAATTTTCAGAATTCAAACTCTAGAAAACTGTTGTAGAGTATGAATTTTTTCAACTTTATTTTTATGTTTTATTGTTAATAATTTCATTCATAACTGTAGTGGAAGTTTTGGTTTCTTTAAAATCCCAGTGATGTTATGTTTTTGTTTTAATCTCGAATGTAGAGTATAGGGCTGCTTTTAGTTTGTCCACAGCTGGTAATCATCTTGTTTGGCTTTGAGAGGGGTGTGGTCTTTGCCACCTGCAGCTAGTTTAATTCTGAGGACTATAAATACAGGGTATTTATACAGGGGTATAAATACAGGGGCACAGAGAGGAAGAGAAGGAGGCTTTGAGGAGAGAAGGGGAGAAGACTGCTGTGGCTAGGTCATCCTGCTGCAGTGTTTGCTGTGTTTGCTGGTTGGCTGGTTGGCTGGACTGTTGGATATCCTGACTGCTTTGGAATTGCCCCAGGGAACTAAGTCTAAAGAGTTCTAAGTCCCCTATACCTTCTAATCTTCTTTTTCTTCAATGTAGGGTCGGGAGTTGGAAAGGAGGTAGAGGCATAAGGAAACCCAAATAAAAGAGATAAATATAGTACCTACATAGGAGTACTATAGTTTTCACATCCCACTTAACTCTTCTTGTGTTCCCCCACTTCCTATTAAATTCATAGCCTCTTCTTTATTATTATAACATTATAGATATATATGCATAAATATATATAGTTTATTTAATACACTCATGTATATACCTGTATGCATGTGACTAGGGCTGACTATTTGGGACTAGATAGTTGGATAACATATCAGAGGGCTCTTCCCAGAAATAAACTGAGTCTCCTTCCCCCAGGAGTCATTGATTGTTTGTAGCTAGCTCTTTATCTAAGGGTAGGGCCTTCTGAAATGTCCCTCATCCAAGTTGGCATGTTGACATGTGTAACTTTCATGCATGTCTTGTTTAGACAACTATGTTGTTGAAATTTTATGAGTGTAGCATTCTGTCATATCTAGAAACTTTATTACGGCTGGAATCCTTGCCATCTGGCTCTTGCAATTTTTCCTCCTCCTTTTCTTTGGTGCTTCCCGAGCCTTAGGTATAGGAGTTGCATTGTGGGTGTACCAACCGGGGATGGGTTTCCTTAGTAATTTATTCTCAAAAATTTGAAAAGTTTTGTATCCTTGTTGTAGCCTTTGTCTGAAGCAGAAAAATAATTCTGCTTCACTTACCTGAGGGTATAAGGGTATGTATTTAGAATGTAGATTAAAAACTATATTGCTATGGAAAAATGTCAGTAGTAGGTCTTTTTTTAGATTTCATGACCTCACCAGATATGCGTGGTAGGTTAGGTTTCAGTAATCAGGCATGGACTCTCTTCTAATAAATGGGCCTTAAGTCCAATTAGATACCTGTTTGTTACTCCCAAGATACAAGTGCCATTGCACCACTGAGGATAGTTGCCAAGCTGATTCAAGAGACTCCAAAAACCATATAAGCTGTTGCCATTCACCTTGGTTGTCTCCCAGTATATGAAGACAAGATCTTGTTGCTAAAGATACCGCACACTTCAGATATGGGACTTGGAGGATTTGATCTAGAACTGACCTGGAAATCTGCTTTTTGAAAACTAGCTCTCATAATATCTGAATGTATGATCAAGCTACCAAGGGAGAAAAACAATCAATAGTTTTACCCAGCTGTAAAGCCTGAATTTTTTCAACTTTAAATCTTGCGACTTCCTTAAAGTACTGTGCCTATTATACAAGAAAATTCTGAAAACTAAGAGAAGGAAATAAAATATGGAAAAGGACCAGGATGAGTTATTCTCAAAATAAATTGACAAACAGAAGAACAATACTAAATTTTTGCAACAAATGTTCTGACATATCTCAAATACAAATGCTCAGAAACTGGGTTTCAAAAGCATGAATTGTACATGACTCCCTTAAGACAGTGAGTGTTACTGAAACATTCCAGATGAAAGGGGATGACAGTCTGGCAAATAGAACATATAGATACATTAACACCTTTTTAAAACATTTGAGGAAAATATACACAGAAGTAGAGAGATAAAGTATATATGAAAACAATTATCATCACTGTGAATACAAGCAGTAAGGCCAAATTCCATGCAGAGATCTTAAATAAAACCCCACATACTGGTTTGCAAACTCCTAGAGTAACTACTAGGGTAAATATGTAGAACTTGTCCCCACTAGAACAAGCCATAGAGAATATATTCTTAACATCATTACTTAACCATGATCTGGAATTTATGTCACTGTTATAAGACATAACTGAGAAATAAGTATAATTATATTGTCATCTTTTTCACATAATAAAATATTTGAGTTAGTAGATATAAACGGAAGATATGTAAAGGTCATAACACATATGTACAAATCAGAAATATGCTCTATGTGAGTACTTAAGTCAGGTAACATTTTAATGAGTAGTAAGTGTGATTGAATGTATGTATATTCATAATTTAGTATATACCATGTTGGTCGGTAGAGGAATCAATAGTCATCGTATTGCTGTTTCTTACAAAGCTGTATAGATTTATGGTAAATGTAATTGATTTTGAAGAGAATAGAGGAGGCTTAACACTGAAGTTTATGTATAAAAGATAGGAGTTTAATCATGGTATTTTTGGAAGATAATAGACACTAAGTGGTATTTCAATGCATTGTTATAGGTTTTGTAAAAGAAAACCAAGTAATCAAATAGTTCCAAGAGCACTACATATCATAATACCAAGAATACTAAAATGGATATTGAAATAGAATGAATATATTTTACTAATTGAGAGCATTGTTCTTAAGCAATTAATACAAAATTTATAACATAA
This sequence comes from Pachyuromys duprasi, assembly GCA_028658305.1. NCBI lineage: Eukaryota > Metazoa > Chordata > Mammalia > Rodentia > Muridae > Pachyuromys > Pachyuromys duprasi. Next base: position 3,293,481 of record CM053754.1, read on the forward strand.
AGTGTGGGTATGTTTAAATATGAAAATTTAAAATATTTATACATCATAACATTAAATTTCAAGATCATAAGCAGGGTTGATAGATATGTGTAAAATATTACAGTGATATCAAGATTCTAAAGAGAAAAGACAATAATTATACATAATAGATAACAGATAAGAGAATTCAGCACAAGGGCTGAAGAGAAGGAGCGATGGAGATATGAAGAGTAAGGCATGTACTCCTCTTGCAGAAGACCCAAGTAGTATGTCTGACAGCACACAACTGATTGTAGCACCAACTCCAGGGCATCCAATGCCCTTTCCTGGACTCCCCAGACACTTGCACTCACATATGCATAGTCTTTCTCTCTCACACACACATGCACACACTTAACAATTTTTAAAAATTAACACAACATGAAAAATGACTAACCAATATTTAAAAAGACTTTCTACCATTAATATTATAATGAGGGAAGGCAGGGATTTGTATTTTCATCTATCATCATGGTAATTTAAAAAGCAGCCCAGAATTTTATGAAGACAGTAAAACAGAGTAAATAACCATAATGACCTGTAAAATAAATACATGATGACATAAAAAAGTACTTGAAGTACTAATTTTCTCCTGTAAGAATTTACGTGCTGGAAAAGAAATGAATATTTAAATAAAAGGCTCAATGAAAATATCATTTTTTTTGCCTTGTCTGTATTAGGTGAAAGTAGAAAGATACTGTGCTCTTGTCATATGTGTGGATGATTGGATTTGTTCAAAATATAATTGCTAAAGTAACTATGTGAAATGATATTTAATAAGTTAAGACAGAAGATTCAAATAAAGGAAATATGTACCCATTATAAGATTAAAACGTAATCCAACTATTTCACAATTGCTCTCCTCAGTCCGTAAGTAGAAGAAAAGATGTTCATGGACCAGGGGAACTTCCAGGGTTGATGTCATGGCTGTCTGAGATAAGGGCGGAACAGATGTGAGGCTGTGCATTGGAACTGAGCTCTAGTGGCCTCGAGGGTGGAGGTTCTGTATCACTGCTCTGCACAGGGGGTACTGTGAGCTGGGTTTTGGATGAGCCACATCCTTTCTGAAGGTGTAGGTACTGAAAAGTCCCACAGTGCATAGGAAGGGTAAAAAAGCTTGACAGTTTTTTTTTTTCTGGGCTCAGAGTCAGAAAGGGAAAAAAATCTCTAGCACTTTGGAGCTCTGGGTTTACACCCTCTGTGCTCTGGACTCCAGCAGCTGCACCATCCCCTAGGGAAGCATATCACCCTAAGACAGGCACCAGGTCTTTCCATTATGCATACACTCTTCAATCATGTTGTACAGAGACATATAACTTTTAGCTGTAAGTTAAAAATAAGTTGATTTGGCAAAGAATGGCTTCAGATTGATGAACCCATGGAAACATTCAATAAAAGTATACTAGGGTTCTTTGAAACACAGCCCCTAAGTCAAGGTTTTTCAGTTAATTTTAAAAAGTAACTTTAAAGGAGAACATGAAATCAAATAACGTGGTCTACACATGACAAGTATCTTCTGTGAATATAAATTAATGAACTCAACAAAAATTAGAATTGTCATACAGAGAATGCAATATACCAAAAAATTATCACAGAGAATGAATGGAAACTATGGCAGTAGGACAAACAACCTATTTGAAAATTGTATAATTTCTAAGACTGAAAATGATGCTTATTGAATTTAGAAGAAAAACCACAATGCTGCTTATGGAAAAATATTTAAAAGGTGCTTATTTGCAAAGGAAGGAAAGAGAAGGTCCCAGTTGGGTGTGATGGTTCATACCGGCAATCCCAGCATTCCTCAGGCTAGGCCAAGAGGTTCCATCACCTTGAGGTCAAAGCCAGCCTGGGCCAATCTCAAATATAAATAAATGAATAAGTGAAGAAGAAAGGTAATGTCCAACATAAATTTAATTAGCTTTCAAACTGAGAACGAAGGGGACAGTGAATGAGGCAAAGCATTTGATGAAATAATGGCTGTACAGTTTCCAGTATTAATAAAACAGATGACTCCTTAGGCCAAGGAAACCTACTTCTCTTGCATAAAAATGAGTTGGTTTTCATAATGACAATGTGTAGTGAAAACAAAATCTTCAGAATAAAGGCAAAGTTTTAAAAAATGCAGAAAAAAAGACAAATCGTGTTGAAGGAGGGAAAACTAGATTTAGTCTTCAAAATGGTACCTGCTAGGGGCTTCTGGTATTGAAAATTTCATTAAAATAAATTAAAGAAAATTACTTTCTCAGTAGCATCAGGTATGACTCCCAGAGCTCACCAGCTTCTTCTGTTTGGGCCATATGCATACAGAAGGCTTCCATTATTGGCTGGGGAGGGATCCCTGTAACGGTCCATTTCAGAGCACAGGACACCAGCTTGCCTGACAGAGCACAATCAGAGTCCAGCATAGGAATGTCATGTGCACCGCTGTATCAGCAACCACAATACGAAGGTGGAGGATTATAGCTCACATTTGTTTCTTACGGGGCTTTATTTCCCAAATCCTGTACCACTCCTGTGTACCAGATTATGAGGCAATTAAGTAATAAATGGCACAAAAATCCTTCTGAAAGAAGACTTTTGTTTGGTACTTTAGATCAGCATTTCTGAAGCTTGCTGCCTTTCAGCACATGCAAGTAGGACAGCTATTTGGTTTGGGCTGTGGTTTTCTCCTTTTGTAATTGACCACTGTTACAGAATTCATGTGAGCAATAACTGTTAACTACTACAGCATCATCAAAATACTCAGCCTCATAGGCATAGCACTTTAGAATTTATACACAAATGGCTCTGCTTCCTATAAACATGTATAGTACCAAAGTAAAAATACACATAACTCAGATTGCTTGCAAAGGCCTAACCCTGCTTTTGACTCTCAGATGAGATTACAGTAGTGTGTTATGAAATCACCGAGTAGGAGCTACTTGCCAGTTGTTCTTCTTCCACTTTAAAATAGATGAGAGTGTAACAATGCTGATATGGAGTTAGGAAAGGAATGAAGGAAAAAATCCTACAGAATTTTAAGTGGATCATCCTCATAGTCCCGAGTTTTGAGAACAAAATTCTGTATATCTATGTGTGCACGTGAGGGTGTGTCTATATGCGCTCTGTACATGCAGTATTTGCACACCTTTCTGCTGGTGAATTCTTGCATAATCCCAGTGATGGCCATTGCCTTCGTTGTACACAGCTTCTTGACTGACACTGTCAGGCTTTCTGCACGTCTGAGCCATCTTCATGTGACTGCCTGTCTATACTGTACTAGGTTTCTTGGCCAGCGAGTCTTCAGTCATGTGTCTGTCACATTGACATATTCTTGTGTAAATTGTCCTTTCCTGGAACAAGGTGTCATCTAGCCGAAAATACAAAAAAAATTGTTCTGTTACGATGAAGACTTGTTCAGCATGAGGCTCCTGCATTTAGTTGTCAGCATTGATTTCAGTGTGCACAATGAAGATCACCAATGTACATTAACTGTCCCCTGGTGACAGCTGCCCGTGTTTACAGTGGGGTCACTCAGTTCTGTTTTTGACTGAAATGTTCAGTTCTGTGTATATATTGCTTGTCCATATTTAGATGCGTGTACTGTCCAGAGAACAATCTGAGAGTCTTGATTCTCCTCTTTTCCATTTTGAATGAACAAACTTCTTAAGTATATAGCAAGCAAAACTAAGAGAACAAATAGCAAATAGCAAGTAATTGATGGAATCATTAAGTGGGGTACTTCTAGCACCCTCCAAAATTGACTGAGGAAGCCCAGAGGCTGCAACTGGCAAGAACTCCTAATTGTGAGCCTTCAGGTCAAACAGAGTGTTTCCTCTACAAGTAAAGAACAAGAAGAGAGAGAGAGACAGAGTCAGAGACAGAGACAGAGACAGAGAGACACACAGAGAGAATGAGGGAACTAAGAGAAGATTGGGAGAGAGAGCAAGACAACATCGAAGTGGATGTTTACGAAATCAGACAGAAAGGTTGCCTTGCTTCAATGGTCATGAAGAAGTTCCTGCTCAAGAGCGATGTGGGGAGAGTGCCTTCTCTATCCCCCATAGATGAGTTTCCAGCCTATTGCTTCTACTGACTGAAGGCATAGAAATCTCTGTTGGAAATAACTTACCTCCTACTGTTCTCCAGGGAGCAATGCTTATAATAACCTTAGGCTGTGTCACAGTGTCAGGGGAGCAACTTGTTTTGACTTAAGGACTATATGTGAACACTGAAGATAACATGCTTGAGTCTGAAAACAAGCAGTTGGGCCTTGTTCTCAGTGTCTGCTATCAGCAAGCACAGACAGAACATGACAACTTACCAACATAGTTAATATTCTGGTGTGGTGTTTGTCATCTGGGACACACTGCATCTTTTCAAGAGCAAGAGTTGTTGTTGTTGTGTGTGTGTGTTTGATTTTTAATGGAAAATTTGTATATATGGGTTTTAGTGAAAAATACTGTGACAGTGTAAACTGGAATGTAAAATATTTTAAAGAATTTATTTATTTATTTTTAAGTGCATTAGCATGAAGGTTTCAAATTCCTTGAAACTGGGGTTACAGACAGTTGTGAGCTGCTATGTGGGGATCAAACCCAGGACTTCAGGAAGAGCAGACAGTGTTCTTAACCACTGAGCTGTCTCTCCAGCCCCTTGTAAAATATTTTTGTTTGCAACATTCTGATGGTATCTCATATGGATATGCCATCTAATTTGTTACTTTTCACTAGGACATTGTATTATAGCAATATCTTCCTATATTCCTACAGGGATGTGTTCAAATAATTAAATCATCCTGGGCATTCTGCTTCATTACAAAGTGGTATGAGGAAAATTCTTGAAGTGCCCTGGCAGAGAACTGTCCCTAAGCATTTTGTTAATTAAGGTATAATGCTCATTAAAAGAGGATATTGGAAGAAATCACTTCCTTTCTCAGACTTTAAATACAAAAGCCAAGCTGAGGTCCTAGTTTATTATAGATCTATATTATGCTATTATCTAACAGTCTTCCAGTATGGAACTACATTTTTGTTAATGAACAGAATGAGCTTCTGAGGATGGGATGTGATTAAAACACAAGCATGAGGCACTTTGGTATTTGTCTTTGCATTTTCAATGCCACAAGCTGTCTGAACGTCTGTATATCGTATCTTGCAGAGTTCAAGTGTTGACTTCTAATCTGCAAATGAGAGTTAGTATGTTATATAAACTGGAAACTTCATGGAAAGTACTTTTGGGGGGAACTTAACTTCAAATGCTCCTGCTTTTAGAAACTAGGGCATCTCTATGAAAGCACGGCTTTTCTGAATTTCTTCCGTTTTGACCACACACTCCTTCTTCTTGTTTTTTTCTTATTTTATTTATTTTATTTTATTTATTTTTTGTTATTAATCACAGGTCAGGTACTTTGCATCCCAAGCGTAGCCCCCTCCCTCTTTCCCTCCCACCCTCCCCAACCCTCCCTCATCTCCTCCTTGCCCCCTCCAAGTCCACCAACAGGGGAGGACCTCCTCCCCTTCCATCCAATCCCAGCTCATCCTGTCTCCTCAGGGCTGGCTGCAATGTCCTCCACTGGGATCTAGCCAGTCTGTCACTCCCTGGCATGTATGGGGGAGGGTCAAAGAGTCAGCCATCAAGTTCAAGACTGAAACAGTCCCTGTTTCCCTCACTAGGGTCTTTAGTCCTACACCGAGCTGTCCTGGGTCCCATCTGAACAGGGGTTCCAGGACCCATCCACACGTGGTCCTTGGTT
>CM053754.1:3299732-3359086 GCA_028658305.1 Pachyuromys duprasi
CATTGTCACTAGAATTTTTGATCTTAGCCATTCTGGAGGGTGTAAGGTGAAATCTCAGAGTCGTTTTGATTTGCATCTCCCTGATGGCTAAGGACGTTGAGCATTTCTTTAAGTGTTTTTCTGCCATTCTATAATCCTCTACAATCAGCTCTCTTTTTAGTTCCATACCCCATTTTTTAATTAGATTACTTGGTTTCTTGCTTTTTAACTTCTTGAGTTCTTTATATATACTGGATATTAGCCCTCTGTACTCCTTCTTCTTGTATGGCTCAATTGGTTCATTGCTGTTAAGCACACTTGGTTTTACTAACACAGAGAAGGTTTATTCTCAGGTTTTTCCTATGACTGAACATTGACCACAACTCTGCCTAAATACTATTCTGTGGTTTCTTCTTTTTTCTTTTTTAAAATTAATTAATTTATTAATTACAATTTATTCGTTTTGTATTCTAGCTTTAGAATACAAGCTTGTCCTCCCTGATCCCCTTCCAAGCCTACCCTTCCTCCATTTTCCACTCCCATGTTTCTCCCGCAGTCCACTGATAGGGGTGGTCCTCCTCCCCTTCCATCAGCAAGTTGATTATACTGTGAATTCCCCAGTTGTGGTGTGTTTGTGTTTGCATGTGTGTGTATGTGTGCTTGTGTGTATGTTTTTGTGTGTGTTTCTGTGCATGTTTGTGTGTGTTTGTCTGTATGTGCTTGCATGTGTTTGTGTATGTGTTTGTGTGTGTGTTTGTGTGTATGTATGTGTATGTGTATGTGTATGTGTGTGTGTTTGTGTATGTGTGTATGTGTGTGTTTGTGTGTGTGTATATGTGTGTGTTTGTGTGTGTGTTTGTATGTGCTTGCATGTGTTTGTGTATGTGTTTGTGTGTGTGTTTGTCTGTATGTGCTTGCATGTGTTTGTATATGTGTTTGTGTGTGTGTTTGTGTGTGTATGTGTGTGTGTTTGTATGTGTGTATGTGTGTGTGTTTGTATGTGTGTATGTGTGTGTGTGTTTGTGTGTGTGTGTGTGTTTTTGTGTGTGTAGGATACCAATACCTGCAGGCACTCAGGTTCTTTCATCAGTCTCCCCCACCCGAGACACATGCCAAGACACATGCTAGGTCTGTGGTAGCCGACTGGTTGACTCTGTATGTACAAGTGGTCGAAGAGCTTACTATATTGGTTTATTAGTAAGTGACTTGTCTTTTTCATTTTCACAAGGGCCCAGAGAGGCATCAAGCTTTGACTTAATCACATAGTTTGAAATTGATGGCGACTAAATTTTCTCCTTGTCAGTTGTCATTCTTCCTGCTCCTTTTAAACACTTATGGTAATAGTAATGCTAAGGTGGCCAGTGTGCTTGAGCTAGTAATTCTCTTTATTAATGTAGTTAAGAACACAGCTGTTTTCCTGAGCACTTATGACTAAACAGTTCTATGCCTAGAGTCATTGTCTTATATACTGGTTCTAATGAGTTTTGACTCCTCGTGTGTAATGTTCACATGCATTGGTGCGTGATTTGGCTGTTAAATATAAAATAACTTTCCTCAAGGGTTGGTATAAGGGTTACTAGAGGGTGGGAAAGGTCGTTCAGCCATTAAAGGCGACACTCACAGCCAAAACCTTAGTAAGGAGATCATCTGTGTTAGAAACACAATGAGCCCTTGGCAAGTTATTGCCATGGCCTGCACTGATACTTTGATCTCAAAATATAGGGAGTGTGAGATTAGCACATGATGGATCATGTGAAAGCCTGCTCTTCCAGGAATCTTTCTCTGCCGACCACTCAAGCTCTCAGCTAGATGAATGAAAGAAACTGTCTCTATAGCATGGCTTCCAAAAACAGTCTGATGTTTTTCATGGATAATTCAGCCTGCCATGCAGTTTTCTCTGTCTCAGACTCTTTGTAGCACCTCTAGTTTCCTTTTCTCCTCCAAACAACAAATCTGTTGAAAATGTGTGTACATGTTAGCATGTCTTTTTTTATTTTTAAAATAGATGAAGACACTTGCTGATCCATACTATCTATATATCATCTAACCATGTGGTTGGAGGGCTGTTTTCCTGAGGCACGACATGGCCATCAGTCATCATAAAGGAACATTACTATGATGGTCTATGGTAATTATATTGAAATGCCTAACATTCCCTTGCAGAAGAGTAAGGGACTTGTCAACACCTCACTTGATATAAGAGCTATTTTGCATCCCTGGACCTCTCAGCTGCATGAGGTATGGAGCATGCTACAGTGTTTAAGAGATAGACAGCTGACTGGATATGGGGGCTGTTATGTTGAGGAGCTACCTGAGTTTCTATTGGTGCTGAGATTGGACTTTTCAGTGATGCAGCTGCCTTTGAGTCACCCATGATCCTGTAATTTCTCAGCTGGCTCCTGTCAGTTAACCAGTTTATTGGTTCACCAAGCTGGACTTGGATGGAATTTATTCTTTGGTCTATAGGAACCTTTGCCTGGGGTGATCAGACATCTTTGTTTAAGTAGGAACAGTCATGCAACCCTGCCTATCACCTATTTGACAGTGGAGAAGTCATCTGTGTTGTATGTCCTGCCGTACTCTCAGTGTTTTCTAACTGGCATCCTGGGAAGCCACGTAAAATCACCACAGAGAAGACTAATAATGACAAAAGAATCTTCTTTGTCTTCAATTTTCTCTTATACTTCTGTACTTTCTAATACCATAGTCTTCTCTCTCAGACTCATATTATTAAAATATTAAGATGTTTGAGCTTGCATCACGTTGAAGTCTGTATCTATTATCAATGTGAAAAAGAAGTATGGTCATGTTCTGTCTCTAGGCTGCTTTCAGAAACACTGAGTTCCAAAAAAAAAAAAAAAAAGACAAAAGGAATCACATTAATCTTTTCAAAAACCCACCAATGCTAATAAACTGTACGTGTTTGCTATTTAACACCAAATGGGAACAATTATTCTATGGAAAATCCAATACAGAGGCTCTCTTTTTATGATGGAGGTGGGGTGATGTCAGTGAGGTTTTTATTTTCAGTTATCCAAATGTTTTTAATCTTTAGCTTGTCATACCTGTAGGCTAACGCTTAGGAAAGCCTTTCTTATCTCAACAATGGAATTTCCCCAAGGTAATAGTTGAGATAATCTATTGGTTTTTGTTTGACTAAATCTTTTTTGAAATCTGTATTATATAAAGAGCAAAAGAATACTTAAATTTAAATCTTCCAATAAAGCTATCCACCAAGTCCAATAACGTTGGAATAGACAGTCTTTGCTGATATGAAATGACTTATTTAGTATAGAACAGATTATTATGTTTATATACCCTTATACACGTTTATGTGGTTTTAATTTTGAATTTATTTGAATTTCTCTGGCTATGGGTTTATCCTTTTCTTAAAGGCCATGTTTTATGATGAGTTTTAACATCAAGACAGAGGTCTTTGCCATTAGGTAATCTTCATTTCTCCTCTTGTGAAATGCATGTAGAATGCTGAGATTATCAGGTTGTGTACAAAGCTGAGCTTATCGACTCAGGAGTACAGCCTGGCCTTCCATTTACAACAGCTGCTACCCATTGCTTCTTTTGGCCATGTGTTCTTGTTTATGCAATTCATACTGCAATGACTGGGTTTTTCCATTGCATTTTAAATTGCCTATACAGGAAAACTAATGTTCATTTTCAAATTTGAATAACTACTTTCTGAAAATCTTTTTTCATCTTGTCTTTTCTTAGCTTAGTATCTATACTTCTTGAGTAAATATTTATTATTATTATTAATTACAGTTTATTCACTATGTATCCCAACTGAAGCTCCCTCCCTCATCTCCTCCCGCTGCCACCCTTCCTCTCTCTTCCTTCCCCTCCTGCCATGTCCCTGGTCCACTGATAGGGGTGGTCCTCCTTCCCTACTATCTGATCCTAGCCTATCAGGTCTCATCATGACTGTCTGGATCCTCTTTCTCTGTGGCCTAGTAAGGCCACCTCACCAGGGTGGTAATCAAAGAGCAGGCAACCACGTTCATGCCAGAGACTGCCCCTGCTCCCCTTACTAGAGGACCTACATGGAGACTGAGCTGCCCATGAGCTACATATGGGTAGGGGTTCTAGGTCCTCCCCAAGCATGGTCCTTTGTTGATTCATCTGTTTCTGCGGGCCCTCTGGGCTTTACTTTTGAGATGGAAATTACAACATTACTTTCTACTTTCTAATATTTACATATACCTAAGCTATTCTCCTGATTAATTTTACTAGAATTTCTAGCATTGTGCTTAAAACACTGTAATTTAACCCCCACCCCCGGAGGGAGGAGTAGCCTTGCTAGCCCACAGAGGAGGACAGTGCAGCCACTCCTGATGAGACCTGATAAGCTAGGGTCAGATGGAAGGGGAAGAGGGCCTTCCCTACCAGAGGACTTAGGGAGGGGCAGGGAGGAAATGAGGGAGGGAGGGTGGGATTGGGAGGGATTGAGAGAGGGGGCTACGACTGGGATACAAAGTAAATAACCTGTGATTAATATAAAAAATAAAACTTATTATTAAAAAAGAGAAATAATGTTTTGCCAAGTTTTTTTTTTCTTTTTCAGAAAAGAAATGAATTGAACCCAGTGTCTCATGCATGCAAGGCAAGCACTTTACTGCTAAGCTACATTCCCCATCCTAGTTTTAAAATTAGTCTGAGAATTAATACTTATTTTGTTAATTTTCAGTTTAAAATATTTTTCATCTTATTTCCTTCACATCACTAATATTCCATGGTTATCTATTTCTACTTAATACTTGATCACTGAAAACTTAAAGCACACTCTAGGCTCAGAGCCAGGGCTTGTACCTGCTTCTCTGGAGGGTAAACCATCATTTTGATATAAATTGATTAGACTACAAAACCAAAATTCATATTTAATGTTCTCTAATTAGATATCTAGTGTTATGAATTAAAAACAGCCTTGCATCACCAGGGTAATCCAAGGTGATCATTTGATGTTCCGTTGAACTTTCCAAAAGTTTGACTCTGAAGATATAGCAGTGAAACATTCTTTTAATCCACAAAACCTGAGCCTGAAGTTTGGCACCTCTGTCATTGTCCTTTCTATACCAGCAATATTCTTTGGGGTTTAGATTTATTCCTTGTTACACCTTCTCAAGTTATCACAAGACTTTCTGTTTTGTTTAATTTTTGTTTTATTTTATGGGTATTTTAGGGAACCATTAGAGATTTCATACTTAGTGTAGCTATAGTTTGGGGTAAAAATCTGACAGAGTCGAGTGTGACAACCCATGTACAGAGACCCAATTTTTCTTCCTAGATACGTAGGCAGAGGAGAGACACAAAGCCTAAGAGAGAAATGGAGGAGACAGGGAAGTAGAAGTGAGCGCACCGTCTCAGGTGGGCTCTGGGCTTCATTCGCAGTCTGATGTAGCAAGATGAGATGTGGACAAAGGTAGGAAGCTAGAGGCAGGGTGAGTAAAGCTGCCAGTGCTGTCTGGTGACTGAGGATGTGAAAAGGGGGCCACAGGTGATGGTGCTTTCTACTGTATTTTATGCTAAGTCTTGCTTTCCCTGTAGTACTTTTCTTTTAAAAGGAAAAAATATGACTTCATTGTGCTTTTTTCCCCTTCTTGTTCTTTTAGGCAGAAATGTAAAATGTGTCTCTACATCCTCAGACTGACAGACATAAAGTTATAATAACTTTTATATAAGATTTATCATCCAGAAATATAGGAGATAGTTGGAAATTTTATTCAGCATGTAAAGAAAATATCTAGTATCATCATTAATAATGATATGAAAATACTGTTGTTTTTCAAAGGTGATGAAATAACAAATTTATAGCTTGCAATTATTTTACATATTTCCTGTGACATTCCACTAAGCAACAGACGATATTTACCCTGCTGGTCCTGGTTCATCTTGCAGCATCCTAATAATTTTAGTTTGGTGTCTATACACTTTGAACTTATAGAACACTATGAACTTGATTTTAAGTTTTCTTTGTTAGATTTATCTTTCCAAGTGGAAATGGATTGGGATTTCTGCCAAGCTTTGGGAACTCTGAAAATGCTCTAAAGTTGAGGCATTTTCATATTCTGTCTTATCTTCACCTCTAGTTTTATAAACAAAAGGTGAAGTCATTGCACTACAGCTTTATTTTCACCTCGCCTTTTAAATAGTTTTAGTGTTTTGATCTTCAGCATCCTCCTAAGACTCTGTGGGAAAGTTTGGTTTCTGGCTTGGTGCTTCGGGGACACGGTGGGATGCTTAAGATGTAGACAAAGTAGGAGGTCTTCTGTTCTTTGTGCTCTACCCTTGAAGGAGGCAGAGGAACCCTGGCATCTCCCTTCCTTTCCTCTCTGACTTTCTTGTCGTGAGGTGAATATTTCGACATATTTTCTCATCATGATGCATCACCAAAGATCAAAGCAGTGAACCAATTAATGACAGACTGAAACCACGAAAGCTGTGAGCTAAATTTACCTTTCTTTTAAAGTACGTTGATGGTGTAGATATTTTGTTATAGTAACAAAAGTTGATTAATATATACTTCTTACATAGAATTTCATAAAGGTTTAAATTTAAAAGTATGTGTATATGCTTGCATCTGTATGTGAATATATATACATGTGCTTGTGCCCAGAGAGGAGAGAGGCATTGGATTCCTGGAGCTAAAATTATATATGGTTGTGAACTACACAATGTGGGTACTGGGAACTGAACCCTTTGCCAGTGCAATATACTCTTAGCCACTGAGCCATATCTCTGGCCCCTCATGTAAGACTTTTTCTATCCCATTTTAATAACAACAAGAATTTTGTTTTCTCTGACTCTGTTACAATATTGAAATGCTAAGCAGATGCAGAGTTGTTGTACTGGCTTTTTAAATGTCCTTGATTTTTTAAAATATGTAAATGATAGTTTTAAGCATTTCTTTATGTAAAAAACTACTTCTATTATTTTAAAGTTGATGCTATATGATACCAGGCATTTAAAAATTTTTAATGGTTTTTGGAGCTGGAGAGATGCTTCTGTGGTTAAGTGCATATACAGCTCTTGCAGAGGAACCAGCTTTAGTTCCTAGCACCCCTGCAAGACAGCTCTTCTTACCTGTATCTCTAGTTGGAGAAGATTTAATGCCCCCTTCTGACTTCCAGAGACACTGCACAGAGACACTGCGCATGCACACACAGAGAAACAAAAACATCCATAATAAAAAGGAAAATTAATAAATAAGCATTCTTGGAAATATCTATTGTATAATTAGTAATGTGCATATAATTATTTGAATCTGGATAATATATTTTGGAGATAATGTACATGTATATGACATATTTCGTCAATAGTGACATTCATGTTTATTATCAGGATAGGTGTTACATGTTATGACGACTTTATATAACCCCTAACATTAACCTTGAGAGGAATAGTTTTAGGCTAAGTGGTGCTGCGACCCTGGAACTAAGTTCATGTTTTGTGAATAATTTCTAAAAGTCAGCCTACAAGTGGCATTATTGATGACATCTTGACTCACAGAAACATACCATTAGATTCTGGTAACAGTGTAGCAGGTGGTAAACATATACGCCATTTTTTCCCTCTGAATATAAGTCTATGAGATATTGACCTAGTCTTTCCTTTGAATACAATAGTTTGAATGAAAAATATCCCTCATAGCTTATGTTTTCTTTCTTTTTTTTATGGTGGAAATGGTATATATTTAGAGTTAACCAGCTGGACCCAGTTTAGATGATCCCAATCTTGTTGGCAACATCCAGAGCATCATAATCGGGAGCCAACCGAACGTACGCCTTCTTCTCTCCTTCAGGCCTTATCAGGGTATTAACTTTGGCCACATCAATGTCATAGAGTTTCTTCACGGCCTGTTTGATCTGGTGCATGTTGGCCTTGACATCCACAATGAACACAAGTGTGTTGTTGTCCTCTATGTCCTGTTGTTGGCCAGGGGGAATTTGATGATGGCATAGTGGTCAAGCTTGTTTCTCCTGGGCGCACTCTTTCGAGGGTGTTTGGGCTGCCTCCGGAGCTGCAGAGTCTTAGGCTGCCGGAAGGTGGGTGACGTGCGGATCTTCTTTTTGTGGCTGTGGACGCCTTTCAACACTGCCTTCTTAGCTTTCAAGGCCTTCGCCTTGGCCTCGGCTTTGGGAGGGGCAGGAGCTTCCTTCTTCGCCTTCGGCGCCATCTTGGTGAAAAGGCCAATGCTCCATTTCTTCAGGTCATAACCCTTGCCATCTACTCTACACAGTATTTTAGACATTCCAGGCACCAAACTTTCAATGACTAAGCTAAAAATCTACATGCTATTTTGTAAATATGGGGCTTTGTGCCTGGTAAGTAAGCAATCTACCCTGAGCTACACACACCCAAGGCCATTCTTAATTTCTGAAACAGGATCTCACTAAGTTGTATTAAACTTTCCATTCTCCTGCCTCACTCTCCTGAGTAGTTACAGTTACAAGCCTATACCCCCACACGTAGGGCCAATTCCCAACAAGGTAAATAAACCCCAAAGAAGAAATCTTTAAGCAACAGCAAATTTTCCCTGAGTGATAAGGCCAGAGGCTGTTTATTACAAGTGCACAAGCTTCAAACATTGCCTATCCAAACACAGAGAGCACAATTCTTTACCCTTCTCACCAAGATGGCGCCAAAGGCGAAGAAGGAAGCTCCTGCCCCTCCCAAAGCCGAGGCCATAGCTTATGTTTTCAAATGCTTGGTTTCCAGACAGTTTTATTGTTTGTGAGGCTATGGGCCTTTTAGGTAATATAGTCTTGTTGAAGGAAGCATGCCACTAGGGTTTATAGCCTCACCACACTTCCCACACCCCACTTTCTGCTTGCTGTGTGTGGTTAAGTGAGGTAATCATGGTATGTACTCACTTATAAGTGGATGTTAGTAATATAATATAGTATAAACATACTAAAATCTATACGCCTAAAGAAGCTAAACAACAAGGAAGATACTAGGGAAGATGCTCAATCCTAGTTCAGAAGGACAAATGCAATAGACATTGGAAGCAGGAGAAGACAGGGAAAAGGACAAGAGCCTACCACAGATGTCCTCTGAAAGACTCTACTGATGGAGGTATCGAAGCAGAGGCTGAGACTCATAGCCAAACTTTGGGCAGAGAGCAGGGAATCTTATGAAAGAAGGGGGAGACAGAAAGACCTGGAGGGGACAGGATTACCAAAAGGAGACCAATAGAGCCAAAAAACTGAGCACTTGGGGCCCTGAGAATGATAACCCAACCACAGACATTGCATGGAGAGGACCTAAAACCGTGGCTCAGATGTAGCCCATAGACTCAGTCTCAAGTGGGGTCCCTAATAAGGGGAGCAGGGGCTTTCTCTGGCATGAGCTCAGTGGCAGGCTCTCTGATAACCTCCTCCTGGGGGGTGCAGTCTTGCCAGGCCACAGAGGAAAACAACGTAACCAGCGCTGATGAGACCTGATAGGCTAGGTCAAATAGAAGGAGAGAAGAACCTCCTCTATAAGTGGACTAGGGGAGGGATGTAGGGGAACAAGATGGAGGGAGGGTGGGTTTGGGAGGAGATGAGGGAGGCACCTACATCCTGGTATAAATTGAATAAATTGTAATAAATGATAATAATAATAAAAAATAAAATCTCTCAGCTCTCTGATCTCACCTGCTACCCTGCTGTCATAGACTATACATCTGAAACCATTAGCTAAAACAAACTTTTCCCTACATAATTTGGCTTTGGTCATGGTATTTTGTTGCAGCAATAGAGCAGTAATTAATGCCCATGGGAAAATTTGCAACTGATATTCAAAAGGCATATGCATAATTTAATGAGATGTTTTGTTGCCCCAAATATAGTTTTCTCTTGATGGGCTAGAAAGAAAAATATCAGCAATATGAAAATGTTATTGTTTATGACTTTACTATTTTAGAAGGATATTTATAAATTTACTGGATTTTCTTTCATTTATGTACACAGGAGTTAAATGTAGGAAGAGTTAAAGCTTAAATACCCCCAAAAGAATGACTATACTCTCCTGCTGCATGGATATTCATACTAAATTACCTATCTAAAAAGCCTGAGAAAATCCCACCTGGCTTAGATGAGAACACAGATAATATATGTGTGTGTTATAGTTTAAACCTAAAATATGAATGCATTCCAACATTCAGTTATATGTTCTTGATCTGTAATTAATAGGCAAAGCATCATGTGTGTACCATATTCTCTTAGGAAAAATATCAAACTGTTGTAGAGGGTACAGTTCTCTGATGCCTGGATGTATAGGCCCAGTTACTTTGTGGTACCCATGAAGAGACACATAAACCCTCCATCAGGGCAGACTTGCTCAACTGTTCATGACGTGTGTGGCAAATTTGGTAAATGTGGGCAGTGGAGGCTAAGCCAGAGTTTGAAAAGCAAGCAAAGTACAAACACTGAAGTGTTGGAAAGCAAATCATGCCAGGTCCACTGAACAGCTTTTTGCTCTTATTAACTATTTGACAGTTTACAGACTGCTGATAATATAAAGAAAATTAAATGCCTGGAGTGAGAAGGCTCTTGGCAAAGACCACTCAGAATGTTCTTCTGAGCTTTGTATTTAATTTTTAGGGTCTTTTGAACTGTTGTGTCATTAATTAAAGAGAAAAAAACAGTTGGAACGCTTCATGATAAAAGCCACTTGAAGTTCATTTTTATGTCAGATCCAACACAGAAAAATGTCTTGTCTTTCCAAGTGGTGCTGAAGCATAAAGCATACAGAATGTTATGACCTTCTCTATTAGGCTGAGATAACCAAGCGCAAACGTGTGGAAACTATGAAATGGATGGTGGCATTTTCTAATAGCAGGAAAATGATTGATGGTGATTCTGATTTAAGAAGTGTGTAGTTAGCATCCTTTGGAGTTAGATGAAAGGACTTAAATAAATAAGCTCATTTTCTCAGTCAGTTAAGATGAACTCTGGATGAGTGATTAACTCCTGCTTTGCTCAAGCAGCATTATCCTACCACATGCTTTTGTATGCAGATCTGCACAAGGCTATACCTGTAGTGTCTCCACATGGGCCAGAGTACCACACTACTGAAAAAACGGTTCTGGTTACCAACACTTTAATGACAGCTTTTGGCCTTCCTAAATTCTTACTTTCCCCAGAATTCAGAAAAGGAATTTTTATGGAGGTTCATGTATTTAAACTAATGAAGGCCTAGAGAGCTTATTCAGCAGTTAAGACCACTGGCTGCTTTTTCAGGGGAATTGGTTTCTTTTCCCAGTGCTCAGATGGCAGCCGCAAACATCTTTAATCCCAGACCCAGGGGCATCCAATACCCTTTTCTGGCCTCTGCGGCCACTACATATACCAAGTGCATAGTTACACATTTATGCAAAATGCTTATACACATACGATAAAAATAAACATCAAAAATTAACCTTATGAAATACAGCTGGGAAAAATGTAGTATGCTTGACTTGACCTGTCATTAGCATGGCCTGAGTGCTGGCTCTGCTGTAGTGCAATAGACTGTGCATCTTCTCTAGTCACACTCTACCAAACTATTTGCAAATGTAGGTCTCATTTCCTAGTAACAGCTGCACCTGTTGGGGCTTGGGGTATAGCTCAGTGGTAAAAACAAAGTAACAAACAACTTGCCTAGCATTTTGGGGGCCCTGGGTTTTATATGAAGATTTTAAGAAGTGAAACAAGAAAATATAAAACTGTTGTCCTATGAGAAAGTGTTCTCTAATAAAGGGCTTCTACTAACTACACAGGGAATGCACTGATCTTTACAACACATCAAAGGAAGGACCATGCCTTGCTCCGAGAATAGGGAAAACGCTCTCTTTCATTTCATGTGAAATCATGACCATAGTTTTAAAGTATCTGTTTAGCACTTTCTCAGACAATTAGGAATAGTGCTGCCCCAAGATCCAGCTACCCCACTCCTAGGCATATATCCAACATATGCTCAAGTACACAACAAGGACTTTTGCTCAACTTTGTTTTTTAGCAGCTTTATTCATAATAGCCAGAACCTGGAAACAACCAAGATGTCCCCCAAATGAGGAATGGATACAGAAATTATGGTACATTTACACAATGGAGTACTACTCAGCAATTAAAAACAAGGAAATCATGAAGTTTACAGACAAATGGTGGGTTCTAGAAAAGATCATCTTGGGTGAGGTATCCCAGAAGCAGACAGACACACATGGTATATATTCACTTATAAGTGGATATTAGACATATAATATAGGATAAGAATACTAAAAATCCGTACACTTAAAGAAGCTAAGCAAGAAGGACGACCCTGGGTAAGATGCTCAATCCTTACTCAGATAGGCAAATGGGATGGACATGGAAAAGGGAGAAAACAGGGAACAGGACAGGAGACTACCACAGAGGGCCTCTGAAAGATTCTACCCAATAGGGTATCAAAGCAGATGCTGAGACTCATAGCCGAACTTTGGACAGAGTGCAGGGAATCTTATGAAAGAAGGGAGAGACAGAAAGACGTGGAGGGAATAGGAACTCCACAAGGAGAGCAACAGAACCAAGAAATCTGGGCACAGGGTCTTTTCTGAAACTGATACTCCAACCAAAGACCATGCATGGAGATAACCTAGAATCCACTGCACAGATGTGGTCCATGGCAGCTCATTATCCAAGTGGGTCCCTAGTAAGGGGAACAGGGATTGTCTCTGACATGAGCTCAGAGACTGGCTCTTTGACCATTCCCCCTGAGTGGAGAGCAGCCTTACCAGGCCACAGAGGAAGACAAAGCAGCCAATCCTGATGAGACCTGATAGGCTAGGGTCAGATGGAAGGGGAGTAGGACCTCCCATATCAGTGGACTTGGAGAGGGGTATGGGAGGAGATAAGGGATGGAGGGTGGAATTGGGAGGAAATGAGGGACAGCGCTATAGCTAGGACACAAAGTGAATAAACTGTAATTAATATAAAAAGAAAAAAATTAAAAAAAACAGTAACATCTGATAATAAATAAAACTCTTATAAGAATTTCCCACAAAAAGTTTCTGATTAGAAGTAAGGCATCTGTCACTGCACTGTGTGGTGGAAACTATGAACATAGGAAGTCAGCAGACTCATTCTGTAGCTAGACCCCTGGAATACCCTGATTCACCAGTTCTAAGCTGGTTCCATGTTCTAGAACTCAAAGATATCAAATACAGATAGTACATACTGAGCATGAGGAGGAAAGAGGTAGAAAGTGTCCAGAGATGGTAACAATGGAAATATTGAACATAAGCGTTCCACATCACCCAATTGGCTATAGAATTGATGTGTGTAACCTCCTATCTTTCATTGTCTAAGAGTGCCTTGCAGTTGAGAAGAGCCAACTAACAGGAGAGTGTTACAGAAGAACCTCAGTAGTTAACTTCAAAGACTGAGGCAGATGTTTTGCAAATTAACACATGGAGATTGGCAACATGCCTGAAGACATTAACTTTAAAATTAAGCCACATAATTCCTTCACATAATAATTACATAAGTTAGTGACTCTAACTTATGCATTTTATCATTACCACCAGGAAATATGTCAGTGAAGCATCCTTGGCAGCTCTGTCATTTTCCCCTTCAAACCAAATATTCTCTTGACTAAACACCATAGATCATTTTTGTTTGTAGGTTTTATTAAAATGACATTATATAGCATTATAAAATTTTCTGGGAGTAACTACTTTTCTACAATCCCACATTGACGAGGTGGTTAGTACCCATTTTGTTGCATGTTGTGATGACTTTGTTACTGCGTTTATATTGACAAGTTTTGGGATGCACATCACTGGTATAAGCATGAAGAGCTATCTATGTAGTATAGATATGAAGGAATACAAATACTTCCCTGGAACAGTTATGCATTGATCTTTTGCTGACACTCTTGATTAATTTAGTTAAAATTACAAACTTCAGAATTTATAACCTTAAGTGTAACAATGCAATGGTCATATTCGTAAAATTACATAATGGTTTTCAATAGTTAATGACAGAGCACTTTGATCTCCTTCAAAACAGACTCTCCACCCACTATTCTCTCTTTTTGCCACTCTCTTCCCTAGCCATCAACAACAATGAATCTAATTCTGCCTCTGTCTATCATTCTACAGGGGACCATATAAATGGAGAAGTTCCTGTAAATAGTGTTATATAATAAACCTTTTTTAAAATTTCTAGTTTAGATTTTGTCAAATGGATGGTGTATGATGTTTGTTCTCTGTTAGTACAGTATACAGGGATTAATTTTAGTATATTGAACAAACTTTGGCTTCCTTAGTTTTTAATCTTACTTTCTTATATCAAATATACCCTATTGGATATTATATCTACATGTAATTATATATTATTATATATAAACTAAATATTAAATGTATTATATCCTCATGTATTACTGGATTTGATTTCCTTATTCACATAAATTCCTGACCTATGAGAGTCTAAGCATAGTTTTTCACCTTTATGATGGTAGGAAAGATATGTGCATTAGTTATAAACTATACCTGGAATTTTCATCTCTTCTAAGGCTAGTAATATGCAGTAATAATATTTCCACTGTGTTCAACTGTAAGCTAACTTGAGTCCTAGGAATGTGTAAGGTAGACCAGTTAGAGCTATGCTGTTCATTCATTCATTCATTCATTCATTCAGCAATGGAAAAGTAGTAATGGTTCTCCCCCACTTCTTTTCTTTCTGCAACAGAATCTCCGTACAGTAGCCTTGAACTTGATGTATAGCCCAGGTTAGCTTTGAGCTCATTGCTGTCTTGACTTTTCCTCTGAAGGGCTAGAATTACAGAAATGTGTAAACACAGCTGGCAGTGAAAGCATTTATGATATTTTTAGTTCATATTGAGTTTACTGGGGCATAACCTCATTGTTAGTTGATAAGAATGTATATTTTGTAAGAAATTGTATGTCTGTAGTTCTAATAAATTGTAGTTTTCTTTTCTTCTCATATCCTTGGTTTCATTACCAGGCTGTTAGGATTCTTCTGAAATTAATTCAGAGTTGTACTTATCTCTTCTTTGTTTGAAAAAGACTGTGAAGAATTGATGTTAATCTTAAAACATTTACTAGTTCTTACTACTGCAATTAGCTGGTCTTGGGTTGCATTGTGGGCAGTTTTATAAGTACTTGTTTTAACTTATTTCATTGTGCAGCTGTTAAAGTTTGATCCTTCTAATTTGGACATATTCAGTGATTTATTTGTGCTTAGGTAACTGTTCATCTTGTATGGATTTGCCACCACAAGGATGCTTGTACTATTTCATCATAACATTTTCTGTTTCTGTCTTAATAGAAGTGTATGTTGCAATTTCAATCATGAATTTTTTTTTTCTTGGCAAGTGTAGTTAAGGTTTGGAGTTAGGTTTTGTTTTTTGTTTTTTTTTTTCTAAAAACGTAACCTGTGATTTTAAAGTTTTTTTAAAATTGTTTTGTCTTTTCTATTTTTTCTATTTCTTTGGTCTCTGTTTTGTTATTCCTCATGATCTGGGTTTACTTTTGTCTCATTTCTGTGTGATTCAGATCAAGATAGTCAATATATTTTTACTCAGTCTTTTGGATAAAAGAAAATATACTTCTCCCTAATATTCTTTGAGTTATAGTAAAATATTTGAGGCTCCAAGGTGCTTACAAGACATTGCATTTCTCAAATGTATTGAGAAACAAACAAATTTCAATCTCAAACAAATTTCCACTCTCTGAATTTTACATTTGACTCTTCCTTTTCACAGTTCTGAGGACTAGTTCCTTACCTAAGTTCCAAGCTTTCATTGCTGTTGATGCTTTACCTCTGCTATTTCCACCAGTATCATTCCACTTTGAAGAGGGGCAGTGCACTTGGTGGAATTTGGGCGTCAGGCTGCCCTTTCCTTCTTATGCCCATCCTATCACTGTGCCCAGGTAGGAGAGCCTTAGTTATAGATTCTCTTCCTTTTCTCTTGGTGTATAGGCTATTCTGGCCTTTTCTGACTATGTAGCCCCATATCTTATTTTTATCTCTAAAGAATAAAACCAGCTTAGCCCTTTAGCCTCTTGGGAACCACTTTCTGTACCTGATTTTCATCTGTTAAAAAGACTCAAGCTTCAGAAAAACGAGAACACATTATTGCCTATCACAGTGAATTTTCCTCCTTTTCTTTTTTGTTTTTGTTTTTTGGATGTATGCCAGTCATTGCTAAACTTTACCTGGGTGTGTCCTGCTTTTGATCCATTTCTACTATTTCTTTGGCCAAGACTTTTCTGAAAAGTTTTAATTAAGGATTTGATTTTTTTTTCAGTTGTAAAACTTTTTAGACTTTCAAAAGAAAAACAACCTAAATCCCAAGGTGGCCTCATCTTTGACAATGAATTTAAAATAATATGCTTGGAACTATGGATAACACACATGAAATGTTATTATGGATATATATATATTTCCCAAGCTAGTAGCTCAATGTGTAGCAATACTTGAAACTTGAATTTTCATTCAACTTTTGCATTCGTGCATAAGAAAACAAATCCTGTAGTGTGGTATGACATAAAATATGTTTTTTGTTTATCAGATTACAAATTAAAGAGGACGTCCTCCTTGACAGTCTCATTTTCTATGCAACAATGAGTAATGAATAAACAGATATGTCAGGAAAATCACTGTGTAACAAACAGTATTATTATACACTAGAAGAAGAGGAAGGTCCTATCAGACTTGGGTCAGCTGAAGACTGCCTGCTATAGCAATGAGGCTTCATTGCTCCATCTTCCCATGGTAGAAGGAAAAACTGGACTATGAGTTTTCCTCAGTCATACTTTGTAAGGATAATAAACAAGCCAGCATTCTCCAGAGAGAATGTATGGTAGGGAAGGAAGGGGAAGAAAGGAAGAAGGTGAGAAAGAGAGATATATTCTATTGGGGGAATTTGTTCATGTGATTGTGGAGCCTGAGAAGTTCTACAACAAACCACTCACTATTCATAAAGTGGAGACTAAGGGGTACCAGTAGCATCACTCAGTTCCAGTTCTCAACTCCAGAGCCAGGGAAATGGATGTTATAGTTCTCACCTGAAACCCCAGTGAGCAGCTGGTTCTCCTTTTGTAGTCTAAAGTCAAGCATGTTCTCACAGTGCTCTTATGCCCAGGGATAGAAGGAAAAGGGTATACCAGCTCTGGGAAGAAAATAATGGGTAAGAAGAGGAAATGGGAAGAGTCAAGGAAAGAGGAAGACGGAAGAAAAGAGGAGGGAAAAAGAGAGGGAAGGAGGAGAAGGAGAGAAATTGGAGAATTAGGAAAGGAGAGAGGGAGGGAGGGAGGGAAAGGTGAATTTGTTTTCTTCTGTCTTTTTGTTTTGTCTGGCCCTCAAGCAGGTGGGAGGGTATTCTCTTGCTTCAAGTGTGCCTCTTTGAGCCAGGCTTTTCTGGAAACACTCTCAAAGACACTTTCTCAATGCCTATATGTTTCATTTACTTTTACTTTTTCCCCCCATTTTTGAGATTAGAATATAATTGCAACATTTCTGCTCCCAGGTCTCCCAAGTACCCCTTTATTATTATTTTTGAAATTCATAACCTCTTTCGTTATTGTTCTTAATTCAAATCAGTTCGTACTAAACAGCACAATGACTTGCCCTTTTTTTGAGATGTCCATGTTTATGACCTAATCCTCCTTTCAAAAGAGCCACCTCTTAATACCATTACTTGGATGATGAGTTTTCAATGTAAAAAATTGGGGGCTACACATACATCTAGGAGAGCATGCATGCTATGAAAGAAGCCAGGACGTGCTCCATATGCTCCTTCAACTCTGTGATTTTCTGCCATAGGAAAAGTCACAGAGCACAAGAACTCCAGTGTCTCTGAAATTTGGCAGGAAGACTAGAAGGGGGTTCATCAGACTTTAAGTGGGTGGAATTAGTTTTCGTGGTCCTGTAAATGGTGGACACTTGATTTGGTACATTATACCGTAAAACTACAACATACAAACCTGTCATAAATTCTGGACTAAGTTGTTACATCAGCCATAGCAAGTTTCTCGTGCTGGTGCCAGCTGCCCACAATGGGAACACCATGAGAAGGAGGACAAAAAGATAGAAACTTGTGATGACTTTTGCAATTGGGCCAATTAACTCTTTTATTTTTCTACTCTTCATATACTCAATGAAAGTTTATGTAGAGTTGTTTGTAAAGTCTTCAACTGAAATTTTAAGGATTAATCAATTATTTACAATAGTTTCTTTGTGGGAACATTTCTATAATAGCCATTTAGGCACATATTATCATAAATATGAAGCTCAGTTCTAGACACACATATACATACACACCTATGCACACAGACACACAGACACACAGACACACACACACACACACAACCACATATGTGTTGGGCTCATGGTTGTTACTGTGAGTGGGAAGAAATAGCTTTGTACTCTACTATCTTAGCTTCTCTCCTAGAGCCTGGAAATTAAACTCAGGCATATTCAATTTAATATATAAAATAAAGAGTTCCACAAAGAAAATTATGTATTATATATAATTATAAAGAGAAAAATGGAGAAAGAGACAGAGAAAGAGAACAGAGAGAAGGAATGGCAGGGAGGATCAATGGAATTAAAAGAATGAGGCTTATACACAGGTTTTATCAAATGGAGAAGGCTTTGGGGCTTTTGGTGGGGAGGTGAGTTCTGGGAAGGTGAGGAAGTATCTAGTAAATTATTCTCCTCCCCTTGTGTTTCTAGGTGATCATAGCAGTTCCTGTAAGTAGCAAGTGCAGCAATATCTTTTTAAGTAGGCATGTCCGTTACAAAGGGGGATGTTTTTCAGCTCTTTAACAGGGAGATGGGGGGGGGGAAATCCACAGCTTTCTCAGAGTTTTCTGGTGTCCAGTTACCTTTAGCTTAATAGTTCACGTGCCAAGATTCATATTTTGTTGTGACATTTTTTGGTACCCTTCACTTGTTATTAGGTTTAAGTATTTTTGCAAAACCAGTTAGCTCTATGAATAGAGCAATTGATACACCAGATTTAAGAGGTGGGTTGACACATATTCATGAAGCCTTTTAAAGCCTATTTTACTTGTGTTTACAGAGATATGGTAGACCTGGCTTCTGCTGGTAAAGCGGGCATTCTCATTGGCTACTGTCCACAGCAGGATGCCCTAGATGAGCTCCTGACTGGCTGGGAACATCTTCAATACTACTGCAGACTCCGTGGGATCCCAAAGCAGTACATTCCAGAGGTAAGCAATGTTGGGGTTTTCCAGAGGAAATGATCCAGTGAGGGATACTGTTATATCAGCTCTGATTCCAAGGCTGTTCTTTCACCCAGGATAAGAAGCCATAGCAATAGATGAGCTCAAGGCAAAAGTCATTTTCCAACATTAAAATTTGTATTTATATTGTATATTTAAAAATTTGTTGGTGAGGAAGCCCTTCTTTGTAAGGGGCTAAGGAAAAAATAACCTATTTTACTTTGTATCTCTAAGCTTTTCTCTTTTTCTTTAAATGTCTGTGTGTTTACCAGACTATGGACTGTGGTCAGGAACAGAAAATCTAAAACTGGACACAGTGTGTTTGTGAAACTTGGGGAGTTATCAGAGAGGGTGTCTCTCTTGGGAGCAGGCAGAAATATTCCTGCCAGTAGTGACTTTCTTGGTGGCTTCAGGAGAATGAAGGAGCAGCGAGAACTGCAGGAACTCTGAGGCCTCCTGATATGCTGTCTGAGAGCAATGGAGAGCAGTGGCCCTGGGAGACCTGCTTTTTCTCTTGATGCAAACCATGGTCTGATCAGAGCTCATAGCCTTGACAGACAGCTCAGAGGGTGTTTCTAACAGGAGTACAACTAGAACGGAAGATGCTAAAGGCATATTTTACCCTTCTAATACCCCTTTGTCATGCTTGCTAGATTTCTGGTTCTACAAAAGGTGTAGGATAGAAGAAGCCAGAGCTTATTGGTTTGTCCTAAGAGTCTATAGAAGTTGGAACATCCTAGGATTCATGGTAAACCAGCTTAATGGCAACTGCCCTCACTGATCCATGACAATTCATTCTCTGTGTTGTTTTTATAATGCTGTGTTGTTGTTTTTTTTCTGCTCCATAACTTCAAAACCAGAACAGGAACTCTCCGCTTTGTTGTTCAGACCCAGGAACCTTGACCTAAGTCTCATTTTAATAAGCACAGCTAACTGACCGCCCTGCAAGAGACCCACCAAGTGTACTCAAACAGCTCTTGGCTTCCAATACTAATTGTTGGCTCTATATTTAACAGGCATTTTCTCTGTCAGCTCCCTCTTGTTAGTTTTTGATTGAAGAGGTAGATTCTTGGCAGTGGCTATAAGCCTCTTCTGTCTGGATGAATGCACCTCCCTTAATAAGACTTGGTACTGCCTGTCGCCCAGGCAATTGCCTTCTGATAGCTCACTGTCCTTCAGCCTGTATTTTGAACTCCTGCACTGAGAAGTTACTTTAGTGCTCTCCAATTAGGAACTAACTTTATTTCTTTCATGAAGCTGTAGTGGATTACGCAGATGGTATTGCTACTTGCTCATTCAGTGGTTTCTACTAGATCAGCACATTTTATATTCCTAAAGGACGTGGTGCCTCTCCCAGGCAATTTCTCACTACTGTAAATTGTTTGAGCATTTGAAACATAAAATAAGCACAGGATTCTGAGGTGCTTATTACAGGATATTAGTGTGAAATAACACAAAATGGTGACCTAGCTAATGTAGTCAGAAACCATATCTTAATGTTTCATCCACCATGGATCCCATAATGGTGGGGATTCAGAATAGTCATGAAAAATCACAATAGTTTGTATCATCACACCTACCTTAACAATTGCATCACAGCATATCACTTGTGCGACTGTCATGGTGATAACAAGCCTCTGCCATCCGCTCTATCAATGATTGCTGTACATAATGCTTTACTGTTGCTGGTATATAGATTTGCTATACTATAATGTTTTAGTTTTTTTCTATGTAGGCTCACTTGTACTTACAAAAATACATTACTATAAGAACATATGCCTTGGAAACAGCCTCATGCACCTTGTATTTACCATATCTCTTGATAACAAAATCCATGTCCAGTGATTGATATGTACTGCTCAGGCTTGGGGAAAGAGTTCTTTGAGGTTGACAGCGTGATGAAATGTCTGAGAATTCACTTCCTAGAATGTATCCTGTCCTTTAGTGACACATGACTATCTTTCTGCATGACTGTCTCACATCCTGTTCAAAGCAGTTAAGAGGTGTTTCTGCAGTTGGAGAAAATAAAGCACAGAGTGGTCAGGGAGCAGATCTGGAGCTTTTGATTGACAACACCCTGCAGTTGCTAGCAGACTAGGACAAAATGTCTTCCACTACTGATATCTCAGATTTATTTCTGGGGCTTTTGCTGTGTTAACAGAAGCAGAAACTGTATGGAGTGACTGGTCTGGAGCTTTTCTTAATTATTTACTTTCCATTGTTCTCCACTTAGTTGGGCCCAGGAGGACACCTCCAGTTCAAGTCTTGAGCCCTGGAGACAGTTATCTTGGTTTTTTTTTGGTCTTTTTGTTATTTTGTCTTTTTTTTTCCCAGAGCTGAGGACCGAACCCAGGGCCTTGCGCTTGCTAGGCAAGCGCTCTACCACTGAGCTAAATCCGCAACCCCGAGCCCTGGAGACAACAGATGTATTTTTCTCCCTTATATATCTGCCATTCAAATTGGTTCTCTTTTACAGGCTTCCATCTTGACCATGAAAACATAGACAGCCACCCGTGGCCTATGATTCAAGGAAACCTCCTGTGCTTGCTTAAAAGCCTTTTCTGTCCCATCCTCACAGCCCCCACTCATTTTCCTCTCCTGCCCTCCAACCCAAGCCCTGTACTGAGTACTGCCTATAGTACAGGACACTCAGTCCACCTATTCCAAGTTTGCTGATCTGCTCTAGCTATGTATGTAATCTTTTCCTTTACACTTGTAACTCTCAGATGTTTACTTGGGCAGGAAACGGTTAGGACTTGGAGTTAGGATCCATATGTGAAAGTGCTCATTTCCAGCTTATCATTTATACTATACTGTTCGTGTAGAAGGTGCATTTTAAATCTGACCAGTCTGGTGAAACTAGTATCAAATTATCACAAAATGGCTCAGGAATGCAGTTATAATCAGGGATGCTAGAGAAGATATGTAAGAGAATCTCCTGATATTTCCTGAGACAATATAGCCAAACAAAACTTTTAATTGGGATAAGAACTGGTCAAATAGTCTTTTTTATTTTCTCCAGGACAGGAGTAGGTCTTTTACTGGTCCTATTTTTGTAAATACCTACACATTACTCTTGGAATACTTCTGAATGTTGCTTCAAACACCTTTTTTGTAGGCATGAGTTGCAACTTAAGTTTTGTTTTCCTATTTGAAGAGTTCAGTTTCGACTAAAGAAGAATTGACTAGGAGGTCATGGCAGAGGGAAGGTCATGTGATGTTTGTTCTCTTGGAAGTCTTTGGCTCCTTTTCCCTGCTCAATGTCCCATTCTCATCTTGAATTTCACAGAACAGCTTTGATATGGGCATCACACCTGCACATGGTAGTCTTTGGCTCAGGAACCCGATGAGTGTGCATGCTTTTCTGAACAATCTATTTTGGCTACAGGATATTTCCCAAAGTTCTGCTGTGTGCTGAATGTGTTGCAGCCTGGGAAATGAAGATTATGAGTCCCTGTCTTCAGCTCAAAATGTGGCATAATTTTTAGAGCCTCCTGAGAGAAAAAAAAACATGTGCAAAATCCTGTAACTTATGGCATTTTGTGATTGTGGGACACTAATAGTAAGATTTTTGTGGCTTCTGACGTTTTGGGGTCTAGGTAGCATTTTGCCAGCCTTGATTTCTAGGTCATTATATTTGCCATTATTTTGATAGTGGCACTGAGTGCAGAAAAGATAGCAACAAGATGCTTCTCATTAGATCATTTCAGTTATTTTCTCAAAGTGACATTCACAGAGCATTAGATCAGACATTTGTTCCTGCACATTCTGGAATCTTCCCTGTGATTAACTGCTCTGAGATTTGTAGTCTGCACTATTTAACCTTTTCTGAAATTAGGAAAATATGACAAACATTTTTTGGTTTCATAAAAATAACCAACAGTGTTTGGCAAATTTATTAAAAATGTATTTACTCTGGAGCACATTGCTGTAAAGCCAGTTCTTTTAATAATTCTTTTGCTTTGTTTCTCCCCTTTATTAGCTTGCTTTCGTTCCTTGTCTGAATAAAATGCATTATGTCATAATAAACATTTTTAATGCCTGTATATTTTGAACATTTCATAACTCTAAAAAGATAACCTCAATATTCACTTTTCCCATGGCTGTTTGTTTTTGCTAGTCTACTCTTATTGCTCTTCTTTTTCAAAGGCATGAACTATCTGTGTGACCACAGTGCTGCTCAATGAAAGGAAGGCTTACTCTCCTAGGAAGCCTGCTTCCTGCCTCCATCTTTTATATGAACATCACCTGGGACCATGCTTCTGCCTCTGCTTTGCAATTCTATGGACACCATGGGATGTTTCTAATCCCTGCAGCACAGGCTTTCTGTTTCAGAGTCTTTACCACAGCACCCCAATTAGCTGTTTGTTTGCTAATCCTGGGTAAAATATTTTGAAGTTTTTATTATGCTTAAAAGGGCTTTTATTCAATTTACTTTAATTGGCATAATTGGACTGATGAATACAGGAAAAAGGATGCTTTCTGTGAGGCAGACTGGGGAAGGGCCTTGAACATTTTCACTGAGAACAAAGCATTGACCTTGAGATGGCTTTGTACTCAAGTGTTATTCTCTGTGTGCCTTTTAGGCCTTGACTTCTCTTTCCTCAACTGACAGTATTCAACCATGGACCAGGACTTGTGTGTTTTAGCTCATTTTCCAAATTACTTTAAAGTCACACAAATACAGACATTAAAGACATTATCACCCAAGATGCTCTGAAGTTTGTTATATATCATAATCATCATATTATAACCCTAAGTTTTATATATTTGTAAGAAAAAAGTATGTACATTAGTTTAACGCTGTTTTAGTTGGTACTTTAAGAAAAATGACTATCAACTGTCATAATCCTACAGAATTTGTCCTTCCACATTTGAAGTAAGATACGTTTTTCACTAGGCTGGTTATGCAATTATATCTAAAAACAGATCTCCATTTATATCTGCATTAACACCTTGATTACTGTAGAATTTTAATCTATATGAGAATGACATAAAGTATAGATATATATTTCAAAGACTTTACAGACAGTTGGAAACAAACAATCAAACAAAATATCTAATTTGGGTCCCACGTAAGAGACAGAAATGGAGACAGAAAAGGAGTGGTTTAGGGGAAATTACCCTGGGGAATACAAGCCTAAGTCTTAAGAGTTTCAATTGATAGCTTTCATGGAGGATTGAGATTTACATTAAAATTTAATGGTAAGGGGGCTCTCAGGATGTGTGGTCAGAAACAGATTAGGATGGTAGAGAGAAGGGAGGCTGTGAGCCTGAGGGTAGGGGCATCAGTCCCAACCCTAGTGGCTGAGGATATTCGTAAATTCTGTTGAACGAATCACAGTCTCGTGAAGTGATCAGATAGTTCCCAACAGTTGTGAAGATGAAACTGTTCCCATCTTTCCCCAACCTGAATACAATGTAAACTGACCACTGAATGAGTAAATGGTATCAATGGCCTACCAGGGTGAAAGGGTTAACCTTTTCTTGTGTTAATACACACAGTTCCCTATTTCAGTGTAATTTCCCTGGAGGTTTTGGTGCCTCATTTTCTTCCTTTCTTTTCTATCCAGCTTCTTCTCAGCCTTCCTTTGGGCTCTTTTTATTTGTGAATGTGGATATTAACTGAGACTGAGCATTGATTCAGAGTCCTTGGATTTCCAGACTTGTATTTGGCCATCCTAAGTGTCCATAGACATAGAACCTTTTTCTCCCCATTCTTTCCACATTGCTCCCTTTCTCATAAAGCAAAATGGGTTGAGGAGGTCCTCTGTTCCTCTGCTTGTGGGAGAGGATTCCAGGCC
Organism: Pachyuromys duprasi; assembly: GCA_028658305.1. Classification (NCBI taxonomy): domain Eukaryota; kingdom Metazoa; phylum Chordata; class Mammalia; order Rodentia; family Muridae; genus Pachyuromys; species Pachyuromys duprasi. Next base: position 3,324,744 of record CM053754.1, read on the forward strand.
TGGTGGGAGGAAGCAGGAGCTAGGAGACACCCGGGTCATGTGAGCATCATGGATAGCTTCATGGATAATAAGCTCCTCTCTTCCAGGTAGCTGCAGACCTGGTGAGGCGCCTGCACCTTGAATCTCATGTGGACAAACCTGTGGCTACGTACAGTGGGGGCACTAGACGGAAGCTCTCCACAGCCCTGGCCCTGGTGGGGAAGCCTGACATCCTTTTATTGGTGAGTGGTTGAAAAACCTGGGTTGTGTTGATACCTTAAACAAAATTATTTCAACTTTCAAAACTTCTCCAGAGACTTGAGGACTTGTGACACTGAGTCTATGGACCCGTAGACTCTGCTGCCCTAAGTGAATAGTTCCCAACGTATTGTAAGGTGCCAGTGTCATTTTACGGAAGTCAGACACTTTTCTTTTGGCAGTTTTACATAAAAATTTTAGCACGAAATGAATAGTAAAATATTAGCATTCATCTTTTATCTGAAACAAATACATATTTACCTTTTAAACATTTATTTAGTTGTTTACTTATTTTTGAAATTATAATAAAATTGCAACATTTCTGCTTTCTTTTTTCTCCCTCCAAATTCTCCCATATAGTCTCCTTACTTTCTTTTAAATTCATGACCCTTTAATTGTTACTGCATGCATATATATCTATGCATACATATATACATATATATTTAAATGTAACTTGATCAATCTGTATAATGTTACTTGTATGTACGTATTCAGGGCTGACCATTTGGTATTGGATAACCAATCGGTGTGATCTTCCCTGGTGAAGACTGTTTCTACTGGCAAATTGCTTTGAAGTCTACTTATGGGTTTATATTTATTATCAGCTGTAGTGACACATACCTATGATAAATAATGAGCATGAGCATCAGAATATGCTGTGTTTAATTTAGCATCTTCCCAAATCCATGCACTAACAGCTTCTTTCATAGTGCTTAGTGATATGAGAGGTAGGATAATCTCTAAAAGAATGGTTCTCAGTCTTTCTAGTGTTGTGACCCTTTAATACAGTTCCTCATGTTGTGGTGACTTCCAAATCAAAAGGTTATTCCCTACTTCATAACTGTAATTTTGTTACTACTTTGAATTATAATATAAATATCTGATATACAGGGTATCTGATATGCAATCTCCAAAGGGGTTACACAGGTTGAGAAACATTGTTCTAAGTGGTCTTAGCAGAAGGTCTTTAGGCCATTGTAGGAGTGTTCTAAATAGGTAGGAAGGTTCTTTTTCAATACTTGGCCACGAAGGATAAAGTATTGCTCAATTACACATACTTGCTGTGATGTACTGACTTGTCTTTACGTAGAACCAAAAGCAAGAGGGTCAGTTTTCAATTGAGCTTCTAAAATAAAGCTAGACAAAGCATTCTTTCTTTATAAGATGATTCTCTCAAGTATTTGGTATAGTGATGGAAAGTTTTCTAACACATCCATGCAACATGGATACAGAGGTAGGCAGAGGCAGTTCTAGCAAGTGATAAAGTAGGAACATGGCCTGAGTCAAGGCAGCCTGCCATCTGTCTGGGAATAGCCAATTCAGGTTACTTTTAGCTTGGTGGAGAGGATTTGCTATCAATAAACAGTGCCAGTTGCTGTGCATTTAAAAATTGCTCTAACAGTTCACAATTCCATTTAAACAAGTGAAGAACATTGTTCCTTTGCCATTGATAGAATTCTAATCACCACCGTCAATTCAAAGTTGCATCTTGGAAGACAGTTTCAGGACCATTAAAAGTTATCTTTGTATATTATTGTTCACACATTAAAACATTTCCCTGAGGACATTAATGGAGAACCAGAAGATCTATGGTAGAAAAAAATGATTTTGTTATCTAATGGTCAGAAATCAGAAACCCTGCTTGCTCTTAGTTTGCTATTAAATGCTCCAATATCAATGTTATTTATTTATCATAATGGGATATATATGTATGTACATTATATATATAAGCTTTCCCCATTCATCTATTACATTGTCCTATCAAGATGAGCAGGCTGTGTTAAGTTTAGAGGTTCCTGGCATTCACCACTTCTGACTGGATGATCACACACTCATCTGCCCACGGTGTGTTTTCTCATTCCCATGAAGGGGCATCTACTCTGGAACCATTTCCTTGTATCACTTTATACATAGCATTTTCTTCTTTCACATATTCTCATTCCCACTCCTCACTGAGAGTGCCCAAGACTCTGGCACAGTCGCCAAGTGACTACTTGTAGATGTGCTACTACAGTTCCTTAGTGTGTTCTTGCACATTTGTGCTTGTTGTCTCTTTGTCTCAAAGCAGTGTTCTTAATGTGTCTGTCTCATGGAGATGTTGAAAGCAGTAATTAAGTAATCTATATTAAATGTGTCACCTGACACCTGGGGAGTTACTGTGATGGTAGTCAAGTCATCTGATTATGCCTTTGACATTCTCTACACAGACAAGAGGAACAGGAACCTGGATAGTTTAAATTCGCCCACTCAACCTCCTGCCCGAGAAAAACTAGATCCCACTTTTTATTATTTTCTTACTCTTTAATCAGCGCACATATATCACTTGATTTCAGGAAACAAAAACAAAACAAACAAACAAACAAAAACAAGTGTTTGTTTTTCTGTTCAGTGTTCCTCCCCCACCCTCCTTCTGCTTTCCTCTTTGAGGGAAGTTGATGGCTAGAAGCTCTTAAGAGATATAGTGTTCCCTGACTGCAAAAGCACAGACATGCATCACACAGCTGGGCAAGATTTCCCTTAGAAGTGGTTCAGATAACAAGTACTTGGTAGTTTATTGAAGAGGAAAGCTTCAGGTTCCAAGAAACTTCAATTTATTTGCTGTTTTTCAATAAATGATGTCCTTTCTACTATCATATATCTTTCTGGTGGAGGCCATTCTGAAAGTTTATGGAAGTAGAGATTTCATTTTAAAAACATTATGCTTGGCTTTCCTTACCAGATCCCCAAGAGAAACCAAGTTGGTGTGAAAATGTGTCCCCTCCTGAAGTTTTATTGAAGCATCATTGATGAATAACAGCTGCATAAATGTAGATTATATAATGCGATGTTTTAATATAAACGTTCATTTGTAATGATGACCACAGGCAAGCTGAATGACCTCACTTACTGACATCAGCTGGTGAGGAAAAAATTTCAACCACACAACACAGTGTTGTTGATTACAGATCCTGTTGGGCCATTTGTCCCACTATCAATCAGATTATCACAGGCTCAGTCACTCAGAGAACAGAGAATCATTGTTCACTCTTGCAGAGGTCGGGCACCCTGGATTAGGGTGCCTACAGGTATACGTGTGTAGTGATAATCCATGTTTAAGATGGCTTTAACTGTGCCTCCTCTAGAGAGGAGGAATATGGTGTCTTCATGTGGCAGAAGTCACAAATATGAAAAAGGATGACCTCTCTATCACCATCATTTTTAGGTAAACCAATGACATGACAATGGAACCTTCATGATATATATAATCATTCCCCAAAACCCCTCCTCCAAGTCTAGTTGTATGGTGTCTCAACCTGTATATTGGAGAGCACAAAACATTCCACCCATGGAAATCTCCAATCCAGAGTTGATTCCAACTGGTCAACTCACTAAAGTGTTCTGTCCTTTGACCAGTGTCTACCCAGTTTCACCATGTTTTGCTCCAGAAGCTGCCCTTCTGTTCCTTGTTTTTATAAGTTTTCGAGGTTATGTGCAGATGATCTCCTTCCTCTATTTCCCATTGTATCTGCCCTACTGCAATTCATGACTTCCTTTTTACTTATTATTGTCAGTCACACACACACACACACACACACACACACACACACTACTGAGCCCTTTTGTATTGCTTATATGCGTAATTTTTAGGGCTGACCATTTGGGATTGGATAACTAATCAGGAAGTTTATCCTTGGATAAAATGGATTCTTCCTCTCTCCACAACCATTGATTTGCTGTAGCTCTTCACCTAGATGTGGGATCTTATGGAATTTTCCCCATCCATACTGATATCTAGACTACTGTGCTCATTATACAAGTAATCCCATTACTAAGACTTTAAAGGTGCAACTTCCCTATATTTCTAAAAGACACCATGCGACAGCAGGTATTCTGGTGCCCTGGTCCTTATATTTCCTACCTTCTAATGTGATGTTTCTGAGCCTTATGTGTAGGTTGATTTGTATCAACTGGTGCTAGCCATACCACGGCCACTTATTCTCTCTCTATTGGCCAGTTCTGAATCTTTGTAATAGCCTCCATCTGTTGCGAAAAGAAGATTCTTTGTTGAAAGATGAGAGCTACACTTATCTGTGAATATAGGATAAATATTTAGAATACAGTTAACATTATATTGGTATAAAATGGCAGTAGTAGGTTATATTTTAGGGTCTATGTTCTTTTTGGCTATAAATAGTTGGATAGGTTCACAATGGCACACATGACTCCTGCCTTAAGTATCATTAAACATAGGAGAGTGCCACTGTTGCCTCACTGGAGATATCTCATCAGGCTAGTTGTGGTCCACAGGTCTTACATGTGGGTGGGAATGATGATTACTTTTCTCTTGCACAGTACCTTCCAATACTGTGAAAGCTAGTCCTCAGGAAGGAGGCTTCATGGACAGTTCCGTTTTGCTCCCTCTAAGTCCTGCCCAACATTTGTGTTTTCAGTAATTGTCTCTTATTTTTAAGTTCCAGGAGGCAACCAAAACTAACCCTGAAGTTTTGTTAGATAGTTTATAGCTCTTAGTGTAATATTATCACCCTGTGTGGCATGTTCACTTAAAAATGGAGTACACACACAAACAGAAAATAATATTTCTATATGTCTTTTTTAGATATCCGTATTTGTTTTCTTCCTACTTTCCCTCTCCTGCTGTGACCCTCAGTTAATGTCCCCATGCTGCAATTTTTTCCCACCTCACTTCAAAGCACCTGTGTCTTTTTGCCCCAGCTCCAGAGCTTCTGAATTTCAATCCATGCAATCTGATGCTGGGCACTTCCCCAGATTGACTGATGTGAATAGTGATGAAGTAGATGTGTTAGCGCATGCCTGAATGCCATCATTCTTATTTCATTGACTTTGGCTGGGTCCCATGGCCATGCGGTTGTTTCCTCCAACATCGATCTGTATTGACTGTTTTAATTTACCTTTGCTCTACTACTGCCTAAGACCAGTCCTTTCCCCACATGAATACTTTCTTCAGTACTTTTCAATATTTTCCCCTTTCTCTAATGACTAGATAATTTTAAATAGCTTATGTTTATGACTCCTTCATTGGCTGGATCCAGTCTTCAGAAGAAACTCTTTTATACTCATTATTTTACTCACTGACATACCTGCTTCAGAACTACCATCAGCTCCTCATACCTGATTTTCATCTCCTTTACAACCACTGTTTTCTTTGTATTGTCTTCTGATATACTTGGCTTTCCTAGTTATAATCACTTGTAGCTCAGTGAGCTTTCTGAAGATAATAATTTCCAGTCTTGTCACTCAATTTCCGGTTCTTCATTACACCGAAGTTGTTACTGTGTGCATTTGGTGCCATCATAGTTGCATGGAATCTTTCATTGCTCTCTCAGATCTGAAGCACCCATCTTGCAGGACTGTCTTCATAAATACTTTTTGGAATGATACCTTCACCACGCAGTCAAGTGAATGATTCTGGGATTATTCTACATATGCATGTAGAACTTTGACTATCTGCGGCAGGTGTATGCAAATTCTTAGGGTTGTACGTCTTTTTTCAGCACACACATTTTGGCAAGACTAAGAACATTCTATTTTCTTAGGGCATTTCCCCATATATTCATTCTTGTGTGTTCTCGTCCTACAAAATCATGGCAGTTGTTTGTGAGAGAATTGGTGTTTGCTATCTGCACAATGTCAGACACCCACAAACACAAAGGGCATCTGAGGCATGCTGTGTCTGGGCTCTTTATGCACGGTTTAGAGGGCCTTAATCGAGGCTTCACAGGATGTAGAGTCTGGTCCTTAACCTGTCTTTGCTCTTTCTAGCATCCAAGCATTTCCCAGGCCCAAAGATGCCAATAACTAAGGTATAATAAGAAGGATTGTAATTAGTTATAATAATTATGACTTTTGTGTGGTCCTCTACAGAAGTGTTAAGAGCAGGATTTCATACGTCGCTTCCATTCCCTCTGAGTCCTGAATGTGTAGGAGAGAAGGGAAGCCAATGGAGAATTGCCTGTTCGTATTACAGTGAGGGTTTCTCCTCTGCCAGGGTCTATACTCATGTGATAGTAGATGCCTATTCCTGTTTGTGTTTACCAAACGACCATCACTGTGTGTTTTCTTCCTTTTAGGATGAACCCAGCTCCGGGATGGACCCGTGCTCCAAGCGGTATCTATGGCAAACAATCACACAGGAGGTTCAGGGCGGCTGTGCTGCAGTGCTGACCTCTCACAGGTGAACTGTCCCCTCTGGGTACCACTTCCTGAATAAAGCTTGGCAGCAATAAGGACACCCAGAGAATGGAATGGAAGTGCCATCATTAGTCTTCAGTCTCTGGAGCCCTTCGGGAGACTAAAGCAGAGGTTATGCTAGGTGGCCAGTGCTTACAGAGGAATAGAGGTAGAACTGGAGCCTTTCCATGATCTCTGTCCATAGATCCAGTCTAGCTGTCATTTCTCAGACTCTGTCTGCTCTTTTTAAGGATCCCTGACTTCTTTGCACCCAGGGGGTCTCCTGTTCCCACCTTTAAATCATCTGAAACGCATGCCCAAACTGTTACTGGATCTCATTACAGACTTAATTTTGTGTTTGGAATTCTCCACCAGAGTCCCCCTCTCAGCTTAATGAAACACTTATGTGCCATGCAGCAATACAAATGTAGATTTCATGAAACTATTATACGGAGAGCAATAGCATTTGGCTAATGACAACCCTGAAGATGAAATGAAAATCGGTTATAAGTTTAGGCTTGATTTTGCTTCTATGTATAACTAAAATATGCTATGAATAAGATGTCAAGAACTGTTAAGATCTGAAATTTGACTTGGGCATTTTGTATTCATAGAATTATATAATATGTACACATTTTGCCTAACCACTTTCATGTATAGAGTACATAATGCTTATAATATATATTAATAATTACAGCATATACTTATATATGTAACATATATCAGTAATTTCTTCCTTATCGTTGCCAAACAGTGCATGATTAATGCTTTAAGAAGTAGGGCTGGCCCTATGGCTCAGTGGGTAAAAGCACTTGCTGGGCAAGTCTGAGGTCCAGGTTTGATTTCCCAAACCGACAATTGAAGGAAAGAAACAACTCCTAAAAGCTGTCTTCTGACCTCCATAAGTATGCCATAAACATGCATGTGCCCATAGTTAGACACAGACAACAACACTCACACAAGATTAAAAAACAAACATAACGAGAATAACTGCACCCACAGCCATAACATGCAGATGCATTTATCAACACTTGTCTAGGGTGTAACACATGCTACAGTGAGTAAACCTTCAGAGACACACAATATCATCATCCTGATACATGCTGTAGTTTCTTTCCTCTTGATGTCATACATTCCATGGCTTTGGAAAACTACACAATCTCAAGATCCATCCTAGCTTCACACATTGCCTGAAAAGTTCCCAATGTTCCCTTCTCTCTCCTGACCTCTGGCAATCAGTTTATTGCCTGTGTAGTTGTGCCTTTTCCAGAAGTCACACATCTGGACTCCTCCTACGTCTTTCAAAGCTGGCTTTTTTCCCTTATTTCCCTCACGTTTTCCCCTGGTTTGCAAGCCAATTGCCTTTCAAGAACGAGCAATACTCTATTGTCTGGCTGTGCTGGAGTTTATTTATCTGCTCACGTACTGACAGATGCTTTGATTACTGACAAGTTTGGGTAATTACGAGTAAAGCTGTTATAAACATCCATGTGCAGGTTTTTATGTGGATGTTTTTCAGACCTTTTGAATAAATGCCAAGCAGCTTGATTGTTGGCCTGTGCAGGGAGCTCATGTTTGACTTGCGAAGAAACTCTTTTTCCTTTCGTCGTAATACAAATTGAACCCAGACCCTTACATATACTAGGCAAGTGTTTCGCCACTGAGCCATAGTCCCATTGCTCTTACCTTTTATTTTTAGGCTAGTCCTCAAAGTTGCCCAGGCTGCCCTTCAATTTCCTTCATAGTTCAGGATGAACTTAAAATTGTATCTTAGACTCCCAAGTCAGTAGGACTATGGACCTTTTCACAAGGTCCATAGTATCAGTCCTTTCTTGTTATATTTTTTGTGAACTTATATTCATACTATATTATTTAGTTAGAAGAGGTTATACATAGCATTGTTAGATCCTGTGTGCAAATTTCTTGTTGGGTCTATGATGTCAAATGCTTTCTCTTGGTCTGTGGCTGTCTTTGTAAATATGAATATTTAAAGATTTTTATTAATTTTAACTTCTCTCTGTTTTGGTGGTTTGCTCTTCAAAATTGTAGCTAAGAACTTTTTGCCCTCAATTCATGAGAATGTTTATTCTAAGACAGGTTCGTACTGTTAGGTCTTAATAATCTTTGCTATATTTAAAGGTATTTTACATATAGTATAAGGAAAGAGTCTCAACTTACTTTTACATATGTAGATATCCAGTTGTTCCAGAACTGTTTTGTGGTAAAACTACTCATTCCCCATCACATTACTGGAGGTGTGTTGTGGGAAATTGGCTCACTGTGATGGGCAGTGTCCCTCTTGCTTGTTGGGATGTGCTTCTGTACTCAGCACACGTTACCGTTCCAATTATAGGTCTTTCTTGAGGCTCCACCAATAAGCAATGCAAGTTCTCCAGCCTTTTCCTTCTTCTACTGAAGTTTTCTTTCACTCAAAAATGTTTTCTAGTCTCCTCTGTGTTTGACTCTTGATACAACTTATTTACTTTATATACCAATTGTAGCCTCCTCCTTTATCTCCTCCTGATCCCGCCCTCCCTCCCTCATACCCCTTATGAGCCCTCCTCCACTACCAACTGACTCTAGGCTATCAAGTCTCTTCAGGTCTGCCTGCATCCTCTTATTCTGTGGCTTGGCAATGCAACTTGCTGGGAGAAAGTGATCAAAGAGCAGAGAACAGAGTCCATGTCAGAGAGAGCCCCTGTTCCCCTGATTAGGGGACCTACATGGAGACTGAGCTGCCTAACAGCTACATCTGAGGAGGGGGTCTATGAATGGTCCTTGGTTGGAGCATCAGTCTCTATGGGACCCCCTGGACCCAGATTTGCTAGCTTTGTTTGGAAACTTTCCTAGTTTCTTTCTGTTGGTCCATTTGAACTGTACCATGTTAGCCTTGGAGAAAAGTTCTTTGTGATTTCTATCATTTAAAAGTTACTAGAAAGCTCTTAGATTACCTATAACAGGATGTGATAGAGGGAGTATAGTCTATTTTTCTGTGTAACCTATTATTGAAGAATGGGCATATTAGATGACATTACATCTCTGAACACTGAAAATAAGTTTACAGTTATAGCCATATTTTAATTTAATATTTTTTGTTTCATTTTCTTTCCCTGAGATTTATTTCAAGATTGGATAACTACTAATGACCTTCAAGCCCTCTGATTCTTCCCTCTCCTAACTTGAAACTGGGTATAGGTTTCTGTTGAGTTCTTTAGCTCATCTCATGGCCTGCCCTCTCCTGCCCTGAGTGGCCTGCTGATTAAGCTTGGCAGGGGGATAGTGGCCCGCAGTTTACAGAGCACAGATTGTTACCTTCTCATGGTGCAGTGGCTTTTTGGCATTGTTCTCACAGGGTTACATGGCTATGTGCCATTGTCCAATCCTGGAGTTCTTAAAACGCTGGGGTTTTGTTGTTGTTGTTGTTGTTGTTTTTTAATATGTCCAATTTGTATTTGGCTTTGGGGTCAATTTGATAATTTTCTCACTCAGATGTAGCTGGAAATACCACAGTTGAGTTTTTGGTTTTGCTCTGTTTTTCTTCTCAAAGGAAAATTTTGCTGAAACAAATTTGATAGTTATTTGACTTGATAATAATGTGTTTATACTTTTTCTTTGAATGTTCACATTGCTCAGGAATTTTAGCAATTGCACACTGATACACCAGCTCTGCTTAACTCTGTTGCTGGCTCCAGGCTTGAGGCTTGATGTTCGACTATGGGTCCTTAGATGAGTTAAATGATATAATGATGAAAATTCTTTTTAGTTCTTATATACATTTACATGTAATTATCATAAACCATTCTCTCAAAAACAGCACATATCATTGAGATTTCTCTCCTAAATTCTCCTATTCACTTGCTTTCACACCAATATTATACATTTGCATATATACATATTGATTTCTCTTAGATTTCCTCCTCATCATGCAACATAAAGACGTGAGTGATAAGGGAGGCCTGTATGATTCTGTGATTTTAACGCAATGTTTTTCGCTATGTTTTCCTTGAAACATAGTATCTTGGGAAAACACAGTTCAAAAATGGAGAATAGGATGGCTGAGAACCAGTACATCCTAGGAAAGAAATTCTTATGTCCAATGCTTATGCCAGAGTTCCAGTGCAAGGCTTTAAGATCTCACCACACCACATATCCGCACCAGGCAGGATAGCCATCCAGGGAAGAAAGTCCCGACTTGCCTTGTTTTTAAGTAAATGGCTCATGGTTGATTTTATGGTTACTACTTCCAGGCTTTATATACTCTTACTTCTATTATACAATCAAATTAAATTCTTTACTTTGAGCTCTTAGATTTTGTTGTACCCACATGCTTCAGAGTTCAGAGGTTTAGCATGTGATACAATCCACTTAGACCTGTAACATCATTTCCTTTGAGGTTGGAACTCATGCCCGTAATGGTGCAGACCTCTACTTGTCCAAGTACATTTAAGAAAGTAATATAGAATCCAATTAAAAAATGGGGTTCCGAGCTAAACAGAGAATTCACAATATAAGAATATCGAATGGCAGAGAAACACTTAACATCCTTAGTTATCAGGGAACTTTAAATCAAAATGACCCTGAGATTTCACCTTATACCTCAAATGACAACATGTGCAATAGAGGATGTGGAGAAAGGGGAACCCTCTTCTACTGCTGGTTGGAATGTAAACTTGTACAACCACTTTGGCAATCAATCTGGCACTTTCTCATACAATTAGGAATACATCAAGATCCAGCTCTATCACTCCCAGGCATATATCCAAAAGATGCTCAAGTATACAAGGACATTTGTTCAACCATGTTCATAGCAGCTTTGTTCATAATAGCCAAAATCTGGAAACAACCTAGATGTCCCTCAACTGAGGAATGGGATACAGAAATTGTGGTACATTCACACAATGGAATACTACTCAGCAATTAAAAACAAGGAAATTATTAAAATTTCAGGCAAATGGTGGGATCTAGAAAAGATCATCCTGAGTGAGGTATCCCAGAAGCAGAAAGACACACATGGTATATACTCACTTATAAGTGAGTATTAGACATATAATATAGGATAAGAATACTAAAATCTGTACACCTAAAGAAGCTAAGCAAGAAGTAGGACCCTGGGTTAGATGATCAATCCTCATTCAGAAAGGCAAATGGGATAGACGTCGAAGAGGGAGAAAACAGAGAACAGGACAGGAGCCTACCACAGAGGGCTTCTGAAAGACTCTACTCAGCAGGGTATTGAAGTAGATACTGAGACTCATAGCCAAACTTTGGGTGGAGTGCAAGGAATCTTGTGAAAGAAGGGGAAGATGAAAGATCAAGAGGACAGGAACTCCACAAGGAGAGCAACAGAACCAAAAATTCTGGGTACAGGGATCTTTTCTGAGACTGATACTCCAACAAAGGACCATGCTTGGAGATAACCCAGAACCCCTGCACAGATGTAGCCCATGGCAGCTCAGTGTCCAAGTGGGTGTCCTAGTAAGAGGAACAGGCACTGTCTCAGACATGAATTCAGTGGCTGGCTCTTTGATCACCTACCCCTGAGGGTGGGGCAGCCTCACCAGGCCCAGAGTAAGACAATGCAGACAGTTCTGATGAGACCTGATAGGCTAGGGTCAGATGGAAGGGGAGGGGGACCTCCCTGTCAGTAGACTTGGGGAGGGGCATGGGAGGAGATGAGGTAGGGAGAGTGGATTGGCAGGGGAAGTGGGTGGGACGGGGCTAGAGCTGGGATACAAAGTGAATAAATTGTAGTTAAAAAATAAATTAAAAGAAAAGAAAGTAGTATAGAAAGGACTTGTGTTCTTCTTCCCACAACACAATCAGAAACATGTTAAACATATGTTAAAGTCAAACTTGGATTAAATATTAAGCTTTCTCACAGTGTTTTAAACTTTTTAAAATGTCTGTTGAGCAGTGCAGCTTTGAAAGCCACAGAATCACAGATGTTCTAGTGTGAGACACCAGAGTGGGACTCTCTAGAAATGACTGCGAGGTATTCAATGTGAACTGGCTTTTCTGTCTGCCTCTCTGTCTACTTTATATACTTTCTCTTTTGTTCACTGTGATTCAACTGAGATTCCTTCCTGCTGTCTAGTCAAGGGAAGAGCAGACCTGAGTTGAGGGCATGGAATTCCTTAGGCTCCCAGCAGAAGTCCTCACTAGCAGTGTCAAAAATAAGTGGTTACATAACTTGCAGTTAGCATTTCTCAGTTACTAGAATAGGAATCACTACTAAATATGATTTTCCAAAGTGTGTGGCATTTTTTTCCACTGTATCCATATGAGATGGCTTGATTTGAGTTTCTGAGATAATGTGTATAACCAACTAGATATTTTATTGATTTGACAACTCATTATTTTCCTTTATAGGAGAATAAAGGGGAAAGGACATTTGCTTTACAACACAGAAGTAGGGATTGAACAGCTCACGGTCTGTTGATTTATTTTAATCGTTTAGTACTATTTAGCTTGCTAAATTGAATTTTTATTTTTATAAATTCTTTGAGAATTCCAGACAGTGGATTTGCTCACGTCCATTCTTCAGCTCCTCCCAAACACCCCCACCTCCACCTTCCTTACCTATCCAACTCCGTGTCTTCAATTTTGTTTAATCCATTAAGTCCAGTTGCTTCTGTTTATAGTTTTGGGAGTCTGGCCATCTTCTGGAGCATAGATGACTTACTCAGGGCCACACCATTAAAAGAAACCTGTTAGTTCGGAGTAGGACTGCATGCCCACTTTCACCCTCCATGGTGGCATTAAGTCTGGCTTTGGCTTTCACAGGTTTTCTGCATGTTGTTGCAATCACTACGAGTTCATATGTACAACTATTCTTTCATGCCTGGAAGACACTGTTTCCTTGCCACCCACATCCCTTGGCTCTTACCATCTTTGCCATCTTCTACAATGATCCTCAAACCTTGGGAGAAAGGGTGTAACATAGACATTCCATATTCTCCAGTCTCTTTTAAAAGCTAGTTCGCTGTGTTCTGACACTCTTGTTTAGAAGGCTGGGAGTTTGAATTGTCAAGTATATCAACATTTCTGTCCTCTAGAATGTCTCCTGTGCTGTTACATTTAGAAAGTGAATCCCCATAAGCAAATTATTACTGTGTCTTTACTATCTATGCTATGTTTGTGCCTCATTTGTTCTAATGCTACTTGTCTGGTATGAATTTAGTGTGCTTGCTCTTTGTAATTCATCAGTGTAACAACCTCTTCTAGTGCTGTCTTCCCTCACTTTTCCTACAGTTTTCTTCCTAAGCAATTTTTAAAGTTAAAGTTTTTAATATTTTTATAGAGGTGATTGCATTTTGACTTGTATCATATTATATCTGTGTATTATAGTTTACAGCTCATAGTTGTTATGATTATGAATTATAAATGTTTATAATACTATACTGAATATTAAAATAATCTCATAATTTAAATTATACTTACAATTTAAAAGTTTATTTCTAGTATTTTATTGCACATTTAAAATATTTATTTTTAAAATTGTGAGGTCTTTGTTTTAATGAAATGTTATTCTTTTAAATTTTTATACATTTTTTTGAGACAGGGTTTCTCTATATAGCCTTGGCTGTCCTGGACTCGCTTTGTAGACCAGGCTCACCTCAGACTCACAGTGATTACCTGCCTCTGCCTCCCTGAGTGCTGGGATTACAGGTGTGTGCCACCGCACCCTCTACATTTATTAAAATAGAATTGCCCCGCTCTCTACCTTTTCTTTCCTCCTTCCAGCCTCTCTCAAGTCATCCCACTCGCTCTCAAATTGCTTGCTTCTTTTTCTTTGGTTAATATTGATGCACTTATATCTATTATGTGCATGTTTTCACAAATATGTAAATATGAGTAGTGAGTCCATTTTCTTGTTTGTGTGTACATGTTTTCTAGGCTGACCACTTTGTATTGTATTATGAATAAAGATGAATCATATTATATTCATTTTATATTATAACAGTTTCTTATTTTCAACATACTCACTCTTTCCCTTGCTTTATTGATTCAAGATTTCATTTTTGCTTGTTACCTAATTTTCATTATAAAGAAATCACATATTTATTAAGATCTCTTGTAAATATATTTTCTATTTCTGAGGATTGCTAAATAGCCATCGCCTATATTTTTTTATTAATTATTATTCTCCCAGGCACATAGGTGCTAAGAGTTTCATGATGTAATTGGCCACCCAAATAAAATCTTAGGAATCTTTAAAGCATGTTATTTCCTTTTCATAAGTGTGCTATAGTAAAAGTTATACAATTTGGATCAATGGAATTTTTGCCTCCTTTTGGTGTCTGAAGCTTGAACAGGGCTCATAGCTTTAGGATATGGCTCATTTCTATTTGTTTATTTCCTCACAGCATGGAAGAGTGTGAAGCTCTGTGTACCAGGCTGGCCATAATGGTAGATGGCAGCTTCCGGTGTCTTGGACCCCCACAGCACATCAAGAACAGGTATTGAGTCTCTTTGTCTGTTTCAATGTTTCCTGTCAACTCAGCAGCATGATGCCTTGTTGTATCAAAGGCTCTTTCCAAACTGTTTAGTCCAAATAATTCCTCCTGACATCCAGTAGTAGATGAAGGTCCAAGGAAGTGTAGGGCCAGTTAAAATAACTGTAATTATCAAGTCAAAAACACAGCAATTCCCAGGCAGTTTCTTTAAAACATTTTGCCTCTTCTTTCCCATGAGGCATTGTGCCCTCTTTGTTTTGACAAAAAGAGTGATTACATGGTCCAGATAAAGTCTCGAGGGAAAAAATGACCTCCCTGCTCACAGAGTGCTTCATCAAAAGATGATACCACTATACACCTCGCCCACAGTCACAGTATGTCAGAGTGACTGCTACAGGACAAGATGTATGCTTAGAACATGTGAGGACATAGTGGGCTAAAATGGTCATTGTGTTTCCTCTTTGTTATGGCTGATGAAGACCTAAAGATTTTTTCCTGTGTGTATGAATCATTTCCCCATGTACTCCTTTCATTTACTACTTGGAAGCTTAATTCTTTTCTTACAAGTGTCAGAACACTTCATATCTTATAAATTCTTGTCTTTTGGAATGCCTTGAATGATTTTTGTATAATATTTTTCTCTCTGTGTGTGTGTAAGGGTGCATGCAGGTATCTATGGAGACAATAAGGAACACTGGGTCTGTTGGACTTGGAGTTACAGGTTTTGGTGAGCCTTCCAGTGTGGGGGCTGGGATCCAAACCCTGGTATTCTGATAGAGTAGTCAGAACTCTTAACTTCTGAGCCATCTCTCTAGCTCCATTGAATGGTTTTATAATTTCCTTTAAATTGTTTAAATGTAATTTTTATAGAGAGTAATGTAATATGTTTCACCTTTTATTGAAAATAGTTTTATTTTATTATACAATGTATCCTGATTACACTTTTCCCTTTCTCAATTTCTCCCAGTTCCTCCCATCTGAATCTACTCTCTTTTTTTCTAGAGTTACGTAGTCTTTAATGTTGATAAATCTTTTCATTTAGTACTTTTAGGTTAGATTTATGCAATATTCTTGGCAGTGGTATTTACCTACTGTGTGTATGCACACATATATAATGTGTAACTGCCTTTACTTTGTGGAAGCCATATCCCTCAGGATGGAAATAGCACATGAGGAATGGGTGCCATGTTTCTAGCAGCTCCGAGTGAGGCATTGTGGTATAAGGAGTGTCTGCCTTGCTGTTTCTTATGTTTATAACCGCACATTTGTGTCATAAACCCGTTAGAAGCGATTGTCACTATGTTCTCTGCTTATTTTTACTAAGCATCATCAAAAAAATAGCTTCACACTCTCTAACCTATACAAATGCTTGTATAAAGCTTTATAGCCCTTTCGTGATTGTCAGGTGATTTATAATCAAGTTTAGCAGCTTGCCTTTTGCTTCTTTGCTAAGGCATCATGGGGAAGAAGCCCACATTCACCCAATAATCAGAGAAGGTGCCCTGGCAATACATACCCACTCTTCTACTGTTATCTAGACATTGAGTCTCACCCTGTTGTTTGCTCAGACCTCCACCTTTCCTTGTTCCACAGCTTTAAAAGTCCTACAGATCAGGAAGCAATGCCATTTTAAAGATAATGTGTGACTCAATTTTTCTAAAATAGGGCCCGCACCAGCCATATGGGGGAGCATGATCGTCACTCTACAAACCAGATAATATCATTAGAAAAATTTGCACAGGAGCCTTCAATGTTGCTTACTGGAAACCCGTGACACAGTTCAGACTGTGAGGTATGGGGCATCGATAATTAGGTGTGTGGTACCCTAGTTTAAAGGACAGATGGGCTGATGTGCACTGCATCGGCTATTTTCCTTTGCGAAATGAACTTGTAGGAGGACTTTGCTGTCTTTAAAAGCTAGCCACTCCTGGAGGGAAAGATCATCTAGAGCTAGTTAGGCCCTCAGACACTATCACATCAGAACACACAAAATAAACACAATGACCTTTCTCAGTATGGCTGAAGCTAAGCCTCAGGGCCATTGGTGTAGTGCCATCACATCCTACCTGCCCTGTGAAGGTTACAGGTGTCAATGTGCACAGGAAGCAGGATGCTCAGGCTTTGCTGAGGTCCTGGATTGCCCCTCCTTTACTTGGTGTAGTTTAATCTTTCTTACAATAGTGACTGTCATTTCAGTGCCATTCTGAATCCCATCTATTTGTAATATTTAAAGGTTATGGGGTTGCAGCACCAAAAATTGGGGTTCTGGAATCTGAGCCTCTCACACACAAATGGCCCGGAAGATATGGCAGTAGGGGAACCCCTAACTGAGAATATGTGTGTAAAACAAGCTCCTATTTTCACGCTGTTGTTGGTTTTTACCCAAGTTATAATTTAGGAAATGTTATTCACATGAGGGCTTTCAGTAAAATTAAAGCTGCTTTGATTTTGGCATCTAATCATTTAAATTATTAGCAAAGGTCTGGAGGTTGCCTGACAGCCTATGTCCACTTTGGTGCTCACAGTTTGACAGAACCAGCCCTGCACATGCCAGCATGCCAGGTGACATCACATGAGCTCATGGGACATGTTACATAGAGACCTTATACACTGTAGCAATCTGAGCAGGAAGAGAACTTTAAGTTTGGAAAATGTGGGTGTCTCTTGGACCTTGAAGTATAGAAAAAGTTGGCAAAAGGAAGATTAAATATTAGATTGTATAAGTCTAAAAAATGTCACTGGAGAATCCTAATGGGAGAAAAGCAGAAAAAACAGTAGATTTCAAAGTTACTATGAAAGGAAGTCCTTGGGCAGAATAAGCTTAAGATGGCTATGCTGAATATTCTTAGAACAGCGCTGGGCTTTGGGGCCTTCGCTAGGCTTGCTCAAATGACATTGTTTTCCTTGTGCATCAAATAATTCCTGTTTATGTGAAGCTGTCTTGTGAATGGAAGATGGTTCACAGGTTCCACAGCCCCTGAAGCAGCCCCGCCCAACTGTAACAAAGACAAAGAAAAACATTGACAGATGGCTCCCAGGGGGCTGCTTCAGGCTGACCTTGTCTGTGTCAGCTGGTACTTTATCCCATATTCTCATAAAACAAACAGATTTACATGCATCAAATGGTGAGGATAAGGCCTTTGATTTCCAGAAGTGGGTTGGGCAGTACTTCCTGTGCTTCCTTGGCTTGCTCCTTTGCTGAGAGAAAAAGAGATTGTGTTAAGAGAAAGGAATAATACATGAATGGGCTTTTTTCAGGTTTATCTTTTGTTCCCTTGGTTGAACTTTCTTTGCAGAACCTGTACAGTCCACATGAGAAGGACACACTTTCTCCATTCAGCCACAGGGCAGTTCCCGTGTGTGATTTAAGGACACAGCCTGAAGCCAAAGGGCTGATTGGTTTGGACACGCTGTTAGTCATGGTTTCCTGAAGTGTCCTTCCATTCTCTTTTAAATCCACCTTGGGCCTATTCTGACTTTCACTCTCCTGTGGACCACTTCCCAGCAGCAACTTCTCAGTAGTTCCATCACAGATGCCCAAGGGCCGTTCTTCTTCCCCAACTTCTCTGGCCTTGCTGATGCCCATCACTTTCCCTTGGTGCCTTTGCCTTCTCTTGGTAGTGTTGGTCTCCCTTTTACCTTCAAGTGAAATTAATTAGGTTTAATTTCCTTGAATCTGCCCCATTATGCCTTCAGCTGGCATATTCCTGGAGAACACAGGCTTTGTGTTCTGTCTGAGCATTACTTTGGGCTCAGAATCCATATTACCTGATGACAGTGACAGCTTATGCTGGAAGCCTTGGTTTATGAGTATAAAGGAGAGTTGTACCAAGAGGAACATGCATTATTCTAAAATATTCAAGCTTTGGTCCATTTTCACGGTTATATAGTCACAGAGATCACCCATCCCATATTTCCTAAATATTGCTGGTCTGCTTTATTCTCAACCTTTAAGCCTTCATGTTATACTTCTATGTGTCTTCTATGATACTTGTGGGTAGATAAAAAAATGACTTGAACCTTGAAGTTCAAAAACTAAGATGTCTTAAAAATGTTGTTTTTTATTTAAGTGCTGAGGTCCAACTAAGGTCAAATTTAAAACTCTTCTGGTCAAGCTGTTTGGTGGGTTGAGTGAAAAATGTTCACCGTAAGCTTGTATATTTCAAGACTCCATCCCCTGGTGATGGTGCTGTGTGGGGAGATTATAGAACCTTGAGGTAATGAAAACTTGATACAAAGTATGTAACTGGGGTGTGGGGCATTGGGGGTTCATAGCCTCACTCCATTTCAAGTTCCGTCTCTTCCTACCTCGATGGACTCTAATCTCCATGGAACCAGATGGCAAATAAACTCTTCCTTCTGCAAGCTGCTTTTGGTCACAGCAACAGAATGGTAACTAATACACCCTGTTATTTCAATAAAAAGGAGCCAACAAGGGGATCCTGCTGGTGGAAATCACTTTGAAGATTTATCTTGAGTCTTGCTGGTTTTGCTTTGCAATGGCTGCTCTCAATCCTGAGAGCAGTGGAGATGGGAAGATTCTATCAAAACAGGCAATGGCTTCTAGAGATGTGGACAGGGTTTACAGTTCTGTTTCAGGGGTGAGTGCTCTTAGGGGAAGGTACATACTTTTCCTCCCTACAGAGTTGGATCTCCACCCTGCTCCTCCTTTCTCCTGAAGCCCTGTAATCTTTGGTCAAGGAGTTCTCCTATACATAATCCATCCTGGGAGCGGGGGGCTATGGCCAACCCATTTGTGGAATCTTTCTAGAGCACTACCTTTCTTGTCTTGGCCATTGGTAAACATTCTTTTTAGAGAGTATTCCCTTTTCTGATTTATCTTCTCCTTCCTAGGAGGCTGGATTCCTCTTAGCCCCCGCTACAAGTCTATTCTGTTTTCTTTTTAGAAAAGTAAAGTTTAGCCTGCCTTGGAAGAATCTTCCTCAGATTCAGGAGTCCCAAGAAGACAGTCCCTTCCTCTCAGCTCCTTGATGAAGGGAAAGTTCATCTTACGAAAGTGCAAGAGCAACACTTGGTCATATGTGGTCCTCTTTCCTGCGTTACTGTTATTTCTCCTCATTCTTTCTTCCCTAGGCCATGCAATCTCTCCTTTCTTCTGGTGACCAGTCTTTATGGTTTACTTGGCTGGTGTTCATTAGCACTGATTATAATATGCATGCCGATGAAGTATCAATATCAAACTCTTCATAGTGTTTGCTACATGCCGCCTTAAGTGCTTTACATGGGGTGAAGACTTCATTCCTTACTCTGATCCTATGGGATAGTTGTTTATCATGGCTCCCACTTTGTAGGTACAGAAGAAAGATGAGTCACAGAAGGGTTGAGCAACCTTCTCAGGGCCACAAGCTAATAATCAGAAGAGCTGAAATTTGAGCCACAGAACTCTAGCTCCATTTGACTTGTGATGTGAAGCTT
Source organism: Pachyuromys duprasi (assembly GCA_028658305.1). Classification (NCBI taxonomy): domain Eukaryota; kingdom Metazoa; phylum Chordata; class Mammalia; order Rodentia; family Muridae; genus Pachyuromys; species Pachyuromys duprasi. The sequence continues at coordinate 3,345,062 of CM053754.1, forward strand.
AGTTTGGTGCTTATGGAGGTGTGCCTCATGCCTTTGGGGGAGCTAAGATTCAGTTACTCCAGAGATCTCAGCTCAGTCACAGTGTCTACCCCAGAGTCTTACAGATGTGAACTCTGCTCTTGTTGCTAAGGCCTCAGTTACATGTTCACCAGCATCTCTTCCTTGTTGGTCTGCATATCAATGGGACTTCTGCATCTTTTTTATTTTTATCAAGATTTCATCCTTCCACTCATTCCTTATTTCTTGAAGACAAAGATGTCAGCTCTAGGCTAGTCCTTTAAGATGGTTTTAAAAACAGTTGTAGACATGCATCATCCTGTTCTTTCTTCCTCATTTTTGAAAGATAATTTTTTTCTTTATCTTCTCTATCTCTCTTTCACATTTAAAATATGTATTTTTATTATTTTTAATTATGTGTTTGTTTTTTTGTGTCTGTTTATGGGTTTGTGCACATAAATACAAGTGTCTGCAGAGGTTACAGGCTTCAGACTTTAAGAAAGAGGTGCAGTGAGCTGTCTAACATGGGTGCTGGGAACTGTATTTGGGTCTTCTCAAGGATTAACACTCACTCTGAACCTCTGAATCTTTTCTCAAGCCTGAATATTTTAATTTTTTATAGTGACACAACCTCTTTCCCCCTTGAACCTCCCTCAAGCATTTTTCTACTTTCCATCATGTATTTGAATATTAATTTTATCATTATGTTGTGAGTTATATGTTTTTCAAATAAAAGAGCATCAGACACTCTGATATAGGCAGATCCATTGTCTTGGCCATATTATTTTGTACATGATGGAAATCCAATAGCTGGATATCGGCTGGATATTGACTCCCTGACTCTTGTCTCCACAGTTAGGCTGGATTCTAAACAGCTGCTCTTTCCCTGCTTCTCACACCTACATACATGCAGCAGATAATAGAAAAGAAGAAAAGTCCTAGGAAAGCATGAGAACAGTATGCCCACTCATATTTTTCCCATTAAATCTCATATAGCAACTTGGGCTTGGGTTCCATTAGTTCTTTTAGCTATCATGAGGTTTTAAGAAATATAGACTTGAAGCTGCCTATATTGCTACCTAAAATTGGATTTTTACCACTGAGAGGGATGCACAACAAAACAAAAAACAAAGCAAAGCCAAGCAGATATTAGATGGGCTTACCAAAATACGTGCCTTTTTTTTTTCAATTTTCTCAGTTGAAATTAAATATTTAAGTTGAACAATCTTAAGCTCTAGGAATCCTAGAGCTTCCATTCATGATCAGACCCATGGTTCTGAGTAGCTCTGTGTATTCAAAGTCACCATAATGAAGAATATGGTGTCACATAAGTCGAAGTATTAATTTGCAGCTGTCCAGACAGTCAGAGCTTGTGAGCTTAAAGAATAGTACCATTCTTCTAGTTTTGAAAAGAAAATCCACAAACACCTTTGCAGAAGACTATATTTCTTCTTTGTTGTGGAGATAGTTTTATGAGTGAACTCATCAAAATGCCTCCCTGTCTCGTGTGTGTATGTGTGTGTGTGAGTATGTGTGTGTGTATGTGAGAGAGAGCCAACCTCTTTGGGTACTGATATTTTGTCTTAGGTAGTTAGAGATCCATTCCCTAATCTTCTGAGTGTTATACCTTGAGCATTCCTGACAGCTCTGGTAGCTGCCTTCACCAAGCACATTTATAACGCACCTTTAGGGAGCTGGCAACAGCTGCAGGCTGCACCTGCTTCGTTTTCTGGCTTTGGAATTGACTTAAGAAGACTTAAGGCTGAGTGTCATAAACCATCCCCTTAGGAAATGAAAAACCAGCATGCTTTTGACTATGGACTTTACAACCTGAAGTATACTAGGCCAACCCCTGACCTGAGGAAGACAGAAAGTGAATGTTGTTTAGTTATAAGTCCTAACAAATTTTTTTAAGTAAAGGAACTCTTTATGAATATGAGAATTTTCAATGCTTTGAGATGCCAAATATAAAAGCTTTGAGAACTGATGCCATTATATGTTTGTTTGTTAGCCATTTAACATGAAATATAGCCCCCTACAACGGTGGTAGTGGATTTTGTTTTCAAAATTAAGAAGAATGGTACTCACAAGCTCTGACTGTCTGAGAAGCTTGGAAATTAATATATCACCTTATGTTACCATATGCTCCTTTGTGGTGACTGTGATTTAATGCTTCTATAAAACCTTACTATAAACATAAAAGCTCAGATTAAGACTCCATCACCAAATAATGAACTGTCTCATTTGAAAGTGAAACAGATCATTCGATACGACTATGTTAATTTCACAGATGGCAGCAGAAGTTGCTACAGGAACACATGCATTGCTTGTGCTATGATGGGAAGCTATGCACTCATGCACTATGGCATGCTACCCTCAAGTGATTTTTTTGGGCTCAATGCATCATGTAATTCAGTTGCTTCATCTAATCCACAGTTAAGTCTTTTTACTAGAACTAGTCTTGTTAAAGAACACACACTTGGCTTTGCAAGTTTGGTGAGTTTTCATAGCAGCTGACTCATGCCTTATTTCATTTATTTTCACAACATCATGTTCCATGAACAAAATTAAGTTGTTCTAACCTAATCACCTGGGAAGAGATTCTCATGCTGGGTATTCTGGTGGGACACCTCCATTCTTTGAAATTCAGATTATGAGAAATGTCACATGGAGTTGTGACTTTACCAAAGGGGAACACACTGCTTTTATTTCTCAGCACTTTTCTTTAAAAATAAGCAAACTGCTTTCAGCCACAATGAAGAAGGAAAATGAAATGACAGAGTCCCATGACAGCTTAGATATATGACAATTTTGGTTGAGGACTCAGACTCACTATGATTCCTCTGAATTAACAGATATTCATTAGTTTCCTTTATCAGAGATGATGACAAGATTTCTATTTTTGTAAAAAAAGACTGTAATATTTCATCAGACATATTTGTGCTATGCTGGAAGTTTAGTGAGACATGGGATCTATTATCTACGGAGTGGACAGAAGAATGAAAATGAGAGTGCTTCTGTGCATGTGAGGTAAGAGTTAAAACAGACAAGACTGCACATAAATTGCCAATGGAAGGGCTCGTATGAGTGGCTTTGTGGGCAAAAGCCAGCATATAGATCACATGTGCACCAGAGAGAGAAGTAAGAAAGCACATCATGAGTCATGTTCTTAACAGCTTGACTATAAATGGTATAGAAGTTGATTGGTGTGGCACTCACTCCACGATAATGTTTAAATCAATTCTCCAAATGGGAAGCTATAATTCTAGGGTTAAAATGGGGAAACGAGTGGAAGCAATGAAAAAAGGGCTGGCCATGAAAAAAAAAAATAGCTGCCACAGCTATTTCCGTCCTCTAGCTGGATGCTAAATACAATGAACTAAAGTTGCTGTTGACAAAGCATGGTCTAGACAGTGCTGAGTAGGAGACACTGAAGACAAGACAGCATTACAGCAGACTGGTTGTGATTAAAGAAAGGTGAAGCCTGGAAACTTGAATGATGAGAAGATATTTATGTCATTAGAGAAATGGACATGTGAGGAGAGAGGGATTCTAGGTACTGGGCATGCTTATTGGTGGGCCTTGGTGAGCTACTGGCATGATTCATAATCTAATAAGGGCTATTAAGATTCACTTATGGATTCTTTATCTTACAGAAGGAGAGAAAACAATAGAGGCTGAGCACTAAATGCCTTTTCTTAGCTCACCAAAGCTAAGCTTACACTGAGCCAGGGCTTACAGTGAAGTCAAGTGAGGTCAGAGCCAATCCCCGCTGAGCCATAGGTTAGCTGCTAAATGTTTCATATGTGTTGGCCCAGCTAATCCTTATGGTATAGGCAATTACTGTTATAATAGATAAAATCAGGCCAAAAGAGCAAAGCATTTGGCTCAAAACACAGCTGCTATTAAAAGAAACAAGTTTAAAATCTCAGGCTCTTGATTGTATATTTCTTTCCACGTCACTTTCATGTTAAGTTACTTAACCTACAATGAAATATAATATATGTACATATACATATTTATGTATGTGTGTACACATATGTGTGTATGCATAAAGAATATGTAAAGCAGAGCCTTGCTTCAAACAATGCCATAGCCACAAATGTGATGCTAGTCATGAGATGCTCTTGTGGTATTTTCTTTTTGTTACATTTCTTGAGAAAACAATTTACTTACTTTTGAACATAAGATTAACTCCTTTTGGGCAATAGCATGGCATAATAAAATAAAAATTCACAGTAAGATCTTTCCTTATTTATTTAATATACAAGTATATAGATTTGAAACTGTTAACATACCTAAAAAGTGATTATTTTCATCCTGTGTGGACAATGAGAAACATTTTATATTTTTTTGAAAAAAAATGGGGAAACACACTTGCCTTGCTCCAATCTGAAGGAGCAGGGCTTCTATTCTCTACTCTAAAGTTCATTCCCAAGGAAAACATGACACATGACCCTCACCCCTTTAGTACTCTGCCCTTCTCTGCAAGGACGTTTCTGAAACATATTCCACCCATTCACTGAGTAGAAAAGCCTGGAAATGAGCAGAGTCACTATCAGACTACTTTTCCCAGGATGTACTACACCTTCCGTGGCCAAAGGAACCTAAGTGTAGAAGTTTAAATTTATTTAAAGGACCACACATTTTTCTGTAGGAAGTAGCCAGACTTCAGACACAAAGTTTGCAAAAACCTCTGCTTGTTTTAGGTTATCTGTCACTCACAAAAGGATGGAGACAGACCATATATCAAATAGTGTTTGTTTGTTTACCTGCTGTTTTCTGCCTGTGTTCATTTACTGTGGGAGTACGCTTACTTTTATATACCTCTCCTTAATTTTTGGATAAAGCTTCGTAGGTCACATCAACTCCAAGTATTTGTTGAAGACATGAATGAATGAATGAATGAATGAATGAATGAATGAATGAGTAAATGAATGAATGATCCTCTGCATATGTCAAGCCTTTGCATTAGAAGATTTCTTTCTGGGTGGCAATGACTGGACTGCACACAAAGAATTGATCAGAGGTGGCCCTGCAAGCAATGGGGTCTGTCTCGTGTAGCAAACACTGAGCATTAATAACAATAATCAATCTCAGCAGTAAATGCTTTTACTCAGATCCTGTTTATCCCTAGACAGGGTGCTGCCTGTTTTCTCTCAAAGCAGTATGCTATCCACTCTTACTTGCTGCTTTTAGAAACGAGACTGCCACTGTCTGTACTCCATGTCTCCATTAACAGGAACCATCAGGTGTGTGATTCAGCCCTAATTGCTACCGTGGCCTTGGCAGTATTCTGCTGTCACCTTCTCTGCTGGAAAGCCAAATACAGTGCTGATGTACCTCGGCCTGCCGTGAATTAATGTGCAAAGCAGACAGCAAAACTGCTACAAAAAACTCAGCTCTACACTATAGGATTATGATTCCTGACTGGAAATATAGTCAAGGCACAAGAAAATGCAGCTTGACCCAGAAATTGCAGTTCTGTTAGGTCAGGGATATATTACAGGTTTAAGGTAAATTGAAATTGGGATTGGAAAGATGTAAGTACACTGGACCCTACCTAGCATCCCCAAATTTCTTTGTATAGAACTGTCTGAATCCTTAACCTGTTTTTTTACTTTTTCAAAATTTAAAACCATTTCACAAAATTTGATTTTGTGTTCAGTTTTGAAAAAGACACAAAATGAGGGTTTTGGGGAAGATATGGGGGTGACTCTAGTTGAGACTACTAGTAGCAGGGGTCATGGAGACTGAAGAGGACACCCTCTAACTCTTAGTGGAGGGATAGGAAAACCAATCCACTCACAAAAACTTCGACTCAAAATTTACTCTGCCTACAAGATGTGCAGAGATAAAGATAGATCAGACGTTGAGGGAATGTACCACTAATGCCTGGCCCAACCTGAGACCCACCCCATGGGAGAGACCCAACCCCTGACACTATTAACAATACTCTGCTATACTCACCAACAAGAGCCCACTGAGTCCTCTGAGAGGCTCCACTCAGCAGCAGATAGAAACAGATGCTAAGACTTACAACCAAACTTTGGGTAAAGCATGGATAGTTTTATGGAAAACTGGGGAGAAGGATAGAACAACCTGGAAGTGACAGGAGCTCTATAAGAAGACCAACAGAGCCAACTCATCAGGGCCCGGATGGGTTTGGGGAGACTGAAGCACCAACCAAGGACCGTGCCTGGACGGGACCTAGACCCCCTACACAGATGTAGTAGATGGCAGCTCAGGTTTCATGTGGGTTCCCTATTAAATCAAGCCGGGCTGACTTTGACATGGACTCCGTTGCATGCTTGTTGATTATTCCTCCCTGGCATGGCTGCCTCTCCAGGCCTCAGGGGAAGTGGATAAGCTCAGTCCTCATGTGACTTGATAAGCAGGGGTGGGTGGGTTGCTCCCCTTTTCTGAGGAATAGCAAAGAGTGACAGGACAAGAGGGAAGGAGGGGGGACTGGAATGAGAGGAGGGAGTGGGCTACCAGCAGGATGGAAAGTTTGTGGCCAATTAAACCTCGCTACAGAAATGTCGCAGATTTCCTGTGGATGGCTAGCCAGGGCATGGTTGGAATGTCGCCCCACCCTCTCACCTCTCATCCTCTGGAATCAAGGAAGCTTGAGCCACAAGAATAGGCAGAAAAAGCAGGCCCTTGCTCATAACATACCTGTTACTGTCCATCAGGCAAAACAAAGTCATAAGATTAGACCCTAGGTAATCAGACTCCTGCTCATACTGCAAGAATATAGCTATTTGGAAAGGTCTTAGATTTCAGAAGGCAAGAACCAGGGTCCTATTTACAATCTACCATTCTTCAAACATTTTGTAACAATTTCATAAACTTGTGTCCATCTTTCATGACTTTTCAGGAAATACCTTTGAACTATACTTAGCAATTTTCTTCATTAAGAGATTTATTTATTATTTTTATTTTATGTGTTAGTGTTTTGCCTATATGTATGTGAATATGTATGTATGTATGGTATGAATTGCAGTGCCTGAGTTGGCTAGAAGGTGCTGGCACATCCTCTGGAACTGCAGTTACAAATGGTTATGATCTCAAGGAAGGTACTGAGAACTAAACCTGAGTCTTCCTCAAGAGCAGTCAGTTTTCTTAAACACCAAGTCATCTCTCCAACTACAAACTCTCTTGAGATATATTTCTCGTATCATACAATTCACAGATGTAAAATGTGCATCCATATCATACAATTCACCAATGCGAAATATGCGGCTCAGCAGCTTCTAATATGTTGGCAAATGTGTGCAACACTTGTTAATTGTAAAATGTTTTACTGTTTCAGAAAGGAATCCCATCTCTTCAGCTCCTCACCCTTCTATGCTCTCACTTCTAGCCTACACCAACACATATTTACTTCATACCCTTTTTAATAGTTTCATACTCCTATGAAATGTGTTGTAATTTTATTCACCCCATTACCCTGTCAACCCTATTTCATTTCCTCTGAACCCCTCCTTCTTCCCAACTTGTCTACCTAAAGGCTATACCACTGAAGAAAATGACACCCCCTTCTGCAGCAACCAGTAATAGTCAATGGCTCTTCAAACAGGAGTGAAGCCTTGTGACTCTTCTATCCATGATGGCATGTTTTTTGAAGGTCCCAATATGGCTAGCAAATATGCCCACCAGTAGTGTAGTTGGGTCATATGGAAATTTTACTTTTGCCTTTTTGAGAAAACGCCATACTGTTTTCTGTAGGGACTATACCAATACACACAGCCACAGTAGTGAAGAAGGGTCCTATTTTTTCCCACATCTTCTTCATCATCTGGTTTTTATTTGTTGTTTGGCTTGCTTTGTTTTGTGTTGGTCATTCTGATTGGGATAAGGTAGAATCTCCAAGTTTTACTCTTCCTTTTCCCTAGACAGCTAAGAATGTTTGAACATTTTAAATACTTGATTTGCCAATAATATTTCTTTTGAGAACTTTATGTTCAGTTCTCTAACCCAATGTTTGATTGAGTTTTTTATTTTCTTAATGTATAGATTTTTGAATTCTTTGTATATTCTATATCTCAGTCCTCTGTCAGATGGATAGATGGCAAACATTCTCTTCCATCTGTAGACAGCCTCTACTGACAGTTTTCTTGAATTTATAGAAACTTAATTTCATGAAATCCTATTTGTCAACATTGCAATTATCCTGAAAAATCAGAGTTCAATTTAGATGGTGTTTATGTCTTTGAGTGTCCTGCCTGTTTTATCATCTAGTAGTTTCAGTGATTAGGTGGCCTATTCGGAGTTGATTTATTTTTTATTTCAGGGTTAAAGATAAAATCTTCATTCTTTCTTTTTTTTCTTCCTTACTTCCTTTTTCCTTTCTTCCCTTCTTTCTTTGTTCCTTTCTTCAACATGTGGCTATCCAGTTTTTTCATCACCATTTATTGAAGTTACTGTCTTCTCTCTAATATACTTTAAAAAAACCCTCTGTCAAAAAATATGGTGGTTGTAGTTGTGTAGACTTATACCTGAGTATTCTATTCTAGCCTATTGATTATGTATCTGTTTTTGTGCCAGCTATGTTTTGCTTTATTACTATGGCTCTTTAATATAGCTGGAAACCAGATATAGTGAAACCTCATAGAGTATTTGTCCATGATTACCTTGGTATCTTGGGTATTTTGTGTTTCCATGAACTTTCTTATTGGATTTTATATTTCTCTAAAGAATAGAGTTACAGTTTTGATTGCTATCATATTGAACCTGTAAGTTGTTTTGGTAGGGAATGCATTTTTACAATATTAATTTCTAATCCAATAGCATAAGAGGTCTTTCCTTTTTTTTAGTGTTTCCCACAGTTTCTTTAGTATTTTTATGTTTTTATTATAATGGTTTTTCACTTCCTTGGTGAAGCTTATTCTAGAGTTTTTCTTTGCTTTTGTTTGTTTTTTATTTTTTTTGGCTATTGTGAATAGGAATAGGATTGTTTTTCTAATTATTTTTCTTAGTATATTTTTAATTAGTAATAGGAAGGCTACTGATTTTTGTATATCAAATTTGTATCCTACTGTTTTGCTGGTTTTTCTAGGGGATATTGCATTTAGATGCTTTAATGTACAGAAGCATAATATCTGTAAATGAGGATGTTTTGACTTCCTCATTTTCTATATATGTGTTTTATTTCATTCTCTTGTTTTATTGCTACAGCTAAAATTGCAAGCATGATATTGAAGAGGAATATAGGGAGTAGAGGGTAGAAACCCTTGTGTTATTTTTTATTTTAGTGGGAATACTTTGAGTTTTTCTCCACTTAGGAAAATGCCAGGTATAGCCATGTAATTTATAGCCCTTATTATCTTCAGGTATGCTCACTCCATTCCAAGATTCTTCATGACTTTTATAATGAAGGGATATTGGATTTTGTAAAAGGATTTTCAGCATCTCCTGGGAGGGTCATGTTATTTCTATTACTTATCACATTTATGTAATGAACTACTTCTACTGATTTATGTATGTTAAAACCACTGCTGTACTTTTGGAATGAAGCCAACTTGATTGTGGTGGATGATATTTTGATGTAATCCTGAGTTCAATTTTCAAGTATCTTATTGAGAACTTTTGTATCCATGTTGATTAGGGAGATTGGTCCAGTGTGTGGTGTGTGTGTGTGTGTGTGTGTGTGTGTGTGTGTGTGTATTTGTCTGGTTCCGCTATCAGTGTAATGCTGGCTTTGTAAGCAATTTTGCCAGGATTCTTTGCTTTCCTGTAAAGTTCTGGTAGAATTCCTTGGTGACTCCCTTTAGACTTGGGCTTCTCTTCAGTCACCAGGAGTCCTTCTTTCCTTCTTCCTGGTGCTTCAGTCTTGTTGCTTATTTTAGTTTTGCTCAATTTTTTCATCTTTTTGGTTTGAATTTGGTATTTCATAGAAATTTATTTCATTTATACCCTAATATTCAGTGGAGTATAGTTTTTGGAGGTATAGCTTTATGATTTTCCAGATTTCATTCATGTATTTATTATAACCTCTCATTAATATTTCTAATCTTACCAATTTAAGACTTTCTCTTGGTTAATTCTGCTATGAGTTTGTCAATTTTTTTCAAAGAACAAACTCTGTTTCACAGTTTTAATTATTTCATTTCTATTTCATTTATTTCTTCCCTGATCTATCTACTTATTCATCCATCTATCTGCTTCTCTATCCTCTATATTTTTATCTATGTATCTATGTATCTATCTATCCTGTGTCTATAAACACACCCACTTTCTTTGCTAGTAGTTTGGGGTTTAGCTTGTTGTTGCTTTTTTTCAGGCCTTTAGATGCATCATTAAAAAATATATTTGAGATCCATCTTACTTTTTAATTATAAACATCCCTCTTAGCATTGTCTTCACAGTATCCCATAGGTTTTTTTATTTACAATTTTCATTTTCATTAAGTTCTAGGAAGTTTTTAATTTCCTTTTTGTTATCTAAATGAGCTATTCAAAGTGTAGTGTTTGGTCTCCATGAATTTGGGTTTTTCTTTTTTTATGTGTGTGTGGTTTTTCTTACTGTTGATTTCTAGCATTATTCCTTTATGGGCATATAGAATAGAGGAAGTTATTTCAATTTTCATATATTCATTAAGGCAAGTTTTCTGTACTAAATTGAGATGACTTTTACAATAAATAAAACTACTGAGCAGAGTTTGTGTTCTGTAATGTTTAGGTAGAATATTCTGTTGATGTTTGTTAGGTCAATTTGACCTATGGATCAGAATATTGATACCTGCTTTTTTTCCCAATTCCATTTACTTTAAATATTGTAGTTTTTCCTTTCACTCCAAAGTATCTTTGGTAGCTGGATGTCTTTCTTGGTTGGAGAAAAATTGACAAATTCTGGGGTTTTTTGTTTGTTTGTTTTTTAATCCAATCAACAAATATATATTACATTCAGGAAGTTTAATCAATAGATATTTTATTCTTGTTGAAAGATAGGTATCAATTAGTGTTATTTTGATGATTTTGTAGTGTTCAGCATTCCTCGTTGCTCATTCCTTAGCAAATATCTTTGGAACTTTTTGTTATTATTCATTACCATTTGAAATATCTTTTCCACTATCCTCTGTAGAGAGGACTCCATGATCATAAATTGCTTTGGCTTTGGTCATCGAAATATTTTCTTTCTCTTATTATGACACTGTTGCTGGGTGGAGTAGTCTGGTTTGGAAGTTGTGGTTTTTCAGAAACTAGAGTTCTGCCTTACAAGCTTTTCTAACTTTTAGAGTTAGAATTTCCATGAAAAGTCAGCTTTTGGTGAGTCCAAAGTTCTGTACTTAAATCAATTTGTATCAAAAATTGCAATATCAATCAAAAACATCTTTTTAAACCTATAACATCTTAAATCCTAAAGAACTTAATCTTAATTATAAAAATATAACTATTTAGCCTTCAACTGCATTAGAGACCTGAGAAGGATTAAGATAGTAGAATACTTCTTCAAGGTTGCTAATTACGTATGGACTAGACACTGTGAATGTAATTTTTACCTGATAATATATAATTTATAGAAATTACAGAATAAGTCTTTTATTTAGACAAAAGGGGTAAATGTTGAAGGATATTTGATCCCACTGTGAATCTCATAATTGTGAACTGTAAAACCCTATTTCTTGTTTAGTATGGTTGAGCCCTATCACACATCTGTAATCCAAGAACTTTTAGTTTATTGTTAACAGGTGATTCTAGTGTGGTCCAGCCAGCCTGAGCACACAGCTTTAATCCAAAAGCTTTCTGTAAATAAGATTTAATAAAGTTAACTTAGGTCAAGAGGTGGAGCAAGAAACCAGCTGACAGGGATTAAAGACTAGGAGGGACTTTTAGTTGAGGGGTATTTAAAACAGTGTGGAGAAGTAGAAAGAGCTTTTTAAAAAACTTATTATTATTACCATTTATTAGAATTTATTCAATTTGTGTCCTGGCTGTGGCTCCCTCCCTGCCTGCTCCCAATCCCACTCTTCCTCCCCATTCTTCCCGTATGCCCCTCCCCTAGCCCACTGATAGGGGATGTTCTCCTCCCTTTCTATTTGACCTTAGCCTATCAGGTCTCATCAGGACTGGTTGTATTTCTTCATCTGTGGACTGGCAAGGCTGCATCCCCAAGGAAAGATGATCAGAGAGCTTGCCACTGAGTTCATGCCAGAGAAAGTCTCTGCTCCCCATACTAGGGATCCCATCTTGAGACTGAGTCCATGGGCTACATCTGAGCTGGAGATTTAGGTCCTCTCCATGCATGGGCTTTGGTTGGGGTATCATTCTCTTCAGGGCCTTCACAGCTCAGTTTTTACAGCTCTGTTGGCCTCCTTTTGGAGTTCCTGTCCCCTTAAGGGCTTTCTATCTCCCCCTTCTTTCATAAGATTCCCTGCACTCTGCCCAAAGTTTAGCTGTAAGTCTCAGCCTCTGCTTCAATACCTCGATCAGTAGAGTCTTTCAGAGGCTGTCTGTAGTAGGCTCCTGTCCTGTAAGAAATGATCAACATCCTTAGTCATTAGGGAGATGCAAATCAAAACAACTCTGAGATTTCACCTTACACCCATCAGAATGGCTAAGATAAAAAACTCAAGTGACAACACATGCTGGAGAGGATGTGGAGAAAATGAACCCTCCTCCATTTCTGGTGGGAATTTAAACTTTTCTATTCTTTTTTTTGACCAGTAATTTTTGGTTTTACCCTAGGTCTCTGGACTATCTAGACCTCTAGTTCTTGGCCGCTCAAGCAGTGTCGGGTATGGGCTCCAGCTCATGGAGTAGGTCTTAAGCCAAATCATACATCAGTTGGTAAATTCCACAAGGTGTGGGTGCCACCATTGCCCCAGTACATTTTGCAGGCAGGACAGATTGTAAATCAAAGGTTTCGTGTTTGCGTTGATATTTATTTTTCTCTTTTAGTCGTGTCATAGGCACTAGAACATGGAGATGGAAAAAGTTCTCTTTATTCATGAGCTTGATTTTTCTGTATTCAATGAGTTGTGTGTGTTGGTGTTGTCTTCAGCAAAGCAGTCTCCTGTAAGTGTGTGGAGAGAAAACTATTGTCTTGGCTATAATCTGGGCTGTTTGTGGATTCCCATGGGACCCTTTGCTCAGCAACTCAATTGGATGAAACAGAGTCCCTTACTGGCAGCTTCATTTGGTGACAGATGGCCAGTAGAGGTTTGGTCTATCTCATTATTTGGATACTTTATTAGGATTGATTTCATATATTATAGGAGGTTTCCATTGCACTAGGTTTCTATACCACTTCTGAATGCTGGCCTGGGGATCTCCTCTATCCAGCCAAGTTTTACTGCTTGTATAATCTGGGGTAAAGTCTCTATCAATCTTCTAACTTTCCTTAGCTTTGAAAGTATCGTACCTTTTTCTTTCTTCCAGAAAGTAATGTTTCAATTCAGAGGAAATGACCACACAAAACTGGATAGGAATATGGAACCACATGTGTGTGATATATACATTGGGCATTCTTTCATGTAGCATATGTAAAGGTTCATCCATGACATAGCATGCACTAATCATTTGTTTCATCTCATGGTTGAATGAAACACTCATTTACTGGCATCTCACTCTTAGGAATACTTTTGCTATAAGTATTCCTTTGTACCTTTGTAAGTTTTTGTGTGGACAGATTTTGTTGTGTTGGGTATGTAGCCTGAGGTGAGATTTCTGGGCCATATTTGGATTCATGAAGCCAAAATGTTCTCTAAATGGGCAGCATCATTTTGATCTCTAGTTACTAGAGTATTAATGTTTGTGACTTCTATTCATCCTCATTGCTACCTGCTTTTTCTCTGATTGTTTAAAATTTTAGCTGTCCTACTGTGTGAAGTGGAATCTGTCCCGAATTTCTCTTTTTCCAATGACTGATATTCTAAACAATTTTCCATGCATATGATGTTTTTTTTTTCATTTATATATTTTTATCTCAATCACAGGTTGGGTACTTTGAATCCCAGGCGTAGCCCCCTGCCCCATTCCCTCCTACCCTCCCACTCCCTCCCTCATCTCCTTCTTCCCCGCCCCC
>CM053754.1:3359586-3375639 GCA_028658305.1 Pachyuromys duprasi
TTTAGGTCCCAGAGTTCAGTCTCCTGATTGCTGCGTTGTTTCTGCTCTCCTACTCCTCAGACAGTGTTCTCTCGTGGCCGCCATCTTGGATCCCCCGCATATGATGTTATATAACATCTTTTTTTTAATTTATTTATTTTTATCTCAATCACAGGTTAGGTACTTTGAATCCCAAGCGTAGCCCCCTCCCTCATTCCCTCCTACCCTCCCACTCCCTCCCTCATCTCCCTCCTCCCCACCCCCTCCAAGTCCACCAACAGGGGAGGACCTCCTTCCCTTCCATCCAACTCCAGCTTATCCTGTCTCCTCAGGGCTGGCTGCAATGTCCTCCCCTGGGATCTAGCCAGTCTGTTAAAATGATTATTTTTTTAATTATGTGAATGTAAGTCTGTGTGCACGTGAGTGTAGGTATCTGCAGAGGGCAGAAGAAGGCATCAGATCTTGTGGAGTTGGAGTTACATGCAGTTTTTGCACAGCCTAATATGGGTGCTGGGAATTCATCTCAAGTTACTTTTAAGTTTATCTGCTCATTTAGTCTACTTATACACAGCTGTTATGATTCACTGATTGCCCAATAATTGCTCTATCATTTTCAACATTACTGTGAACATAAATTGCTTTAAAGTTGAAGCCCATCAAATTGAAGGGGTAGTTTTCAGATATGTCTTTGAGATTTGACCTGATCATAGATGGTTCCTCCTAGTTGTCTCCTTGGATTCTCTTTGATGGAACTATCACTCTTCCACTTGCCTTTCACTATATCTCCCACTGTCACTAGAATTACCCTTCTTTGAACTTCTATATACACTGTTTAAATGACGTCTTCTCTTTCCAGAAGATGAGGAGCTCTTTGATGCCCTGGATTTCCTTCAAAGCGAACTGTCTGCACTGTGTCTCTTAAAGCAACACTGGGAGTGGCGCTATGAATCTCCCCGAAGGACGCTCCCACTCTATAAGTTTTGTGCTCATTGGAGATGGAGGGCTGTTGTCTCCGATATCTCAGGCGTTTTTCACAGTGTGCCATCCTCACATAGGCCTGTGGTAAAGTCGGTGGTAGTCTCCAGATTCTCAACGTCTCTCGTATAATTCCAAGTCTACTATATGAGGTAGACAAAACTTTCACCTCTCACCTGTAATTAGCAGGAACTTGGCACTTCCTGATAGCTAGGGGCAAGGTAATAAATGCTTTATCCTCTCTTGGAAAATAGTCTTAGGAGCCAGAGATGAAAGGGCCTGAGTTCTTGGGCACACTAGCATAAAATAGAATTTCTTTTCCTGAGATTAATCGCTTCCCCTGGATGGGGAGCAGCCTTACCAGGCCACAGAGGAAGACAATGAAGCCAGTCCTGATGAGACCTGATAAGCTAGAGTCAGATGGAAGGGGAGGAGGACCTCCTCTATCTGTGGACTTGGAGAGGGACATAGTAGGAGATGAGGGAGAGGGGGTAGGAGGGAGGGGACTACAGCTGGGATATAAAGTGAATAAACTATAATTAATATCAAAATAAAAATTGAAAAAAGAAATGTCAAAAAAATGTGATGAAAGTGGTGGCCCATGTTTCAAACGTGATGGGTTACTGCAAACGACTGTCTTGTAGCAGATGTTTGAAATGCTACTTTTTTTCTCTTTATTTGTGTGGAAAGACCATTTGCAACCCTTTTTAATGGTTGCCTTTGAAAAAAATTTCACCAGTTTCCTGGAGAGTGGACTCTGACTATTCACATTGTTGTGTTAGAAATCTGCTTATCTCTTTACTAAAACATCTGACTGTACCTGTCTCATACTGGTATCATACCTATACCCAAAGAGACTTTGCCTATCAAATGATCAGACCAGGTCTTTGAGGGATGCCATTTGACCCTGATTTCTTCTAAATAGTACATTCTTATTATTTTGTCCATTAGAAAGCTATAGTTGTATGATTTCATGGCATTATATAAGGCATGGAAACATTTTTTTTCAAAATCAGATTTTATCCTAGGAATCACTTCAATATAAATATTTGTATGGAAAGCAAGGAGTTGGTCATATAAAATATACATGCCATGAAGTCAGAAGCTGTTTTTCTTTGTTATATATAGTTCATCTGTCTTACTTGGTGTTTGGGAAAATTTACGCTTTTTATAATTCATCCCCATACTTCAGCCACCACTGTCACCTATCTATCACCTTTTCCATGGGAGACTTTGGAATCTGTGACAGGGTCTGTGCCAGGATTCCTGTCTCAAGGGCTCTGCATTCCAGCTGGGTAGGTGGTCTGCATGACCTTCTCTGTTTTTTGCCTGGGTGTTGTGTTTTGAATATATGATCCCTTCCGAGAAGCTGGGCCAGTTAAGAACTTAGTGATTTGGGGAATTGTTACTGTTTTTTAATGTGGGGTGGAAAGATGAAGTAATTAAAGAGCTCTGGGCTTTTTAATCTACCTAGCCCCAACATGTGTCCTTTCTGTCTGATGATATAGCTTCCTTATCTTTGTGCCTAGTAGGACGATTCCAACCACACATTGGCCAGAGGCTTGCCCAGACTCTGCATTATCAGAACATTTCTTCAGCAATAGGGTCAAAGTTATTTTTAAAGCAATTCCTGTATGCTTAGACAGGTCTTCATTTTTTTATTGCACCATTTTAAAAAGTGATTAAAATTGTTTGGATAGACTCTCATAAGTTATAAAGGTTATCAATAAAACCTCTGCAACTGAGCTCAAAAAGCAGCCTAAGCCAGTCTCTTAAAAGACCATGTCCTAACACAAGCTTACACAGAAAAGTAGAATAAAGTGCCTGGCCCTCAAACTTACTGAAGAACATTGCCCTATTACAGAAGATGGCAGTCCCTTGTAGCTTCCATCTCCACACAGATGTCAGCTAGGCCAGGTATGTATGCAGATGCTGAAGGCTCCTTGCCTCAATGATGGCATTTTCTCTTTAGGTCTCACCCACTAAAAGCTTTGGGATTCTCTATGGTCATCATTAACCAAGCCAGAAAGTAGATCATTATAGTTTTTCTGTTCTTAATCACAGCTACAGGCTATGAGAAGAACGGTTGAATGGTAAAGACTACTTTGAGTTGCTTCTGTGGAGATGGCTGTGAGAATTGCTTGGTGGCCACCTTCTGGTGTCTCTTGTGAAACAACTTGATGTAATTATGTTTCTTAACTCATCTTCTCAGAACTCAGAGCACAGAAATTTGTGGTTTGTCAAGCAGGGTTTTGGGTCTTTTGCTTTAAGAAAATGAGCTGCTGGGTGGTATTTTGGTCTAAGAGCCTGTGGTGTCCTAATGTGAGTTCATGGGTTTATGCAATATCTCTGATAAAATGGTCAGATTATGTCAGCTCCTGTTTGGTTGTTTACTCGTTTGTCCTACTATCACCATGGGATTTTCTGTTAAATGGCACTAGCTTAATTACTAAAATAGTATTTTAGTAACTTATGGATTCCTCTAGTCATCAGCTGTTGACATCATGGTGTCAGAATTTCACCTTCATGCATAATCATTGTGTTACATGCCAACTTTTTGCTTTAAAGAGAAAGAAAGTATTTTTTTTTGTCAAGATAAAGAAAATGTCAACTCTAAATGTATCTTTTATTTACTAGATTCTGAAGTGTCTCTAAAGTGAAGTAAATTGGTCAGAGATTACCATTATCACAAAACACAAGATTCCAAATGGGGGCAGAGTGTTTTGCCTGTCACCTCACCATCCTAAAAACAAAATGGCCCGGCTTATCATGAAGTGGAAAAAAAAGTTGTATTTTACTGGAGATGAGGCCACTTCCATTTCTGTCCTGTTGACTTTGCTGTGACATCATGTTTTCAAATCTCCTTTGGTTGCTCTGAAAAAGAGAAAGAAAAGAGAAAACAAAAGTAATTCATTTTTTCTGTTTAGTGAAGAAGGAAATATTGTTTCCATTACATTATACTAAATCCTAACAAGGAACTTTCTGAGTTCTGTGCTTTATCAAATACTAAAGTATGTGCAGGGATATGAAGGACAATGGAAGAAAAGCCATGGTTCTGTCTTGCACATGGCAAGGACATCCTAATTCTGAGTCCAAGGTAAGTTTTGTTGCAGCTAAGCACTAAGATATCGGACTGGATGTGTGGGGGAAAGAGTCGTGCTGAGAGCAGCAGAAAGGAGTGAGAAGTCAGAGGAATGCAGCAGCTACCCTGGGAGCCCACAAGCATAGGCTAAATTTTGATCTTCTGATTGTTTGTTGTAATGGAGATCACACAGAAGACCTGCATGTACTAGGCAAATGCTCTAGTACTAAGCTATACCATTAGCCCAGGTTTGATGATTTGATTTTTTTTCCTTTTTTTACAAAGTATTTTTATTTAAAAATATTATTAGTTTTTTGAGAATTCCGTACAAAGTGTTTTGGCCACAGCCATCCTCCACCTTCAGTCCTTTTCAGAGAGACTCCATCTTTTGCGCCTACGCAACCTTCTGTCTTTTTCCTGTTAGATATTTTTTAACCAGTCAAGACAAGTTTATTCTGTCCAATATTTTTGGATGTATGGTCTCTCACTGAAGCATGGCTGCCTCATCCAGGGCTATACTTTTAAAGAAAACCCACCGTCTCCCGAAAGCTAACAGTAGCCAGTAACTCCGTGGCTATGGCTGAAATTTTGTACCCAACTCCCATATTTTGCAGGATTTGTTCTGGTTTGTTGTTTAAGTTTTGTGCATGCTGTTACAACTACCGTGGGTTCCTATGTGCAACTGTCCCACTGTGTCCAAAAGATACTGTTTTCTTGTGGCCATGCACTGCCACTAGTTCTTATACTCTATCTGTTTTCTCTTCTGTCATTGTCCCCGAGTTTTGGGGGGAGTGGATAGAGGATATATGTCCTATTTAGGGTAGAACATTCCACTGTTTCTTATTCTCTGCGTCTTGGTCAATTGTGGGCTTGTCTGTTAACTACCATATACTGCAAACAGGAGCTTTTATGATGAGGACTGAGAAATTTATTGATCCATGGGTACAATGATAAATTGTTAGGATGTGGTTTAATACTATCTCCATTTAGTAGATTGATAGTAATATGTCCTCCCCCTAGTCCTATGACTTGTCTAGTCATAGATTCTTGGCCCTGTAATAGTTCCATGTATAGGTTTCATCTTGTGGAATACATTTTAAATCCAATCACAAAGTAGTTGATTTTTCCTTTGATGCTTAACTTTTGAGCAAAAACTTTTCATCTTGAAACTAAAATGGTCTCCCGGGTGTGGTGTGATTCTGTTGACAGTTCTTGGTGGCACTTTTGGCCCAAACTCTGCATTCTATATCTCTGCTTAGTAGAATGATCAGAAAGTAGTCCTATCACACCTTAGATTTTCGGTGTCTCCTACTAGCTTATCATTTGAATGCTTCTTCCTCAGTTGAAGGTGTCAATGAATAAGCTGTGAAGTCTGTAGGAGGTAAGGCCTGCCTGCAGAAGTAGATCTCTTGGTGTGAAGCTCTGATGCTATTGGCTGGCCCCTGGTTCTGTGCTCTGCTTTTGGCCTTGGTATGATTTCTACAGTTCCCACCATCAGATTCTGCAACTGTGAGTTCTCTGTCAGGCCCATTCTGCCATGATGGACTGAGACCTTCCAAAACTGAACCAAAACCAATCTTCCATTCCTTAAGTTATGCCTGTCAGGTACTATGGTCACTGTTTTCAAGTGATATGAAGAATCTTCTTTGAGAGGTGTGCTAGTGTGACTAAAGCTTTCTTTTACTGGGAAGTCTTGTTGTCTACCCAAATGATTTTATCTTTAAGTACAGAGGCTTCCCAAGGCTCCTTTCAGAGACGACTTCTCCCCCAGAAGGGATGCTGTGCCACCTGGACAACATTATTCTGTTTTGTTTCATTACTATTTGATAACTGTCAGGGATTGTTAAATATACATGCTTTCGTAATTTTGTGTACTGATGACTAATCTGGAGAAAGTCATGGACATTACCTACCTATTAAAGGGTTATCTTCTCTTGAAAACCATTTTTTCTTCAGAACTAATTTTTTCTTCTCTCTAAAAAGCTACAAGTGTGTTACTTCAAATAAAATGTAACTTTGATAGAATTTAAAATATTAATGTATGTATGTGCTTATAGAGAATTTATTAGACATTTTTTGGATTTAGCATGAATTTTTCAAAATACATTAACAAAATATACCCATAAAGGCTGCGAACTGTATTAGTGATGAAAGTAGCCATGAGATTGTCTTTTCTTTTCGTCCCCCCTACACATACCAGCTTACTATTTGTGTTTGCGTTGTCTTGTCTGCATTCATGGAACTTGCCCAAAGAAATTGTATGCTTCTCAATATCAAATAGAGCAATGTTTCATTCAGGCCAAAATCCTGCACAGTGCTGAAATTATACTCTTTATTTATTTACTTATTTGCACAGTGCCAAAAGCTATTCCGAATGACTCACAAGGATGAATTAATTTTGTCCTCCAACAACCTTTTTAAGCAATATCTCTTCTTAGCCTCATCTCTAGATGAGGCAGCTGAGCTTGGAAGTTTCACCTAGCTTTTCAGGGTCATGCATTTTGTAGGTGTCAGGATCCAGCATTTCTGTCACAAGCTCTTCACAATGGAATCAGCGTAGCTAAAAATGCATCACCCCACTAGTACTCAGTGTTATGCCCAGTCATAGCTGGGAGTCTACTCTGTGGAGATGCTTCAAAGTTCCAGGGATCTATCTCTTGACCTTGGGAAGTCCCTTCAACATTTGGGACTACAACCATTTGGGATATCAATCCACTCTGGAGTCTTGGTGAAGATAGTGTTGAACAGTTAGTGTCAATCAGAAACTCAGCCTCTTTCTCCTACTCCTATGGAGCAGAATAACCATTGACATGGATCTCCTGTATGGAACTAATATATTAGTGTATGATTTCTATAGTTGGCTGAACAGGAATGTTAGGGAGTTCATCTTGGTATAGGTCCATGTGTGTTTATCAATACTCTCTGGCATCTTAGCCATGTATAGACTAGAAGCCATCAGCTAGAACATACTGGGGCTGTGGTCAATGGTAGTAGAATTGGTTCCAGATGCATAGCTTCCCAATTACTGAAGAGCTCTCTGGTGGGTGGAAAACTCAAAACCCAAGGAGAAAAAGCAGACTGCTGTTAATACAGTAATAATGGCCAGTAAAGAAACAAAACTCTAATTGTATAAATGTCCCACTTTTGACAGCCAGAGCCCCAAGCGTATGAGCAGGTCAGAAAGGCAACAGTAATTGGCAAAGACTACCACAGCAACCACAACTGGTGGTAGCTTTTTGATAAAACTTTCTTTTTATGCTCGATGTGGCTAGAGATCCCGAGGCTAAGGTTCCAGATGGTCCTCAGACTATTTGGCTATTCTCAGGCTTCAGCATGCTTTCAACATGGAATTCAGAATTCCCTAGAAGAAGGAGACACCAAGAATTCAGAGCCTGTATATTAACTCCAACAGGGGATGGCCCACTGAAGCTACTTCCTCAAGATTCGTTGGAGACCTAAAAGGATTTCCTAGTTTCCTGCTCCTGAGGTTTCTGCTTCAGGAACAGCCTCCCCTTGACTGCTGGCAGAGGCAATTACTCCTGTCTTAGCCACAAAAAAAATCTGCACTTAATTTCACAACTACAATGGCTGTAATGTTCTAGGTTATCATTCTGCTGTTATCAAGGGTTTACATAAATGCATTACGGTCCGTTTTACTCAGGGAAATTTACTTAAATATACACTTTCTTCTGGTGATATATTGTAAGTAAATTATAATATTAATTGGGCATACCATTTTTTCATTCTTTAAGCTAATTATTTTTCCAGCATTAAGTACTGTGCTAGATAGTGCTGGATACCATGTTTTGTACTTGAAACTGATAGAAGTACACAAAAATAGATACAAATTTCAATAACCAAGCTGTGAAGATGGGTAAAAGTGGGTAAAGGTACTGTGTAAACCTGCCAACCCAAGTTTGGTCCCTGGAACCCACATAAAATTTTGAAGTTACTTCACGAAGTTGACCTTTGATTTCAACAGATGAGCCATGGCATATATCACTCCCTCCTCACCCCCACATTGAGAATAATTACAAAAATCTTATAAAGCAGTGATACTCTGAATAATCATGGTCCATTTAGGTCTCTTGAATTTACTGATCAGAACTCTACTAAGATGCTGTTTTATTCCCAATACCTTGAATTAGGCTATAGTATAAGACACAGTTCCCTTGGTCCCTAATAATGCAGACCATTGCCTTTGCTTGACCATCAGAATCTTATGGTCGGACCCTATTGCTGAAAACACCATACATATTGGTCATTTGTTATGGAGAAATAAAATTGGTGCTGACCGGGAAGCTTCCTCCCTCTTGGCTAGATTTCATAGCATTGGAAAGTGCTGTACGAGATGCTGAAGAAAAATGTCATCAGTAGACTTACCCAGCTGTGAGCCTTGTGAACTACAATAATGACCAATGAGTCAAAATATGTCCAGGGGTGCAAATAATGGCATTAATGTTATAAGGCCAACCAACTTCTTTCTTGTTGGATTTTAAGGTCTGCTCTATGAGAAAAACCAAACCAAACCAAAACATATCCCTAGTACTATAATGCTGGCTAAAGGTACTATGATTAAGGCGCTCACTGGCTCTGGGGGCAACAGATGACTAGTATTCTACCAAATGGCCTAGCATCAAATTGCCTTCTATATGCTTCTCTCTGCTAATGGATTAGTGCATCTCTAAGAACTCATTGTAGAAAAATGTTTGTGCAATGTACAGAGATTAATGAAGAAACTTATAACTAAGAGCCAAGAATATATATCAGTGGAGTGCTTAGCCACCAATGAGACATCCATGCCGACTTCCTCAAAACCCAAGAACCATCATAAAAGGGAAGAAAGACTGGAGTGAAAGAGCATCTTCTGAACATGACCAGACAACTGTACTCATGAGCTCACAGCACCTGTGATTGCCCTCAGAAGACCAAGACACTCAACATTTTATCGTAGAGGGGAAATGAATTTTTGAGCCTCCACCCGTAAATGAGGCTCTATGGACAAATGATGGCTTCTGGAGGAAGAATAGTCAGCTTTCTTTTAGATCAAACTCCAGGGTCAGGCTCCACACCCAGCACTTTTATTGGCAATATAAATTGGATTCAGAAAGTTGGTGTGGGTAGGGATCTGGGAAGAGGTGAGCATAGTCACAGGAGTTAATGTGATCAACATAGAGTGAAGGAAATTCTCAGATGATTCCTGATAGGCTAGGATGAAGGAGAGGAGGTCCCCCCCCCTTAGTGGACTAGGGGAGAAACATAGGAGTAGAAGATAGGGAGGAGGATGGGATTGGGAGGAAATTTAGGAGGGGGCCACAGCTGAGATACAAAGTGAATAAACTGTAATAAATAATAATAATTAAAATTAAAAAGTGAAAAAGTAGTTACTAGGAAAACACAAAGGTTTTGGAAACCTAATATCTTCCTGAAGATGGCTGTATGATATTAGTCCGGGTCTCCACTTAGTGCTGTTTCTGAGATAACAGTGGAGTAACCTACCCAGAGCTGCAGTGCTAAGGGCAGCACCTCTAAGATGGAAGCTTCTGGGGCCATTAAGAGATTCTCTACAGAGGCTGACTTAAACCTGGAAAAAGCTTCTGTATAACAGACAAAAGGCTCCTTAAGTTGCTTATGTATTCCTTTTCATCTTCTCCCAGCCTCATTTCAATCATTGCAGGCCTTGAAGCAACAAACCCAGAAATGTGCTTCCCAGGCTGGTCTCCAGGGCAACTTCTGGCTTCCTCTAACTCAACACTCTGCTTCTACAATTTGCATTTTCACCTTAGTTCTTCTATCGACTATGCACCAATTTCTATATTTGCTGATTTGTTTTTAAAGTTAAGCCAATGTTTCTGTCAATGTAAACAAATGGCAGCAACTGTATAATGGACTTAGTTAACCTCTCCATATTCTATTTGAGAAGCCAAATACCCCAGCAATTTAAAGGCGTTAGTAACTTTCTCTACATTTGTACAAATTGCCTTATTGTAAGTCAATATATAACAAATGTGTGATGCTCCACATATTTTTTTTTGTCTCAGATTTGGTGATGGTTATACAGTCAAAGTTTGGCTCCACAAGGAAAGAAGTCAAGCTAGTGCAGTTACTGACTGCTTGAAGCTCCATTTCCCAGGAATCCAGTTTAAGGTAGGTTGTGTGGCTTTTCCAGAGATTTTGTGAACAACAGGTTCACCCCAGATAAGGCATTGATGACAAGCTAAAGAAACGATGACACTTAGGCGTAGCTTGGGGAACCAGTGGACGTATTGGAGTTACCTATAGGAGTGTGAGTTACTCAAAGGCAATGGTACCATTGAATAACCAGCTCCAGGGTGAGTGACTGGTCACCCAAACTGCACTTCTGGGATTTGCTGTACCACTTGCAGGCAACTCCAGTGGAGAATCATGTCCCTCCTGTTATTATTGTATAACCTTGTGGGAAGGCCTTCATGAATTTTTATAACTTTCTGTTTCCTGAGCCTTGTAAGTTTTTTAAGTTTCTTGTCCTATGAGCTCATCCTCCCTACAGGAGGGGATATTTCAAGTGGGATAAAACAGGTATGCAGACAGATGATCCTAATAGCTTGTGTTACTGTTTTTAGCCAAAAGCATATTAGATATGTATTAGTTGTTTTTCTGTTTTATTTCGTGCTGCCAAAAGACAGACCCTGTCTTCTTTTTACCTCTTTGTGAATTATTGGCCATGTTTCCCTACCAGAATAGCTTGGATGATTATTGGCCATGTTTCCCTACCAGAATAGCTTGGATGATGGGCATTGCTTGACCACTCTGAGAGATAACGGGGCTGCTTGGTTATTTGTGTGACCATGATTACACATGCTTCCCTCTTAGCCTGATCATAGCTCCATTGCACAAGCTCATTTCTTTTGGGTAGAGGACTCAGAAGTTGTTCTTCTACACACTGGAGTTTTGAAAGCATTCAGCACAATTCTTTCTTTTCCATCTTATTTGCTTGTTTTGCACAATCTTGCTGTATTGCCTGACTAATTTGAAGCTTACTATGCAGCTAAAGTTAGACTTGAATTTGGACCAAATCTCCTACCTCTCCCCTCAAGCACTAGGCTTATAGCTGTTGGTACCACACTTGCTTATATTTTTTTGAATTTTACTTATTTTTCTTTTTATCTGTATGGCATTTTACCTATGTGAATATCTGTGCACCAATGTCAGTACCCCAATTTCTGGAGGCCAGAAGAGGGCATTGGATTCCTTGGAGCTGGAGCTACAGACCACTATGAGCTTCCATGTGGGTGCTAAGCATTGAATGCAGTCTTCTGGAAGAGCAGCCTGTGCCCTTAACCACTGAGCCAGCTCTTCAGCCTGGTTTATAATTCTTTCAAATAACTGTTATCTTTATGTGTCATAACTTCTAATATGTAATAGGCATTAAGTAGCCATTTTTTATTTATTTTAACAAATAACCTATGAGACACTATCATTTGTATTCTAGTACTATTCTAAAAGACCCAGTAAAAAATGTCATTATCTCCATGGGAAAGCATAAAAAATAACTATCAGAGTGAGTAAAAATTTTTTTTTAACCAATTGTTGCTCAGCTAATGGAAAAGACACGGGACCAGGAATCCCATAATGCTTGTGAAGTTCAGGGAACCCTCAGGTATTTTCATTATGCCATACTCACCCCTTCTTTCTGAAGTAGGCAGTCTCTGGCCATTAAAGTGTCCCCTAGTGCTTATGACATGGTGGGACAGAGTGAGGCGTATTCTCAGTCCACATGAATGCCACTTGTCTAATATACTTCAGGGTGAACTGTAGCAGTAAGCATTCATCAGTGACTCCCAACATTAACCTGGACACCTTACTGGTACTCACATGTGTGACTGGAAAAACATATTTGAATTTATTTACAACAAAATGTAGTGTAATTAAATTTGTTCAATGATTTCCAATCTTGACTTTTCATATTTTCTGACTTTTAGGGACAGCGCCTTAATTTATTGGAATATCATGTACAAAAGAGTTGTGGGTATTTAGCTGATTTGTTCAACGTTCTAGAGAACACTAAGAGGCCCCTGGGTATCAAGCATTATTCCATCAGCCAGACCACTCTGGAACAGGTACGCCACCTCAAACAACACAGCATGCTGCTCTTGGATGCCATATTTTGACTTTATCCAGCACATTTTAAAATTAGTTAGATTGCTTCCTCAGCACCCCCCTCTTTTAATTAACCTTACTCAATTTTCCAAAAGTCTAGTAAAAATGGTGAAAGTGAGGAGGCTCGTCTCTCACATGTGCTTCATTCAGTACACAGAGCTTTCATTTGCTTGAGGAGGCACTGAGCAATCCCTTCTGTTAAATTTCCCTTTTCTAATTTATTAATCCCAAATGATGGGTTCCATTCTGCAATAGTAGAACAATAGCTGATTCTGGGGAAAATAAGTAGAGAATACCAGAAATCTAAACTTACTGAAACAACAAGGTATCGGAGTATTGACACTTCCCAGGTGACTTAGCCCTTATTTGTACAGCTGACTGCTCAATGGATTCATGTGTGTGTGTGTGATGATAAAGGCCAGAATGGTATAAAAGCATGATGTCTGTCTTTTTGAAAATTATTTTATTTGTAATTAAAATATAATTACATCATTCCTCCCTGATCCTTAAGTTTCTTCCTCCAACATTCCCATGTGCTTTTTCCTGCTACTCTTTCCAAAGTGCATTGCTGTTATTACATATGCACACACATGCACACACACGCACATATATGTATATATATATGTACATATATATATATGTACATATATATATATATATATATAAATTAATTCTGTGGAGTCCATTTAGTTTTGTTTGTATGTGTATGGCTTTAGAGCTCAACACTTGGTAGCCAACATCCAATCAGGAGTTTCTGGGGAAGACCGAGTCTAATCTCTCAGCAATTATTAATTGTCCCTAGTTCTTCATCTAGGGGTAGAGCCATGTGAGATTTTCCCTACTTATGTTGACATGCTGGGGTTGTCATTATTCAGATCATATTTAGGTTACTTTATTGTGATTTCATGGCCTGCCATTTCTAGAATACAGTCTCTCAGCAGAGTGTGTGGGCCTCTCCCTCTGTTTGCCTATTGGGAAGTATCTGAGACAATGTCTGCCTTTATAGTAGTCAATACCCAAAGGTCCAATGTTCTTTCGAATTAGTAACTGTTTTCATTATTTCTTTCAGGTTTTTGTTAATTTTGCCACTGAGCATCTGCAAACCTCACACTTTTCTGTGGATCCACCATCCACTGACGGTCACCATATGTACCACTCGCACATCTAGGCACCAGAAGAGGAACTATGTCTTCCATTAGAGTTCATCAAAGACTAGAGACAGGCACAGCTGACAATCTGGAAGAAATGCTCTGGCAGTCATGTATTCTCTCTTTTATTTTCTAATTTGAAACTCTATGCTTACAAATAACCAACAAACTGAAAGACCATCCTCCAATGTAGACTCTGAGATTTTTTTCTCTGACTGCTAAGCCAGGTGGGTGACTGCTTCTATGTGACAAACAGCAATGATCCAACAGACTCCAAACTAAGAAGTTCAGGAACCAAGAAACCTACTCTGGACCACCCAATCTACACATTGCATCTTCCCCAATCTACAGACTGCATCTTCCTTTTAAATAGACTCTGTCCCTAACTCATTTGAGGAGGAAACAGCTCACGATTCATTTCTATTTTTCATATTTTAGAATAAATGCCTGGCAATTTAAATGCAAACTTTTCTAAAAACTAAATGATAGTATGTTGTGGCATGAAGAAATTGCCATATGCTTTCCTCCTTTATGACAATCCATCAGCAAAATTTAATACATTTATCATTCATAACTGTCTTAGAATCTCACAGAATAATGGTGTGTGGTTATGGAAGAAAATAAAAATGGATTGTATTGCTGTTATTTTTGGATGACTAATTTTTGTTGTCTTAAAATTCTAAGCCAGTTATTTTTGAAGTAGAGAGGGGTTCCATGTTGGACACATTAGCCTCACCTGGAGCTTGGTGGAAACTCAAATTCTCAGGCCTCATCTCTGAGGGACAAAATCTCAAACCCCTGATCTGTGGCCAGACACTCTGGGTTTAAACATGCACAATGCAGGTTGGCAGACAGTGCTCCCAGGCAAAGTCTAATCCTAGAAGGATTATACATAGCACATAGTAACTGAACACTGAACTGTATTTTTCAAAAGTTCTCTTTAAAACATGCCTCTCTCAGAATGGCTCCCCTCAGAGAGAGGGCTCCCATTGGCTCTATTAAAATAATAAATAACACCTTAGAGTTAATAAAATGTGCAAAATCAATGTGTCTACTCCTGAATGGGATCTGCAGTCAGACACTGCTGAACATTTTTAAAAGCTTTTTTTTAAACCTTGATGATGGACCACATTAATTTCATTGCGAAAATTGGCCTTAGCCAGCATTAGCACTGGGTAGTAATAGCTGTGTTATACAGAAATAACTTCATTGTACCATCTTTTTCTATACCAGGACTTCATTAAACCTGCCTTTTCTGGATATCATTTATATCTGAGATACTTTAATTGTAATCATTAATCTAATCATGGGCAGCTTTGATGTCACTGGTTTTGATTTTCATGTATCCATCTCATAAATTATACTTTTTGGTAAAATTACAATTTAGGGACTTTATGATTTTTCTTTCCTCCCATTCTGATATATTCCATTGTGAAAATAAAAGACAGCCTTTTATTTCTGTTGTCGAATCAATAAATGCCAATTTGTGGAACATGAATATATTTATACTGTCGTGAATAAATGAGATGTGCTATAATTTAACCTGGCCCTTGAAAGTCATTGTGTTTGTGCCAATGTATTCCTTGCATCTTTATTTGTGTCTTTGGGGGATCCAATTTAATTTGGGTAAGGAGGAAATGGAACAACTCCACATCTTTTACAGTTTGAAAGGTTAAAATTTAATTGAGTTTTGCTCTGCAATGTCCTCCTCTTAGGGGTTCTTTTTCTGTCTTTGAACTGCTGTATTCTTGAAGTTTGTGCTTCAAGGTATGCCTTTGAACAATAAGCAGGAAGAAAAAGACAGCCAACACGCTAAAGTGGCACATCCCAGAAGACTGGACACAAAGGTCAAATCTTATGCTAATGTTGAAAATGCCATTACCTTTAGAAGTCATGTGGATATTTTATGCCTTTGCAGTTAAACACTTGTCTTAAGACTTTTGAGCTGAAGGTCATACAACCGAGACTTTTAAACATACTATCTTCTCTGGAAATCATCCTGAGTAGAAACTCTATAGGACAGGGGTTACAATGGTAATTTTCAGTAATGTAGCACTTACTGTATACCTTAGCTTTACTAATTAATACATGATATATCAAAAATCCACACAAAAAATAATTCTAAGCATTCAGTGAAATGCACATTAATATTTGATGGCTTAAGGTATAGTTTGGTTTGTTTATTGAATATTAATTGAAAAGTTATCTAACCATTTCAAAGGACTGAAAAAACACATCAATGAGTGTTCTCAAGAATGGCTTGAGTGCTTCTAAATTACAAATTTGCCCACCCAAACAAAGGTGAGGAATACTTTACATTTTCAAATCAGTTAGTCAGTCGGTTTGACTATGTCTCTTTTGGTATAACTTAGTTTTATACTTGAAAGATTCAGAGTCCTTTCATACATTCACAAGTTTACACAGTCATACACATTTGTTCCTTTAATAATATATGCCAGACCAATGAAAAAATCTTTGTCCGTAAGCAGATGGAGGTATGACAAATATGGGGCTAACGGAGTAATAGAAGAAAATGCTGTGACCATGTCCTTGAGTTTGCAAACAGATGGAAATGGCAAGATGAGGTCACACAGGATGAGCCCTGCCTGCTGTGAGCCACAGCGTGATCCAGTCTGGAGGTCTGGGCACAGACTGTGCTACTCAGTGGGCCTCTGAGATGGCGAGTGGGGGGGGGGGGAGAGACTGGCATTTAAGGTTAAAAGAAGTGAG
>CM053754.1:3375739-3404039 GCA_028658305.1 Pachyuromys duprasi
TCCTCCCCGCCCCCTCCAAGTCCACCAACAGGGGAGGAGCTCCTCCCCTTCCATCCAATCCCAGCTCATCCTGTCTCCTCAGGGCTGGCTGCAATGTCCTCCCCTGGGATCTAGCCAGTCTGTCACTCCCAGGCATGTATGGGGGAGGGTCAAAGAGTCAGCCATCAAGATCATGACTGAAACAGTCCCTGTTTCCCTCACTAGGGTCTTCAGTCTGACACCGAGCTATCATGGGCCCCATCTGAGCAGGGGTTCCAGGCCACATCCACACATGGTCCTTGATTGTAGAAACCGTCTCATACAAGACCCCTGTGCCCTGCTCAGTTTGGTCTTTGTGGAGCTCTTAACAACTTCATTACATTCCTAGATGACTGCTACAGCTCAAGCTATTTCAGTGATAGACGGGCATGGGAGAAAAGGGCGGGAGGGAGGGACAGGGAGAAGTGGAAAGGCAAAGAGGGAGAAGGGAGAGGGAGAGAAGGTTTGGACTAAGGGTACAAAAGAACAGCTATCTTCAGAGCTGTGATTAGCCTAACTCATTTTCTGCATCCAGAAATATCATGAGCTCATAATTAGCTGCAAGCATGTTGGACAGAGCAGTTGTTAGCCATGCTTCTGACCATCCTGGGAAGAAATGGGGACTCTAGGTCTGTAAAAGCTAATGGGTATTATATAGACAACCAGCAAGTTCTTCTACAGGAACAGGCCTTGCGGTCATTTTGTCTGAGGCAGAATAAATTGGATTTGTGCTTGTTGAATAAGAGGAAGTTTTGTGACTATCTGAATTATATGAATATTTTCAGGATTAAAGCTGTGTCTTCAGACCTATAGAGTAGAAGCTAGTTGTGTTTGTTGGCATTATTGTCAAATTTAGTGCAGTGGATAAAAAGAATATTTTATGGAGATTCCATTTCAGTTAAATAAATAGCCCTGTTATTTTTTTTTTCGCCGTGAGAATTCCTGTAGAAATCTCTCATGGATAAATAACTTCTATTGGGAAGGAATTCCAGAAGCTGAAACAAACAGTGTTTCCTCAATGACTTGCCCATGTTTGTTTTCACAACAGACAGATAACACAGCCTTGTTTACCGCAGCAGCAACGCTCACAGTACCCAGGTCATGGAATCAGCCCGGGTGTCTCCCAAAAATTGAATGGAAAAAGAAAATATGGTATACCTCTGAAATGGAATTTTATTTATCCACAGAAACAATAAAATTATGTTAGTGGCAGAAAAATATGTGAAATGAGATAATATTAAATGGAATAAGCCATTCTCAGGAAGACAGTGGCCAAGTTTTCTCTCATGTGTGATCCTAGTTTTATAGACATTCGTAAATTATATACAAACACACAAATATATACAAGTACACACACGTCCACACATGTAAGCATTCACATGCGTAAAAACAAAAAGCCTGGGGGGAAAAGTAGACTAGCAGGGGAGGAGTTGAGGTGGGAGGAAACGCGGGAATGTATGGGAGGTAAATGGCTACAGTGCTTGATATACTTGAAATAAAGAGGCTTTCACAGGCCAGCACTACGTGCAATGGGATATGTGCCCAAAAGACATATTCCACTACTGTATAAGTGGGCTGGTCTAACTCATAATTTTTAAATATAAAACTCTTTTGAGGAAAATGAGATCCCATTGAACTAAATCTGAAAAACTTGGCAAAATTCATTGTTTAAATCATGTCTAGAAACCTCAGCAGTAATTCCTTCTGTAAAGTGGCACCTGTGTCCTTCCTCCTCTGGAAGCTAGAGTCACACAAATGTTCTGCCTATAATCCCCAGTCTCTCACTTTCTGCTTCATCCTTCACTCGCTCTACCTCAGATGCACCTCTGTTTGTGTTACCAATATAGAGCAAACAACTCCACTTTCCTCAGTCAGCACTTGAACATTCCTGTCTGTTCACCTCTGTGTTGACACACTTTCAACCCTTGTATCTTTGGTTATATACTTTCTTGGATTGTTGGCACTCTTGCATTTCATTTTTAAGCAATTGGTCTCTCCATAAAATGAACTGATCACACTTTGCAACCTCATTTTTAGAGCTGGTTCTGGATTAGGGATTTTTTTTTTAAATCTACTATTGACAACCATTGAAGTCTCTGCATCACCCAGTACCAATTACCACCAACCAGCTGATGACTCATGGCTCATTTTCCCTCATGGTTCATTTTTCTCAGTCCTCTTCGCTGAGCTGCAGATGAGACTCAGAACCCATCTGGCTCTCCACTCACATCTCATCAAACCCATTCATCACGTTCTATGAAGTATGCCAGGGGGCATAGCCACCTATCTCTGGTAATAAGATATGTTCTTACAGGGTTCCTTAACATCTGCTACTTCCCCCATATGCTAGAATCCATTCCATATAGAGTCCTGGGGCTCATCTGTGACATATCTTGTTGGTGTTCATTTTTCTCTCTTCTTTTCCAATCATTGCAAAAGCATCCATTATTTCTCCCCTAAAATGAAGCTTTGCCACACAACACTAGTATCTTAGAAGCTTTCTCTTAACCTGATTCTGCCTCCTTTTTTTCTAATGGCTGATGTGCTTCCTTTCTTCTTCAATTGTGAACACCCAATTTCCACTCTTGATGAACTCTCAGTGCCTTACCAATGTTTTAGGAATAAAGAATTCCTAAATCATGGCTTGAAGTCTCTGATTTACTCCCTCCTTTGACCTCTTTGAGCTTCAGCACTATGCTTAGATAAATCCGGATGCAGAATGTGTAATCACCCATGTCTCCCTGTGCCGTGCCTTCTCTCCTCTCCCTCTCAGTGACAAAATTAACTTCTTGCTATTGTTTAGCTTGAATGTCCCTGAAGACTCCACTTGGTGAAAGCTTAGGTCCCAGTGTTAGGAAGCCACAGAAACATTAATGAATGGGATGTACTGAGATGTCTTCAGGTCATCATGGCGGTGCCCCAGAAGGGTGCACAGGCCCCTCTGCTCACTCACTCTCTCCTGCTCCCCATCTATGAGATGAGCAATTTTCTCTGCTGCCTGCTTCCATTGTGTGCTACCACAGGCCCAAAAGGAAACCCAACTAGGATTGAAACATCTAAAAGTCCAAACCAGCCTGAACCTTTTCTCTTTACAGTTTGGTTATCTTAGTATTTTTGATAATAGGGGAAAGCCGTCCAACTTACTTCTTAAGTTCATATGTCAGTCTAAGATTAGCTTTTCTGTGGCATTTTCTTTAAAACTGTTCATGGTTCTTTCTACAATTATTTCCTCCTATTTTGTTGTGTATGCCCTGTTCAGTAAGACCATAATTATAATATCAGTATTATCTTTTTAATGTTTAAAAATTTGTTTGTAAAATATATATTTTAAATATTTATATCCTCCACTCAGCTGCATGTTTCATTTGGCCAATGACAATATTCTATTTCTCTCTCTGTCTCTCTTTCACACTCACTCACTCAGTCTCTCTTTGTGTGTGTGTGTGAGTGTGTGTGTGTGTGTGTACTGAGTGTGTTTTTCCTTTCAATTTTCCTTCTGATGACTGGCATTGAATAAGTGAAAATGTGATCACTACACATTTGCTGGAATGACTCAGATAGTACGTGACTACTGATTTTCTTCTCAAAATGCATGTTTCTCAGGTCTTCCATGATCATGTCTACCAGAAGCTTAATCAGTGGTATAGAACACCAATTAAAATGTTCAGAAAAAGCAAGAAAAGCTCAATGTATAAGGTCCCAACTGAGCTGATGTGGGGATGACTGCAGACAACAGCCATAGGCTAACAGAGGACTTAGTCCAGAAAGTATATAGAAGGGTGAAAAAATTCATTGCTGGTCTGCAATTAAGTTTCTTGGGCAAATGATTGACTTGAAGGTGAGGAACAGCCACGGATAAGGTGAGTAATTCATTTGATGGCTATCATGCTTGCCCTCTAGCTCTCACAAGCAGATACAAAGGGTCTAGAGCAGAGCAGAGCTTTAAAAAAAACAAGCCTATAGCTTAGAAGATGGTTTGCCCTGTCACCACCCAGAGTGCTCTGAGGACATCGATCTCTGATTGGAAGTCTAGATACTAGCATTACCTTTCATGTTGCTCCCCATGCTGTACCCGACTGGCTTTCTTCAGTCCACCCCAGTCAGAGTAGTGTCCTGTATCAGTCACTGGTGACCTCGGTGCATCCACTAGCTGCTCCACCACCTGCACCATCTCCAGAGAGGCCAACAAACTATGACCCCATGGGATTTTATGCAAGGCTGTATGTTTTGTTTTGCTTTTTTA
The DNA here is from genome assembly GCA_028658305.1 of Pachyuromys duprasi. Classification (NCBI taxonomy): domain Eukaryota; kingdom Metazoa; phylum Chordata; class Mammalia; order Rodentia; family Muridae; genus Pachyuromys; species Pachyuromys duprasi. The sequence goes on from CM053754.1 coordinate 3,380,001, forward strand.
TATGTCCTTTTTTATTTTATTTTATTTTTTATATCAATCAGAGGTTAGGTACTTTGCATCCCCGGCGTAGCCCCCTCCCTCTTTCCCTCCCACTCTCCCCATCCTTCCCTCATCTCCTCCCTGCCCACTCCAAGTCCACCTACAGGGGAGGATCTCCTCGCCTTCCATCTGACCCCAGTTCATCTTGTCTCCTCAGGGCTGGCTACAATGTCCTCCACTGGGATCTAGCCAGGCTGTTACTCCCTGGCATGTATGGGGGAGAGTCAAAGAGCCAGCCATCGAGTTCATGTCTGAAACAGTCCCTGTTCCCCTTACTAGGGTCTTCAGTTGGATATCGAGCTATTTTTATGTATGTGAATATTGTTCTTTTGCCTCCCAGGAGCTGTTTTACAGGGGGGAAAATGTGTTTCCTCTCTTAATTCTTTGATCCTTTCCCTGGCACAAACAGAGGTGCCCTTTCCTGGGGGCCTCGTTTTTAATCTCAATCCTTATATGTGCTCTTATTGTTAAAAATGCAATAGTTTTTCTATTTCTCTCTTTGTTTATGATGGAGTTACAGAAATAATTCCAGACTCATATGCATCATTGTATTCCCAGAGCACAATGCTGAATTCAGTGTGAATGCTCATAGAAAGGCTGCTCCTAGAACAGATGAAAACACTGTGGGGGGTGTCCAGCAATCTAGACACTGCATAATATTTTAGGAGAAAAATAAGATTTAATTTATTCAAAGAAAAAAATCTTCTTAATTTTTCATTAGGGCCTGCCAGTTCTCAACAGTCCCACACACAACACATGCAGCAGGTGCTGATTGATTGTCAGTGTGAGTGGCTCCATCCCAGGCTCCAGAGAAATACCCTGATTGTGAAGAGCTCCGTTGAAAGGCCACAGGCACCTGTAGGTCCGAGCCCCATCCTTCAGCATTTGAAAGACCACTTGAGTTATCACCCTTTTACTCTTCTTGAAAATGATTCATCTTGTGATTCCAGAGAGAAGCGTTTTTAGGTGTGTGAACGTGTGCATATTTGCTGCAGTTTATTCAAAGCAAAGGCTGTATATTTACTATTTGCAAGGATAAGAAAATGCCAATAGCTCAGGTCCCAGGAGCCCGGGGGTGGTTAATGGGATCATTAGGACATGTTCGCCGCACACCCACTCAATTCCCGCTTCCCTCAAGCAAGTCAGTAACAAGATTGTAATAGAAACTTGGCATCTTTGTAGAGGAAATATTTTCCTTTCAGAAGTAAACAAAAAAACACCATTATAGCTGGCATGATACTAAAAATGTGTTCTCCGTGTGACTACTGGCAGAAGCAACAGCCATACTTTTGCAATTTTGCAAGATGATCTTCACAAAGATGCCCAGGTTTGTGAGAAAGCAACACTGAAAACTGGGTCTGGGTGATTGTCATCCCCTCTTCTCTGTCCATCCCAGTTCCTCTGGGACTCAACATAGACCCCCACTCCCCCCGATCTGTTTCCTTTCTGGACTCCATAGCCACCATACTTAGCTGGTACCCAGGTAGACTACCTGCATCACCCCATCCTTCATTCTAGTCTCCTCAGGGTTCAGAAATTTTCTTTGGGAGACAACTTGGCAGCAGCTTGGGAGATAACTCAAACCTCTAGGAAGGAGGTTAGTGAAGGAGAGAACAAAAAACACGTGAGCCCCAGCAATGTGCATGAGGAGCTGCATCTCAGAGATTTCTTCATCCTGGAACAGCCCAGCAGACCACTGGCTCATTTCTGTGGTGGGTGCCACCCTGAAAGACCATGAAATTATGATAGCCAAAAGGGGCAGGCAGAACCTGGTCCTGAAGGACATAAACTATTACAACTGATCTTGTTTCTAGACCTTTGTCTTCCTGTTTAGCTGGTTTTAACTATGAAGTGAAAGAGAAAAGCAGATTTACAAGACTCCCAGGTAGCTGGCTGATATGAACATTCTGTTTGTCACATGCTAAAGAGGTACATCTATGCCTTGCTAGTCTTTCTCTTTTCTGACTTGAGTCCTGCTCTGTGTTCCATCGACAGCCATGCAAAACCCTACTCCACAGCTGTATACCACAGTCAGCCATTTTTGAAGAGCTGCTTCCAAATATGTAAACACCCACCCCACCTGTCTTCTTGAGTGACTGCAGGTTGCGATATTTGTTTATGGCAAAATATGCTTTATGAACTTGCTTCTCAAACCTTGATCCCTTCTGAGAATCACAGTACCTCTGCTAGGTCACAGTACAATTTAAAGATACCATGAGCATCTTCTCTGACACAGAAAACATCTTTAGTTGCTGAGCCATCTTGCCAGCACACATATAAACCACTTTGAAGTTCTATCTTCTTTGCTGGCTAAACATCTCTCACACCTTCGGCTCATGTCTATCTTTAGGGCACACATTCTGATCCAAACAGCTTCAATTTCTTATCTAGCTGATGCTCTGTGGATTCTTGTCTGTGTACTTGTGTAGACAAGCTAGTGACTCCTTCAATCCCTGACTCTGAGAATATGTCACCTACGCAGCAAAAGGGACTCTGAAGGCATGATTAAGTTAAAGAGCCTGACATGAGAGATATCCTGCTTTATCTAGGTGTGGGAGAGTATCACTGGAATCTTTATAAAAGAGAGAAAAGCTGAGGATGGTGACAGAGGTTATATGATGGATGAGCTTTGGACAGGGAAGGGATGAGAAGGGAAGAGAAGGTGCTAAGGAGTGCTGGTACCTTTAGAAGATGGAAGAGACAAAGAAACCTGTGCTTGTCCAGGATCCCTAAAATGAATAGAACTCCAACAAGATTTTGATTCAAGCTAAGGAGAACCTTCATTTCAGACTTTTAGGTTGGAGCCTGATGAGAGTATCTTACCCTGCAGTGTAAGAGATGAGAAACTAGATGCCTGTTTGTTTTGCCCTCTTACAATATGTTTGTGGTAGTCCATTTAATGCCATTTCTGAGATTCAAATCTCAGACTGTATTATCTCTCACAGTCCCCTGTAGCACCTTCAGTAAAATAAAGTTCATCTGAAGGCTAAGTTATAGACACCCTCCCTGTCAGGCCCTTAAGCAAGCAGTGAGTGCTTCTCTCACACTATGATACTTCTGCCCACATCTGATATGCCCTGTCTGGTCTCTGAGACCATGTTCTGGCTACTGTCACAGGCTAGGTGATATTCCCTTGTGCCAGCTGCTGTGCCCTTCATTTCAGTCAGGCACAATGACTAGTTCAGGCCACTGCTCTTGTATCCTGGAACCCAGAAAGGTGATGGGTGTGAAATCACGTGCAGGAAAGTTGGGATCAAGTGGGCTATGATTATGCTGCTGGAGCAGCAACCACTAAGCAATTGCCCACAACCTCAGGCATTTCTTATGTACAGCATAGGAGGAGGAATTAGGATCTTAGTAAGGCTGTAATCATTTGGGAGGAGGAAGCTCAAGTTGTTGATTTTTTGCATGTACTAGTCAATTGTTCCCAAACACCTGTATTTTCTCACACTGTCAGCATTTCCACTAGACCAAAGGAAGGTTTTGCTATCCCCCTGATCCTCAGGAGAAGGCTTTGACAGTTCCCTGAGTTCGGGGCATTGGGGTGCTTGACATGGCCCAGCCATGTCAAACAGTACACATCCACTCTGGTCTTCCTGGGATTGTCACACCCCTTTCTCTGTTCTTGGCACCTTGATCTCCCAAATCATGTTTTTCTGTATTTCTTCCCACTATAAGACAGTTGCTAATAGCTTGCCTTGTGGTCAAAAGATGTACCATGCTCCCACCATTGCTTCTCTATATTTCTTTCTTACTATCACAAATTTTCTCATTCTTGTCCCTTATAATCAATAGTGATCTTCATTGTTCTTATTCTTTAATTTACATTTCTCTTACCTCCTGACTGGAAGTATCTCCTTCACGGTTTCAGCAATAGTGCTTTTCCTCCTTCTTCTACATGCTTCCCCTTTCTCTACATGTCTATCTCCCCAACTGTAGCATAGACAATGATTGGGAAATAAACTTGGGCACAGAGGCCAGTTGTACCATCTTAAGACATCTGTATGGCTGCATGGCTGTCAAGTGCATCTTCAGCTTTGTGTCACATTTTTGCTGTTTAAATATTGTTCTAAACCAATGGTCTTTCTATTCACTTAGACAAGCAAGTAATTTGTGTCATTGCTTCTTAAATTTAAAAGATATATTTCTCTTAAAGATTTCAACATCTGAGTGTCATTTAGAGGAAATGAAGTCATTGATAGTTGGGCACAGGGCAGAGGGTGTTAGTTAAAAGAAACAGATTTTTGTCTTATTTATTTTCATGGTCTGTGTGTATGTGTGTGTGTCTACATTTTTGTACATGTACCATGTGCATGTCTGTTACTCATTGCAGAGGCCAGAAGAGCATAGAAGATCCCCTGGGGCTTGTGTTACAGATGCCTGTGACTATGAGAGTGCTGGTAATTTAAAACTGGGTCTTTTGCAAAAGCAGCCAGTGCCCTTAAGCAATAAGCCATCTCTCCAGCTCCATAGTACTAAGACATCTTTCCAGCCCCATAGTGTCCCAACTTTTAGAATCTGTAGCTGTGCATTCATGATTATATGCTTTAAACTTTTGTGTCTCAGGCAAACAAATTGATTCAGTAAAATCAAGGAGAATGAAATGAATTTCTAACCAAATGGGAATAAGAGCTAAGATGAGTATCTTTAATTCACCTTCCGTGGTTCAGTTTGCAAGCAGAATAGCAACAATCCAGAAACGAAAAGGAAAGTTTCAAAGCTCATTCCTTGCTTTGAAAATACATTATTTTAAGTCAAGCATGGCAGTACATGCCTGCAATACCAGTACTCAGGAGGCCAAGGCAGGGACATAGAGGTTTGAGAGCAGCCTAAGTTACCAAGAGAGAAATTGTCTCGCAAAACAAAGAGTATTTGAGATGTTTTCCTTGAAAATATCCTTGTCTTTTCTATGTGACAAGGATATGGGACTTGGCTTTCTTAAACAATAATCCCGGTGGTCAGGCCTCTTGTGAAATCTCCCTCATCCAGAGAGGCTGGACTACAAACACCCACTAAACCCACCTTGGAGGTGTTAGCTTGGCAGAAGAGACAGGCGGGAGGATGAGGACCTGCTCATAATGCACTAAATCTTTTAAAGGCCTCTCACAGAGAAAAGGCAACGCTGCGAAGGCAGGGCAGGGTCTTAGGAACTCTGCCTTCATGACAATGACCTTATGGAGCCTTAACCAAAGAGAAACCATCATAAGGAGTTGACTGTCTAGCAGACTAGAAAGAAGGAGGGACTTAGCTTGCCTGAGGAAGGGAGACTCTTGTGGCCTGACCTGGAATTTATGCAGAAAAATATGGCAGGTGGTTGTTCAGTCAGACTGTATTGAATCTATACACAAGTGCCCTTCTAATACAGTGTGTTGTGGTCTGAACAAGGAGATGAACCCGGAAGGGCTGCCTCTGGCCATAAAAGATGCTGTCTAAGCCACACTTAATACAGGATGTAAATGTGGAGGCCAAAAGGGGGCTGCTTCCCAATGGCTTCTGGTCAGAAGTACCTGATTTTGGATCTGGGCATGAGGTTCAACACTAAGGAATAGGGACTTGCAGGTTGAAACCTTTACTAGCATCAGGGTGGAATGCAAATTTTGTCTACTCTATGAGTGGGGCTTGGAAGAATGAAGTGAGTCACCTGTTTCCAGATGAGTTCCTTTGAGATGCAACAGAATGGAGCCAGAGGCAGACAAACTCTTTTGGCTCATTTCATTTTGAAGTCATGGCATGTTTTCCTGTTCTGCATATTTTGTCCTTCTTGACATTTAAAACAGTTTGGTGATGATACTAAATACCAACTGCCATAAATAAGTGTTGTTGTATCTCATGAGGATCAAATTATTGTACCCACTTTCAGGAGATCTCTATAGCTTAGAAAACAAACTTGAAAGAGCTGTGAAGCCTCTGAGTAGGAAGCAAGGACTCTAAAATCTGGCCGGAAAACCAAGCCTCCCAAAGGAAGCTTATAATCATGGGAGCCCGAGGAAGGATAATTTGAAGAACATTCAAGGAAGGCTACAGAGTAGATTCAAGGACAGCCTGAGAAACTTAGTGAAATATTATCACAAAACACAACACCAAACCAAACCTTCAGAAAGGCTGGGGACTGGAGCTTAAAGGTACTATTACATGCTTAGTATGTGCAAGGTCCTGTATTCTATTCCCATGATGTCAGTGAGGGGAGAGAGAGAGAGAAAGTGAGAGAGAGAGAAGAGAAAGACAGAGACAGAGAGAGAGGGAGGGAGAGAGCAGAGACCGAGAGACAGAGCGAGACAAGAGACCAGGGTAGATTGGGAGGAGCTTTGACTAGTGGAAGTTTAACTTGGTTTATTTCTTCTCCTCCTCTTCCTCCTTCTCCTCTTCCTCCTCCATCTTCTTTTTTTTTTATTTTCTAGACAGGGATTCTCTGTGTAGCCCTGGCTGTCATGAAACTCAGAAAGTAGATCAGGCTGGCCTTGAACTCAGAGATCCACCTGCTTCTGCCCCCCAAGTGCTGGGATTAAAGATGTGCACCACCACTGCCCAGCTTTGCTTCATATCTTTTCAGGCTATTTAAGTCAGTAAGACAATGAAATTAATATCAATAGCATATTGAAGTTTCTTTGCAATGTTATTTTCTAGCAATATAGCAAAACATTAAAACAAACAACTACAGTACCCAGAAATAGCTAACTGTAAGCAGGAGAGTCTCCTAAAGGCTGGCCACTTCCATCAAAGGGACTGTGAAACATTAACATCGGTTAAGGGCTGATGCTATGGTAAGATATTTATTAATATCTACTAAGCCTCACTAATTAAGGAAAGTAAGCCACATTCCAACATTTACAATGTAATATTTTTTGACAAAATGTAGAAAATCAAATTGTAATGACAATGCTTAATGTTTCTTAATGACCTGTGAATAATGAATAGTGACAAAGGGGTGATGTGCCTTTTTAGAAGCTTTCTTTGGCTCCACTCCCAACGAAGAGTGCCCTATTGTTAGCCAACTTGACAACTTCCCAAAGAGAACATTTCTATTCCACTCACCTGTTTTACAGCAATGGCAAGCTGATTTCTTCACAGTTACAAATGGGATGCTAAACAGAAGGAAATGGTCTTTGAGCAGCTGACCTTGGGGATAAATCCAACGGAATGTTCCTGTGCTGCCTTCAGAGGTGAATCTTCCTTCCCCCAACCTTCAGCAGGTTCTCCTATAATTGTATATGTATACATAAATCGAAAATATATATATATTTGTATACACATATATGTATGTATACATGTATTGTGTATGTATGTATATCTCTTGGTCACCAGGAGAAACATGTAGCATTTTAGGATTTGATCATCATTTGGTTAAATGACTACATCATAATTTGAGCCCAAGACCACATACACACACACTCAGACACACACACACCTACCTCCCCAGCTTTGAGATTATAAGCACATGTCTTATCTACATTTTTTACAGGCATTCTGGGGGTTGAATTTAGGTTTTTGTTATTGAATAGCAAGTACTTTACTGATTGATCTAATGCTCTTACTTTCCATCTGTCTGTCATTTTTTTAAGTGCTCATGTGTGTGTGTGTGTGTGTGTGTGTTTTCCTATGAGACAAGGTCTTGCTACATAGCCTAAGTTGGTTTAGAATTCTCTCTTGAGTATTTGGATCACAGGTGTGTGCCCCTTTGTCAAGCTCAAATTAGTTCCTTAGAATCAATTTAAAGCAGATTTTAGGAGGAAAAGCGTAAGTATTCTTGGTCTTTTTCTACGTGTCTCCAAATGGGCCATGTAGAAATTGTGTCCACCCCCTCCCCGTACTTCTTGATGCATATTGCTTGGCTTGGCTGCTATTTGTAGAGTGGAAGATGCAGGTGCTCTTACACTGTGGCATTGACCTGGAGTTCTGACCATCCTGTGATGAGGAGGATCAGATAAGGCAGCAATGGTGTTTTCACTTTAGCTTGCCCAGTGCAGAGCACAGAGAACAATGGTGAGTCTGTCACTTAGTGGAGCCCAGTATTGTCCTTAAGGGGTCTGCTCAGGTGTTTAAGCTTTTGCCCTAAGACCGATTCGACCACATTGCACAGCTGAGGCACATTCTCAGTGTCCACTGGGGACTGGTGTGGGAACAAGGCCTTAACAAAAAATAAAGGGGAATGTTATAAGTTTGACCCAGACCACCTAAGCTGCTAAAAGTATCATTCATAGAGGAACACAACCACTTTGTTACAAATATCCTGGGCATTTGCTATTGTCATAGAACAAGTCCCTAAAGTGGAGTACAAGTCAGAAGCTATTATACAAATGCATTCAATATTCCTCTTCGTATGTATTTATATATTTTAATTCTATAGAAACTAAGTCGAAAATATTCTTGGCTAACTTTTTGCTTGCTCATCTGTTTATTTCCAAATAGTGTTTGTTATCAATCATGTGGGAGCTCTGGGATGCATAGGACTTTTTTTTTTACTGATGAAGACAGAACCTTAAGAATGGGATTCCTCCCACAAGTGCCTTCTGATTTATCAAGTGAGAGCTGGAAAAGGAGTCATGGATGACTCCTTTAGGAAATCCAAGGGAGGTTCCTAGGAGAGAGGGATCTTTACTTCCTCTCTGGGGGAGCTCTGTCCGCTGGCACGTCCAGGATGAATGTGATAAAGTAGCTACAACACGTGACAGACAAACACTGGGAATACAGTAATTAACTTTTGGAGTAAATACTGCTAGAGAGCACTGAGCCCAGAATGTGATTGGAGCTGGGCAGGCTAGTGAGGCATGGCCATGAAAGCCCCTCAGGGCCATTATCACAGCTTGAATTTAAATGGTGAATTATATGGAGACCACTTTTGGAGTCTTTCTCAATGACTCCCAAACAAGTATGTCTTACATGATCTGTCTCAGGACATCTGGGATACTGCAGTGTTTAAAAATCTCCACTACTCAAAAGCAGTCATTGAAACGGGCTGTTAATGAAGTTATCAAAACCATATTTTGGAGTGATGGTTCTGGGTTCCTCCACCAGGGTTCACCTGGAAATAAAGTGATGAATGGCAGTGCTGTGGGAGCAGAGCTTAGCCTGCAGTGGAAAGTGGGAAAATGTTTAGAAGGCAGAGCAAAGTGAGGGGACTGGTGTATACATTTCTCATTGGAGAGATCTGAACGGAGAAAATTGTGACAAATACAGGCAATGATATACAAATTAGGAAAAGGCTGACATCACTTGGAAATAAGTGGGTGGGATGGAAGAAAATAGTCAATGTGCTAAGAAAAACATGATTCAAAAGAACCAAATAAAGGCCTGAAAAGATAAGGGAGTGACACTAAAGAGCGAAGAACCAAGGGAAATGGAGGTGGAAAGTGCATAGAGATGGAAAGGGACACAGTGTTCAGATATGAAATCACGGTCTCTTTCCAGCCAAAGGGTCTTCTCTATCTCCATTTCCAGGGATATGGCTTGGCGTTATGAGTTCCAGCTATCGATTTCTCCTTTTTGGTATGTCACTTCATAGCCTTGTTATCTCAGTTCTTATCTTCAATCATGACCACTTCCCTAAGATCTGTTTGGCTAAATATTTCTGATTTACTTCTCAGCTGTGCTAGAGTCTTTCCACCATACCCCAGGCAGTGACAGTCCATGTCCACTATAAAGAAGACCCGCTGGCATGGAAATTCCCACCATTTGCTCAAAGGGCCTTGCACAAGCTTGCTACAACTCTGTGAAAGGGGAAAAATTCAGAACAACATGAACTGACTCTCTTAAATTTCTAGTGGACTGCTTAAGCCAGCCTGGCATGGTCCTGTGAAACTGACCATATTCCTTGCCAGGGAAGAGTGGAGCCAGATCTCAGAAACTTCCAGATTTCATCGTATAATGGCAAGTGAACCTTCAGGCCATGTGATTGTGTCTGCATGGGTTGCTCCTATGCACCTGTGTATCTAGACCAGCCCTTCTTAGATATGCAGTGGGTGTCCTGATGGTGGCATGCAGAAGAATTTTCCCCAAATTTGCAGAGAATGGAGCTCACACAGGTGTAGCATAACAATACAGATAGGCCCCACAGGCCTGGCTGAGGATGGATCATGGAGTCTGTATCCAAATTACCCACCCTCTCTAAGCCACATTCTTTGTAAGCCTGCTGCATCTGCTGATTTGGCAATGTTCTCTGAAGATGAGATGCAATGTGGGGTTGATTATCTTTGTTCTCAGCACTTGATTCAGCTGTCACTCACAGAGAAGGGCCAATGCCTAATATGAAAGCTATTTCCGTATTGAGGTAAGACTGGATGAGCTGTAGAAAATGAATTAGCCTCATGTCTACCTTGCCTAAGCTCTCTAAATGAGATGTGAAGGCCAGAACATGTTCCTTCCAGGATGGAAGTCTGTTATCCTCATTCAACACCAGCATGTCTAACACTCAGGATTGTCATATTCAGATGGGCCGTAAACAGAGGAAAAGTTTGGGACTTAACGTAAGTTCTTATTGTTTATAATTATTCTTAGGTAAAAGTGAAAAGAACAAACAAAAGTGTGTAATCCTGGTTTTAAAACTTCCAAATAACCTGTAGGGTCTAGGGACGATCCTAAATTTCATCCTAATTGATACCAATGTTCTTGGCTGCTTTTTATATCATAGACACAGGTAAAAGGCACAGCATTGTCACAGAACTTTACTTCATAGGGGAAAGCAAGTGGTATGAGATGTACATTGGCTTCTTTGTCTTCCCATTGTCCCCCAAGTTTTATATGCCAACATGAGAAGACCTAGTGGGGCTTGTGTACAAATGCAGCTGGATGACAGAAGGAAGATGGCAAGTCGAGGGACCAAAGGCTGGTCTCATCGGTGTGCAAACCCAGTCTGTCTGAGAGAGGGTAAGCAAATGATGTGAACTCATTGTAGCTTAATGTAACTTAATCCTGAGAAAGAGGCCTGGATTCTGGAGACAAATAACCAACACTCATTGCAGATGCTCAAGGGCCTGGTGGTCTCTCTCCCTAAGAAGAGGCTATCTTAACAGGATATGATGGTGTGATTTTTGTGCCTTCAGTTTAGTTACATATTTAACTTCCAGAGCATTCATCACAAGCTGTCTTTAAATAGAAATACTTGATACATTTTTGCATGTGGCTTGAAAATCCATGAAATATAGAACAGTTAATTTCTTCTTGAAATTTCCAATGCTATGTGAAACTGGGATGTTATTATCAATACATATGCTATTACAAATAGACTAACATGCCTCCTTCCACTTTTCAGTTTTTCCTCAAATATGGCAAAAGCACCTTCATTAGAGACCTGTAGCCTTTTCTTAAGCATCTCAAGATGTTATCACAAAGATTCCACACTTACATATCTCCTTACCATGACCAACAGTGCGGTCTTTCTTTGACATATGGGTATGAATAACTGGATATTCTTGCTCCTGTATGTTCAGCGTTTAGATAGAGAGAGTCTGATGATTCTCAGCAGATTAACTCCACAACTATTGATCCTATTGAGTAGCTGATCCACATTTTTTTTTCACCATGGTTGAATTTGCTTACAACAATTCATTACCCATTCCAAAAGAAAATGTGTTTTCTTTCATCTGGAGCTTTTCTCTGTCACTTCATCACTGTCTCATTACCCTATCACTTTGGTGTAACTAGAGCAGTGGTTCTCAACCTTCCTAATGCTGCAAACATTTCTCTTTTGGTTCCTCCTATTCTGGTGACTCCCAACCATAAAATTATTTTTCTTGCTACTTCATAATTATAACATTGCTACTGTGATAAAATTTAATGTAAATACTTTTTTGGAGATACAGGTTTGCCAAAGAGGTCACAAGCCACAGACTTAAAACATTGAACTAGACAGAGTCCATAATATATAGACGGAGGCTCTATTATATATCTTTGTCCACATCTGTGGTCAGAACAGAATTTTGGTAATCACTACTAGGCACTAATAAATGTCAAAACATCCCCAATGTTTAATAATAATAAAAAATAATAAAATAATAATGGAAGTGTGTAAACAGACTCAGAAGACATATTCCCCTAATATAGGAATATTCTAGAGTGCTCCAAAATGTTTTAGAATTGTCTTCAAACAGGTAAAGCATTCAGGTAAAATAGACCAGAATTCTGATTCAGGTCTCAGATGTTTGTTCTCAGGTGTCCCCTCTGATCATAAGTCTTGCTTTTGCATGCCTTGCAACCTCTCGGAGATGACACAGTGACAGCAGCCTTGAGACAACCACAGTGGGGTCACCTCCTCAGACTCCTCACTTTAGGCGTCTCTGTATTCTTGCAGAATTATGTGCTCAGTGGTTGTCAGTTCCAATTTTCTCCTTTCTTGGTGGCCTGGTCCTTACATAATTAGGTGAAAGGGATGCTGGGTGCAGAAGAAGCTTTGGTGATGAGAGTGGTAGAAATGGGGCCTCTGGATTCACCAGGAGAAATCATATTTTTAGGAATTGTTCAGGAAGATGGTAGTGAAGGAGGAACTATATAGCCAGGATTCCTGGACACAGTTTGAATTTTGGAATAGGGGCAGTTTGGAGCCTTTATAGCTACAGGGGAAGGTTCATTAGTAGTTGACTGGTGGGTACCACGGTGAGGGGAGGAAACTCGGCTTCTAGAGAACAGAGCATTGCTACGTGCTCTGAGTGCCGACTCCTTAGAGGATACATTTCCCACCGTGCACACGTGAAGGCTTCGCTCCCCTCCACTTTGCCAGGTTTCTTTCCAAATGTCAATCGTGGTTGGTACTTTGAGAGCCCAATGCATGGAGAGAGACATACTCATTTCATCCTCTCTACCCTGACACTTTCTAAACAAATGTCTTTTTATTTTTTCCACTAAATACATATGAACAGCAGCAGGTTATTTTCTATTTCTCCTAGATCTTTTTGAAATATTCTTAAAGTGACTTCCTCAAAGTTTATGATTTCCCTTCTCTTTCTATTTGCTCAGATCCCTGGAAACACGACAGAACTATGGTTGTGTGATCATCAGACCTTAGAAATCCACCCTTTGTATATTTGTTTTCATCATCCCTGTTTCTTAAGAAGAAAGCTAGCAAATAAATCAAGATATCACAGGGTTCTCTGGAGGTTCACCAGTGATTCAACATTCTGTAAAGAATATGTCCTGCTGTTTATGTATTCCAAGAGTATGGGATGATTCCCTGGGAACTCACTGCCCATTACCATGCTGGAACATAGCCCCACTGAAAAATCCATCACTTAGGGACATAACCTCATCTGGGAGAATTTCCTCAGCTGTTTTTCTCATTAGTCTTGAACTTGCCAGCAGCTGCCTTAGAAAAGGCTTTAAATGCTTTCTACTTAAATTACAAGTATGCAAGAGTGATCTTTCCATTTAGTAAAAAAACTTCCAATCACTGCTTATGGGGTTGACTCAGTGATAAAAAATAAAGAGGAAAGGATTACAAAATGTGATGCTGTAGAATTCAATTGCATGTATAACACATAACACACAAGACAGGGATTAGACTATAAACTTAACATTCTGTTCTACAGTAGCCTTTATTTCCTAGCATATACTTTGGTATGCAATTAAATTTTCATTGAAAATTCTTTGATTAAAAATTTAGGAAATACTAACTGCCTACAGTGTCATAAGTGCCCAAGACATGCACATGAATAAGCAGAGTAACTGTTTTTGATGATTCTTTAGATTAGATTTGAGTAACAAGATTTAGGCAAATGGTTTTGATGATATGTCAAAAATATGTGTCCAGATGTTCCTGCCAGCTGTAGTCTCTCCATGCTGATGTACCTGCTAGGACTGCATGCTGACTTTAGAGAGACCAACTTCTGGAAGCAAGAACTACATGGGGGATTTAAATCTAACAAGGGTCTACAATAAGAGAATGGGTGCTCATCAATGTTTAGATAAAGTTGCTGTCAAAATACATATCTGTGATTTTATCTTTCAGTTATCTAATTATTATAAATTTATACACATACATTCATACATATATGTTTTACACACATATGTCTATATTAATTATGTATACATTTTAAAAAGTATTATTCAATTTTTAAGAAACAGTATAAGTAATAAAATAAATATCTAAGCCACTTGTCCATAAAACAAACACTGGATGAGAGTTGAGATTTATTTGAGAGGTAATTTTTAAATACTGTTTTTGACTATACCATTCATAGCCTATGGGGAAAATAATCCATTCTGTAGGTCTCAAATAGAAATTCTTTAAAAAGGAGAGACAAAGTTCTTACATAGAGGCAAAGGCAGTCAAAGATGAATAACAGCAACAGCACAATGGCAGTCTGGTTTGCAACACCGAAGGGATGGGCATGAATGGGTTTGCTTCTTGAGAACAATGGTCAACCATACAAAGAGGGGTAATAATATGGATGCACATTTGGTCTCTAAACAGGTAAGAGGCAAGGAAAGGCCTTGCCTTTTCAGATCCTATCCTGTGTTACCTTCCAGGTCTTCCCAGTAGCAGGACCAAAGCAGAAGCCAGTTGCCAAAGAAATTTGGATGAGGTAGTGTGCAAGCAACAACATCATAGAACAAATAACAAAACAGAGGAGGAAGGGCACCTGATGTGAGAGTTAATAGGGAATCACACTATCCAGCACTTATTAATTTGCTACATAAGCAAGTCAAAGGTGTTCAGATAGTAAATTAGATTTGTTGACTTAGTTAGAATTTATAATTAATACACAAGACAAAGAAAGGACATCATCCCTCTCTCTGTTGGTAAGAACTTACAGTATAATTCCTGCCTTCATGCATGACCCTTACAGAGGAGGAAGACATGCAGGAGTTAGCCTCGTCTGCAATTCACATCCTTTTCCTTTGTAAAATTTCCATCAGATCCAGTTGAACAAATAAACATATCTGAGGAGCAGCAGCGTATCTGAATATCATGTTTGATCTAAGGTTTATCCATCTTAAGGGGAAAACAAGCCAATTAAGAGAACTTTTTACTTTGGGCAGAGTAAGAAGTTGCATTTCAGCTAGAGGGAATTAGTGCATATTGGTATCATGAATACCATTTCTGCTTCCTAAACTCACCCAACATAGAAACCTCCTCTGTATTTACATGTAAGACTTGACAGATTCCACACAGCAAATCTGAGCAAAGGGGTCAGCACAAACATCCTTTATGATTTATGGTCTGGTTGCCTTTTCCTTTTTTCCTCATATTCACTGAGCATATGCGATAATGTGTACCTCTTATCCTCCTAGGAGTCCTCTCTATAGTTTCCCTGTTGGTAGTTTGAGTGAAAATGGCTCCTACAGACTCATTCTTGGATATTTGGGCCCCAGAAGATGGAACTGTTTGGGAAGGATTAGAAGATGTGGCTTTTTTGAAGGTTGTATGTCAATGGGAGTAGGCTTTGGGGTTTTGAAAGATTCATACTGTTCCCAGTGCTTTTTTCTTGCCTCCTAGTTGTAGATCAAGATGTCAGCTCTCAACTGTTTCTTCACTCTGACATAATGGACTGACAGGAAGTCAAATTAAGTGTGTGTGTGTATATACATATATATGTATATATAATGTTTATTTGGTCATAGGGCTTTATCACATCAATAGAAATGCAACTAAGATGTTTTGTTTACAGATTTTTCTTCTTTGCCTATTAAGTGAAATGCTAGAAAAGTAAGGGCAATGAGAGGAATACAGGATTTGGAAGGATAATGACCTAGCTTTTGACCTTGTTTCTTTTGATCTGAGAATAGGAAAACCCTGGGCTGGTTCTGAGCATTTCTCAGCCATAAAGTTGATATAATGCTCTTCTAACTGAGATTGTTTCTATAAGAATAAGGTTAGAAACTAATATCCAGTTACAGGTGATGAACAAGTAGTAAATTTCAGTGAATGTTGCCTGATATAGTGTCATGGTCATTGTTGAATGAGGCCAACACAACAGTGACACTGAGGCTCCAGCATGGTGTCGTTCACAGTCTGACCTTTGCCAGTGTGGGCAAGATATGCAGTGTGGGGAGTTTCTTTACATTTGTGTTTTAGAGAGTGGAATACCTGGATGGCAATGGTGATATGGGAGGTGACAAGAGAGTACACATTCAACATCATATGGTGAACTATACACATCACCAACTCTTGTTACATTAGTCAAGCTGTCATAACATGATTCCATAAACTAGACGTCTTAAACAATAATATTTATTTCTCTAGGTCCTTGGTAATATCAATTAGTTGATACCATTCTAAGACCTCTTCAGGCTTGTAGCCTGCTCCATTTTGCTCTGTACTCAATGGCCTCTTCTCTGTAGATGCTAAGGAGACAGAGGGAGCTCTCTCGTATCTCTCTTTACAGGAATATTAATCACAGCAGGTTAGGGCCCTGCCATATGCTATATTTTAACCATAATTCCTCTGTAAAAATAACGTCTAACACATAGGGAGCCAGGGAAACAATACATGGAATTTTGAGGAGTCACAAAATTTATTTCATAACACTATTACTACTGTTCTTAAAATTCAACACAAATGTTTATTTGTTTTTAGCCATCTCTCTTAAGAGATAATTTGGGGGTTTAGAGATGGCACAGAAGATAAAGCACTTTCCCTGAAAATGTGAGGACCAGGGTTTGGATCCCCAGAACTCTCTTAAAACCTGGGTGTCCTTGGCAACTCACATGTAACCGCAGTGCATGGAAGGCAGAGGCTGTCAATCAGACAAGCCAGACTAAAGAAAGATCCGGCTTCAGTGAGGGACTCTGTCTTGAGATATATAGTAGAGTGTGAATGAGCCTAAATGTCAAATTCAGATCTACACATGCACACACACACACACACACACACACACACACACACAGCCTTACACATGTGAATACACATGTATGAACACCATATACACATCCTTATGCTGAAAGCAGTCTATAAAAAGAAATAGTTTTTCTTTGTATTCACATAGGATATTATGATAATTATACATGCAGACCTTCTCTACTACAGTAATTTATTTGTGTTTTGAGACTCACAATATCAAAGTAACTGCCTAAAACTACAATAGAAGGTTGTTGAAAGAATGATAGAGAATAAAATTCATGTGGAGTTGATGTCAGACTTATTTTATGTAACTGAAGATAGTAATCTTACAGTAGGGAGAAGTTATGTGGATTCTGAGTTAATATTGGGAACGGCCTTTTCACAATTAATGTTGCCTGAAATTGGAGTCATTTGCATTTTGTGGTAACATTACCAGTTTATTTAGTTACTTAATTCTAAACAGACTTGCTCAAAGGACATGTTCCAGGATGGAAATGCCCCAAGTAACCTAGGGCAGTGCATTTCCTTTTTATGAGCCTCGTGTATAATTTGAGGATGTTGGCAGATGTATCCTCTCATTTTTTGCACACTATCTTATTGCAATACAGACAATTTTTACTTGGTGATCATCTTCTTGAATACTGGGAAGTCAAATATAGCGATGAGTACTCATTTTACACCCTCATTAAGTAATCCCCATGTTATATGCTTCTAGATCATTTTACTCAGGATACATTTAGTTGAAGGAACAGAAATTCACTCTTAAGGATCTTAAGAAAGAACAGGTTTATTGTAAATACACAGTAGACAATCCTATGAGTACCCAATAATGAGAAGGAAGAGAAATGAACCCCAAAAGCTATATCCCAAGTCTGTGTCTTAACCCTATCAAGAAGCAGAATAATATTTCAATTTCCTGTTCATCTATATGTTATCTATCACCATTGGCCTCCATTTCTTCAGGAATGTTTTCAAACCAGAAGGGTTGTCATCTACCCACACTCTGACCAAAGCAACTTGGAGAGGAAAGGTTTTCTTGACTTATGCTTCTAAGATGACAACACATCATTGAAGGCAGTCAAGTCGGGAACTCAAAGCAAAGCACCTGGAGTCAGGAACCATTGAAGAACATTTCTTGTTGGCTAGCTTTCTGGCTCTCATGATCAGCTCTCTTTTTTTACAGCCCAGAACCCCCTGCCTAAGAATGATGCTGCTCCCAGTAGGCATCAACAGATAATAAAGAGAATCCTGCATATATATGCCCATAGGTTAAGTAGGGGCTTTTTTTTTCTCAGATGATAATAGGCCGCATCTAGTTGGCAACTAGAGCTAACTAGGGCACCTGTGTTTTGGAGACCAGTCTTTCAGAGTAGTGCTTGGTTTGGGTTTACCCTGAACCAAGAAGTTGTGATTGAAGGTCATGTAGTTTGTACCACAGCTTCCAGGGACAACATGCAGGACAAAAGAGTTAAACGGTAAGACAGCCACAAACGAGACTGTAAAAAGGCAAAAAGTAAGATGATAGGCTGTTAGGCACCACCCATGCAGCACACAGTGATAAAAGACTTATTCCTGGGAGAAGAAAAGAAACCACACCATGTGTTCATCAAAGTGAATTCGGACTGTAGGAGTGCATGGAAGATTAAAGTCATAGCAGGAAGGCTGGGGCTGAAAGCTTGTAGGACACAGCAAACCAAGGGATGGGTGTGAAGTGACTCCCTCAACTGGACCCCATAAAGACAATGACATCTGACACAGTGATGGCAATGGCCCCATCGACCTGTCATCTGACCACCCCATGTGTACAACTAATGACTGCTCTACAGGCAGAGAACTCCAGACTGCTCAGCTATTTCACTGCTATTGATGGAGCCTACTAAATTGGCTGCCTATTCTCCCATTCACTGCCCAGACCCGTTCTTGCCATTTCCTTTGCTTCCACATCCTCCAGCAAAAAACGCTTCATTCGTGCGGCGGGCCTCTGCCCCTTGTCCAGGGTAGTGGCAGCTGGTCCCCCCAGCTGGTTCTGTAACTTATTTTCACAAAGACTCTACTTGAATCTTCATCAACACCCCCGTCTCTGACCTCTGAAACCTCTTTTTAAAATAATTCTCTTCTTTTGATAATCAGCCTACAAGGTTTTACATTTATTGTGGCATTTTTGAAAAAGTGTGTTTTGCTATATTCTCTTCTCCTTCTTCTCTTGATGATCTCTTGTAACCTCCACACCAGACTTTTTCTTGTTCATGTTCTGCATAGACTTACTGTGTCTTTTATTAAAATAATTTATTACTTATTTTTATTTTATGATCATTGCTGTTCTTCTAGCAACATGTATGTCTATCTGAGGGTATCAGATCCCTTGGAAATGGAGTTACAGTTATGATCTGTCATGTGGTTCTGGGAATTGAACCAAGATCCTTTGGAAGAACTGCCAGTGCTCTTAGCCACTGGGCCATCTCTCCTGTTCCACTGTGGCTCTTTTTAATGATTTGTAATACATCTGCAACAGACACATACATATTTATATATATATGCATATATGAAATATATTTTGCTGATGTATACTTATATATTACTGAAATCCACATTTTATATACTAGGTAGGAAATGGTATATTATTTATTTTTCCTATATGCTGTGTGATCTAAGAGTTAGTAACATAATTAAGATTGGAATTAAGTAACCCATGATCTGGCAAATGTTACCACTAAAACTACTACATTTTAAAAATTTACTTTTATTCAGTAAATTCTGACTCTGTGTTCCAGGCATAGAGCACTCACAACGATTCTGCAGCTGGTAGAGGACACTTCAGTGCTCAGGGCTCCACACTCCTCTGCTGCCCAATAGGCAAATTATAACTTGTATAGGGTGTAAGTCCATCCTGTTCTTTGCACATGGGTCAGGGAACAAATTGATTTTAACATGATTCTGTAGATATTATGTTTTCACTTTGTTTATTTTATATATATTAGCTAACAGTTATTTTTCAAGTTTAAACAAAAGCAGATTTTTAAAGTTGTATTTTATTTTTTACAATTTATTCACTTTGTATCCTGATTGTAGCCCCTCCCTCATCTCCTCCCTGCCCCACCCTTAATCAGTCTTCCCCTCATCCCCTAGTGCACTGAAAAGGGGGGGTCCTCCTCCCCTACTATCTGACTCTAGCCTGTCAAGTCTCATCAGGATTGCCTGGAACCTCTTCCTCTATGAACTGGTAAGACTACCCACCAAGGGGAAATAATCAAAGAGCAGGCAACCCAGTTCTTGTCAGAGACTGCCGCTGCTCCTCTTATTAGAAGACTCACTTGGAGACTGAGCTGCCTGAGTAGGGGTCTAGGTCCTTTACATGGTTGATGCATCATTCTCTGCAGGCCCCAAAAATCTGGGCACAGATTTTTGGCTTTGTTGCTCTCCTTGTGGAGCTCCTGTACCCTCCAGATTTTTCTATCCACCTCTTCTTTCATAAGACTCCTTGCACTCCGCCCAAAGTTTGAGTGAGTCTCTACATCTGCTTCTATGCCCTGCTGAGTGGAGTCTTTGAGATGACATATGTGATAGGCTCCAGTCCTGTTTCCTTTCTTCAACCGCTTCTGATGTCTATCCTGTTTGCCCTTCTGAATGACATTTAAGTACCCTTCCTAAGGTCCTCCTTGTTGTTTAGCTTCTTTAGCTCTTTAGATGTTAGTATGTTTATTTTATTTAATATGGCAATATCTGCTTATAAAGGAGTATAGACCATGAACATCTTTCTGCTTCTGGTTTAGCTCACTCAGCATGACCTTTTCCAGATCCATCCATTTGCCTGCAAATTTCATGATTTCCTTGCATTTAATAGCTGAGTAGTATTCCATTGTATAAATATGCCACAATTTCTGTATCTGTTCTTCAGCTGAGTGACATCTAGATTGTTTCCAGATTCTGGCTATTATGAATAAATCTGCTACAAACATAGTTGAGCAAATGTTCTTGTTGTATGGTGGAAAATCTGTAGGATATATGCCCAGGAGTGGTATATCTGGGTCTCGAGGTAACACTATTCCCAGTTTTCTGAGAAAGCACCAGATTAATTCCAAAGTGGTGTACAAGTTTGCACTACCACTAGTGATGGAGGAGGGTTTTCCTTTCTCCACATCCTCTCCAGCATGTGTTGTCACTTGGGTTTTTGATCTTAGCCATTCTGAAGGCTATAAGATGGAATCTCAGAGTCATTTTGATTTGCATTTCCCTCATGACTAAGGACACTGAGCACTTCTTAAAGTGTTTCTACATCATTTGATATTCTTCTATTGAGAATTCTCTGTTTAGCTCTGTAGCCCATTTTTAAAAATTGGATTACTTGATTTGTTGCTTTTTAACTTCTTGTGTTCTTTATATATTCTGGATATTAGCCCTCTGTCAGATATAGGGTTGGTAAAGATCCTTTCTTAGTCTGTAGGCTGGCATTTTGTTCTGTTGACAGTGTCCTTTACTTTTCAGTTTCATGAGGTCCCATTTATTAATTGCTGATCTTAGAGCATGAGCTGATGATGTTCTGTTTAGGAGGTTATCTCCTGTGCCAATGAGATCAAGGCTCTTCCTCACTATTTCTCCTAACAGATTTAGTGTGTCTGGTTTTATGTTGAGGTCTTTAGATTTGTGCAGGATAATAGATATGGATATATTTGCATTTTTCTACATGTAGACTCCAGTTAGACCATCACTATTTGTTGACGATGCTGTCTTTTTTCTATTGTATAGTTTTGGCTCCTCTGTCAAAAATCAAGTGTCCGTAGTTGTGTGGGCTCATTTCTTGGTCTTCAATTAAACTCCATTGATTCACCAGTCTGTTTCATTGACGGTACCATGCAGGTTTCATTGCTGTTGCTCTAAAGAATAGCTTGAGATCACGGATGAAGGTGTAGCCAGAAGATCTTCCATTGTACAAGAATCAGCATTGTGTAAACTCTGAATTTAGCATCTTTTTCTGGTTGTACTGTAGTTGGCCTTCACCCTTTTGCTTTTATCAATGGTTCGTTGCCTTCGATGTTCATTATCTCCTACTGTGTACACATGCCACTGTCACCATTTAGTAGGGTAAAAGGCTTTGGTTTTTGCTAACTTTTGTCTGCCTATTGATACTGTATGTATGCTTTTATGTGAACACATTTTTCCTTTCCATATGATTTTAGAAGATGAGGAATAAGTTATTTGGGGGCATGCAGCATTGTTTGCTTCATAATGAATTGCTGATCTCTTTTGTTAAACACCACCAACAATGGGTGGGGTTTCTGTGACTTTGCACTCTTTTCTTGGTATTGTCAGTTATTTCAACAATATTCATAGGAATATAATACTATCTCATAGTACTTTATTTGTACTTCTAAAAGGACTAATAGCATTGAATATCTTGTGTCAGATTTCATTGGGAGACTCCAAGATGGCGGCCCCAGGAGGACACTGTGTCTGAGGAGTAGGACAGCAGTGTCGGCACAGCGACCAGGAAACTGAAATCTGGGACCTAAAACACCAGTGTGTGTGATTGCCAGGTGAGCAGAATTCCTATGGTGAGGAAATCAAGTGGGAAAGTCCTAGGGATACCCAGTTAATCCCTGGAAAAATTCTGGGTGACTGGCTGCGCTCAGCCCTGATCTGAACCCACAGCTTCCCTTTGTGCCACCAGCCACCCAGACCAGGACACACATAGTCTCCCAGCTAGGCTGAAGCACCCTAGAGACCATTCCAGTCCGGGTGCAGCAGCTGCGCACATCGGCTAACCCTGATCTGACCGTGCAGCCTCCTGCCACCCGCCAGCTGCCATATCTGACAGGGACACAGAGTTCCCGGTCCAGACTGATACCATTTCAGACCTAGGAAAAATGGTGGGCACATATCTACTAGCTCTGATCTGAACTTGCAGCCTCTCGCGGCCCTGACAATCGCCATCTTTGACTGGGACACATAGTTCCCAGTCCAGTCTAAGGCAACTCAGATACCATTCTAGGCCTGGGAGAAACGGCGGGCACACAACTGCTAGCCCTGAGCAGAACACATGCCTCCCACGGTGCCAGTGCAGCCAACTGCCACCCCAGACAAGGACATATAGTAACTGGTCTACACTACGGTGTCCCCAGATATCATCCCAGACTGGGTGCTCAGCCCATAGCTCAGAAGGAGGCGCCTGCAGCACCATCCACTGATCTCAGAGTCCAGCCTGCAGAACCCGCCACAGTGTGAAGAACAGTGGGAATCCAGGAAACCTGCACAGGCACTTGCACACAGTCTGCGCTTACTAAACATGCTAGCACCCTCATCCCCTCCTGTGCTTGCTCCCAAACCCCATAGCTCAACCATATATACTCCCCTAGCACTCCCCTTTAAGACACCTTCCCAGGGCACACACACATTTACTCCCCCTCCTCAACAACAAAACTGCGCCAGCGACCAGGGACAACTGAGGCAACAACACACACTATCAAACCACTGGAATTCCCTGATCTTCTTGAAGAATACTCCAGACACCAGAGACTGGGAGTTCCAGTCTGAAGTTCAGCTTCAAGGAACAATCAGCGCCTTGAGTATATATAAACAAATGGCCAGAGGTCGACTTAAGAACTCACCCAACAAATATCAGGACACCATGGCCCCACCAGAAACAGCCAAAAGCAATGGAGATTTTAATTCAGTGGAAACACAGGAAAATAATATTAGAGCTATGCTTATGCAGTTACAAGAAGAACAAAAACAGGAAATGAACAAGGCCCTCAAAGATTTGGAGAAGAATTTAACTGCCCACGTAGAGGAACAATTAAACACATACAGAGAGGAAACAAACAAAAAAATAGGAGCCACGTTCAATCACATGAAGGAAATGGTACAAAGCATGGAGACAGAATTAGATTCTATAAAGAAAACACAAACAGAGAAAAACCTGGAACTGGAGAACTTAGAGAAAAGATCAGGAACCACAAATGTAAGCATCACCAATATAATACAAGAGATGGAAGATAGAATCTTGGGAGCTGAAGATACGCTTGCTGAAATGGATTCCTCACTCAAAGAAAAAATAAAATCGGAAAAGTCCCAAACACAAAACATTCAAGAAATCAAGGATGCCATGAAAAGACAAAACCTAAGAATAATAAGAATAGATGAAAAAGAAGACTCCAGGCTCCATGGACCAGAAAATATTTTTAAGAAAATCATAGAAGAAAATTTTCCCAACTTAAAGAAAGAAATGGGCATAAACA
>CM053754.1:3404139-3471911 GCA_028658305.1 Pachyuromys duprasi
TCTTTAAGGGAACACAGATGCCAACCAAGACTACTATACCCAGCAATGCTTTCAATCAATGTAGATGGAGAAAACAAAATATTCCATGACAAAACAAAATTTAAGCAATATCTACACAGCAACCCAGCCCTACAGAAGATTCTAGAAGGAAAACTCCAATCCAATGAAAACAATTACACCAAAGAAAATGTAGGAGTCAGATAACTTCCCAACAAAAAGAAAAAAAAAAAAAGCAATGAATCATAGTAAGTCCACCAAGTCCACAATAAAAGGAAGTATCAGTGATTGATCACAAAATGGTTGCAGAAACAGGATCCAACATTCTGCTACATTCAAGAAACACACCTATGCAACAAAGATAAACACTACGTCAGAGTAAACGGCTGGAAAAATGTGTTTCAAGCAAATGGACACAGAAAACAAGCTGGTATAGCAATCCTAGTATCTAATAAACTAGACTTTCAACCAAAACTAATCAAGAAAGATGAGGAGGGGCACTTCCTTCTCATCAAAGGAAAATTCCAACAGGAGGACATCACAATTTTGAACATCTATGCCCCAAATACAAGACCACCCACATTTGTAAAAGAAACATTATTAAAGCTGAAATCAAACATTGATCCCAACACCCTAATAGTGGGAGACTTCAACACTCCACTCTCACCAAGAGACAGATCATCCAGTCAGAAGCAAAACAGGAAAACAAGTGCACTTACAGAGGCCCTAAATCAAATGGACCTAATATATGTCTACAGAACTTTTCACCCTAGATCAAAAGAGTATAACTTCTTTTCAGCACCTAATGGAACCTTCTCCAAAATAGACCACATAGTAGGTCACAAAGCAAGTCTCAGCAGATACAAGAAAATTGAAATAATCCCTTGTATCCTATCTGACCATCATGGTCTAAAGCTGGACCTCAACAACAATAGAAACAACAAAAAGCCTGCACACACTTGAAAACTGAACAACTTGCTACTCAAAGACAGCTTGGTTAGGGAATAAATAAAGAAAAATATTAAAGACTTCCTAGAATTCAATGAAAATGAAAGCATAACATACCCAAACTTATGGGACACAATGAAGGCAGTGCTAAGAGGAAAGTTCATAGCACTAACTGCCTTCAGAAGAAATTTGAAACATCTCATTCAAGCAAATTAATGGCCCAACTGAAAGCCCTAGGAAAAAAAAAAGAAGCAGATACACCGAAGAGGAGCAGATGACTGGAAATCATCAAACTCAGGGCTGAAATCAATCAACTGGAAACAAATAAAACTATTCAAAGAATCAATGAAACCAAGAGCTGGTTCTTTGAGAAACTCAACAAGATAGAGAAGCCCCTAGCCAAACTAACAAAAAGGCAGAGGGAAACTATCCAAATCAGCAAAATCAGAAATGAAAAGGGGGACATAACTACAGACACTGAGGAAATCCAAACAATCATTAGGTCTTACTACCAAATCCTATATGTCACAAAATTTGAAAATCTAAATGAAATGGACAATTCTCTTCATAGATTCCATCTACCTAAATTAAGTCAAGATCAGGTAGAAAGACTGAATAGACTTACATCCCCCAAGGAAACAAAAGCAGTCATCAACAGCCTTCCTACCAAAAAAAGCCCTGGGCCAGATGGATTTAGTGCAGAATTCTACCAGACCTTCAAAGAAGTCCTAACAGCAATTCTCTGTAAACTATTCCACAAAATAGAAATAGAAGGAGAATTACCGAACTCGTTCTATGACGCTACAGTCACCTTGATACCTAAATCACACAAAGATCCAACAAAAAAAGAGAACTTCAGACCTATCTCTCTTATGAACATTGACGCAAAAATACTCAATAAAATACTCGCAAACCGGATCCAAAAACACATAAAAGATATCATCCACCATGACCAAGTAGGCTTCATCCCAGGCATCCAAGTGTGGTTCAATATATGGAAATCCATCAATGTGATCCACCATATAAACAAACTGAAGGAGAAAAACCACATGATCATCACCCTAGATACTGAAAAAGCATTTGACAAAATCCAACATCCATTCATGTTTAAATTCTTGGAGAGATCAGGGATTCAAGGTACATACCTGAACACAGTAAAGACAATATACAGCTAGCATATAGCCAATATCAAACTCAATGGAGAGAAACTTAAATCAATCCCACTGAAATCAGGGATAAGGCAAGGCTGCCCACTCTCTCCGTATCTCTTCAACATAGTACTTAAGTCCTAGCTAGACCAATAAGACAACTAAAGGAGATCAAAGGGATGCAAATTGGAAAGGAAGAAGTCAAAGTATCACTATTTGCAGATGATATGATATTGAGCGACCCTAAAAATTCTACCAGAGAACTCCTTCAACTGATAAACACCTTCAGTAAAGTGGCTGGATACATAATTAACTCAAAAAAAATCAGAAGCCCTCCTGTACACCAAAGACAAAAGGGCTGAGAAAGAAATTAGGGAAACAACACCCTTCACAATAGCCACTAATAAAGTACCTTGGGGTGACTCTAACCAAGCAAGTGAAAGACTTGTTTGAAAAAAACTTCAAATCTCTGAAGAAAGAAATTGAAGACGATATCAGAAGATGGAAAGACCTCCCATGCTCATGGATTGGTAGGATTAACATAGTAAAAATGGCCATTCTGCCAAAAGCAATGTACATAATCAATGCAATTCCAATCAAAATACCAACACAGTTCTTCACAGACCTTGAAAGAAAAATTCTCAACTCCATATGGAGAAACAAAAAAACCCAGAATTTCTAAAACGATCCTGAACAACAACAGATCATCTGGAGGTATCTCCATTCCTGACCTCAAGCTGTACTATAGAGCAATAGTAATAAAAACTGCATGGTATTGGCATAGAAACAGAATAGTGGATCAATGGAACTGAATAGAAGACCCAGAGATAAACCCACACACCTATGGAAACTTGATTTTTGACAAAGAAGCCAAAACCATTCAATGGAAAAAAGACAGCATCTTCAACAAATGGTGCTGGTCCAGCTAGATTTCTATATGCAGAAAAATGAAAATAGATCCATATTTATCTCCCTGCACAAAACTAAAGTCCAAGTGGATCAAAGACCTCAACATAACAGCAGACACACTAAACAGGTTAGAAGAAAAAGTAGGGAAGACCCTAGAACTCATTGGCACAGAAGATTACTTCCTGAACAGAATACCAGCAGCACAGGCTCTAAGATCAACAATAAATAAATAGGACCTCCTGAAACTGAAAAGCTTCTGTAAAGCAAAAGACACTGTCATCAAAACAAAATGACAGCCTACAGACTGGGAAAGGATCTTTACCAATCCTACATCTGACAGAGGGCTATTATCCAGTATATATAAAGAACTCAAGAAGTTAAAAAGCAACAAATCAAGTAATCCAATTAAAAAATGGGGTATGGAGCTAAAAAGAGAACTCTCAGAAGAAGATTGTAGAATTGCAGAAAAACACTTAAAGAAATGTTCAAAATCCCTAGCCATCAGGGAGATGCAAATCAAAACGACCTTGAGATTTCACCTTATACCTGTCAGAATGGTTAAGATCAAAACCTCAAGTGACAACACATGCTGGAGAGGTTGTGGAGAAAGGAGAACTCTCCTCCATTGCTGGTGGGACTGCAAACTGGTACAACCACTCTGGAAATCAATTTGGCGCTTTCTTAGACAATTAAAAATAGTGATTCCTTAAGACCCAGCTATACCACTCCGAGGCATATATCCAAAAGATGCTCAAGTACACAACAAGGACATTTGATCAACCATGTTCCTAGCAGCTTTATTCATAATAGCCAGAACCTGGAAACAACCCAGATGTCCCTCAGTTGAGGAATGGATACAGAAATTGTGGTTCTTTTACACAATGGAATACTACTCAGCAATTAAAAAGGAGGCAATCATGAAATTCACAGGCAAATGGTGGACCTGGAAACGATCATCCTGAGTGAGGTATCCCAAAAGCAGAAAGAAACACTTGGTATATACTCACTTATATAGACCTATAGGATAGGATGGACATGCTGAAATCTATACACCTAGAGAAGATAAGCAAGACGGAGTTCCTAGGGTGGGATGATCAATCCTCGCTTAGATGGACAAGTGTGATGGACATTGAATGTAGGAGAAAACAATCAACAGGACAGGAGCCTACTACAGAGGGCCTCTGAAAGACTCTGACTTACAATGAATCAAACCTGATATTAAGACTCACAACCAAGCCATTGCCAGAGTGCAGGGAATCATATGAAAAAAGGGGGAGTTAGTAAGATTTGGCGAGGACAAGAGCTCCACAAAGACCAAATAGATCAGGACACAGGGGTCTTCTATGAGACTGTTTCTCCAACCAAGGACCATGTATGGATTTAAACTATTACCCCTTCTCAGATGTGGTCCATGGTAGCTCAGTACACAACTGGGTACTCTAGTAAGGGGAACAAGAACTATTTGGGTCATGAACTCAATGGCTCGCTTGTTGACCCCCCCCCCCCAAGGGAGGAGCAGCCTAACTAGATCCCAGAAGAGGACATTGCAGCCAGCTCTGAAGAGACATGATAAGCTAGGGTCGGATGGAAGGGGGAGGGAGGTCCTCCCCTATCAGTGGACTTGGAAGGGGGCAGGGAGAAGATGAGGGAGGAATGGGGAGAGTGGGAGGAAATGACGGAGGGGCTACGGCTGGGATACAAAGTATATAACCTGTGATTAATATGAAAATAAATAAATTACTTATAAAAAAGAGAATAGCTTGTGTGTGTGTGTTTTCCCATTTTTATGTTGCATATTTTTCCCAAATTATGTGAATCCTTTAAGAATTTTTATTTGGATGTATGCTTTCTTACGTTTGGATTATCAAAATAGTTTTAAAATGTTTTATGGACACATGCCCACATGTTACAAGCTTCCCCAGATTTGTCATTTACAGTTATTTCTCATGTGAAGCTTGTGGCTTTCTTTTTTTTTTTTTTACATCTTTTAATTTTTGAGATCATGATATAATTATATCAGTTCTCTCTTTCCTTTTTTTTCTCTCCAAATATCATATATACTCCTTCTACATACCCATCCTTGCTCTTTTTTAAGTTTGTAGCCTTTTTTTCATTAATTGCTGTTACATTCATATTCATAGCTTTTTAAGATCAACCTTAATTTCAATGTTAGACTTTGAGAAATATTCTAGAATCACAGCAGAGTGCTTTCATGTATTTTTCGTGCTATTTTCTCTAAAGTTGCTTCCTGTCATAGTTTATTTTCTATTATTTTATAAAGCACTATGACCAAAAGCAACTTGGGGATGAAAGGGTTTATTTCATCTTTCAGCTTGTAGTTCAGTAAGAAGCCAGTGCAGGAAAAAAAAAATTAAGGCGGAAACCTTGGGTCATGAATGGAAGCGGAGACTAAGGAGGAACAGTGTTCATTGGCGTGGCTCCCTGTGGCTTACACAGCTTGCTTTCTTATACAAACCAGGACCACCTGTCCATGGATGGCTTCAATTGGTATCTTTCCCATGGTTTGATTTCTTTTAAGTTAATCCAGAGTTTTTGATAACACAGAATATTTTCCATTTTGAAAAAATGTTTGCGTACATTAAAGGAGTGTTTTTTGCTGTTTGATGGAGAATTTGATAAATGCCATGTGTCTTTGAATGTCAGCTAACTTATATTAAAGAAACTAGATAGTATCTCCTTTAATATTTTCCCTCTTCCCATTGTGTTTTTCATTGGTTTTGATCTCACACATAGAGTCCAGTTGAGCTTTGCCATGTGGCTCAAGAGAACTCACCCTGATCTTGCTGTATGTTGCTCTTTTGTCCCTTTTACTTAAATTGAATCAGTTCATTTATTTAGTCACTTTACATCCCAATTGCAGCCCCCATCCTCCTCTCTCCTCCTGATCCCATCCTTGCTCCCATTTCCCTTATCCTTCCTCCCTCTCCTCTCATCCCCTCTTCCTGTCTCCCTCCTTCCCTGTTCCTGTTCCTCGGAGAAAGGGACCCTCTCACCAGCCCATCAAGTCTCATCAGGACTAAGTATGCCCTCTTCCCCTGCAGCCTGGTTAGGCAACCCTGCCAGGGGGATCAAAAATCAGTCAACAAAATCCATGTCAGAGAGGGTCCCCGCTCCCTTTACTAGGGGACCCACAGGAAGCCTGAGCTACTAATCAGCTACATCTGTGTAGGGGACCTAAGTCCAGTCCACACATGGTCCTCGGTTTGTGCTTCAGTCTCTGCAAGGCCCTGGTTAGTTGCCTCTGTTGGTCTTGTTTGTTTGCTTGATTGATATTTTGAGACAAGGTTTCTCTGTTTGGTCGTAGCTATCCTGGAACTCACTATGTAGAGCAGGTTGGCCTCGAACTCAGGGAGCCTCCTGCCTTTGCCTCTTGAGTGCTGGGACTAAAGCTGTGAGACACCACTGCCTATCTCTGTATTCACTTTCATAATCTGCTCCTCTGTTGTGTTAAACTTCTTTTTCTGGTCCAGTTACCTTTCACCTCCCATGTCACAGGTTTCATTTCTAGGAGTTTGGCTTCCGTTTTCTTTTTATATCTTCTTACAAATATGCTAGGCTTCACTTTTAAATATGGAAAATAAAATTATAAAAATCATATAATCATGTTTGGATATTAATTTCTTAACTATGTTTCTGAGTTAATTTTGAGAGGTTGAGTTTCCTTCTTACAGTCTGTTTGTGTCTGAAAATACCTATTGGATGCCTAGTGTTGTGATATTTACCTTCTTGGGCTCTGGATCTCCTTCTGTTTTGAAAAAATTCCTCCTTTTTATTTGGGTAACTGACTTTGAACCAGGCTGATGTTTCTGAGGCTTGACTGAAAGGTTTCATAGACTGAACAAAACCAGCATTTAGTGTAGTTTTTAGTTTCTCTATTTTTGAGAAATCAAAAATCCATTGGTTTCCTATTTTCCACACTCTATGCATTTGGAAGCATCTCTGTTTGAGAGACAGGGAACAACCTTGTGGCATTTTTGAAGATTATCTACCTGCTGTTATAAGATTATGGGGGCAGGAGAGAGAGAGAACAGAAATCTCTGCATCTCTGGGACTGGGGGGAGAGCTCATGGGAGTTTATAGGGGTGACCCTAACTGAGACTCCAGGAGGGTATGGGGGGGATATAGAGCCTGAAATCATCTCCTCCTGTAGACAGGTGGGACTTCCAGTGGAGGGAGAGGGACACCAATCACCCTTAAAACCTTTGACTCAAATGTGTTCTGCCCACAAAAAGTGTAGGAATAAAGATGGAGCAGAGATTAAGAAAATGGCAAATCAATGACTGGCCCAACTTGAGACCCACCCCATGGGAGAGAGGCGACCCCTGTCAATATTAATGACACTCCGTTATGCTTGCAGACGGAAGCCTAACATAACTGTGCTCTGAGAGGCTTCATCCAGCAGCTGATGGAAACAGACTCAGAAACCTATAGCCAAACAATAGGCCGAGCTTGGAGAGTTTTATGGAAGATGGGAAGAACGATTGAGGGGACCAGAGGGGTCAAGGACACCACAAACAGAACTACATAGTAAACTAACCTGGTCCCACGAGAACTCACAGAGACTGAATCACCAACCAAAGAGTATGCATGAGCTATACACAGGCTTCCTGCACATATGTAACAGATGTTCAACATGGTCTTCATGTGGGTCCCCTAACAATTGGAGTGGGGGCTGTCTCTGACTCTATTGTCTACCTTTGAATCCCTTTCCCCTAACTGGACTGCCATGGCTGGCCTCACAGGGAGAGGATGTGCCTAGTCCTGCTGCTACTTGATGTGCCAGAGTGAGTTGGTACTCAAGGGGGACCTCCCCTTCTGGAGGAGGAAGGAATAGGGGGAGGCACATGAGGGTGGAACTGAGAGAGGAGGAGGGATGGGGCTGGGATCAGGCTATAAAGTGATTTAATTAATTAATTAATTAAAAGACAAAAAAGGCTTGTAGTGTAGCACACATCCTTCTCAGTGCACCAGTGAGCATCTTGTTGCTCACTGAAGGACGCCTGCAGTTCTGCAGCAAACTCCCCATGCAGCCACCTCCCACAGAGGTATGTCCCATAGTTTCTATTTTGTTCTCTACTATCTCCTGGCTCCAAGGCAGCCACCAGGCTCTGTCTTTATTCTCCTCTTTATGCTATGATCCAGAATTTCTCTACAGGCAGGAAGCAGAAGTAGTAATGGGCTGTTACTTAGCATTTGATTTTCCAGTCTCAGGGAATTACAATATTCAAAGACAGCATCTCACATCTTATTATGTGCATTAGCTATTAAGGAAGGAGGGCACATCTGGCCCCTGTTGTTCTATCTTGTCCTAACAAAAGTCCCTCCTACTTATACAGTTTTTTTTTTTACAAAAACACTGGGTAAGTACACAAGCTTTTTCTATAAATAAGTTATGATGGGTCACGTAATATGTGCAGGACATCTTGGAAAGAGATGTGACCATTTGAGAAGAACAGGCATGTATATGAATGATGCAAAAGTTAGAATCAAGAGGTACACTCGAATAACTAGCGTGAGTTTGACTTGGCTGAAGGTTTGTAATAACTAGGGAGGCAAATGGAGAGACTAGAAGCAATTCAGTTCACTTTCTTCCTTTGAATTCCACATGTGTTTCAGAATCAATAGTCATCTGGAACCATTAATCATACAGTTACACAGGTGACCTGCAATCTACAATATGACTTCCTTGAATACTTTAAAAAATTCAATATAAGTTACTTTGAACAGTGGATTGTCTATATTTATTAGCCAAGGTGAATCAATCTTGTGTCGGGAATTGCTGCTTTAGGTAGAATGTAGATATAATACAATTTTATCAATTTGAAATTGACATGAAAACATAGTATACAGGTATTATGAAGCGTATTTCCTGGCCGAAAAGAGTTAAATTGGAATTTATAGCAAATATTTCAGAAGAGCCTTATATAGATAAATTTTCATCATATACTCATCCTTGCACTGCTTTCAAATAATGAAGCAATTCAAATTGTTTTCTATGCATATGGATTAGAACATTCAATTAGATTTCAATTATGTACTGACTGCATTTAAGAAACTCCTAATTTGTACTGTGATAACATCAGTTTCCCTTTCTTTATAATCTTTAACAATTCTTTTAAATATTTATTTTGAATCATCTGTATATCTGCCTGAATGTGGGTATGTACAGTGCTCACAGAGGCCAGAAGAGGGCATAGGATCCCCTTGAATTGGCATTGCAGGCATCTTTGTGCTAGGAACAGCACTCTGATTCTCTTTAATAGCCTCAAGCACCCTTAGCCACTGAACCATCTTGCTAGCCACAGCTGTTAATAATTTAAAGATACTATGTTTACTAATATAAGATACTATAGTTAGCAATATTAGAACACTTCATGAACTAATCTGGGAAGAGTTCATGTAGCTTAGTCTCTGGTCTTGCCAGTCAGTAGAGCCATATGCTGAGTACTATAAAGAACACCTCTGAGTGCCCACGCTCTGATGAACAAGAGGCAGCTTGTCATAGGACTGGGGAGAAGCTGCAGGAAAGCACAGGGCCAAAGCACTGTGTTCATATGTAGCCAGAGGACAGTCTACAGAGTGCTCATCAATCCATTCCTTTCATTTGTCATCCACTAATATTTATGATAAACATGTACTAGAGAAAGAGCCAGAAACTATAGGGAGACAGGGCTGAAGACACCAGATATAAATACCCCCTTCACAGAAAAACTGAAGGGACTAAATTTAACCCTATTTTACCAGTCAGAATATAGATGCTTGCTTTATATACACTCTTCCTTGTTCAGGACATTTTCACTAAACTCATTTGTTCTCCAAGGCTCTGCCCAGAAGTTAGCATGCCCATTTTACAAACAGAACAAAAATACATCCACACTAAGTTACCAAAGCAACAATGAGGTCACAGTGCAAACTAAGATTTACTTGATTCTAAAATGATTATTTGTATTATGATGGACAATTTTATTTTCTTAAGATTTATCTCCTAAATTACTTCTGATATGCTTGTCAAGAAAACAAAGGTAAAATTCCGCATTTCCTGCCTTAAGTCTCTCTCTGTAAAATACCCTCTCAAATGTGTCCATTTGGACACAGCCCTGTAACTCCATTCTTCAACCATTAACAACATGACTTTTCTGGTAACCTGGACTCCAGGGATCATGTCACCAGGTCACCTGGGCCTCCTTGGACACTCTGGCAAGTTTACATCTCCGCTCCTTTGTTCTGCCTTAGAAATTCTTTTAATTTATTTTTTTTATAAATTACAATTTATTCACTTTGTATCCCAGCTGTAGCCCCCTCCCTCGTCCCCTTTCAATCCCACCCTCTCTCTCTCATCTCTTCCCATGCCCTTCCCCAAGTCCAGTGATAGGGGAGGTCCTCCTCCCCTTCCCTCTGACCCTAGACTCTCAGGTCTCATTAGGACTAGCTGCATTGTCTTCCTCTGTGGCCTGGTAAGGCTGTTCCCTGTCAGGGGGAGGTTAGCAAAAAGCCAGTCACTGACTCGATGTCAGAGACAGCCCCAGTTCCCATTACTATGGAACCCACTTGGAGGCTGAGCTGCCATGGATTACATCTGTGCAGGGGTTCTAAGTTATCTCCATGCATAGTCTTTAGTTCAGGTATCAGTCTCAGAAAAGACCTCTGCGCTTAGATTTTTTTTGGTTTTGTTTTTCTTCTTATGGAGCTCCTGGCCTCTTCAGGTCTTACTATCTCCTCCTTCTTTCATAAGATTCCCTGAACTCTGCCCAAAGAATGGCCATAAGTCTTAGCCTTAGAGATCCTTGCTCTACACATCCTCCCAGCTCCCAACCTTTCCTGCCCCAAGATTTTGTGAACATGAAGCCTCCTCAGAGAACTTTTTCGTGGCCACATGGAATAATAATGTAGTCATGTCACTTCAGAAATCTTCAGCACCCTTTCTGGCCTTGTTTATTTTCCATGGAGTTTATAGCTTGTGTTATAATATATGATAACTATAATATAATAAATTATCTAAAGTGGTTTCTTTATTTTGTTCATTCTGTCCTCCTTTACTAGAAGATAAATTGCATAAGGACAAGGGCTTTTTCTGGTGGTAAAATCTCTGCTTGCAAACAGTGCAAACTGGCAAGTATCACATCCACAAGCTGTGGTCTGAAAGCAGCAAGCGCTTATTCTCGTGGCGTTCTGGAAGGCACAAGTTAAAATGAAGGTATGGGAACAACGTACTCTTGAGAAGGCCCTTAGGTAAAGACCTTCCTTTTCCCCAGAAACTCTTGTATCCTTGGCCTGCAAGTGCATTGTGCCCACCTCTGCCACTGCTGCCTCATGGCATTTTCTGTTTGTGTTTTCTTCTTGTGTATCAGTTGTTGAAGTGAGGACCCACACGAACCACAAGTGCCCTTGTGCTAGCTAATTACTACTGTGATGTCCATGTTCAATTAACCCAAAATTTGACTGCCATAAATCTAGACTGGCATAAATCTTGGGAAAACATTTATTTATGTCATTGCCATTTGTATGTGGTAAATACTAGCTGAGCCCTGGAATACTTATGCCCCAGGCTCCGTGCACATCTCTTATTGTCTATGAAACCTTTTACCTTCAGCAGTTCCTTGAAAAAACTGCCCAGCTTATTCATACACACTCTGTGCCTTTGCATCCGGCCATGCCCATTTACTTTGCTGTAACCAAGGCAACTTTGACAAACATGATGCAGAGATATGGAAGCTCTTGTGCATTTTGGCTCTTTTCCCAGCTAAGAGGCATGAATTCAAATGTCGACATATTTGTGGAGAGTAAGGTCAGGTGGGCACATTCTCATCTTACTGGG
This sequence comes from Pachyuromys duprasi, assembly GCA_028658305.1. Lineage (NCBI taxonomy): Eukaryota > Metazoa > Chordata > Mammalia > Rodentia > Muridae > Pachyuromys > Pachyuromys duprasi. The sequence continues at coordinate 3,415,978 of CM053754.1, forward strand.
TATACATTGAGACCATCAAAAAAAAAAAATAGCCATCTTTCCAGGAGGGATTAACTCAGCTAAGTGCAACAACTGCGTAACTCAGCTTTGCTAAATGACCAAGCTACAGCGCATGTTTAAGTGAAATAAATGTATGACTATTTAAAAAAAATACATTTGTTTTACTTAAGTTTTTGTATGTATGGGTGTTTGCCTACATGCATATCTGTGACTAGAATGTGTCTGTTGGTATTAAATCCCCTGGAACTGAAGCTACAGATGGCTGTGAGCCAACATGTGAGTACTGAGAATAAAACCCAGTTGCTCTGAAGGACTAGCTAGTGATGCTAAGTGCTGAGCCATCTCCCCAGACTATGACTGATATTTTAACTAGCTCTATGAGCCTTGGCCTTTTCCCCCTTCTTTTATCTTTTCTCTTTCTTTTTTTTCATTAAAAAATTAGTTTATTAATTCACTGTACATCTCAATCGTAGCCCCATACCTCCACTTCTCTGGTTCCACCCTCCCTCCATCTTCCTCCATCCCTCCTCTCCTATTTCTCAGAAAAGGGGAGCACTCCCCATCAACCCACTCCAGCTCATCAAGTTGCATCAGGACATCTTCTTCCCCTGTGGTCTGGCAAGGCAGCCACACCAGAGGGAAGTGATCAAAAAGCACGCAATGGAGTTCATGTTGAACAACCTCTGCTCGCTTTACTAGGGGACCAACAGAGCCAATCAAAGAGGGCTCAAAGGGGCTTGCAGAGACTGAAGCACCCAACCAAGTATCATGCATGATCTGGACCTAGGCCTCCTACCCAGATGTAGCCGATGGGCAGCTCAGGCCTTGGCTTTTTCAATGATCACCCATTCATTTTTTATTAATACTATACAAACAAATGCATATATCTACATCATACCTATGTATGCCAATATCTTCCTGGTTTAACAATAAATCTTCTAAATTTTATGGAAGATGTCCAAGTGTAGACATCTAATTAAAGACACATTAAACAAAACAAAGGATTTTTTACAGATTGTTAGTTTGACATTCATTTATGTTGAATAATTTTAATTTTGTAATGTACTCGATTGCCAAAAATGATTTAATAATAAAACAGAGAGTTGATACTTCTGTCATAAGGTCACCTGTAATTCTGTTTAGATATGAGCACTTGTTTGGTTGAGGGATAAAAATCAAGCCTGTGACTTCCTTCAATGAGCTCAAATATAATTATAATTTATAAATATTATATTATGTGATTAAAAACAAACACATCAAATTTCTTAGCATATGACTTTCAATTTTACTATGAGGCTGTAAGATTTCTCCAAGGCATGAAAGAATATTAGTGGACAAAACTGTGTCTGCAAAAGACAAAAAATAATTGGTAAAATTAATAATATTAGCAAATGTACCAAGTCACCAAGGTGTCTGTAGATGGTCAGTGGTGGTACTGACATTTTTTTTTCTGACAATCTTGTAGATTCAGAGCAATATGCCTCACAAAACCAATCCTGCTTATCTCTTTCTGATACTTGTTTTTTTGAAGGTTTATGCATCAGCTGGAACAAATCACTAAAATGAAACAGGCACACGCAAATGCACGCCCACAGGCACATGCATACACACATCTACACATTAATTCATATTTTTCTCAGATGAAAAGTTAGGGTTAGGTTTAGGGTTAGGGTTGACTTGAGAGAAGGGTCCAGACTTCCTTAGTGGGTTAGAATTCCACAAAGGTTCACCTTCCAACCCCACAGCAGCTCCTGCGGCCCATGCTCCTTTAGAGATATGGGGAAAGTGTCACAAAAGACCAACCTAATGCTGCTCTCCAGATTTCAGTCAAGAGGGCATTGAGAACCAGCTGCCAGTGTCTATGGGATGTTGGAGCCTCTCCTTGCTATATTTTGCTACGTTGCTCTGAACAGGTCATCTGTGTGTGACAGGTGTCGAAACACACATGTGTACATATACATACTTTCATCAGAATGCAATATTTTTTTTTGTTCTGCACAATAAGATCACTAGGAAGCTCTCTTTCTGACAGTTTTTTTTTCATCCTTTTGTGAGAGAGCAGCAGGAGAGAACTTTGCAGGATGTTTGTTTAACACTACGTTTTGTCAGCTTAGTTCCTTTGAATGCTTCCAGCCACTTGCAGCAGATACCCTTGCCAGGCTGAGCTGTGGATGCCTTCTGACTTAATCCCATCTGTCTGGAAAAACAAATATTTTTTCCTAGGTTTGACAGGGAAAGAAATTGAGGCTGATCCTCAGACTTAGACTTTGTATTAGATGTAATGGGAAGATGTAAGGTTAGCAGTCAGTTTTATGCTTTTTTATCACCCGTTGCTTCCTTTTATTTCTTTGCTTAAATTTTAAAAAAATGAAGAAACCCATATTAATACAACTCTTGCCAAAATGATGAGTAAATCACATCTTGTTGAAAATAAAATTACAATGCATTTTCTTTTATCCTGAAATTAGAATCGCATTTTATGACTGTCTGCCCATGCTATCAGAAGCTATGGTTCAATTTGCCACTGCACCCCTTTGTTCTTTATATGTTTTAGGGACCACATACATTTTTAAGACGGTATCACTGACAATCTCTCCCTCTCTTATTCTTTCTGAGTGCCACTGAGCCACACAGATACTTGTTCAGACTTGAATTTCTATGAAATTGACTGGGAGGATATTATTTAAAGAACATGTTTTATTGAAGTCTACAAAATATCACTACATATATATTATAACAATGACGTTTTAAAAATTTGATTTCATATTAACTTTCTTACTGATTAAAAAATGTGTATTTGTTTTTTGCCTGTATGCATGTCTGTGCACTATGTGGGATTCTGATATCCATGGATGTCAGAGGTCAACTTTGGGTCCCCTGAAACAGGACTACTGAGGGTTGGGATCTACTATATGTGTGATAATACTGGTTATACTATACTTTACCAAGTTTTAGACCAGCTGTATATTAATTTTGTATACAGTTGACAGAGAGTGAACACAGAGCCTGGATAGAGAGAGACATAGGAAGTAGAAGGGATGGACTTTCAGTTTGAGAGGGGTTTTTTTTTTTTTTTTGAGACAGTGTGGGGAAAGAGTCTTCCTTTTTTCTTCTGGGACATCCTCTGAGGAGGAAGTTCAGCTGAGTGCTTTCTCTGCCTTTCTTAGCTAGCAGGATTTCGCCTCAGCAGCTGGTGATGCTATATTGGTAAAATAGTTTGAAATTTTGTTAAAAACAATCTTAAAACTGCATCCCATCTTGGTAAAGAGTAAAGACAAGAAGACTGCATTAGAGGCAGCCAGTCTCACTCAGAGTCCAGACACCGCAGCAGCAGCTTCTCCAGGGAGAAACCCGGTTTTCTATAATACGTTAAACCAGGGTGGAATAGTGACTGGAAATGAATGCCTTCCTGAAAAGCCTGGTGGCTGCTTAGCCAAAGCACAGCACAAACATTCTTGCAACTAATAACCTGTTCGTCTTTGTGAAGTGTGACAAGGAGAGAGATGTGTTATTCATATACTTTCAAATATGTTGTCTGACACATGATGGATTTTTGGTACAATCAGTTCATTTTTCTTAAATAAAAGTTAGCAGTGAACTCATTGCTCTTGGAGTTACAGCAGCCTTGAGAACATGTATCTATTGAGACAGTGACTAAGGTAAATAATTAGTTTATTCCAGGTCCTCTTTTCCTTTCTTCTAAACGTTGTTTTACTCTCAATAGAAGCATAAATTTTATTATGTAGGGGAAGCTATGGTGTAGCAATAGTTTACAAGTTAGTAGCCACAAAATTTAAATTCATTTTTATTGAAACAAATAATTGTCAATAAACAAATTCTAGGGAGTCTGGACTTTGTGGAATTTTTGGACATCTAAAATTGAGAACATTTGTTTAAAAGATTACTATAGACTAGTTTTTCTTGCTTTATCATTATTATTTTGCAAATCCTAGAGGAAGCATCAGTCAGGATATGTAAAACTTGTTTAAAGAAACAGAAATCTTTACAATAGGATGCTAGTCAGTTAGTGAGTAGACAGAAGGGCACAACAGCAGACTATTTCTTTGGGGCACCTAATCTATGTTACATATATCACAAGATGTCTTAATTTGGAGTCTGTAAAAGGAGATCCTGAAGCCTGACATGGCAGGGCATTCCTGGAATCCCAGTTTTAGCAGAGGCAAGCCAGCCTGGGCTGTGCAGTAGGATTTTGTCTTAGGATAACCACAACCCCTTCCCATATCATGCCCTGGAACACGTTTTATAGGTTAATGAATTTGACTAACGTCAGAGGTTTTCAACTTGTAGGTCATGACCCCTTGGGTCATCCAGAATGTCAGATACTTATGTTACTAGTTATTACATTAGCAGAATTACAGTTATGAAGTAGAAAAATAATTTTATGGTAGGGAGTCAACATGAGGAACTATATTAAATGGCTGCAGCATTATGAAGGATGAGGACCACAGACTAAAGCAATTCATTTGGCTGGTGATTGTGAGATATGGAGTGAGGTAAGAGAGAAAGTGGAAAAGGGTCCTTGCAGCTTTGGTCCACTGAGCAGTCTCTGATGGACTGTGTTGAGCTGTCTCATGGAGAGGAAGGAGGGTAGAGCTTTTGTATTCTCTCTCATGCTTTTCTGGTCCCCATGGAGGCTGGGGTTTTATCTCTGTTCTGGCCCTGTGTATGCTGTTCACATTTACAAGTAAGTGTGTTTTTGGAGTATAAGATACTCAGCAACATTGGCAAGGCTGAAGACAGTCCCTGTAACCTCCTGGGTGTGTTGAGGAAGCACATACAGGAGCCATAAGCTTCAACTAAGCATGATTACTATGTTTTCTTATTTGAGTGAGCTGTAGGAGTATCGGGCAAACTAATGTATTTGTTTGTTTGTTCCTTCGTTTTGAAAATAGCTCTTATTATGTTGCTCAGCTTGGCCTGGTATGCAAATTGCTTTCCTCAACCTCTAGGATGCTGGGATACAAATTGGTGTTAACACACCTGGCTCACTGTACCACTATAAAAAACGAGAAAGTCAATGCAGATGCTTGCTTGCCCATATTTGTCATAATAACTAGTAATAAAGCAAAGCCCGAAATGAAACTCCACAGACATGCGGAGCTTTTAACTGTCTCGTTATACTGTACTGAATACATAGAGATGGAAACGAGTGCTTTAAAGTGCTTAATCCAAAGCCTGAGCACAGAGGATTGTTACACTCCACTAACACAACAGAATGCCGCCGCTGGTGACCATATAATAAAAGAATGACTTTCCAGGTGAGGACCAATAGGCAACTAGTGAGGACTGAGAAAGGGAGACTCAGTATTCTTCAGAGAAGAACCCCCTCATAGATTATCTGATGCCAACTAGTCAGCATCAAACATGTACACAGGATTAACGTTAAAAAGACTCAAGCAGATTATTTTTATATGGTAATTTGTCTATGCATAGATGTGGTAATAATACTTAAAGAGGCCATAAATTTACCAGGGAGTTGGTGGAAAGGGGAGGGGTCTGGAATGTGGAGAGGAAAGGAGGGGGATGGTGTAAATACAGTAACAAATTAAAAACACACATTTAAGATACAGCCATATTTTAAAATATATATCATATATATTGAGAAAGAAGCAACGACTGGTCATATTACTCATGGATATCTCTGAGAACAAGACTCTGATGTGGTTATTAATAAACCTTATTGAAAAGAAAAGAAATAGAATTAATTACAACAATATAATTTCTACAAAAAATGATTTCTGTATGGTATGTTTCTTCCTCACATGAAATGACAAGGTCTTTGATTCTCTTGTTTCCTGTCAGTAGGTCTAGTGCCCTCCAAATGACTCCTGCTGAATAGTCCTATTAAACAATGCTCAGAGATTTGACACTTGAAAGAGACCTCTATCTCTGAGTTTATTCTGCCACCTTGTTCTGTTGGCAGTTCATGCACAGGACTGCAGCTTTGGTATTATTCATCTGTTCCTCACTGCATTGTTGCGTGGCCTGTACAGACAACAAGGAAATATTCTCAATGTCCCAGGCATAGCCATTAAGCAGTATGGATGCCCAGAAGCTACCTATGTGTGATGGCGTGAGAAGCTTTACCTTAATAAACAACCACTTCATCTTTTCCTAGCAGTTGCCATAAAAACACACCTTAGAGAGGTAATTTTTCTTTCCACCAAGACTTCTTACTGAGAATAATTTGAAACTGCAGTAATTGAGGTGTTGAGTCTGGGCTGCTGAAAGAAGGTGGCTCTTGCAGAGAGGAGCTCTGACCCCATATGCTAATGCACTTGACCATAGCCTGAGAAGCTGGACGGTTTGTTATTAATGGCAGAAAAGAAGGAATTTGTCTTTGTTTTTTCTTTGAGCCTAAAATAGTGGCCTTGGGTATTGAGGGGGCAAGACAGGAAATTAAAAGGAAGATGCTGGCTCTGTGTTTTGAAAAAACTGCATTAGACATTTGTAACAATAACATCTGCATGCTTGGTGATCTTGCTCTAGTGTGAACAATGCTGGAGACTCTCCCTTCCTTCTTGTGGATATAAGAAGAGCCAGCTTATATCAGTGCTCTAAATTTAGCAAATGAAAAGGACCTTATGGGACAGTGGTGCTCACAGTGACTAGGTATAGATGCCCCTCTGTTTATTTGTGTTCCTTATTCTTCCTAACTGTGTTTGACAGTGTGTATTTCTGTGCCTCAGATCCTTTGTGGACATGTGCAGGATATAAATACTTTTTAATTGAATTGAATGCAAATATTGAGCTGATAAAATGAACTGAGCAGTGGATCATATGATAAAAGTGTTGCATATTTTAAAGTAATTTTGTTTTTCACAGAGACGGGGTGTTAGGAGTCTCTAGGTTAATACACGCACCACTATTTAAAAGCTCTTTGGCTGTATTTATACACAAAGAAGAGATGAGGGCTGGGAAGAGTGTAACTGGTGTTGCAGCAGCAGGAATACCTGAGTTTGAATCTCCAAAACCCACAGTTCCCTGTTGGTGCATACCTGTAACCTTAGTGTTCCTACAGTGAGGGAAAGCAAGACAGGATGCTCCTGTCAGCTAGCCTGGTATACTCTGTAGCAAACAGTAACAGGAATCAGAACTGAAACCTGTAGTTCTCTGACCTCCACATGTGTGCCACTGCATATGCACAACCATGTTTACACACGAACACATAACATACACACACCCACACACAAACACACACACAAAGGAGGAGGAAAAGAGTGCTTTCAGATCACAGCATTTGTGACATGTAAGGACCTGAGGGTCCTTTCTTTGCTGCAGAGGACCGGATCTGTGACACGGCACTGGCACATACCAAGCAAGTATTCTTCCTGTCATGTATACCACTCAGGGAAACCTTACAATTACAGAGTTGAAATTGTGACAACAGAAGCACAAGGGAGCAGAGGTATATCTGACCTGTTTCAGACAGTTCTAAAAGATGTGTCATGAGCTGGCCACAGACATGGCCCACGCTGGTGGCTGGATGTGCCTGCACTGCGCTGAGTTGTGATCTCGTTGGAGCATAGTTAACTTCCTGGTGTCCTGTCCCCCTGACTCTGAGTGATTGGGGATGCTCTGCATCTGTCCCTTCACAGATCTGTCAGAGAGCATAGCCTCTGGATATGGTAGATAGGTAAGAGTGAGGCCCTTTGCTGTACCATCGGGTTATCTGTTGCTCACAAGACAAATTCCTGGGTTTTTTTTGTTTTGTTTTGTTTTTTACTTTTCTCTGCAAGCCATCTTTTATTTCCACTGACTCCTGTGTTACTTTATTGCATGGTAATACTATATCTGAAGTAAACAAGTACAGAGGGCACAGGTTCATTTGGCCTATTTAGAGGCCCCAGACTATGCCCATAGTGGCTCTTGGTGGCCTTTGGAGAGACAGTACATACAGGGGGAGCAGAAGGGGAATCTGCTCTCCTCATTGCATCTGGGTGGCAAAGGGAGACTCGGGAAGGGCTTGAGGGCTCAATGTCCTTTACAAGGACAGCCTGTATATCCCCAGTGACTTGACTAACCTCTTCCCAGTAGTGTCCCAGTCTCACAAACTCCACCATATCCCAAAGGTGCTACAGCCTGTCACAAATGAGCCCCTGAAAGACAGTTATCTAAACCATTCAAATTTTATATTTCATTTTGAAAATGAAAAATCCCCAACCTTCCTCATTCTTCCTTAGGAAAGTACTTTACAAAAGAACATTTTTTTTATTACATATGACAGTATTTTCATCTATGTAGTAATCAAATACAATACCATATACAAACTTGACTTTGGGACCTCTTAGCTGTCTCCGGCTATCCATTTCCTGCTGCCTTTATCAGAGAGCTAAAACATTTTTTAGCCAATCTTCTCCTGGATGAGCTCTGGCTTTAAATGTCTGCTATGCTCATGTTTGGTGCTCAGGTATTTGTATAATCAAGTTCTACTTGGTGTCTGTGTCTCTTTTCTACCAAACTCTGTCTTGACAATCGGGAAGGTTGTAGCATAGCACAGATTCTGCTTTTCTAAGTCTGGTCACTTGGTTCTTCCCTTTGCTGACTCCCATGATACCCAGTTTTCAATGTCCATAAATAGTTCTGAAATTCTTTAATCCATTTTGCTTTTTCATGCCATAGCTGACATTCTAAGATATATAGTAGGTGGGGTAGAAAATACTAGAAAAATGTTTTAAACATGTAAGCTAATATAAACTTGAGTCAGTTTGAAAATGAGGACACTCAACTCAAAATCTAGACTTCATCTCATCTCTGACTTTACTGTATGTTTGAGATGATTCAGTTGTTAGAGGTTAATCCGTTTTCACAGGGATTTTCTTTGTTTGAGAACACACCATTCATATTTTAGCATTAGATGTTCTACACAGCTACAGTTCTTGCTGGCTTTTTGTTCTTATACAACCTCTATATTCTCATAGATTTTAATTAAAAAACATTCTACTTTCAATTTTCTTTTTGAAGTGCACTTATATGTGAAGCTTACCCTTCACATATGAATTTGCTGTTAAAATTTTTTAAAATATTTTTAAAAGCATAAAGAGTAACAAAACAAAGGAAGGATAGGCCACTGGGGACTGAGTAGAGGGAGAAGGAGGAGGGAAGCATGAACACAAAAGCAGTGGCCTCCATGGGATTCAGGAAGTGGGTGGATCTTAATTTCAGACTTGAAGCAAGCATACTGCACAACACAGAAGTAATTCGTGAAAGAATTAAGTACAACACATATATTACAAAATGTGAGGAAAAGACAGAGACAAGCTCATTTACTTAACACCCCTCCCAAAAATAAGGCAAGACTTGGGGTAATTGAAACAAGAACAATAAAAGCAGAATATATTACAGTGGGAAGAAAAATGATGTAATCTATATAAACAGTAGTACTCTTAAATCAGCATTTAAAATAAAACTAAAGCAACCTTTCCCCGGAAATTCCCAGTTAATAATAATAAAAAATAACATATCTACAATTACAAAACAATTGAAAGTAAGAGTATTCCTAGGAAATTAGAACTATACCTAGAAAATATTAGCCAAAAAGTTTAAATAAATTTAGATGGTAAAGTTTAATAATAACAGCATCTTTACTCAAATAGAGAAAAAATGTGATAAGTGTTTAATCACTTGAAAAACATAACAGTTATGTGTCTATAACCACTATCCCATCAATACATACATCTATTCTTTGCTATTTTGAAATTGAAGATACAATTACATAGTAGTAATAAGTGCATTTGTGTTGATCTTTATATTTTGTTGTTTTAAGAAAGAGAGGAAGAAAGAGAGAGAACATGAAATTCTATTCATTAGGGAAGGGAGGTAGAAATAATCTGGGAGAAATTAAAGATGGGAAAAGAATATGATAAAAATATATTGTGTGTAAAATGTAATCAAACAAAATTCAAAAACTGCATCAAATATGAATTTATAATGAAAATTTACTTTTTAAATGAAATTTATAAGAAATAGAGCCTAGAGATAATATAGAATTATGCCTAGAAATTCAGAATATGTAGTTATTAAAAATATAGAAGAACATTTTTCACAAATATAAAAGATGACTGTTTTTAAGGGATAAAGGAAAGGAAATAATGAGTAACAGGAAAATATTAAAATGGGATTAAAAATCTCTGGCAGCCTAACAAGAGACTAATATCTAGAATATAAAATATCTCAAAATATTAAACACAAAATACCTTCCAACCAATAAATGGGAAAATTAACTGAACACTCATCTTTTAAAAGATGTACAAGTGGCCAATAGATGGCTAGTGAAAAAATATTCAACCTTTTCAGCCTTTGGCAAATGCAAGTCAAATCCCATTAATTTTCTGTCTCACCATAATCAGAATGGCTATTATCACAGAAACAAATATTAGTAAGAATAGAGGGAATAACAGATCACCAAACATTTCTGTGGGAATGTGAAGTTTTGCAGCCTCTATAAATCAGTGTGAGGGTTATAAAAACAAGTATCTAAACACGGAACAATCATAGGACTCACAGGATTCAGCCAAACCACTTCCTGTGTCCAAGGAAGAATCTAAGTCAGCATAGTATAGGGATCTCTGCAAATACATATTCACTGTAGCAGTATACACAACTACAGCTATGGAATTAAGACATCTGCCTATCAACAGAGGAATGGGTAAAAACAACATAGCACATATGTGAAAAGAAGTTTCATTAAGCTGTAAATGAGAATGAAACTGTCATATGGAGGATAATGTATATAAGTGGAGATCATCATCCGAAATCAAATAAGGTAGGTGCAGAAAGACAAATATCACATTTTCTCTGATATATGTAGTCTATATTTTATAGATAGTAGGTAGACAGCAAAGAAAAAAAAAGAAAGAGAAAAGAAAAGAAAGGAAGGAAGATGGATGGATAGATAAAGATAAGAACGTACAAAGAAAGAATTTAAGAAGGAGAAGGAGGTCAGAAAAAGAAAGGAGGGCAAGGGAGTAAGACAGAGCACTGGGGGAAGGCGTCAGCCAGCAGAGGGTGTTTAAAAGAAAACAGAACTCAGCATTTTGTCAAATGAACATATGTTAATACAACTGAACAAAGGAATTTTTAAAAGAATATTTGCAATTTTGTTCTAAATTATTTTGTGGTTTGGACAGGTCATGAAGTAGAAGCTAACAGAGAGAAGAAAGTAGAAATATAAGGAAAGAAGCTCACAACTAAGTTAAGCAATGATTTTATAAAATAGTAGTTAGGTAAAGGAAAATAAAAATATCATTATGATAATAGAAGGTAATGAAATAATAGACAGTATTCTAAAAAATATTAGGAGAGTTAAATATTACTAAAAAACTAGAGTTAATAGAACCAGTAAATACTTAGAAGATCTGATACATCAGAAAAGAAAATAATGATGAACAAGCAACTAGTGAAAATGGCCTTTGAGCATTAACCATTCTTTTGAGACAGTATTGACATTTTATTTGACTATCACAGCCTCAGTCCAGAGCATCAAAGCTGATACTGTGCTGTTAGCCACACCCTCAAGTCTAATCAGTACATTTTTTTCATACTTTCTTACACATGCTGTAGTCTGTACAGTTGTACAGAATGAAATCACCTTTATAAATTTCAAAAGAAAGCAACAGTAATTTATATGAACATAAATATGTAGAGAGATAAGCATGGATATGTAGATATACCTATACCTATATAGAGAGAAGTCAAGAGAGATGCTGCTACATATAAAATATGAATTTATTAAAACCAAGACAGAAGATGGTGATAAAAGAAGACATGGAGCTAACAATTACAACTTACTTTCAGTTTTTAGCTTTGAAATGGGCGGTAGGTGCTCTAGTCTTTAAGTTTTTGTTTCTAATGTTCATTTAAGAAATACAAATTCTTCCATGTATACCAATTATTGTATATTAATGTGATTCACTGAGTAAGAAATTTTGAGGTCCTTGTTGCTCTCCAGATGAAGATCACAGATCATGTCCATTGAGTGCCAGGAAAATGTATGAGTTGAAGAGAATAAAGATTTGAATTTATCTATCTATCATCTATCATTCATCTGCAATTTATCATCTATCTACTATCTATTTATCTATCTATATATCAATAATCTATCATCTATCTCTCTGTCTACCTATCTTATATAAGTAAATTGGTGTGCTGTAGCTTTAGGATCAGAGGGATGATGACCCACCATAGTACATGTAATCTCTTTAACTTTGAAAGGGTCTTGCAGATCAGTGGTAGAAGCAGATAGCTAGAGAAGCAAGTTTAAATAATGAGCAAGAAATTAAGTATAGTATGGTATATGTTGTTAACAAACATAGTCTGTTGTAAGGTTATGTAAGTAAGACAGTAATCCCAACACATACTGCTTTGACCACCAATCTTTATTTTCTAGGTGATAAGATTTTTATTTTTAATTAAGCATCAATAGGATACTTAGCTTTCAAAAGATAAATTAATTTTTTAAAAAGATTCATTAAGCAGATGCTGAGACTCATAACCAAACCTTGGGCAGAGCTCAGGGAATCACACGAAAGAAGGGGGAGTCAGTATGACCTGGAGAGGACAGGAACTCCACAAGGACCTAATATATCTGGGCACAGGGGTCTTCTATGAGACCGCATTTCCAACCAAGGACCGTGTATGGATATAACCTAGAATCCCCGCTCGGATGCAGCCCATGGCAGCTCAGCATACAAGTGGGTACCCAGTAAGGGGAACAGGGACTATTTCTTTTTTTTAATTTTTATTAATTACACTTTATTCACTTTGTATCCCCCCATAAGGCTCCCCTTCCTCCCGTCCCAATCCTACCAATCTTAAAGCAGGACTTAAGGCTTATCCTCAAAAACCTCCAAATCCCATATTGTTTAAAAACTACAAATCCTTTAAGGTCAGAAGTCAGGTCAGTTCTGTTCATCAAATAGAACCAGAATCTACTGTAGTTCCCAACTTGGTCAAAAATGAACTCGGGAATTGAATCTGTGCACCACACTCAGATTTCTTTTGGTGGAGATAACCATAAAGTTCACTTCACCAAGTCATGCTTACCCTTGCTGCCATCCAGGTCTGGAATGACCAAGCCAAGTAGATAATGGGGTCTGTCCCACAGGTTTCATTCCATTGCTTCATGCCTGAGTTGGCTACATAAGATTGTTCAGTGTGCAGCAAAGGTTCAGAAGCCCAGTTTCTGATCTTCTCTAATCAGTTCTGTAGTGGCTAAAGAGACACCTGCAGGAGGACACATTTGAGAGCCCAAGGATGGAAGAGACCCTTCCAGTCCCATTTGGAAGGTAGATAGCCCATTTGAAAACAGTGATTTGGGCTTTTTAAGGTATATAATATAGCAGAAGTCTTCAAAGCAGAGGGAACAACTTGGGATGGCAAACAAGTGACAAATGCATAGAGTAATTTTGAAGGAAATGCATGAAAAACAGATTTTGAAAATTCAATAAATAGCTCTTTCCCCTTCTAATTTTAAGAGTTGAGTTATTCATTTCCCCTAAGACTTTCATTAGCTTTAGCAAATGCGTTCTGTTCAAGCCTCAATTCTTGTCACAAGTGCTATTCAGAGAACATCTGCGTGAAGCAGTTCTTTTCCCATTTACAAGCGGAGCTTCGATGCTTGCTGAAGCAAGCTGCCAAGCGATGGGTTGTTTTCTGGGCCCAATCAAGCTGCCTCTTTCAGATGTTGAAATCGCATGTTTTCTGTATAAAGCAGATGCTTCCATCATATAAGACTAAATTACCCTAAGAGGTTGAGAGAAGGTCTCAGGATGAGCCAAAACAGGAAGCTTCACTGTAGGTTTAAATGGGGCTCTAATCCTGCATTTGTTTATGTTGAAAAGAATACAATGAAAGAATGGGGCAGATGATGAGTGGCATTGAGTTCCAGCCGAAGCTGAGAAGGGATGAACTCATAGCTAGGTTTTCTACAGATTGGCACTATATGAGTGAGCTAGCAACAGAGGCTCTGGGCTGAAGCAGTGTTCTTGCTCAGAAGGTCCTCAAAGGCTTATCTTGCTGTCTGCATAGGATCCCTGGTGGCTGAACTTGGCAGACAGGCACTCTCTGAGTCTTAAACTATGGTTGAAGTAGCATTAGTTGCAAAAGTGTCTACTTCACTGAGGCCAAATTAGGCATGGAAATCAAGGTTGTAAAAGCCAGTTGTGGCTAGAGAGGCAACCTTCCACTTGGCTGAACTTCAGCATCTGGTGAAGCTTCCTGTTTACGATCATCCTGTTTTGATGAAGACCTGAAAATATGGGTCTCATGGCTCATTGGGCCAGTATTAGATTATGTCTAGTGGGAAAGTTGCACAACACCTGGTTTTTGGAATTGAAATCCAGGATCTCTCGTATGCTATTATTTTCTTAACCTTGGCATGTGGGAGTCTTTTAATTGCTTTTTTAAAGGACATAGCTGGTCATTGTATGGACAGAAGACATTTTAGACTGCATAGAAAGCAGTGTGAGTGTGGGAGCTGGCCCCAGGTAAAATTCTAGAAATAAGATGCTGCCGAAAGGAAAAGCCCAAGCCACCCTGCAGCACCAAGACAAAAATCTTAGTTATGTTCTTAATTCAATCTCTTAACCTAGTGGGAAGTAACTTCTAAAGTAGAAAATATGAGGGGAAATACAAAGGTGCTTTGGTGAAGAGTAATTTGCTCAATTCCACGTACATAAAAATAGTGCTTTGGAAAAGAGTGCTAGGAAATTCTTCTTAAGAAGCATTCCTCAGAAGGACCCTGGGTAAGATGCTCAATCCTCATTCAGAAAGGCAAATGGGATAGACATCAGAAGATGGAGAAAACAGGGAACAGGACGGGAGCCTACCACAGAGGGCTTCTGAAAGACTCTTACCAGGCAGGGTATTCAAACAGATGCTGAGACTCATAGCCAAACTTTGGGCAGAGTGCAGGGAATATTATGAAATAAATGGGAGACAGAAAGACCTGGAGGGGACTGGAGCTCCCCAAGGAGAGCAACCGAACCAAAAAATCTGGGCACAGGGATCTTTTCTGAGACTGATACTCCAACCAAGGACCACACATGGAGATAACCTAGAACTCCTGCACAGATGTAGCCCATGGCAGCTCAGTGTCCAAGTGGGTTCCCTAGTAAGAAAAACAGGGGCTGTCTCTGACATGAACTCAGTGGCTGGCTCTGATCACCTCCCCCTGAAGTGGGGTGGGGGCAGCCTTACTAGGCCACAGAGGAAGACAATGCAGACAATCTTGATGAGACCAGATAGGCTAGGGTCAGATGGAACAGGAGGAAGACCTCCCCTATCAGTGCACTGGGCAAGGGACATGGGAGGAAAACAGGGAGGGAGAGGAAGGTTGTGAGAGGAAGGGGCTACAGCTAGGATACAAAGTGAATAAATTGTAAAAAATAAAAAATAAAAAATTAAGAAAACAAAGAAAAGAAGCGTTCCTCTCTGTGAGGGCAGAACCAAAGTGGTGCTCTGCTGTAAGTATGAGTCTTCAGTTAGTACAGGGCTTCTTCATAAGACACAAACTGGGTATTACGGACATCCAAAGCTCTTGAGAATATGACTAAGATAAACTGAAACCAAAAGTGTAGCCAGAGGGCTTCCTGGCTGCTGCTAGACAAGAGGAAAATCTGGCTTGTGTTCCTTGTACAGAAACTATGAGTACCTTCTGATGTACTTGGAGGAATGGCTGGTGATCTGGGCTGTATGCCGCTAGCAGTTGTTACCCCACTGTCTAGGGAGCCAGTGTCTAGTCTAGATGATTGCTTGAGACCATCACACTCTTCATTGAGATGCCTTTCATTCAGTTAGCTCTCAGTTACACCTCTTGAGTTATACAGATAAGCCTTTGGCAGACAAATTCTAATGAGTTTCCTAAGTCTACAGGTAAATTTGTAAACATTAGGCTATGTTGATATCCAGTTTGCTCCTTGACTCCCCTGATCTTGGTAAGACTCTTTAACAGGTGATATCAGAGAAACAGACCTGTCATGACTCAACCTAATGCAGTAGTTCTCAACGGGAAGAGATTTGCTCCTCTATAGCAAAGGTCCGTTGGCAATAATTTTAGGGAATTTTTGTTGTTACAGTGTGGGTGCAGGAGGCTAGCGAGTCTAAAGCAGGAGTGATAACCATTCTGCAGCGTGCGAGATAAACCCCAGAGCAAAGAACCATCAGCCATTTCAAAGTTCTAGTAGTGTCAGTGTTGACAAATATTGCTTCCCCGAGACTCCACATTCATCAATTAAAAGGAAAGGACTCCTCACTATTTCTGAATTTCGTATAAGTGATACATGTACTTTTGTTATATGATTATCTAACCATGTGGGAAGACTAGAGATACAGTGTGCTTTTTGTTTGTATAACAGAGTACCACAGACTGAGCAATTCATAACGAACGGAATAAAACTTGGCTTATGGACTGGAGCCTGGTGTTTGGGTGGTACCAAGACCAGGGAAGGGCATAGAGATGCCTTGTCCCATGCTAGAGGGTTAAAAGGACAATGCAAGGAATGAGGGGACAGGAATAGTAATTAGCATTTATAATAGACTCTCCTGGATGGCTTACCACCTGTGTGATGATGCCATTAATCACCACGCCCCCTGGGCCTCAGCACACTGTTGTGCTAAGGATAAGCTTTCAATATGTTTACATTAAGCACATTCTGATGACAGCATACCCCATAGTTTGTTTCTTGTGTTAGGACTTTTTCTGTAAACAGACTGATAGAGTAAGCAATCTTTTGTGTCTCAGTTTACCTTTCTTTTTCCTCCCCTCCCCCCCCCCCAGTACCATGACTGTGTTACCGCTCATGTCTGCTGCATAAAGCAATGGTGTTTTGTTGCTGTCACCATACGGCAATCTGTGGTGAACACACACTAAATTTATCCTTCTATTCAACTGCTTCTGAGGAGCTTCTAAAAATTTACTATTTGTTGTAGATTGTGTTTCCATTATTAGTTTCTAGAAAGTTTTGACTAATACATCGATACATTTACTGCTGGTAGAACAGTGATGTTACAAGGTGCGACTATAATGTTGACACAGAGTTACTTAGTTCAGCACGGAGAATGTGCAAACAGGTGGTCTTATGGGCAGCACATGAATGTTTAATTATTTCATAGTCTCTCCACATGACACTGTTGTTTTAAATACATGTCAGCCTTTATAGTGGCTAGGTAATGGTATCACATTTGGATTTGAATAACTTTCCTGTCAGGAATGCTGAGGACTACCCTAGTTTTGCTTCTGTTACTGTAATGAACACTGTGACTAAAAGCAACTTCGGGGAGAAAGGGTTTATTTCATCGTACACCTTTAGGTCACAATTGATTTAGGCAGGTTTCTGATATATAACATAATGATGTTCTTTTGAAACTGAAAATCTCAGGCTTCAATTAGTATACTCCGATCTTTTATCAATGATTGAGTTGTTTCATGAACTTCAAAGTTTTAGGACTAATGAAATAATTCCGGATATTCATTGCTAACTTTTATATTCATTACATATTGAAACAAGCTTTTAGGTAAAATTAAGGAAAAAATACATTATTGGAATTAGTTTTATTTTAAAATTTTTACGTAATTTTTATGCAATTTATATTGAAAATGTTATAAATTGTTTATTGAACCCCAAGCTGATCTCTGATAACCACTGTATGATGCAAGGACTTTGAAGCACTTTTATTCTACTAAGACACCTTTCCTTTCTTATCACTCTGGTGAAATACTTTAATTGTAGAAAAAAATTAAATTTACCAGAAAATATCAATGTGTAAAGCAGCCAATCTGCACAGCCTCTGTTCATTCTTTTCCTGCCTCTGGCACCATTACTGGAGCCGCATTTTCTGTGGCTCCCTTGGGAGCAGCTGTGCTCAGTGCTATTTTTCCCGCGATGAATTCTCTCGGTGATTGCCTCAAGAAGACTTTATTTTCCCTTCATTTTTGGAGCACATTGTCAGCGCATACAGATTGTCTAGCTGGTCAGCTATTTCATCACTTGAGAAAAGTCATAACTTTTCCTTCGTTTTTCATTGTATCTGATGAAAAGTGAGCTGCCCGTCTTCCTGTCACTTTCTGAAGCTTTTATCTGTATTGCTATATGATTGCTTTGAAGGCTCTGCCTTTGTCTCTGGTGCCCCGTGTCTATGATGTATGTTGCTGTGGTATGTCTTTGTATTTACTTTGTCTGAGGTTTCTAGAACAATCTTCAGGAAATTTTTAGAAAATTATTTTCCAAGAATCTCTTCAAATATTTGACTTCTCCATTCTGTTTCTTCTCTCATTGTACATTCTATATGTTCTCTCTTTGCTCCATTGTTTCTTTTTTCCCCTTATTTTCTATCTCTTTTTCCTTGTTTCAGTGTGGATGTTTCTATTCACTCATTTTCTAATATTTTTTTCTTTGTTTCATATTAACTAACTCATCTATATTAAACTGTTGTGTGTTAAATCCTTACTTTGATCTAGGTAAATATTTTCTTTTACAGACTAGAACTGATCAAATGTTATCCTCATCTCTTTAATGGAAGATATTAATTATGGTAATTTAAGTGCTCACATATGCAAACTCCACTCCAGCAAGCAAAGCACCTTTCCTCTAACTGCAGACATATATGCATTTGTTTGTCTTTAATAATTTGTTTTTATTTCTTGGCATATGTGGAATATTTTTATTGAAAGCTCAATATATTACTTGGCATTTTGTAGACATTCTAGATGGAATATCATTTCACAGAAAATAAAGAAAATTAAAGTTGAAGACCTTTTTCTCTTGATAGTCATATTAAATATAACCAGATTACCTCAAGTAAATCAAAGCTGATCAATGCTCCATGTGCAATCTTAGTGTACAGCCTTTCTGAAGTCCTGGGTAAAAGCTTTTCCCACTCTTTGACAAGTTCTGAATTGAAATTTTTGCCTTTCAAGACTTAACAAACTTGGAAGTGTCTACTTATGTTTAGAATCTCCTAGAAACCAGCTGAAGCCTCAAGTCAAAGACTCTTATCCCGTTGATGTAGGGTTTAGAAACTGATGTAGAGATGAGTAGTACACAAAATGGCTGCCTTCCTTCTGTTCAAACTTTTGAATCACAAGCATTTAAGTATTGGTATCTTTTGTATCTTTCACTCACACTGGAGATGTCTTCAGCCCAATGAAACCACCACAAGGCATGGCCTACTGTTGTGTAGTCAGTTCCTGCCCTGGCTTGAAAGTGAGCAAAGGCCCTGGGGAAAGGATAGAGGTTGGGAGAAAACTTCCCCATTGCTATTCCTTTTCTCAGGTACTTTGGGCCTTTTATTTAAGTCTTTCTTAGTCTCTTCTGATGCTTTTAAACAATAATCTCAGAAACTGTATTGGCTTTCTTGTTACTCTAAGTTCACTAAGATCCATGGGAAAATTCATCAAGTAAAATGTACTCTGTTACTGTTGGTTGTAGAATTCTGAAGTTGGGTTTGAGGCATTGAACAACTTAGTGCTCTTCATACATAGTTGATTTGAGTCCCCTTAAAATGTGCAAGGACTTAATACTCTCTATTCTCAGAGTCAAGGCCTTAGCTGAACTACTAATACTATAGTAAAATGATTTTCTTAGCAGCTTCCAAGGGGTATGACTACAGCACAGAAGCAGTTGAGAACAGACATGAATTCTCGGAACCTTGGAAAGCTTAAATTCCACTCTAGAAATGTGTTCTTTATATGAGAGCAATTCTATCTCTTAGGACTAGTTTTAGTGACATTATTTGAAAGACACAGTATTTCCTTATCCCTCTCTTAAGTGACTTACTGCTCTCTGTCCTTGTCTAGAAATGACATAAGCCAGAGGCTGTAAGGTAAGCCATGCATGACCATAGAGGGAACAAGTGATAGAGGCGGTGAAAACAGGCAGGCCATAGCTTTCATTATGAAAATATAAATCTAACACATTATTATTATTATTATTATTATTATTATTATTAATGTGTGATGGTCCTTGCAGATCACCATCAAATAAATTAAACCATCCACTGCTCCAGTACAAGGTTCTAATCAATCAGAAACAAGGAAGATACTTTCAATGGAAGTCAGATACTTGAACATAGAGCAGAAAGATTTGGCAATGCTCAGGCTCTTCTCCTACCCACTGTAACAGAACCTGAAGAAGGAGTGAGCTCTCAAGAGACACCTTCCTCAGAAGAACATTACCTTTGTTCTCTTTTAGGATTGGCCTGGAGCTGTCTACCCAGGTGGATCTGAAGCTCTAAAGACCAGAAACTTTCACTTTAGGACAAATAAAATGTCAATTGTTATTAATAGAGCATTCCGGAGGTCTAGAGCTCACAGCCAGAAGCTGAGCCAGAATCAAGCCTTTCTGTGGAAATTGCTAATGTTTTACCTGTGCCTATTTTCTGAAACTGTGCTTGAGTTGGTCTAGTTCTATTTTTTTGTGTGCCATCCTTCTTTCCTTTAGAGTAATAGACTGCTGAGGACTGTGTTATTATGTATAAATAAACACAGGTACAAAGAATTGAGAAAATAATAAAATTTATTGTCCTGTGCTTTCACATTGGAGGTGGGGCAATAAAGAGGAATAAATACTTACAGATGATCTATACTAAGTAGAAAACTGAATAGTATCTATGATAATAGTGTTTGAAATAGAGGAATCAAAGAACTGAATTCTGAATATGGAGATACATGTATTTGATGATGGGGACAATTGTAGTTTAAGCAATTAGGTACTAATTTTAGTTATATAATATCAGAGAAGATGAACGAAAGACATGAAATTAAGAAGCACAAATGATGATACAAAGTTTGTAGATGGTTGAAGGCTTTAGAGTTCTTACAAGTTCATAAGACAGCTGGCCATGGTGATGCACACCTAGGACTCAAGAGATAGTGGACAGACAATCAACGCTGGCTGTATAGAAAGCATGAGCCTACATTAAAAGTTTGGTTTTTTTTAAGGTTGTGAGATAGTATCATGGTAAAATGAAAAATATGTCAAATAATTTTGTTTCTCCAGGATAGATCTTACTGGCCAATGATGTCTCTGCTTTCCCTGGAAAATGATTGTTTTTAATATATCTTGCAAATAACAGTTATAAATTGATTGAACAATCAGCAAACCACACAAATAAATACCGAAGAAGCCATTTTAGTAAGGCTTTAGGGTTTCCCAGATTGATAGTTAATAGTACCTCTTTATTGATGTATCTAGATGATAGGCAGATGATAGCTAGGTAGATGATAAGTAGATAGATAGATGGAGAGATACATAAATATATACATAAATACAGATGATAGATTAGATACAAAGAGAGAGATAGATGATAAACTGACACACATGAGAAATGATTTATTAGGGGCAAATGGCTGTGGATTTGAAGGCTGAGAAGTCTCACCAGGGGAAATTTGTAAGCGAAAGACCCTTGGTATGAGGAGTGTGGAACGACCCACATTTGGAAGCATCAGAACCAGAGATCTGGCACTGTAACTCTTAGCAGAAGCTTGAAGGCCTGAGCTTTCATGTAACCTGGAGTTCAGAAGCCAGGCACCCAGATGAAATGGTGGGCAAAGGCATTCTCTGTTCAAAAGGTTTCTGCTGCTTTGTCAGTATTATGGTTTTCAGTGAGTTGGACAATCTGGCTGAGGGTGGATCTTCCTTAGTTCACTGCTTGAAATGACAGTCTCTCTAGAAACATTACAGATGTGCCCAGAAATAATGTTTTATCGGTTACCTGGTAACCATCAATCAAAATGTAGATACCTAAAAGCACCACCTACAGGGAGTAATCCCTGCAATGGTTGTTTGCTTAATTAAAACTGTTAAACTGGAGGGCCTGTGAGAGATGGCTCAGTGGGGAAGGGTGCTTGCTGCCTGCAAAGCCTGATGAACTGAGTTTGAGGCTAAGGGTTCACATGGTGGGTGGGGAGAACTGATTGCCACAAGTTGCTCTCTTATCTCAATACACATGCTACAGCACATGTGGATGTACGCATGCACACAGACAGACACACACACAGACATACACACATGCTCTGAAGAAGTTAATTTTAAAGAGATTATAATGCATGGAGCCACACAGAATGGCATCCATCTGCAAGCATAGCAGAGTATTATAAACCATTTCAGGGGTTGGCTGTCTCCCATGGGTTGAGTATCAGGTTGGGCCAGTCACTGGTTGGACATTCCGTCAATCTCTGCTTTATTTTTGTCCCTGCCCATATTGTAGGCAGGGTGTATTTTGGATAGATGGAAACATATGCAGAGACCCAAACCAAACATTAGGTGGAATGCAGGCAGTCTTGTGGAAGAGTGGGAGGATAGGAGGACTCCAAGGAGACAGGAGCCCCACAAGAAGACCAACAGAGCCACTAACCAGGGCCCAGGGAAGTCTGTGGAGACTGAAGCAGCAATCAAGGACCACACATGGACTGGACCTAGGCCCCTTCCACTGATGTAGCTGATAATGTAGCTGATGATGTAGCTCATCCTCGTATGAGTCTCCTAGTAAAGGGAATGGGGACTGACTCTGACATTAACTCTGTTGCCTGCTCTTTGATCACTTTTTCCTGGTGGGGATGCCTTGCCAGACCACAGGGGAGGAGGACTCGTTCAGTTGTGACTTGATATGCTGTGGTAGAAGAGATCCTCTCTGAGGAGCAGAGAGGTTGGTATGAAGAAAACAGGGAAAGAGTGTAGGACTGGGAGGAGAAAAGGGGGGCTAAGACTGTGATGTAAAATGAATAAATAAAAATTAAAATTAAAAAATTATACTGGAAGTTGAAATAGAAACTAATACAAGTTTTTATGAAGCTGATCAACACATATTAGAGTTAGGTTATAGAGATTGGATTCTGGTAAATGCTTTCATATCCAGAAAGTAAAATTTAATTAGAAAACACATTGGACACATCTTGAAATTGAAAACAAACACAAATGAACCCATTTATTAACATAAATGAAAACAAAATAATTATTTTGATTTTAGAATAAAATTTTAAGATAAATAAAAATTTAGAATACATGCTGAAATCTATACACCTAGGGAAGATAAACAAGAAGGAGGACCCAGGGTGGAATGATCAATCATTGGTTAGATGGACAAAGGGGATGGACATTGAATGTA
Source organism: Pachyuromys duprasi (assembly GCA_028658305.1). Classification (NCBI taxonomy): domain Eukaryota; kingdom Metazoa; phylum Chordata; class Mammalia; order Rodentia; family Muridae; genus Pachyuromys; species Pachyuromys duprasi. The sequence goes on from CM053754.1 coordinate 3,439,102, forward strand.
GGAGAAAACAAGCAACAGGACAGATACCTACCACAAGGGGCCTCTGAAAGACTCTAACTAACAATGAATCAAAGCTGATATTAGGACTCACAACCAAGCCTTCGGCAGAGTGCAGGGAATCATATGAAAAAAGGGGGAGTTAGTGAGACTTGGAGAGGACAAGAGCTCCACAAAGACCAAATAGATCAGGGCACAGGGGTCTTCTATGAGACTATTTCTCCAACCACGGACCATGTACGGATATAAACTAGAACCCCTGCTCGGATGTGGCCCATGGTAGCTCAGTATCCAACTGGGTACCCTAGTAAGGGGAACAGGGACTATTTCTGTCATGAACTCAATGGCTGGCTTGTCGACTGCCCCCCCCCAAGGGAGGAACAGCCTAGCTAGATCCCAGAAGAGGACTTTGCATCCAGCCCTGAAGAGACATGATAAGCTAGGGTCAGATGGAAGGGGTGAGGTCCTCCTCTATCAGTGGACTTGGAGGGGGGCAGGGAGGAGATGAGAGAGGGATGAGGGGGGAGTGGGAGGGAATGAGGGAGGGGGCTACAGCTGGGATACAAAGCACATAACCTGTGATTAATATAAAAATAAATAAATTACTTTTTTAAAAAAAGAGTTGAGCTAGGGACTTTTTGAGGTTGGAGAGCAACAACAGTAGCCCAGAATAGCATTGGCTGATGTGACTCTTTCAAGCTGGGCTGGTGACTGAGACAATGATTAATTTTTCTTGTGTTCACTTTTTCCCTCAGCTTCCTTATACAATTTAATAAAAATTATTAATGGGCAGATGCAAACCTTAAAGAATTGAAGTACAAATGGCTGATTGTTTTTATGTAAAAGTTTATATTTGTGATTCTTTTAAGATTTTTAAAAGATTACCTTTTAAGATAATTAATTCTTTCTTTGTTTTTTATTTCAGTTTATTTGCTTTGCATAACAAGGGTGCCCCTCTCTTTCAGCTCCTCCTAGTTTCCCACCTTCCCCCAGAAAATGGGAGCCCCTCTCCCTATATCAACAGTCACCAGCACAGCAAGTCACATCAGAACTGAGCATATCCTCATCTCCTGAGGCCAAGCAAGGCAGCTTCTGAGGAGAAAGTGATTCAAAAGGAGGTAATCGATTCCATGTTAGAAACAGCCATCCTCCACGCCCTGCCACCCCACGGAGACCCACATGAACACCAAGCTGCCCATTGACCACATATGTGCTGGGGCCCTTTGTTTAGACCATACATACTCCTTAGTTGATGTCTCAGTCTCTATAAGCCCCCATGGATCTGGGTAAGTTGGCTCTGTTGGTCTTCTTGTGAAGTTCCAGACATGAAAACTGACTAGCCAGGCAGGACTAGTGGAAGGAGGAAAATAAAACCCACTGAAAAAATACCTTCTATCCAAAAATTACCCTGCTTACATGAAGTGCAGGGATAAATAGGGAAAAAAGATTGAAGGAATGTCCAACCAACCTGAAAATGACCCCATTCTAGAGGGCCAGCCCCTGACACTGTCAAAGATGCTCTGCTATGCTTGCAGACAGGAGCCTAACTTGACTGTCATATGCGAGGCTCAAGCCAGCAGCAGATCAGACAGATGCTAGGACTTGCAGACAAGCATGGGGTGGAGCTCTAGGGGTCCTGTGGAAATGTTATGGAAAAGATGATTCTTTCTTTGTAACCATAAATTGCAGACTGCCAGGAAAGAAAAAGCTGGGGTAGAATTAACCTATAACAAATTGCTCAGTTTAAGTCTTTTCTGAGACTGATACTCCAACCAAGGACCATGCATGGAGATAACCTAGATCCCCTGCACAGATGTAGCTCCATGGCAGCTCAGTGTCCAAGTGGGTTCCCTAGTAAGGAGAACAGGGGCTGTTTCTGACATGAACTCAGTGGCTGACTCTTTGATCACCTCCCCGTGAGGGGGCAGGCAGCCTTACTAGGGCACAGAGGAAGACAGTGTTGCCAGTCCTGATGAGACCTGATAGGCTAGGGTCAGATGGAAAGGGAGGAGGATCTCCCCTATCAGTGGACTGAGGAAGAGGCATAGGAGGAGAAGAGGGAGGGTGGGCAGGATTGGGAAGGGATGAGGGAAGAGGTTACAGCTGGGATACAAAGTGAATAGATTGCAATAAATAAAATATTTTGAAAAGAAAAAATGTATATGGGTTCTTGGGAATAATTTGTTTTTCATAGTTGTTTCTCTCATAATACATAAAATATTTGATCATGTGAAGGTATTGGAAATGTTTTTTTCTTATGTATATTCATTGTACTCATTCACTTAAAGAAAAATAGAATGCAATCACTCCATGCTTGAAAGATCTTGCTGAGATATATAAGCTGTGGGAGAAATAATAAATGTTAAAACCTGCTCTTTGGAGTTTGTTACATCCACCATATATATATATATATATATATATATATATATATATATATATATATATATAATATGTGTGTGTGTGTATGTACAGTAGCAAGTTGGAATCTTTTTCTGCAAAGATATGTGTATGGGTATATATGTATGTGTCTAAGGTTGGGTTGAAACTCTCTCTTCATAGTTCCATCCACCAAATATATATATATATGTGTGTGTGTGTGTGTGTGTGTGTGTGTGTGTGTGTATGTAGATATGTACAGGAAAGGTAGTGTTGGAACTCATTCTTTGCAGTTTGCTCAATCCATCCAATGTGTGAATGTATGTATTTAGGTAGGTATGTGTATGTGTAAAGTTAAGAAGTTTGTTGGAACCTACCCCCTGGAGTCTGTCTTACTGCATCATCAAGTATAAATGTAAGTGTGTGTATGTGTGTGGTCTTTTTATCTCCTTCTTTCCTTTCCCTTTTAGGCACTTGGCATCACCAGTGGAAGCCCCCCAATAAAAGCCATTTGCTACAATCAGGTAGAAGTCCCTGCCAGAAAGCTACCAGCTCTGGCTGGCCACCAATAAAAATCACTTCTGGACCCTCAAGTTACCATTATCAGTGGAAGCTGCAGTCTACAACAATTGATCCCAGCCTGGAGAGTTAAGCCTTTCATACTCAGAGAAAGTCTACTGGGTGATCAGCCAGCCACTGATCTACACCCTGACTCAGTTTCCCCTGGAATGTCAAAGCTGGTCTTCGACAATAAAAAGCATGCTATGAAGTCTAAAAAAGCAAATTAATCCCAATACAGTAATAATGGGTAATTTACATACCACACTATCACCAATAAATAGATCGACCCTCAGTTTTGTTGATCTTAGAGCCTGTGCTGTTCTTAGTGCATATATCCAACATATGCTCAACTATACAAGGACATTTACTCAGCCATGTTTGTAGCAGCTCTAGTCATTATAATCAGAAGCTGGAAACAACTTAGATGTCCCTCAAAGGAGGAACAGATACAGAAATTGTGGTACATTTTTACATTGGAATACTCCTCAGCTGTTAAAAACAAGGAAATCATTCAATTTGCAGGCAAATGGTGGGAACTAGAAAAGATCATCTTGAGTGAGGCAACCTAGAAGCAGAAAGATACACATGGTACATGTGTATCATTCATAAGTGGATATCAGCCATACAATATTGGATAAACATACTAAAATCTACAGTCCTAAATGTTGCTATAATGTTCTTTTCAAATGTGTACACCTCACCCTTGTTCATTCAAATGCTGATTTCTCCCCCACACACTCAGGTTTTGATCAGGACATTGTATTGTGGTACTTATTTTAAGCATCCTGTTTCAACTCTGTGTAAACAGGCCAAAATAAAGCAACTAGACACAATGTTCAGCAGTGGGAGGAACCAGAGAGCAGGAAATGAGTGGGAGGAGAAAGGTGAGGAGAGCTCCAAGGAAAGCAGAGGGGCTGGAGGATAGATCTTGGAACACAGTGGAGAGAATGAAGCAGACCAAATTTTCACAAAAAGCAAGTATAATGGGTAAAATCCCAAATGTTAGGAAACTATGAGGGCTTGGAGGTTTAGGAGGGAGTAACTATTGCCCAGCATTCTGTTCTAGGTTAACTAAATAAACCCAGTCTCTGTGTGGTGATTTGGTTATACAGCTGTATAGGGCTAACAGCAGCATTACTAAAAGATAATTATTAGTAAAAATTAAGTGCAACATACAACACCCAAAGAAGATAAACAATAAGGAAGACACTAGGGAAGATACTCAATCCTCATTCAGAAGGACAAATGCAACAGACTTCGGAAGCAGGAGAAGACAAGGAACAGGACAGGAGCCAACCACAGAGAGCCTTTAAAAGACTACTAATTGAGGTATCGAAGCAGAGGCTGAGACTCATAGCCAAACTTTGAGCAGAGTGCAGGGAATCTTATGAAAGAAAGGAGAGATAGAAAGACCTGGAGGGGACAGGAGCTCCACAAGGAGACCAACAGAGCCATAAAAACCTCAACCTTGGGGGTCCTGAAGAGAATGATACCCCAAACAAGGACAAATGCACCAAGAGGACCTAAAACCCTGGCTCAGGTGTGGGCCATAGACTCAGTCTCCAAGTGCTGTCCCTAGTAAGGGGAACAGGGACTTTCTGGCATGAGCTCAGTGACAGGCTCTCTGATCACCTCCCCTGAGGGGGGAGCAGCCTTGCCAGGACAAGAGGAAGACAATGCAGCCAGTCCTGAGGAGACCTGATAGGCTAGGGTCAGAGGGAAGGGGAGGAGGACCTCTCCTATCATTGGACTGGGGGAGGGGCATAGGGAGAGAAGAGGGAAAGAAGGTAGGATTGGGAGGTGATGAGGGAGGGGGCCACAACTGGGATACAAATTGAATAAATTGTAATAAATGATAATAATAAAAATAAAATAAAAAGTAGATCCTCAGGACAAAGTATAAACAAGAAATATTGAAGTTAAATAATACTGTAAACCAAGTGGCCCTAATAGACATTCACAGAACATTTATACAAATATTAAAAACTTCTCAACAGTCTATGCAACTTTTTAAAAAAGGCAGTATATTTGGATACAATATACAATGTACTGGAAAATGGAAACAGCATTGTGTGTTCTATCTGACAACAATGGAGCAAAGCAATATATTAACAGCAAAAGGTACAACAGAAAACACACAAACTCACAGAGATTAAACATCACACTATGAAAGGGTAAATGAGTTAATGAAATAGAGGAGTCAGATGTGACTTCATATAGCCATCACTAAAATATACTTTGGATAAAGGTGGAAAAGTGGATGCAAACACACAGAAAAATAAAACTAATTGCTTATCTGCCACCTTGCACAACACTCAACTCCAAATGGATCAAGGGACTTCGCATAAGAACTGATACTCTGAAACTGCCGGAATGAATATTGGTGAGTACAGTTCAACATGCAGGTACAAGTAGAGACTATCTGATAGGACAAAAATTGACATGTGTGTTCTCAGGAAATGAAAAAGCTTCTGTACAAAAGAGGCTGCCAATTGGCTGAAGAAGCAGCCACAAAATGGGAGAAAATATTTTCCAGGTACATATCTGAAAGAGGATATGTGTTCAGAATATACAAAAAAACCCCTAAAAACTGTATCTAAGAATATCTAAGCATCACAAAATGGACAACACAGTTAGGTAAACAATTCAACTAAATATAGTCTTTGAAAGAAGAAATATAAATGGTAATGAAACATTTTTAAAAGGGTTCAATATATTTAAGATGCAGGGAAACGCAAATGAAAATTACTTTGAGATCCCATTTCTTCCCCAGTCAAAATAGCCATCAAGAATATAAATAATATAATATAAATGCTGAAATGGATGTGGGGAAAGTAAGTCTCTTATATGCCACTAGTAGTGGTATAAACTGTAGATACTTTGGAAATCAGTCCTGCGATAATCACAGACACACACACACAAATCTCTAAAAAAACTTACCCTTGGCTCCACTTATGGTGGGTTATATGTAAATAGCCCCCATAGGCTGGTAGGTGCTGCCACCCATACAAGTGTGTCACTGGGGCCAGGCTTTGAGGTCTCAGATGCTCAAACCAGGCCCAATGTGACTCTGTCTTCCTGCTGTCTGTCAATCTGGAAGTAGAAATCTCAGCTACCTCTCCAACACCTGTCTGCATGCCCCAGTCATTGCTGCTGTGATGACAATGGACTAAAACTGAACTGTAAGCCATCCCTAATTATATGCTCTCCTTTATAAGAGTTGCCATGGTGTCTCCTCACAGCAATAGCAACCCACAGTAAGACACCACTCCTGGACATATACCCAAAGACTATCATAGTACAGAGATACTTGTTCATCTATGCTTATTGCTTTTATATCAACAATAGCTAGGAAATGGAAACAGGTGTTTATCATCTGATGAATGGACAATGAAGTTTTATTCAGCTGTATAAAAAGGAAAATTAAAAAGTTCACAAGTATATGGATGCAACTGTTCAATATTGGTATGCATGAGTTAGTCAAGGCTTGTAAGTGCAAAATAGCACATTCTCTCTCATTTGAAGATTCTGTTTTACACTATTTATTTTTACTTGTTTAACCTGAATACTACAGAATCTAGGAACCCAGGAAGGAAGCATTTGTTGAAAGATACTGTAAGGAGTGGAGATAACAGTAGATAATAAAATGTAATTAGAGAGAGGGAAGACTGGGGCCAGAAGATTTAAGCAGAGCAGGGAATGGAAGGATCAGAGAGATGGATGAGATGGGATTCTGTTAAAGCATGTCTGAAAAAGTTGTATAGAAAGGGTTCAATATATTTTAAACTTTGAAATCTACTCCTTAGGAAGGAACCCAAGCTTCATACTATAATGATGCTCAGGGAATGTCAGGGAAGTTCTAGGTCTAAGGTTATATGTTGGGATTACTACTGTTTTAAAACTAAAACCTCAAACTGCCTTCTAATTACCTTATATTTATACCCATAGATGAAAGCTATTCTTCTTCTTAATCAGAAAGGTCTCTCTTTCTAGGAAATGGTTGTGTAAATATAGAGCTTCTTTGCTACCTAAGGCACTTAGAATTGGTGGTTGAGAACTTAGTTTTCAATAGGACATTCACATCACACCCTTTGAGACTGAGGGGACATTGTGGGAGAGAAAGCTGGGAAGGCAGCCAAAGCCAGAAGACTGTTAAAGCCAGAAGACAGCGAGAAATGCAGTGAAATATCATCCTATAGGCACATCACAATCACAAATTCACAACAGCTCTGGTTACTTGCACTGGGCTTGCTCAAGTTGGCCCTGTCAACACTTAATTGTTGGGGGGGCAGAAGACTCGTGGAGCCTTACACATTGCCCATGAACTGTTGACAAACATACTGCTGAGCTCACCAAATCCATTGTTCACAGACAAGTCTGGTTAAACCTACAGTGAGCCACATAACAAAATACACAGGAATTAAAGAGGTTTGTTGGAAAAGTATGTGTGTGTTTGGGTAGGGAGACAGGGAAGGCAATGAAATAAGAAAGCGTCTTAGTTTACTTTATAGTGCAGTGATAATGACCATGACCAAAGGCAACTTGGGGAGAAGACTCATTTCACATTTCTGCTTATATCCCATAATGAAAGGAAGTCAGGGCAGGACTCAAGGCAGTGAACCTGGAGGCAGGAACTGAAACGGAGACCTTGGAGGAGCACTGCTTCCTGACTTGCTTCCTATGGTTTGTGTTGCCTGCTCACTTATATAACCCAGCACCACTTGCCCAGACATCATACCACACACAGTGTGCTCTGGGCCCTGTCATTTCATCAAGAAAATGGACTACAGACTTGCTTACACCAAGAAGTTTGGTTGGTGGCATGTTTTTCAATTGATGTTCCCACTTCCTAGGTAAATCTGCTTTGTTTCAAGCCGGCGTTGGCCCCAAACAAAAATTGGTCCCATCTTCCCAAAGACAAACAAACAAACAAACAAACAAACAAACAAACAAACAGCCCAGCCAGAGAGGGTGAGAGGTGAGAGTAATTTGTATGCATTATATTACTGCATAAAATTGTCAACAAATTAAATTAATAAAAGCAAATTACATGACTGAACAAAATCTTGAAGATTCAACAATGGTATTTTCCCCCACATTCTAACTCAGTTTAAGGATGGCTTTTGGGGCATGACATGATAGAATGGCAGCTCCAAAAGGAACTATTACAGTTATGTCTTTGTTTTGCTGGACAATTTACAGAGTCTTTCCTATTTGGCACCTTGCTATTGATCTTGTGACATTTTTTTTCCTTTGTAGTTTTTGATCAAGACCACCAGAAGCAATTTTCTTTCTAACTGCATATGACAGCAATATGTCTCACTGTTCTATCTGGGGAATAGATCACTCTTCCACATTGCCTCATAATTAGTTTTTTTTTCCTGCTGGGGAACTATCCCAGTCTAGAACATTGATGATATAGAGCTGGCCAGGGCTGCTGAAATAGGTTTAGTGACATGCTCTCACCACAAGACAGCAATGATTCCATTCAGAGTGCAAATATTACTGCACTTGGACACGTAGGCTCCTCCAACCTTCATCTGACTGACAGGGAATAGCTACTGCATTTGATGGGATAATTGGTATTCATTGTTAAATAAAAATTGGGTTCCTTCTATATAATTGGGTTAAGAAATAGGGCATTTGAAAACAAATCTTAGCATGCTGTGTGCTCTCATTATTTTGCTGAAAGATGGCACTTTCTCAGCAGGGCTGCCAAGTATACAAACCATACAAAGGTGAGTGGCTGAGTGGCCCATCCAGAAAAAAACTTTGACCAGTTGAGGTGGTACTGGAATAAAAGGACTATGCAACGTATAGTAAAAGAGCTATAAAAAAAGCACTGACTTCATGACAAGAGTACAATGATGAGATGCATGAGACGTATTATGAGCACTTCTTTTCCTTATTTAAATGTACCAATAATAATATAAAAATTGCATAGTAAGTCCTGAGTCTTGAGATCTATGCTGGCAAATTTAACCACATGTCATTTATGTCAACATTCACAAGCATCCAGACTGTTATGCCCACGTGTGTTCTCCAGCTTCTTGCCAACTTCTCTTTGTTATTCTTTGCATTTTTCTGTTTGTCCCATGCTGTGCTCTACTTCTCCTCATGAGCTGTAGGCTATGGAAGGTGCTTGAGTTAAGTATGCAGGGTTGCATGCCCACCACCTCTTTTCAGGGAGCTTCCAGGTGCTCTTTCACATAATTGCATGATACATGTAGGACAATCCTCCCCTTGGTTGATTCATGCCCAACTGATTTAGAACCTTCATTTGAAAAATGACTTTCACTTTTGATGCATAAGATGATTTGAATCCCTGGGGTGACTGCTCTTACAATTGTAGATCATGCTGTCATTCATAGAAAGTTGAGTAAATAAAATGGGTGCATGAGGAATCTTGGTGGGCATCTTAGAATTCTTTCTGCATTGAGTACTTTGTATACTATTTATCTTTCCTACATATGCAAGCAATTCTTCAAAAGGACTGCTATTGAGGTCTATCTTACCTTCACTAGTGGGTATGACTGCATGTGTTTAAAGGAAGTTCCCAGCCTGTGATCCCAGAGTTGAGTACCAGGATGCCTGGCACTGGTTATGCACACTTTCTATTTATTCAGGTTGTTAAGAAAAGAAGTTGTCAATATCCAAGAAAAAGTCTTACTTAGTACCACGAAGCAATTATGTTAATAGAAAACACTCTGTTAAATGACTGTTGCCAATGACTGGTGAATGAAATCATTTAAAGGGGATGGAGAAAAATAGGAGCAGAGAGCAAAATATTTCATTTAGAGTATAGAAAACAAATTGACTCCTACATGTGAATCTACTTAACTTGAAGAGGTCTGAAGTGAGTTGTTACTTGGAAGCAGCACTGTCCTTCACAGTGAAGGCCAATGCCTGCAGACTTGGTGGTAGACAGAAGATTATAATGGATTATAGAGTATAATGAATTAAAGATTATAATGAATAATTCATATATATGTGTCTGGATGGGGTGTGGCATGCATCCCTGAGAGGTTGTGTAGTATACAGAGTGTCATTAAGTTAACTTATTTTTCTGTCCAAAATCCCTGACTCAGCTGAATGAATCTGAGTTATGCATAGTCAGTCCTGAGTCTTGTGAATGGACTGTTGATGTTGGGGGCTAAAGCTTAACATCCATGTCTCCTAAAGTTATCATTAAATAATAATGCCATTAAGTTCAGAAGCTCTGGCATTTTTTAGAGGGGGGTTGGAGGTACAGTGTGCTGTTAGCTGAGAACAAGGGAAAAAATACAGAGAGCACAAAATCTTAGCCTTCCTTTCATGGCTCAGCAATGCAAGTTTGATCCTTTGGTAGTAATGTAATGGAAGTACATGCTCTTTGTAGGGGATTTCACCTTGCTTGTTCTTAACCCTCTTGCTGAGAATCAAAATCCCCAAGCAACGAGTTCTCAGGCAGCTTTGCCTGCCTTCAGTCCAACAAATGGTGTTTTCTCTGTTTGGTTCGGTTTTTAAGGTCTATGCAGTAAAATAATTTTAAAAGACAACCACAAAATTGTTTTCTATTGAATGCTCCATTGGGAGCTGCTGCCTTTAAATCAGTTAGAAGTTCTCGTGTTTCTATCTTGGCCTTCTTTCATGAACTCAGTGGCTGGCTCTTTGGTCACCAACTCTTGAAGGGGGCAGGCATCAGCCTTTCCAGGCCACAGAGAAAGACAATTCAGACAGTCCTGATGAGACCTGATAGGCTAGGATCAACTGGAAGGAGAAGAGGACCTCACCTATCAGTGGACTGGGGGAGGGGCATGGGAGGAGAAGAGGAAGGGAGGACAGGAATGGGAGAGACTGAGGGAGGGGGCTACAGCTGGGATACAAAGTGAATAAATTGTAATAAATAGAAAACAAGTTCTAGTTTTAAAGTTCAGTGACATTGCAGATAGTAGAAGAGGACTAAAGAAAACTGTCAAGACCAGTCAAGACTCGGGCTCTTTGCAGCTTGCACACACTGATGAAATAACTCTTCAGGTCAAAGCTAGCTACGCACAGAGCAAAACAAAAGGCTCAGTGAAAGCCTTACCCAAATCGGGAAGTTCTTTTCAACAAATATTCCTCTAATATTTCCAATAAGATGGAGAGCCTTTCACAATCCCCTTTTGGAAGAAATATTGCTGCCTTAAATTCCTTCACGTTAGAAAACAGATATTGCATGTTTCCAGTTTTGTTTGCTATTTGTGTTCAGTAGTATGGCAAGTCCCTAGAAATCTCTCCCACGATAGCATTCTCAGTGTTGTGTTTTGTATTGCACCCACGTCCACGTGCATAGCTGTACAACTTGTGGTCCAGCACTGTTAGCCATCAGCACAGTGGTGGTGTCTGAAGTCAGCCCTGGCCTCTTCCTTCACAACCCAGAAAGAGAAGATTCAGCACTGGAAAGGAAAACATAAGCAATGGGCCAGTAATGACTGTCTTGTGAAAAGTATAGCTGTCTATCCTGCAAGGGAGTTCAAGATCATCTGCAGGTCTCATCTCCATGGACCCTTTTGCTTGTTTCAGTATCTTGTTTTGGGGAAGCACTCAATAATATATCATGTGACAAAGAAAAAAAAAAGACAGTATGAATTTGCCAATAAAGAAATAGAGGCCCAGGAAACTTAACTTCTTTAATGCTTAGCCACTTCCATATATATATGGAAGGGGTGTGGCATGCATCCCTGAGAGGTTGTATACAGGGTATCATATATATATATATATGTGTGTGTGTGTGTGTATATATATATATATATATACACACAAAAAAAAACCACTGAAGCCAGGCATTCTCTTTTTAAGCACTATTATTTTCAATATTTCAGATATTATACTATAGATATTTATTTAAATTTTAGAAATAATGTGTAATAATACTGTTAGCTCATTATGAATAGTTTTTGGTTACTACTTCTTTTCCTAAAACAATTCTTAGCACTTATTTCATGCTGAAAGTAATCCTGAATGAAAAGACATTTCTGCAACCACTTCCCGCCATCTCCTTCGGTGAAGCTATCTCACTTCTCTCTTAAAAGTACATAGCTACAAGAAGTCATATGTGTGCAGCTAACCTTCCCAGAGAGGTTTTTTAGCAAAGGTGTACAGATTTAACCGGCGCACGAGTTTGAAACAGATGAGCTGAATTATGAGATTTCAGTAGGGATGAATTATGACTGTGCAGTACCGGAGAGCCAATCCTGCAGCTTCCTTCTCTGGCCCTTGCCTTCTTAGACTGCCAGTACATTTCACAGTGTGATGCACTGGTGGTTCCTGAGACACAGCTTATTAGTCTCAACACACACCTCACTCCTAAAAGCATATCAGCAGCATCCTGTCCTGAAAATTCTGTTCATTTCCTCCCCACATCTTTCCAACCCCTTTCTTTTTTAATTTTTATTTTTTTCTTCAAAATTTATTCAGTATATATCCCAATTGTAGCCCCTCCCTCAACTCTCCCTAGTCCCACACTCCTTCCTCTTCCCCTCATCCCCTTCCCCTAGTCCATTGAAAGGGGGAGTTCGCCACTATTGCCATCTGCCCATAGCTTGTTAAGTCTCATCAGGACTGCCTGGATCCTCTTCCACAGTGGTCTGGCAAGGATGCATCATCAGGGGCAAGTGATCAAAGAGCAGGCAACCAAGTTCATGATAGAGGCAGCCCCTGCTCCCCTCACTAGAGATCTACATGGAGACTGAGCTGCCAATTGGCCACTTCTGAGCAGGGGGGTCTAGGTCCTCTCCATGCATGGTCCTCTGTTGGTGCATCAGTATCTGCAGAATCCCCTGGGCTCAGATATTTTAGTTTTGTTGGTCTTTTTTTTAGAACTCCTGTCTTCTCCATAGTGGATCAATGGAATCGAATAGAAGACACAGAAATAAACCCACACACCTATGAACACTGAGTTTTACAAAAATGCTGAAACCATATAATGGAAAAAGGATAACATCTTCAACAAATGGTGCTGGTCTAACTGGATGTTTACATGGAAAAAATGCAAATAGACCCATATCTATCACCCAGCACAAAATTAAAGTCCAAGTGGATTGAAGATCTTAGCATAAAACCCGAAACACTAAATCTGTTGGAAGAAAAAATGGGGAAGAGCCTCAAACTCATAGGCACAGGAGACAATTTCCTGAAGAGAACACCAACAGCTCAGGCTCTAAGATCTACAATTAATAAATGGAACCTCAGGAAACTAAAATGCTTCTGTAAAGCAAAGGACACTATCAACAGAACAAAACAACACCCTATAGACTAGGAAAAGATCTTCACCAACCCTACATCCAATAGAGGGCTAATTTCCAGAATATATAAAGAACTCAAGAAATTAGACACTAACAAACCAAATAATCCAATTAAAAAATCGAGTACAGAGCTAAGCAGATAATTCCCACAGAGCAATATAGAATGGTAGAGAAACACTTAAAGAAATGTGTAACATCCTTAGCCAACAGAGAAATGCAAATAAAAACAATTCTGAGATTCCATCTGACATCTATCAGAATGGCTAAGATCACAAACTCCAGTGACAACACATTTTGGAGAGAATGTGAAGAAAGGGGAACTGTACTCCATTGCTGGTAGGAGTTAAAACTTGTACACTCACTTTGGAAATCAATCTGGCACTTTCTCAGACAATTAGGAATAACACCACTCCCCAACTCTAGTCACCTCTGCTGAGAATTATTTGGAGTACCTGCTCCTGGTCTACTGGAACCTAGTATAACCCTTTATCTCAGACCCCCAAACTGGGAAGGATTCTGTGTTCACAGGAGCAGCTCATAGCCAGTAAGTCAGTCATCAAGAAGCTAACATTTAGCTACTAACCTTGGCTAACTCTCTGGGAATCTTCAGAACCTCCCTGGTTGCCTCTCCTTCAAGTTTATTTCTTGTCCTTGTTTCCCGAGAGTATATTATGAGAGACATCCCTATCAATAAATCCGTGTTTTCTAAGTATTGTGAGGAGCTGATGGAAAAAGAAAAAACAAGACAAAAACAAATCAAACAAACAAATAAAAAACTTGCTATGCAATTTGCTCTACTAGTGTTAAATTTCAACTCCAACTCCTTCTTTGACTTCTCATTGATGCCATAACAAATTACAATAATTAATTAAGTTGCTTTAAAAGGCACAAAATGTATGTTCTTCCACTTCTGGAAGCCAGAGATCTAAATGCTCTTCTGAAGGATCCATGTAAGACTGTGTTTTGGTGACTGCTCTAGTTGATGGATGTTTTCTCTTCTTCTGTTAAAGAAATATTGAAAGCCAGAGGCTGTGGAGATCCTTTAAAGGACTACTATCTCCCCCCCCCCTGCTTTTAAAAGAACAGAACCTTTAGCCAGTGTAGAGAACAACTACCCAAAAAGTAAATTAAGTTGGGCTATTTACTCAGTCACCTGCCTAAGGTAGCACTCAGAAATGCTGATTCACTTTAAGCCATGCTAAGAAAATGGGGGAATAATTATTCCCATAATGAGCTAAAGGACAATTTCTTGCAAGAATCCCACATCTCTAGGCTGCCTTCTGTGGATCTATAGCCAAGAGGTTGGGTTGAGGCTGCACACATTTCTGATTTACTCAGAAAAGTGCACCTTCTACTTTTCTTTTATTTTCTCCTTCCCTCCATCAGGTATTTGCCTGTAGTTTGGCATGCTTTGTAAATGCTCTAAGATTTCTCATTCCCTTTCCATGAAATTATTTCTGTCGTGCCCAGTCTATATGGCTGCTTAAAAATACTGTGGCTTTCTCTCTCCCTCTGCCCCATCACCTTCTTTCATGCTCTGCTAAGATGCTACTCTCATTTGCCCAACTATTTTTTTAATTTTTAATTTTTTTATAAATTAAAGTTTATTCACTTTGTATCCCAGCTGTAGCACCCTTCCTAATCCCCTCCCAATCTCATCCTTCCTCCCTCATCTTCTCCCATGCCCTTCCCCAAGTCTACTGATAAGGATGGTCTTCCTCCCTTTCCCTCTGATCCTAACCTGTCAGGTCTCATCAGGACTGGCTGCATTATCTTCCTTTGTGGCCTGGTAAGGCTGCTCACCACTCAGGTGGAGGTGATCAAAGAGCCAGCCACTAAGTTCATGTTAGAGGCAGTCCCTGTTCCCTTTATGAGGGAAGTCACTTGGAGACTGAGCTGCCATGGGCGACATCTGTGCAGAAAACATGCAACAGGATAGGAACCTACCACAGCGGGCCTCTGAAAGACTCTACCCAATAGGGTATCAAAGCAGATGCTGAGACTCAGCCAAACTTTGGGCAGAATGCAGGGAATCTTATGAAAAAAGGGGATATAGAAAGACCTGAAGAGGACATGAGCTCTACAAGGAGAGCAACAGATAAAAGACAGGGGTATTCTCTGAGACTGATACTCCAACCAAGGACCATGCATGGAGATAACCTAGAGCCCAATTATTTTTTAAACTAATAGATATGTCCTTGAATGTGTTCCTGTGTCACCTCTTAACTTCTCTTACTAAGAAGAGTAAGAATCCTGGAAGGGAACCTTAGTGTCCCTGCTAACTGACCTATTGCCACATATGGCTACTCAAAAATGTCCACAATACTTCCACTATTCCATCTTCCCTGTCCCTTCTTGGCTTTAAAGGATCTCTTATATTTCCTAGAAAACATACAGATGACCCAGGCCACCAATTTTCTCATATAAAACTTCTTAATTTAACCATATGTTCAAGTTGCTTTTGCCATGGAAAATAATGCCTCCAAAGATGCTGAGAATTCAAATGTAGACATACTGTAAGAGAGTATTTTATTTACCAAACAGTGTTTCATTAAAATTTTTGACCTATAAAGATTATATGTGTGTGTTGTCCATATTGGTGTTTAAATGGAGTATTAATTTTTTTTTGTCTAAAACATTGAGGTTACATTATAAACAAGGATCTGAATGAAGAATAATATGACATTGTTTTTTTCATTCAAAATTTGGTTATCTTTCTTAACATACATTTTAGGTTCATCAGTTTTGTGATTCTATTTTTCTTTAGTGCTAAATGCTAAATAATATTCAATTTTTATATGTACCAGATTTTCATTATCCATTCATCTGTTGATGAACATCTATGTTGGTTCCATTTCCTTGTCATGATGAAAAGAGCAGCAGCAACCAACATGGACTTGCAAATATTACTACGTAGAGTACAGAGTTCTCTTGGTATACAGCCAAAACCTCTGAAGTGATTTCTATAATGGCTGTACTGATTTTCAGATTGGTGAATAAGCTTCCTCTTTCTTTTCATCCTTGTCAACATTTATTGTCAGATTCCTTGATGACAGCCATCCTGAGAGATACTGAGGCAGCTTCTCTAAGGAGCTTTAATTTGCATATCCTGAAGACAAGGGATGTTGAACCCTTTTAAAATAGTTACTGGCCATTTGTATTTCTTATAATGAAAATTGTCTATTTAAATTATTAACCTTTGGTTGATTGGCAGATTTATTTTATAGGTATTTAATTTCTGCCATTCTTGATAAATTCTTAGCAGAATTCCTTTGCCTAAAGTATAGCTGGTAAAGATTTACTTTTTAATTTGTGCTTTCTTTGTGCTTTAAATATTTTGAATATAGTTAGAATTAATTTGCTGGCGACTTGAATTGAAGGTATCACTCATTTTGTATTAAATGATGATTTATTATATAAAATATGAATATTAATTTCCAGTTGCTTTCTAGAATTTCTTCATTTTTGTTAGATGTATTCACTAGCAATAATTTTCAAGGTTTCATGATGAAGATCCATTCAGACTTTGTTTTGTTGATCTTTTTTCCTGTTCCCTTCCTTCATTGTCCTGGTCCTTCATTGTCCGCTTCTTGTTGATCTCTATCACCACCACATCCTCTTCCACGTCTGTGTCATGTATTCTAATGTCTTTTTCTCCCCCTACCCACCTCCATACTGTTTCTATAGTGGCTGTCCACAAGTACAGTCCTACCCAGAAGTGAGGTATATTCCCAGCTTTGTTTCAAATGTAGTAACTGTGAATGGAATACTTGCTATGCCTCTAATTTCTTTTTCATCATTGGTATATAGAAAAGCTACTTCATTTTGTATGTTGATTTTGTATCTTGGGACTGAGAGAATCAATATAAGTTTTCTGATGGAGGCCGTAAGGCTCTTCATGTACAGGACAGTGCCATTTGCAGACAAGGGTGCTTTGACTTCTTTCTGAGTTGTGGCTCTTCTATTCATCTCTTCTGTTTTATTTCTCCAGCTAAGGCTTCAAGTGCTCTGGTGGATTAGAGCACAGAGAGTGGGCACTCTTGTCTCATTCCAGATTGTAAAGGAAACCTTTTCCTTACTTAACATTATGTTGGCAACAAGTGCAGCATACGTACTCATCATAAAGCTAAAATTCTCCTATTCCTATTCTTTTATTTAGCCTTTTTGATTTAATTTTTGTAGATGCACACATTTAGGCTTTCCTCATTTCTGGTAGATTTGCCACCTTTCAGAACATAAATTTCCAAACTTTTATTATATGGTTCTTTGAATTTCATCATCATTTCTTATAAAAACTTCCCTTTCATTTTTTTAACTTTATTATTTTGGATCATCTCTGTCTTTGTCTAGGATTTCGTTTATTTTTCCAATGAGACAACTCTTTATTGCACTGTTGTTCTTTTAGGCACCATTTCATTGACTTCTACCTTTATAGTTCTTCCTTGTCTTTTAAAAATTTTATTTATTTATTTAATTTATTCACTTTACATTCTGATCTTTGCCTTGCCTTCCTCTCCTCTATCCCTCCTCCCCTATTCCGCAGATAAAGGGATATCCTGCAACCACATACCACAGCTAATCATGTTGCATCAGGACCGAGATCTTCTTACACTGTGGCCTAGGGTGCCAGTCTCACCAGGAGTTAATGATCAGAAAGCAGGCAATAGAGTACATGTTAGAGACAGCCCCCACCCCGCCCTGCCAATCTCCTTACTAGGAAACCCACATGAATCCTGAGCTACCCATCTGCTACATCTATGTAGGGGGCCTAAGTCCATTCTATGCATGGTTCTTGGTTGGTGCTACACCTCTTTGCAATCCTCTCTGGTTAGTTGGCTCTTTTGGTTTTCTTGTGGAGCTCCTGGCACCTCCAGGTCCTTCTATCCTTCCTCATGCTTTTCCACAAGACTCTCTACACTTAGCCCTATGTTTGGTTGTGAGTCTAAGCATCTGTTTTCAACCTGCTGCTCAATGGAGCCTCTCAGAGGACACCTATGCTAAGCTTTCATCTGCAAGCATAGCAGAGTGTTAATAGTGTCAAGGGTTGGCTTTCTCCTATGAGGTGGTCTCAGGTTGGGCCAGGCATTGTTTGGACATTTCCTCAATCAGTGTTCCATCTTTATCCCTGAACATATTATAGGAAGGCTAGATATTGGGTCAAAGATTTTATGGATGTGTTGTTCCCTTTCTTCCAGTAGCAGTCCTATCTGGGAAGAAAGTGACCTCTTCAGTTTCCATGTTTCCTGCTACTAGGAATCTTAGCTAAAGTGACCTCAAATCCTCCCAAAAACTTACCCTGTCTTAGTTGTCCTACTTGTCATAAAGATGCCCTCACCCATGGCTTCTCTTCTTTCTGTAGGCCTTCTGACTTCCTGCTCCCTCTCTCCCAATATCTGGTGTCCACCCTCTTTTCTCTTTGCACTCCCTCTCCAACCTTGTTCCATCTCTTCAGCCACTTTTGCTGTTTTTTATATTTCACCTTCTTCCTTGCTATGTATCTTCTTTGGTTCTGTGAATTGTAGTGTTTTTATCCTGTAATATATAAGGGTAAAAACACCTTATAAGTGAGTACATATGGTGTGTGTCTTTCTGGATCTTGGTTACCTCACTCAAGATGATCTTTTGTAGTTCCATCCATTTCCTTGCAAATTTCATGATTTCCTTGTTTTTAATAACTGAATAGTATTCCATTGTGTAAATGTCCCACTGTTTCTTTATCCATTCTTTGGCTGAGGGACATCTAGGTTGTTTCCAGATTCTGGCTATTGTGAATAAAACTGCTATGAACATAGCAAATGTCCTCATTGTATGGTAGCGCATCTTTTGGATATAAGCCCAGGAGTGGTATAGTTGGGTCTTGAGATAGAGCTATTCCCAATTTTCTGAGAAAGTGCCGCATTGATTTTCAAAGTGGTTGTGCAAGTTTGCACTCCTACCAGCAATGGAGGAGTGTTTCCCTTTTTCTACACCCTTGCCAGCATGTGCTGTCACTTGAAATTTGATCTTGCCCATCCTGAGCAGTATAAGATGGAATCTCAGAGTTGTTTTAATTTGCAGTTCCCTCATGACTAAGGACTTTGAGCATTTCTTTAAGTACTTCTCAGCTGTTTGAGATACCTCTGTTGAGAATTCTTGGTTTAGCTTTGTACCCCAATTTTAGTGGGGTTATTTGGTTTGTTGATGTTTAATTTATTGATTTCTTTATTTTGGATATGAGACCTCTATCAGATGTAAGATTGGTGAAGTTCTTTTCTCACTCTGTAGGCTGCCATCTTCTCTGATCGACAGTGTCCTTTGCTTTAGAGAAGACTTTCAGTTTCATGAGGTTTTGTTTATTAATTGTTGATCTTAGTGCCTGAATTGTTGGTGTTCTGTTCAGGAAATTGTCTCCTTGAAGGATACAATTCCCGAGTTCCTATTCTACTAGATTTAGTGTATGTAGGCTTGAATTGCTTAAAAACCTACTTTATTTGGGGTTCTTAAATATTTGTAAATCCATTCCAACCCACTGACCAGAGGAAAGGGGAAAAGAAGGTTATTAGTAAAAACCTTCTTAGAAGTAGTTCTTTGGAGAGAATCCACTTGTCCTTGTCTGGCAGCATGATTCAGCAGAAATAGCAAGAATCCATTGAACTCAGTTAGCAAAAGCTGCAAGACTCAATCAGATTTTCAAGAGATGTTCTCTGCTCTGGAGTGTTTCTTTCCAAGAAATGAAATGTAGAAAAACCACCAAGACCACCAAAGTGATGTGTGTTTTACAAAAAGTGGCGATACAAAAGTGTTCTCTCCTTGCTTAGGAACCTCCATTTATCAGAAGCTGCGCAAGGCTGTCTTTCCAGCTGGCAAAAGCCATGCAAAACATCACCAGCTCTCTCATGTGTCTGTTTTTAGCTGACCAAGATCATGTGCTCTCTCAACTGACAATGAACTAAAAACATTTTACTACAAGTGTATCTGGTTTTATGTTGAGATCTTAAATCCACTCAAACTTGAGTTCTGTGCAAGGTAGTAAATGTGGATCTATTTACATTTTATACATGTAGACATCCAGTTAGAATATCACCATTTGTTGAAGATGTTTTATTTTTTTTCCATTTTGACACCTTTGTGGAAAATCATGTGTCTGAAAGTGTATGGGTTTATTTCTGGGTCTTCCATTTGATTCCGTTGATCAGCCAGTCTATTTCTATGCCAGTACCATGCGGTTTTGATTACTATTTCTCTGTAGTATAGTGTGAAGTCAGGTATAGAGTACCTCCAGAAGTATTTTTTACTGTATGGGATTGTTTATGCTATTCTTTTTTTTTTCTGTATAAAGTTTAGAATTCTATATAAAGTTTAGAATTGTTCTTTCAAGGTCTGTAAAGAATTTTGTTGATATATTGATGAGGATTGCATTGAATATGTAGATTGCTTTTGGTAAGATGGCCGTTTTTACTATGCCAGTCCGACCAATTCATGAGCATGGGGCATGTTTCCATCTTCTGATATCATCTTCAATTTCTTTCTTCAGACACTTGAAGTTCTTGTTATACAGGTCTTTTACTTGTTGGGTAAGAGTTACACCAAGATACTTTATTATTGTTAATACTTCATTATTATTATTATTATTATTATTATTCATGGCTATTGTGAAGGGTGTAGTTCCCTAATTTCTTTCTCAGTCTATTTGTTTTTTGTACACAGGAGGACTACTGCTGTTTTTTGTTTGCTTGCTTGTTTTTTTTTTTTTAGTTAATTTTATATCTAGAACTTTGCTGAAGGTATTTATCTACTGTAGGCATTCTCTGGTGGAATTTTGGCAGTCACTTATGTATCACTTATGTATACTATTATGTCATCTGCGAACAGTAATACTTTGAGTTCCTTGATCTTCTTTAAAGTTGTCTTATTGAAACTGAAAATCTTCTGTAAAGCCAAGGACACTGTCACAGAACAAAAAGACAGCCTAAAGACTAGGAAAGGATTTTCACCAACCCTATATCTGACATAGGGCTAATATCCAGAATATATAAAGAACTCAAGAAGTTAAAAAGCAACAAATCAAGTAATCCAATTTTAAAAATGGGGAACAGAGCTAAACAGAGAAATCTCTCTAGAGGAATAAAGAATGGCAGAGAAACACTTAAAGAAATGCTCAACATCCTTAATCATCAGGGAGATGCAATCAAAACAACCCTGAGATTTCACCTTACACCCATGAGAATGGCTAAAATCAAAAACTCAAGTGACAATACATGCTGGAGAGGATGTGGAGAAAGGAGAACCTTCCTCCACTGTTGGTAGGAATGTAAACTTGTACAACCACTTTGGAAATCAATCTGGCACTTTCTCAGACAATTAGGAATAGCACTTCCTCAAGATCCAGCAATGCCATTCCTAGGCATATATCCAAAATATGCTCAAGTACACAACAACGACATTCAATCATGTTCTTAGCAGCTTTATTCGTAATAGTCAGAACCTGGAAATAACCCAGATGTCCCTTAACAGAGGAATGTATACAGAACTTGTGGTAAATTTACACAATGGAATACAACTCAGCAATTAAAAACAAAGAAATCATGAAATTTGCAGACATATGGTGAGATCTAGAAAAGATAATCCTGAGTGAAGTATCACAGAAGCAGAAAGACACACATGGTATATACTCACTTATAAGTGGATACTAGACATAAAATATAGGATAAACCTACAAAAATCTGTACACCTAAAGAAGCTGAGCTAGAAGGAGGACCCTGGGTAAGATGATCAATCCTCACTCAGAAAGGCAAAGGGGACAGATATTGGAAGAAGGAGAAAACAGGAAACAGGACAGGAGCCTATCACAGAGGGCCTCTGAAAGACTCTACGCAGCAATGTATCTAAGCAGATGCTGAGACTCATAATCAAACTTTGGGCAGAGTGCAGGGAATCTTAGGAAAGAAGTGGGAGAGGACAAGAGCTCTAGAAGGAGAGCAACAGAACCAAAATATCTGGGCACAGTGGTCTTTTCTGAGACTGATTCTCCAACCAAGGACCATTCATGGAGATAACCTAGAATCCCTGCTCAGATGTACCCATGGCAGCTCAGTATCCAACTGAGTTTCTAGTAATGGGAACAGGGACTGTCTCTGACACGAACTCAGTGGCTGGCTCTTTGATCACCTCTCCCTGATGGGGGAGCAGCCTTGTCAGGCCACAGAGGAAGACAGTACAGCCAGTCCTGATGAGGCCTGATAAGCTAGGGTCAGATGGAAGGAGAGGAGGACCTCCCCTATTTGTGGACTTGGAGAGGAGCATGGAAGTAAATAAGGGATTAAGGGTGGAATTGAGAGGGAATGAGGGAGGGGGCTACAGCTGGGATACAATGTGAATAAACTGTGATTAATATCAAGTTGTCTTATTGCTCTGGCTAGGGCTTCAAGTACTATATTGAGATACAATGAGAGTGGGCAGCTTTGTATTGTCCCTGATCTCAGCAGGATTGCTTTAAGTTTCTCCCCATTTAATTTGATGTTGGGTATGTGCTTGCTGTATATTGTCTTCACTGTGTTTAGGTTCGTGCCTTATATCCCTGATCTTTGAAGACTTTTAACACGAAGGGGTGTTGGATTTTATCAAATGCCTTTTCAGCATCTAATGAGATGATTCTCTCTCTCTCTGTTCTTTCAGTTTGTTTATATGGTGGGTTATATTGATGGAATTTTATATATTGAACCACCCTTTTATCCCTGGGATAAATCCTAGTTGACCATGGTAAATGATGTCTTTGATGTGTTCTTGGATTCAGTTTGTGAGCATTTTTTTGAGTATTTTTGCATCAATATTAGTGAAGGAAATTGGTCTGAAATTTTCTGTCTTTTTTGGGTCTTTGTGTGGTTTAGGTGATCAGGGTGACAGTGGCCTCATAGAAAGAGTTTGGCAATGCTCCTTCTGTTTTTATTTTGTAGAATAGTTTGAGGAAGATTTGTATTAACTCTTCTTGAAAGTCTCATAGAATTCTGCACTGAAATCATCTGGTTCTGTCCTTTTTGTTTTGGATGGGAAATTTTAATGACTTCATTTATTTCCTTAGGGGTTATAAGATTATTTAACGTGTTTGCCTGATCTTGATTTAACTTTGATAAGTGGAATCTATCAAGAACACTGTCCATTTTATTTAGATTTTTCAGTTTTGTGGAGCACAAGTTTTTGAAGTAAGACCTACTAATTTTTTACTCATTGTTGGTTGTTATGTTCATTTTTTTATTTCTGATTTTGTTGATTTGGTTATTGGCTCTTTGCCTTTTAGTTAGTTGGGCCAAGGGTTTATCTATCTTGTTGAATTTTTGAAAGAATCAGCTCTTGGTTTTGCTGATATTTTAGTTGTTCCTTTTGTTTCTAATTTATTTATTTCAGTCTTTAGGTTGATTATTCCGTGTCATCTACTCTTGAGTGTGTTTGCTTTTTTCCTGTAGCTTTCAGGTGAGCTGTTGTTAGTATGAGCCCTCCCTGCTTTCCTTATAAAGGCACTTAGTGCTATGGACTTTCTTCTTAGCACTATTTTTACTATGTTCTGTAAGTTTGGGTATGTTGAGCCTTCATTTTCATGGAAATTTTAAAAAGTCTTTAATTTCTTTCTTTATTTCATCTCTGGCCCAGTGGTCATTAAGTAGGTAGTTATTCAGTTTCCATGAGTGTATACGTTTTTTTTTCGCTATTTCTGTTTTTGTTTAAGTCCAGTTTTAATACACAGTGATCTGATAAAGTACAACGGGTTAGTCAGCTTTTCTTGTACAGGTTGAGACTTGATTTATCACTAACTCTGTGATTGACTTTGGAGAAGGTTATGTGCAGTGCTGAGAAGAAATTATATACTTTCATGTTTGGGTGAAAAGTTCTGTAGACATCTATTAGGTTCACTTGATTCATGCCATTTGTGTGTGTCATCATTTCTCTATTTAGTTTCTGTCTTGATGATCTGTTCACTGGTGAGAGCGGGGTATTGAAGTTTCCCACTATTAATGTGTGGGAGTCAATGTGTGATTTAAGCTTTAATAATGTTTTTTATTTCTTAAAAAAAAGATTAATTTTGAGTGCTCTATCTGTATGTACACCCACATGCCACAAGAGGGTAACAAATCACATTATAGCTGGTTATGAGACTCCATGGGGTTGCTGGGAATTGGACTCTTAACTTCTGAGCCATCTCTCCAGTTCTTAATAATGTTTCCTTTACAAATGTGGCTCCCCTTCTATTTGGGGCATAGATGTTCAGGTCAGACATTCTCTTGGTGGATTTCATTCTTTGATAAGAATGAAGTATCCTTCCTCATCTCTTTAGATAATTTTTGGTTGAAAGTCTATTTTATTAGTTATTAGCATGGCTGCTCTGTCTTGTTTCTTGTGTTTGTTTGCTTGGAAAACCTTTTTTTCCAGCCCTTTACTCTGAGGTAAAGTCTATCTTTGTTGCTGAGGTGTGTTTCTTGAATACAGTAGAATGTTGGGTCCTGTTTACATATCCATTCTGTCAGTCTGTGGCTTTTATTGGAGAGTTGTGTCCATTGATGTTGAGAGATATTAATGACCAATGATTGTTAAGCTGGGACATTGTCCATGATATCTGGGAGATGTCTTCTGCTAGGCAGGAGTAGTCAGGGGTCCAGATGCTTCATAAACGCATTTCTGGAGCTTGGAAGTGATGTACATGTTCCAATCTGTGGAAGGCACCAGTTGCTGGGAGCCTAAGGCAATGTGTGTCTTGGACTGGGGAGTTGTCTGCCAGGGGCCTGGAACTGTGTGTCCCAAGCTCCTGGGATGCCTCTTCTCTTCCAGGAAACACAGACATGGCTTTTGAAGTCAGCACCCTGGTCATTTGCTTGGTCAGCAGTCTTTGATTGTCTGCTGGCCAATTATGGTAAGTGTTGGGCACTGATGTCTTGAAAGTCTCTTCCTTGTCTTTTATTATATAGTTTTGTCTTCTTTTTTGCTAGCACTTTGAAGTGTATTATTAGATTATTTATTTGATTCTTTTCAGTAGAATCAGTAAAAATCTCTCTGACGTTTAAATGTAAGCACTAGTAGCTATGGATTTTCATTTTAGAAGCATTTTATCTGTATCTCAGAAATGCTTATAGATTGTTCTGTCATTTTCATTTGATTCTACACATTTAATTATTTCTACCTAGAATTTTCAACGACACACTCTTCATGCAGAAATTTATTCTCCAAACATTTGTGAGTTCCTATGGGCTCTCTTGTTACTGACTTGTGATTGATTCCACCAGGATCTGATAGATATAAAGAATTGTTTTGATTTTTTAAATGTGTTGTATTAAGGCTTGCTTTATGGCCAATAATGTGATTGATTTTGGAGATGTTTCATGGGCTACTTAAAGAATGCACATTCCTCATTTGTTGGATGGCTTATTCTGTAGGTAGCTGTTAAACCCAATTGATCCATGATATTATTTAAGTAATTAAATTTGAGGCCTGGTCTATAGGAGAGAATTCATGGCTGATGCCATGAACCCATTTGAAAGCTATGGTTGAGGTAGTCATAGTCCCCCAAATGGAACCAACAATTGTTATTTTGTTAAACTCCCTTTTAAATAATTATGTTTATATCCATAGACCTGGGCTATTCTTAACCTTAGAGAAACATCTATTTTTTAGTGAACAGCAGTCAATGCAGAGACTAATAAATGATCAGAGTGATAATAAGTGGCTGTGAGTGTTTAGCCCTAAACAGAATGTGATTATCTACCCCTGCACTAAGGCTCATTGAAGAGGGGGTGGAAAAAATACAAGAGCCAGGGAATGGTGAGGAATGTTCTGAAATGCTGCCTTCTGGACATGATATGGCTATTGTACCCATGAATTCAC
Source organism: Pachyuromys duprasi (assembly GCA_028658305.1). Taxonomy (NCBI): domain Eukaryota; kingdom Metazoa; phylum Chordata; class Mammalia; order Rodentia; family Muridae; genus Pachyuromys; species Pachyuromys duprasi. Next base: position 3,465,147 of record CM053754.1, read on the forward strand.
AACAACTGTAGTTGCCTGCACAAGACTAGTACTAGATCAACCAAACCAGCATAAGTTCTAGCATGGATGGATAACAGCTCAGGAGGACATGTCCCTAACTGAAGAGCTATTGGAAGCTGATCGCTGCTAGAGGAGGAACCATAATTCTTCTTTGCGGATGTGGCCATTGGTAGGTTTCACATCTCCAACCAGGTGGCCCTATGGCATTATTTAATGCATTGTTGCTTTTTTGTTTTGTTTTAAAGAAGAGAGCATTAAGATGGGAAGGAGAATATCTAAGGAAAGTTGAAGGAGTTAAAGGAGGAAATAAGATTATATATCATTGTATACAGTATACATGCATGGAGTTCTTAAAGAATGTTCACAGGAGTGCTGAAATGAAATATAAAGTATTCTACCTTCAGTCAGTATATCTTCTGGATTGGAAGATACATTTCTCTCTCCTTTTATATCACTATTTTAATCATTCTCCTAGGAAGAGGAGGGCTGATAGTTTCAGTTATTCAAATAGATTAAATAAGTCTATCTGTTTGCTACTTTGAAGCATTAGGATATTGTAGCTACGTATAAGGGCACTGCCCTCAGTTTTGTACAGCTCCTTGGGTTGGGGGATATTGCAAACCTTTTCATTTCACAGACCTCTTACACAGTTTTACTGCTCGTTTCCTCTTCTACGTTATTTGGGTACATACTTGCCCATTTTCAGAATTCAGTATCAACATCTGCTATGCACTTCTGCTGATTCTGACTTTTTGTATCTCATTCAGACAATAGCAAAGATGAAGGACAGGAGGGGCATTGTGAATCTTTTAGATTCAAACTACCAAACACTTCTCTATTGCTGGGTACCCAGGCAGGGTGAATACAGGGCCTTCATAAATTTAGACTATACTTCTTTGACTTTCTGGGCACTCAATGTCCCTTTGCTTAAACACATTTCCTTGGCAGGATACAGCCCATTTGTGTAATTTGATGCCAGTTGACTTCTTTATAGAGGAAAGCCCTACCTACTCTCAGTTTTTGTTTTCTGTATCTCTCTTATTGTGCTATTTGCTGTGGGTGGGATTTTTTGTTGATTTTGTTTTATCTTGTTCTTCTTCCATTAAATCTAATATATACAGCATCTAATCTGGTATCTTATTACTCCATATTCAAAATGTCTTCATAAAAACACACTTTACATATTTAACATTTTTTTAAGTTCAGATTTTTCTTTTTTTATTTTTTTATTAATTATACTTTATTCACTTTGTTTCCCCCCCCCCATAAACCCCTCTCTTCTCCCCTCCCAATCCCACTTTCCCTCCTGCTTCTCCACATATGTCCCTCCACAAGTCTACTGATAGGGGAGGTCTTCCTCTCCTTCTTTCTGATCCTAGTTTATCAACTCTCATCAGGAGTGGCTGCATTGTCTTCCTCTGTGGCCTGGTAAGGCTGCTCCCCCATCCAGGTGAGGTGATTAAAGAGCAGGCCAATCGGTTCATGTCAGAGGCAGTCCCTCTTCCCATTACTATGGAACCCACTTGGACACTGAACTGCCATGGGCTACATATGTGCAAGGATTCTAAGTTTTCTCCTTGCATGGTACTTGGTTGGAGTATCAGTCTCAGGAAAGACTGTTGTGCTCAGATTTTTTGGTTCTGTTGCTCTCCTTGTGGAGCTCCTGTCCTCTCCCTATCTTACTATTTCCCACATCTTTCGTGAGATTCCATGTACTCTGCCCAACAGTTGGCCATAAGTCTCAGCATCTGCTTTGATATTCTACAGGGCAGAGCCTTTCAGAAGCCCTATGTGACAGGCTCCTAACTTGTTTCCTGTTTTCTTCATCTTCTGATGTCCATCTGCTTTGCCTTTCTGGTTGGGGATTGAGCATTTTAGCCATAGTCCTCCCTCTTGATTAGTTTCTTTAGGTGTACAGATTTTAGTAGGTTCATCCTATATTATATGTCTAATATCTACTTATGAGTGAGTATATATCACGTGTGTCTTTCTGCTTCTGGGATAACTCACTCAGGATGATATTTTCTAATTCCCCATTTGCCCCCACATTTCATGATTTCCTTGTTTTTCATTGCTGAGTAATATTCCATTGTGTAGATGTACCACCATTTCTATTCCTCAGTTCAGGATAGAAATCAGAAAAGAAGTATCACTATTTGCAGATGGTATGGTAATATACCTGAGTGATCCCAAGAATTCTACCAGGGAACTCCTACAGCTGATAAACACCTTCAGCAAAGTGGCCAGATACAAAATTAACTCAAAAAAATGCAGTAGCCCTCCTGTATACAAAAGACAAAATGGCTGAGAAAGAAATTAGAGAAATAACACCCTTTGCAATTGCCACAAAAAACATAAAGTACTTTGGTGTGACCATAACAAAGGAAGTCAAAGACTTGTATGAAAAAAAATTCAAGTCTCTGAAGAAAGAATTAGAAGAAGATATCAGAAGATGGAAAGATCTCCCATGCTTATGGCTTGGCAGGATTAACATAGTAAAAATGGCTCTCTTACCAAAAGCAATCTACAGATTCAATGCAATTCCTATCAAATTACCAACACAATTCTTTCCAGAACTTGAAAGAAAAATTCTCAACTTCATATGGAATAACAAGAAACCCAGAATTGCTAAAACAATTCTCTACAATAAAAGATCTTCTGGTGCTATCTCCATCCCTGATCTCAAGTTGTACTATATAGCAATAGTAATAAAAACTGCATGGTACTGGCATAGAAACAGAATCGTGGATCAATGGAACCGAATAGAAGACACTGAAATAAACCTGCACACATATGGACACCTGATTTTTGACAAAGATGCCAAAATCATACAATGGAAAAAAGATAGCATCTTCAATAAATGGTTCTGATCTTACTGGATGTCTACATGCAGAAAAATGCAAATAGATCCATACTTATCACCCTGCACAAAACTAAAGTCCAAGTGGATCAAAAACCTCAACATGAAACCAGACACACTAAACCTGTTAGAAGAAAAGGTGGTGAAGAACTTTGAGCTCATTGGCACAGGAGACAACTTCCTGAACATAACACCAATAGCACAGGCTCTAAGAGCAACAATAAATAAATGGGACCTCATGAAACTAAAAAGCTTCTGTAAAGCAAAAGACACTGTCATCAAAACAAAACGACTGCTTACAGATTGGGAAAGAATCTTCACCAACCCTCTATCTGACAGAGGGCTAATATCCAGTACATATAAAAAACTACAGAAGTTGAAAAGCAACAAATCAAGTAATCCAATTAAAAAATGGGGAACAGAACTAAAGAGAGAACTCTTGATAGAGGAATATCAAATGGCAGAGAAACACTTAAAGAAATGCTCAATGTCACTAGCCATCAGGGAAATGCAAATCAAAACAACCCTGAGATTTCCCCTCACACCCATCTGAATGGCTAAGATAAAAAACTCAAGTGACAACACATGCTGGAGAGGTTGTGGAGAAAGGGAACCCTCCTTCATTGCTGGTGGGAATGTAAACTTGTACAACCACACTAGAAGTCAATCTGGCGCTTTCTCAGACAACTAGGAATAGCACTTCCTCAAGACCCAGCTATACCACTCCTAGGCATATATCCAAAAGAGGCTCAAATACACAATAAGGACATTTACTCAACCATGTTTGTAGCAGCTTTATTTGTAATAGCCAGAAGCTGGAATTAACACTGTTTTATAAGTCTCTGAATTTAATGGATATGTCATAATGAAACTAATTTCTTATAAGACATTGAGATTTAGTTTTCCAAATAAAGGAATAATGTGATGAGCATAAAACACACACATTAAATTTGATACATGTATCTGTCTGGTTGTCTCAATTTTTTTTTTAGCAAACATTCACTGAAGGTAGGAAATTTCCAGACACCAGCACAAGCTCTCTGTGTTTTCTAAGCACACTTTTCTATATAAGGGTGTTTGGTCAGAGCACCTGAGAACCCAACAAAGGCACTTTAGAAACCAATACTCTTTCAGGACCCTTAGACCTTCAGTGTCGCACTCCAGTCACATGGAATGGCTGAATATTTGTGATTTCCACTTCACAAATCACATGGGAGATTTGTGCCTGAGGCTCTCTCTAGTCCTGCATTAGGATTTTCCCCAAGAGGTCCTAGATGACAATTTTTCTTCCTTCTAAGAAAGTTGCTTTTTCTATTTCATTTCCATTTTCCTACTGCTCCATTCAGGTAATACTAAGTGAGCTTTGTTTATGTTCTAGGGATGGAACGGGTCCTCTGAATACAGAAAAGACCTGTTTGCTCTTAGAAGTGCCAAACACAAGGATTGAAATCACTTCGCTATAAGATAATGTAGAGAAAGATCCAGAAAAGAGACTGTGGAGTAAGCACCAATTCCAGTCATGAGCACACTCACATGAATCCATATTGCTATTTTTGGAAAGCACACTAATATCCAAGGCAAGTGTGCCTGGTACTGGATTGACTGGGTGCCTTTTTCTCAATTCAGCATGTGTGCTGCAGGGTATTGACATAGCCTAGAAACAAGTGGTAAGCCTACTGACAAGGATACTGCGAGGAGAACTAATAAAACTGAAGTGAAAGATAAACATCTCAGTCTGGTTTCCTGAGCATCCAAGAGTACTATAAAGAGAAGGTGTATTTTAAAAATCTCAGTGAAATCTCTCTGTCAACAAATAGATGAGAACAAATACTGGGTGTTTGAAAATAACACACACGCATGCTGAGTCTCTGTGTGTGTGTATAACTGAATGTACTTTACTGTAGGAGTCTCAGCAGGAGATTGTTACACGGGACATCTTGAACTTGAAATCAGAATGTAGGGGCAACCTTTCTGCTATCTAATAATAATGTGATGCTGATAAGTGGCACGAGAAATCTAGGTCTCTGCTTCCTTTTTGTAAAGCGGTATTAAAATATCGGTGACAATTATTATTCCTTAATGGGGTCATTTGGAATGCAGAGGTAATATGTCTTTGAAAAAGAACTGCCTCTGATAAAAAGGAATTATTCTCAGGGTTTCATTTCCAAAACAGTGTCACATGTCTGGATGAGAAAAGATTGTTTCTTAGTAACATTTAAAACATAGGGAGAGGACAGGAACTCCACAAGGAGAGCAACAGAACCAAAAAATCTGAGCACAGCGGTTTTTCCTGAGAGTGATACTTCAACCAAGTACCATGCATGGAGAAAAACTAGAACCCTTGCACAGATGTAGCCCATGGCAGTTCAATATCCAAGTGGGTTCCATAATAATGGGCACAGGGACTGTCTCTGACATGAACTGATTGGCCTGCTCTTTGATCACCTAACCCTGATGGGGGAGCAGCCTTACCAGGCCACAGAGGAAGACAATGCAGCCACTCCTGATGAGAGTTGATAGAGTAGGATAAGAAAGAAGGAAAGGAAGACCTCCCCTATCAGTGGACTTGGGGAGGGGCATGTGTGGAAAAGGGGGAGGGAAAGTGGGATTGGTATTGGAGGAGGGAGGGGTTTATGGGGGGATACAAAGTGAATAAAGTGTAATCAATTAACAAAAACCAATAAACCCAACTAATTCCCTCTGTCTGGTGGGCCACCAATGCCTGTATTGTGTTTAGAGCATCCTCTGTCTGCACAGCAAACAATGCTTACACCATGTTTCAAGCCAAACCAAGAGAAAGCATGTCAGGTTGTCCAGCTCCAGGTATGGCCAGTGGAGCTGACATGCAAAGACAAAAGCGATGGCCTGCTGTCCATGTGCAGAGCTAATGAAGGTGAGGTCAGTTGGAGACGAGAAAGAGTGATAGCAATTTGCAAACATTATGGCAAGCATACCTACTGATCTGACAACCAGGGGACTCCAAGAGGTCACCCACCTTTAAAGATTATTTAGATCCCTGCCACTATTGGGCAGTGTTGTCCTACTTGTCACTGACTTGACCAGTGATGCCCTTTGAAGGCAGAATTCTTTTCTGGAACTCTCTCCTACATTGGATTGTGGCAACCCCTTCCCCCTTTTTTTCATGTAATTGTCACATCTCAGAAAAGTCTAACTTCGCAGATGCATTTTTTTGAAAGGAACAACTTCAATTTCTACCTCTCATTGTAAATTCCAGTTGATGTTAACTTTCTTAGAAATGCACAACTGTCTACATAAGTTCATCCTTTTTGGGAGAAAAGTTTCAGCCTCCCATTTCTGGAAAGAGGAGGGACTCAAGCAACCCTCCTGCCTCAGCTCCCTAAGTATCTGCTACTATAGTGTATGTCACAATAGCAAAAATAAAAATAATAGTTCCTTTTTAAACTTTTATCTTGTGTGTTCATATCTAGTGTACAATAAGATCTATCTTTAAGTTTTATGGCTGTTAATTTATTTAATCTTTTTTTTTTGCTTTCTTCTTTTTTTAATTTATTTATTTTTATATCAATCACAGGTTAGGTACTTTGAATCCCAGGCATAGCCTCCTCCCTCATTCCCTCCCACCTTCCCACTCCCTCCCTCATCTCCCTCCTCCCTGCTCCCTCCAAGTCCACCAACAGAGGAGGACCTCCTCCCCTTCCATCCAACCCCAGCTCATCCTGTCTCCTCAGGGCTGGCTGCAATGTCCTCCTCTGGGATCTAGCCAGTCTGTCACTCCCCAGCTTGTATGGGGGAGGGTCAAAGAGTCAGCCATCAAGATCATGACTGAAACAGTCCCTGTTTCCCTGAATAGGGTCTTCAGTCCTACACCGAGCTATCATGGGCCCCATCTGAGCGGGGGTTCCAGGCCACATCCACACATGGTC
>CM053754.1:3472411-3499927 GCA_028658305.1 Pachyuromys duprasi
TGTCAACAGAACAAAATGGCAGTCTACAGACTGGAAAAAGATTTTCACCAACTCTACATCTGACAAAGGACTAATATCTGAAATGTATAAAGAACTCAAGAAATTAAACACCAACACATCAAATAATCCAATTTTTTAAAATGGGGTAAGCAGAGAATTTTCAACAGAGGAATCTTGAATGGCCGAGAAGCTCTTAAAGAAATGTTCAACATCCTTAGTCGAAAGGGGGAAAGCAAATCAAAGCAACTCTGATATTCCGTCTTACAACCCTCAGAATGGATAAGACTGAAAACTCAAGTGACAGCTCATGCTGATGAGGATGCGGAGAAAAGAGAGCATTCCTCCATTGTTGGTGGGAATGGAAAATTATACAACTACTTTGGAAATCAACCTGGTGCTTTCTCGGAAAATTGGGAATAACTCTACCTCAAGACCTAGCTACATTATTCCTGAGATTATAAGCAAAAGATATTCCACCATATAAGAACATTTGTTCAACTATGTTCATAGCAGCTTTATTCATAATAGACAGAATCTGGAAATAACCTAGATGTCCCTCAACCAAAGAATGGATAAATATCTGTGGCACATTTACACAAAGGAATACTACTCAGCTATTAAAAACAAGGAAATTATGAAATTTGCATGCAATGGATGCAATTAGAAAAGATAATCCTGAGTGAGGTAACCCAGACCCAGAAAGACACACATGGAACTCACTTGTAAACATATTTTAGCCATATAGAACATATTAAACACACTAAAGTTCATAAAATAAAATAAGTGACAAGGAGGACCTAAGGTAAGAAGCTTAAGTCTCATTCAGAAGGGGAAATAGAATAGACAGTGGAAGTCATTGAAGGGAGAGAACACGGAAAGAGTGGTTGCACAAAAGAAACGAGGATGGAGATTTGATCTAGGCAGAACGGGGATGAGAAGACAGAGGGCCTGCAGAGAGAAGAAAAAACATGCATGGGCCCATCTCTGTGAGAAGCTGGAGACCTAGGACAGGGCAGGCTTTGGGAGAATATAAAGTCTAGCTTAGACTTCTACTAGCAGAGGTCATGGAGATTGAAGAGAACACCCTCTAATTAGACAGGACTCTTAGCGGAGGGAGGGGAACACCAACTTACCCACAAAAACTTCAACCCAAAATATACCCTGCCTACAAACTGTGCAGGGATAAAGATAGAGCAGAGATTGGGGGAATGTCCAACCAAAACCTGGCTCAACCTGAGACCCACCCTATGGGAGAGAGCCAGCCCCTGACATAATACTCTGCTATGCTTGCAGATGAGCACCTAACAGCAGTCCTCTGAGAGGCTCCACCCAGCAGTGGATCAAGAGATGCTGAGACTCATAGCCAAACTGTGTGAAGCATAGGTAGTCTTGTGAAAAATTGGAGGGTGGGAAGCATAGAAGGACCTGGAGGAGAGAGGAGCTCCACAAGAAGACCAATAGGTCAGCTAACCAAGTCCCAGAGTGGCTTGCAGAGAGTGCAGAGAGCCAAGAACCTTGCATGTAATGGACCTAGCTAGGTCTCCTACACAGATGTAGCCAATGGGCAGGTTGGTCTTCCTGTGGGTTCCCTGATAAGGAGAGCATAGGTTCTCTGACATGGACTCTCTTGCCTGCTTTTTTGATCACTTCTCTCTGGTAGGACTGCCTTGCCAGGCCACAGGGGAGAAAATATACTCGGTCTTGATGCAATTTGACGTGCTGTGGTGGGTTGGGGGGTGCTTCTTTTTTTTCTGAGGAATAGGGGAGAGTTGATGGGGGTGAAAGGGAAGGAAGATGGGACGAGAAGGGGAGAAGGATAGCGACTATTATCGGGATGTAAAGTGAATAAATAATTAATTTTAAAAAAGAAAACATCTTCACAGACATACCCAGAGTATCTTGGCATACCGAGGGCCCACCTCATTAACATATGATCCCAACCATAACAGTGGATTATTGTTCAGAAACACACAGAACAGCTGGTATGCCTGGGAGCAGGTATCAGACACTATGGAAAAGTTTCTAGTTTGTCATTAAGTGGGTTCCCTGAATATATTCTTTCCTTGGTCAACCCTCTCTTTTCTTAATGGGTAAAAATAATTCTAAATTCTTCTAAACACATGGATTCTATGCTAGGCTGTGCCACATACTGGAAACAGAACTAAAATGAGTTCCTCCATCTGTTTCTTCTTTTGTTTAGGATGCCTTTACAAGGTCAATTGGAGAGCCAAGATACATCCATCTATAAAACACATTTTGGAAAGAATGAAAAACAATCATATTACAGTGAGTAACATAAAGTGATTAAAATTGTATTATTGTGTTAAGTAAAAATCTTCATTGGAAATAACATGTAGAATAAATGTGTGCTTTACAGTAGGCTTTTTTAGTTGCTTACCATGCCTAAGATAAATGAGCCTGTAAATAAAAAGGATCATTTTTGTCTGCTATCTGATTTTCTTGTTCTAAGTCTACATTATTACTGTGTCTGTGGACAGTTAGAATGGGCAAGGGGGAACATAATGATCCCAGATTTACTTTTTAACAGGTTTTTGCTCTCAGCAGTAATGCAGCAACTTTCCATTTCTCTGTGCCATTTTGTCCCCATGAGTTAGTCTCTATTTCTCTAAAATGTACTTCATTTCCTCTCTCATACAGTGAATCTTTCTGTATCATCACAGAGAGCAGCAGAGGCTAGAGTACCCGTTTTTGTCCCAGTCAATCAATAAGGTAGTCATGTCCATGCTTCTGGACAGAGACAATGCTTTATTTGATCTAGAAGGAGCAGGGCATAGATATCTCTAGACCAATGCGTAGAAAGAAGGAGGTGGATCACTAGGTAGGAAACCCTAAGTGCCAATAAAAATCCAAACCCTATGAGAGTTGGTAGTCTCCCCATCCTAGCCCTTGGCCCTTTATATTACTAACACTCTAAAGGTCTAGGTCTACACACTTCTTAATCCAGTCACGTAGATGATGAACATTAACAGGCTCCAAAGTATTTAAAAACACAGGCAATGAACAACAACAACAACAACAAAACCTGCTTAAAGAACTTCAGTTAGATATTAATCAAAATCCCATCCCTATCCTTGACACCAGTACTCTCACGTCACTTTTAAACCATCTATGTCCTTACTGGTGAATTCCTGATCATCAGTCAAAATTTCTGAGTTTAGACAGATAGACCGGCAGTAAGACAGGAGAGTGGTGGTGAGGAGGATGGGGGAACTTTAAGTGGATGAAGGAATGGGAGGACAAACGGATGGATTAGGCCAATGGGAAAATGGCATTAGAGAAGGAAGAAATAATGGGCAACTGGAGGTTGGGAGAATAAGATGGGAGAGTGATCGGAGATGAGGCTTATGTGAGCTAGGCCGTGTTCACAGCGTCTGTGGTGGCTGCCAGAAGCATCATGCTACTTAGCTATTAGTATGGAACAACAACACTTGTGAAAACTGCTTTATATGTATCATATTAAGGAAACATGAGAAATACTTTTTCCTCAAATCTTATTTGTGTGTGTGTCCACTCATATGTTTTGGTACATACACGCCAGGTTGTATTTCTGGAAGCCAGAGAAGTCCCACATTGCTTGAAACATGGTCTTTTTAGTTGTTTAATGCTTTGTGATACATATCTTGGGATATTAAGTAGAAGATATGAAACTCTTTGTTGTCTGCCACAAAGCCTGTGACCTTTGACCTCACCAACCTCTAACTACACAGGAGATAACTTATTGGTTAAAGAAGTAATGTTCGTGTAATTAAAAAAAATTAAATCTTTAATGTAAGCAAAGCACTGAGTCATTACTTTTGATTCATTTCTTCTTTGTACTTGAATTGTAAACATACACAATGATCAAATGAGAATGAAAGTGTCAATCACTGTTGGTGATGAGGTCAATCTAGAAGGTGAAATTTAGGAGAGTCACAAGGAATTTCTTTCCTTGTTAAAATTAATTTGCAGCAGATACTTAAGGTTAGTGGGATATTCATAGGATGTGCAGAGCTGCCACTAATCCAACCAGCTGCCTTGAGAACCATGAGTGACTTAGTCTTGACCTAATAGTCCAGAAATAAATACAAGAAATTTTCTTTAGAAATTCATTGCTTTTAGTGAGATAGGTAAATCAGAGTAACAGAAAAATTGTCAAACATAGAAAGGGACCTCTCCCTTCCCCTAACATTCTGTGATGAGTCTTCATTCTTTTGGAGGAAGAAATAATGCACACTCAACATTTTTTTTTTTGTCTGAATATCTTTCTGAAGAGGTTAAAATCTACCAAAGTGCAGCAGAGGGTCTATAAAAGAACAGAACTATTTACAAAAACTCCTAACCCAGCAGTTCTCAGTTCTGTGGGTTGGAACCCCTCTGTGGGTCAAATGCCACTTTCACAGGGCTCTCCTAAGACCACTAAAAACACAGATATTTACATTATAATTTGTAGCAGTAGCAAAATTGCAGTTATAAAGTGGCAATGAAAATAATTTTATAGCTGGGTGTCACCTGAGGAACTGTATTACAGGGTTACAGCATTAGGAAGGTTAAGAAGCAATGTTAAAAACACGAGAGAAAATGTTTCCTTTCCTGCACAAGTACAGGTGTTTACCTGGACACCATTTTCTGAAATGGCCTTTCCTGTCTGTCTATCACCAGTGCAATTATAAACTACAGGTTGACTCCAGACCCTAGGATCTTCAACTATTTAACTCCATTTTTGCCTGGCTAATTTTATTAGCAGGCTCCTTGGAACACATGAAATTTCCCCTTGTTCTTTGCATGAAAAGCATGGCAACATAAGCTTTCATAAATTCACAAGTCTTACATTGTTTTCACTATTTCTACGGGTTTCTTTCACAGGATTATAAGGACATATGAAGATGAAACACTTTAGCTGATGGATAAAGCAAATGTGCTTTGAATTTCCATCTTTGGAAGACTGTATATAACACTTGCAAAGTCTGTAAGACCCAAAGTCTTCACTGATAGCTGAATACACCAATAATTTATTATCTACACAACTCCACTGCAAAATCTATATGGGAAAGAGAAAATGTATTTTTCTGCTTTAGGAGCAAGGAAATCAATCTGTGGCTGCTTGACAGATTCTGATCTTGTGATTTAGGTGTCTTTAATCAGAGAAGTCTCCTGAGCAGAGCGCATCAGAATAATAAAGAAGGAACTTGGAGATGTGGAAACTTGCAGGCACAGGGCAGCCTGTCATCATCTCCACCTGCCGTGTTGGGGTAGAATGTGTGACTTCACACTCAAGTCCTAGAGTCACTCATCCATTTATGTTTGTGGTGCATGTTCCTAGCTTATAGAGCTTTCTGATGAGACTTGTGGATTCTTCAAGGTTACCAGTGAAAGACTGAATTCATAGTGGTTGGTTTGAAGTAGCTCTCAGGTCTGCTCTGCATGCCAAGGCTTCTTTATAATTGATGTCTTCAAAGACAACCTTTTTCTTGGTGGCTGGTTTCAGTCAGGGAACCCTGGGGACCTTGGGGGGCACATTCTGGGGATAACTGGCCTTTCCTCCACATGAAATCCAGGTACCTGACTTCTTTCTCCTTAGTTGAGTAAGTTTAAACTATGAATTTGGAAAGAAATTGAGAAAGCCTAGCTTTACAGTCACAAAAACTTGTTTTGGTCATAGGCAATATAAGAAGGGGAAATGTGTTACCGAGGAAACAAAGCAAAAAAAAAAAAAAGAAAGAAAGAAAGAAACACAGAGAAACAAACAAAAACAGGCATTATGCCACTTAGCTGTAAAATCAACCTTCCACCAAGAATACACATCTATAATCTATACATACTTATTTCTTATTCTGGCTTTCTAGTTCTCATTAAGTTCATCAATGTAATACATACCCATAAAGCTATTTCAAAAATAAGAAATAAACACATAGTATATACAGCGCTATATAAACATTAGCTTCTATAATCTCTTTAAATTAAATTTATTACAAACATTATAATAAAAATTTTTTGGTAAAGTTCTCCTAGATGCTTATTCCCCTGTGGCATAGGGTAAAAGTAACCAGGGACTCAATCTCTCTAGAGTGACATGTCCCTGTGCCTTCTGAAACTGCTCTATTGCCAAGATCTTTGTAAACAGGGCACAGATAATAGATGAAAATAAACAAGTACTTGTTCTACTTCACAGTAAAAACTTTAACACCTGCAAACTCTGACAGAAGGACTCTTCGGTATTTCTGTTATCGCTGAAGAAAATATCAAAATAAGCTGTAAGAATAAGTCAGGTACATGACCCCAGAGTTCTATCTTTTTCTAGGAAGTAGGCGGGAGCTGAAATGAATGGATGGGGCCTATGTAAATGCAACTGCTTTATGTTTAAGAATTCCTGGCAGATCCCAAGGCTCATGTCCATGTAGAAAGGACCACAATGAATATTATATCAAATGGTGGACAGACCTTCTTCTCACAAAAAGCTAAACATAATAATTAGTAACATTCATGCTGTCAGAAACTTGGACATTTGTAAATGGTGCTGGAGTCATTCTGCCGCAGAGTCATACTTTAAAAGCGGGGTGGTACTGGGACAGAGCAGACATGTGCGTAAAATAGAATAAAATAAAAGATATTGATATAAGTTTGTGAAATTGAGAACACCTCACTCTTTGATGTGCCAAAATTATGCCATGAAAAAAAAAAAGATAACATCTTCACCAAATAGTTCTAGGAAAGCTGTGAAGCTAGGTCCTTCACAAAACTTCTATCATGTGATTTTAAAATGTGCTCTTTTCTTTCCACTACATCGTTATAAACTGGGTATGATTTACGAGTAGATCAGGTACACTGGCATGAGCACTGATTTATTTGACCACGTGATGCAACATGGGTAGCGGTAGGAAAACATGTTTGATCAACTGACCAAAAGATATAACAAATAGTAACTAGTACATTACTTAATATCAGTTGAAAGGAGTGGAGAATAAAATTTGACACTTTGATACTTCACACATCAAACACTAAATCTTCTTTAAAATACTACTGAAAAAACTTAAACCGCCTAAATATAATCAAAAGTCATGCAGAGTTATACTGTTTCCTAAGCTTGATGGACAATGCATACACAAAAGCCGGAGATTTGTTGTTTAAACATGAAAAAGTTTAGTTCAATAAAAGTCATGTTTTAAAGTAAACTGAAAATAGTTAATCAAACATAATATTTATTTTCACTAACAAAAAGTGATCAGAAAATTTCATAAACAATATTTTATAATAGAAACAAAGAAGTTAATTTACAAAACCAAAGACTAAAATAATAATACTTTATTTTTATCTTCTAAATAACATGAAAATAAGTACAACCATTTTCAATGCCATAATTAATGACTTAGTATAGGAATATTTTTAAGCTTCATGAAGAATTCCTCTTCTATAGATTGTGATCCCAGATGTATCTCAGAGTTAGGGAGACTAGTAAGCCCACGGCTATTTCTGTTTATACTCGTTAAAATTAAGAAGCCTGGATTGTGACACATTCCCCTATGTACTTTTGTTGAATACAGTCTTGCCCTCACATAATTCATTTTGAAGTTGTTGGGAAAAACAAACAAACAAACTTCATGAGCAATAGCATTAAAATCTTAACAGAAAGGGCTGTGACCAAGGCAGTTCTTCACTGCAGCTGCATTACTGTTACATAAGTCAATAAGATCAGGCCCAGCCTGGGCTTATTGAATACAAATTCATCCACAGGCCTCAAACCTTTGCATTGGCCTTTGCACAGGCCTCAAACTTCCATGCATTGAAAGTCTTAGAAGTTAAGCTTTAGGTGAGTTCAGCGATGAGAGAAATGTATTTCTAAATAATAAGCCTCGATTTGTAAAATTAACTGAAAATAATCTCATTTGTATAGAACATAAAATTTAATAGTAAATACGTGATACTGAAATCATGTATCTGTAAAAATTTAATATAATAAAATTATATCTTTGGTGGAAGGAGATGAGGACACCAAAAGTAATAAGTTTTCACATATATTTGGGTAATATTGTGCTGTCTAAGATAGCCTTGTTTTTAATATTGTTCAAGTCAAAGATTCCATGTTTTGGAGCCATCAGAAGATAAGTATCAGATTTACAGTTTTAAAATTAATAATGGAGACAAGAAAATTGAAAAAAGATAGCATGAAGCTGGAAATGAAATAACACAGTAGCTGTTTGAGTGTGCTACTGTAACCCATACCTCACATAACCGACTTAAAAGGAAGAAAGGGTATTTTGTTTGTTTTTTTTTTCTTTTTTCTTTTTTTGAGTTCCATCACCAAATCGTCTTGTTAAAATGGGGCCACAGTGGCACAGTACATTGTGGTGGGCACGTATCGCAGAGAAAACTGCTATATGTTATGGCCAAGCATGATAGAAAGAGGAAGAGATCAGGAGCCCAAAGTTCACTTAAAGGCCATTCTTTGAATTTTCTCAACTTTTTTTTTTTTTTTTTAGAACATACCTTCTACAGATTCTCTTACCTTTCTGTGGCATCACAGGCTGGAGTGCCAAGTTCAGCATATTGACCTTTAGGTGCCATTCTCTAGCCTAACTACACATCCTACTTTGTTTTTGTTTTCCATTGCTGTGATAAATACCACAATCACAATCAATTTTGGAAGGGAATGAGTTATTTCAACTTACAAGTCCCAGATCACAATTCAGCATTGAAAATAATCAGTACAGGAACCTAGGTGCAGACACTGAAGTAGAGGTCATGAAGGAATGCTGCTTACTTGCTTGTTTCCTCTGCTTCCTCAGCTACTTCTCTTACAGAGCCCAGGACCACCTGCCTATGGATGGTGCTGTCCACAGTGAGCTGGACCCCACAATATCCAGCAAGAAAATGCTCTGCAGACATTCACACAGCCAAATCTGATTGAGGCAATTCTTCAGTTAAGGTTCGCTTTTCCAAGGTGGCTCAAGTTTGTGTCATGGTTACAAAAACTAACTAGCACAGAAGTTCAAAAATAACAAGAGAACAGTGTGCTTTGTTACATATATAAGAGACATGTCACTAAAACAAAATGGAACTAATGATTGACAGCTGGTGGCCAAAGGCATTCAAACAAAAGATGAAAGTGAAAAGAAAGAAATTTAAAATTGGAACAATTACTTACCAAGCAAAAGCAGGAATGTTCATTATTTATTTTACTTTTATTCAGCCTTGCAAACTTAATTCTTCATCCTTCACCAGAAATTCAATTCATATTATATCCAACTCATCTACTCAATGACTCATCTACCACAATGACTGTGGTCACTTAAACAGCTTCTTCCTGTTGCTTTCCAATTAGACATTTTCTGAGACAGCTCTTCTATAAGATCTTGTTTCTCTTCCAATATTCAGTATTCCTTGACACCATGTTCACTCTCGGTCAAAGCCTTGGGTGTTTATTTCACTCACAGGCCAGAAGCAACTTGAATAAAATATGCATGATTGGCCAGCCAGCATCTCTGTCCAGTTTCACTTCTCTCCTATTAGAATGGAGGGGGGTAGAGAGGTTATTTGACATTAACTATGAGAAATTCTCTCTCTAACTCACTGCTGCACGTTATCATTTTCATTGAACCAAATTCTCAGACATTTTTCACTTATATTCAGAATCACACTCAGACATTTTTCATCTACATCCAGAATCATATTTTGTAGAACTATGTTTTAAATGTTTTCATTTAATTGAATAATGCAAAAACCACAAAACTTCAACTTACTTTTTTAGCTAATGATTCAATGATTCACTTCTCTTCATGAAAAATCTCCTTGAGTCTTATTTTATTGTTAGGTTGGATATTTTTATTGACACATTATATATATATATATATACATATATACATACACACACACACACACACACACACACACACACACACATATATAGGGAGTATGGTGTAATGTGTGATGATTAAATAGGGATTATTAGCATACCTATTGACTTAATCATCCCTCATTTCTCTGTAGTCAGAACATGAAAAGTCCTTGTTTGTAGTAGTTTTCATTTGCCCATTATTCTGGACCAAATTTACCCTACTGAACAACAGCAGAGTTTGTTTTTCCTCATTGTAATTATTTTCCCTAGCCAAGCTTTTCCCATCCTCCTTCTCCCTGACTCTTCAGCCTCTACTGACTAACGTTCTATCAACTTCTAGGAGAACAACTCTCCGAGAAAATATATGAAAGATATTATCTTGTACTTCTCTTTGTGTGTCCAGTTTTTTTCCTTAACACTGTGTTTTCTAGGCCATGCAAGTTGCAAATGACAAAATTTCACTTTATTATGGCTAATATTCTTGAGTTTTCTATAAGTGTCTACAATGGCTTTCATAGTGATGATATTATTGAACCCAGTGCAAGATCAACCTTGGCCTGCAGCATAGGTGCACAGGATAGTCTTGCTCTTTCCACATTTCATTGATGGTCTAGGCTATCTTTCTCTGGTTACTTGGAAGAAGAAAACAATCATGACTCTTCACAGAAAGTATGTTCCCTTTCGGAGTCTTGTCCAGGCCTGAACTGATTTCACTATGGATGACCTCATATCATTAACTTGCTCTCTGGGTTGCAGTAAACAAAACTTGAAACTACACTGATTCAAGGGAAAAATACATAAAATGAAAAATACATTCACACAGAGAGAAATTATTATAAAAATCTTTTTATGAAGAAACTCCAGCACTACAGATGTCCTAGACAAACAATTTCATATGTTAAAGGAAAATAAATTTCAATTGTGAAAACCTCTTTAAGAAAGTTCAATAAAATGGTATGATTATAAAAAGAATAAGAAATTTTAAAAGAATGTTCAATATAAATCACATTATAAATCATCCTAGTCTTGAATAAAAATTCAAATAACATCAAACAGAAAAGCAAACTAAATCTATGCCCACTATACATTGCATCTTAACACTCTGAAGAGGATACATTGCATCCATTTGTGTACCCCTACTTTAAAAAATTTCTATCAGGCATTAGGCAATGCATTCAGTAGGTGATGGACATGTTAGAACAACTCCAAGTTTGCAGTTTTTAAAATAACTAGAGTTGATAAAATGCAGTAGGGGAAAACATTGTGTTCAAGCATGTAGACTCCTAAACAAGTGGTGCCATAACTTAAAGTTTTCTTTTACATAGGAAGTACTCAATGTCAAAACACCAGAAGCCTGGTGTTAAATTCTATTCTAAGACAAAGAAGTTCTCTATTCCTATCTCAGACTGGTGTTGTGCTAAACAATTTTGAAAGTCATGAAAATCAGAGATATGCTAAAATGAGCAGATAGAACATTATTTTCAGATACAGGATAGTAGGGCTTTAAAAAGTAAATAACCCATAGGAGGAAATGATGAGTTTTTGTAAAGTTTGAGAGAGAAAAATCTTTAATGATTTTCTTTTGCAAGTTCAAGATTGTCTTCATCATTTCCATCAGCCTTATATTTGTGTTTTCTTGGATATTGTTTAGGCCTTTATTCTTCTTATGTTTTTTTTTCTCCTTAGTTTTAGAGAGCTCTTTCCTTGCATGTGTTTTAAACTTCTTGAATTTTCTGATGACATGTTTGATTGTTTTAAGTTCTGGGTCCTAGAGTTCATCTAGGACGAAAACAGGTAGTTTTCATTTGGCAAATGTTTCCCCAGGATTAGTAGGTTTTGAAGAGGAGATAAGAGTTTGATGTTTCATGTTGTTCATATCTTTGTGAAGAGATATAGCTATGTGAACTTCTTTTGATACTTCTAAATCTGATTGGATAGAACAAGTTAGGGCAGAAAAGAGGATGTGCAGGTGGATTGGGTTTGCAGTTTGAAAATGCCTTACATGGATTGGAGTCAAGGGGATAGGCAGAGTGGATAGGATTCATCTCCTGGTGTAAGCCCAGATTGTGGGGCTAGTTTTGGCTGGGTGGTAAGATTAGATGTTGACCATGGGTTGGAGACTATAGAGCGAGAGTGATAGCAGAACCCTACAACTTGTGATACAGACAGGAGTGGGCACACTAGACCAGGACAATAGATACAGGACCTGGAACAACCTGGCAGGTTAGCTAGGGTATGTAAGTAGGGAGAGTCAGGAAGACCCAGTAGGCTAGACCCTGGAGAAGGATGTAAGAGATCTCTGGAGTGATTGCCTAATAATATGACAGAAAGGTGCCATTACATTGTCAGCTAAATGACTATAGTGTGAGTGCCTGGAAAAGCACTCTTTATAAGCTGTGAATCAGCATCTGACATGTGATACTGCTTCCCTCATTGCCTGATGATCTATAAGTCTTGGTTTCGCTGGTGGTGGAGTGTTTCTGCCAGGAGGGATGATAAATATTCCATCAAACTATAAGCTAATAATCCTCCTTGTGAACATTCCACTTTGGGCTTCTGATGCTTTGAATCAAGCCAAAAGAAGAATTACAATGTTAGCATAACAGATTGATCCAGTCTATCAAGAGAAAATCAGACCGTGTCTCCACAGGGCGGGGAAAAACTGTATTTCTGGAAGGCAGGAGATCCTTTAAGGTATCTGTTGGTGCTGCGTGTCCTGAGATTAAGATCAGCGGGAATTCATAACACAATCCAGACAGGATGAAAAATGAGTCCATGTATAGGGTCCCTCTTTCACTTTGGCTACTTTATTTATAGACCCATTGGGAATAAGCGGGATCACCGGAGAAAAAGGTTGAGTGCTCTCCAAAGAATGGCCATTTTATTTTATTGACTATTGAAGTCATTCTCTGGTGAAGGCACTTTGATGGGTGCTTTCAGGAAGAAAGATGTAGGTCATCCCCCCAGTTAAAGAACCAAAGCCAGCTGAAGTATTTACTGGAGGTAGAGGAAATTTGGAATGGGTAGTACAGAAAGGTAGTTACAAATATAAGCCAAGGCTATAGGACCAGTTAGAGAAATGAGGATTTTAATTGTTCCAAGTTTTAATGTCCTATTTTTAAAAAAATATTTATGTGTGTAAATAAATATAATAAGCAGACATATGTGTTCCCCTTCCTCTCCTTTAAAAATCACATGAACTATAACATCCACTGTTTTCTTTGAGTGCTGTTAAATCTATATTATAATTAGGTCTTAGGATATTGAAAGACTAGTCATTCTTAAAGAAGCTTTGCCATGCATTCTAGGGAAAGAATGGTGTTATTCTGGCTGCATATGTGATAATGACATCATGTTTGGAAGAATGATGCCCTTATTATTGTCTTCACTTGAAGATTAATCATGATATGAAAGGGAGCTATTTGCATACCTAATTGACAAAGTAAAGACATGCAATATTTGATTGTCTAACTGTATCCTAACCCTCCTCCAGAGCGGCTTGCACCTTCCATGAGGGCTCAGATGTACAGGAGCCCAAGAGAATGTAGAGCTGCTTGCTTACCTGCCCTTGCATCTTGCTGTCAGTGACTCTATCCCATTGTTGCTACTGTTGCTACCGATATCTTTTACCATCATCAAAAAAGAGCTTCTTCGCCCTCCAACATGAACCGAAATCCAACAAATCCTAAAGAATATACCAGACTTTCTGTGCCCTGTTAGAACTGCTTGGCCTGCAGATGTGTGTACTAGATAGCTTCAAGGCTTTTAGCCTCTCTGGAACACAAGTGACCATTACTGGAATACCAAGCACCCAACATGTAAGCCAAACTAGCAAGTAATGTTTCATAATATATGTCCATTCTATTAGCTACGTTCTGTTAGACAATACTGATTAATAAAATGATTTTTATTATCCTCAATTTACCAATAGTGAGCTGCAGACCGACTGGATTGAAAAACGAGATTCACAGGGTAAAAAGACAGCTCAGAGATTAAGAGTATATACTGCTCTCACTGGAGGCACAAGGTCAGAACCCAGCACCCTTACTGGAAGCTCAAAAAATACCCATGGCTCCAGGCCCAGGGAATCAGAAACTTCCACTACCACAAGAACCTGCACACACACATACACACGTGCCACAAATAAATAACAAATTAAAAATTAAATAAAATATAAGATCCAGTTACCATTTTCTTTTAAAAATCTTTTAAAGTGATTTTCTGTGCTTTTTCTTTAAATACTTTTCAGATGACATATTTTGATCATATTCTTTTCACCCCACATTCTCTTTCCAGCAGCTCCCAAACTCCCTACTCACCCGACTTTATGCTTTCTCTCTCACTGAAAAACAAAATAACAAAAACAAAAAGACAAAATATTTCCCCAAACACACACACACACACACACACACACACCAAAAGAATAAACAAAACCTATGCAGTCCATTTTGTATTGGTCAATGATTACTGGGCACGGGACCTATTCTAGAGTGTGGTTAAATATGGCCACTGGAGAAAATTAATTTTCACTTTGCCAGAAGGTATCAATTCCAAATAGCTTGTTGTTTAGGAGATGGGATTTTATGTTTACCTCTCTTCCTTAGTGTTTGGACTTTGTCTGGTTTTAACCTCTGTAGGTCCTGTGTATGCTATAACAGTTTCAGTGAATTCATTAATTCCTTGGAGTCATTCACCACCTTTGGCTATAACAATCATTCCATCTTCTCTTTCACATGTGTCCCTGAGCCATGAGTGGAGGGAGTTACTTAATAAATACTTTCCATTTAAGGAATAGTGTTCCAAAGACTCCTACTTCCTGTGCATTGTCTAGTTGTGGCTTCTGCATTAATTACCATCTACTGCAAGAAGAAACTTCTTTGCTGAGGCTTGAGTTATACATTGATGTATAACTATAGCAATAGACCATCATGAGTCATTTTTATTGCTGTTATTTTAGCAGAACAATACTATTAGGTTTTCTGCTACAGTCTAGAATGGGTAAGTCTCATGTTATTGGACATTTTAGTAGTGACCAATATAGATTATTCAGAATGAGGTGCACATATTGAAAACGTAAAAGCTCACATCCACATTGTCTTAGTGTTTTATTGCTGTGAGTACATATCACGACCATAGCAATTCTCATAAAAGAAAGCTTTCATTGGGCTTGCTTACAGTTTCAGAGGTTTAGTCTATTTTCATCATGGTGGGGAGAATGACATAGCCCAGGCAGGCAATATGTTGGAGAAGTAGTTGAGAGATCTACATCAGAATCTGCGGATAGCAGAAGACAAGACACTGGGCAGGGCTTCAGCTTTTGAAACCTCAAAGCCAACTATCAGTAACACACTTCCTCCAACCAGGTCACACCTATTCCAACAAGATCACAACTCCTAATTCTTCTCAAACAGTGTCATTCCCCAGTGACCAAGTATTCACATCTATTAACCTATAGGGGTATTCCTATTTAAACCACCACACACATACAAAAGAAAACATAAATATTTTTCCATTTGGATCTGGGTTGCCTCACTAAGGATGATTATTTCCTGCAAATTTTATAATTTCCTTTTCTTTAACAGGTGAATAATATCTCAATGTATAAGTGCCACTTTTTCATTATCTACTCACCAGTTAATGAACATCTAGCTACTATGACTAGAGCAACAATGCAGTAAGGTACTAAACAATGTAGTAAGGTGTAGATTCCTTTGGGTTGCCCAAGAATGACACTGCTGGATTTTGTGGTAGGACAATTTTCAGGTTTTTAAGGAATGAGTTTTCATTGTGATTTCCATAAGACTGTTATCAGTTTGCACCACCACAGAAATATTCCATTTCTTCATATGCTCACCAGCATGTATAGTCATTAGTTTTATTGATTATGGCCATTTTGATTGGGATAAGATAAAATCTTAAAGTGATTTTAATTTTAATTTTCCTGTTGGCTAAGATTGTTGAACATTTTAAAGCATTTTTCAGTTACTTGTTTTTAAGCTTTTGAGAACTCTGTTTAGTTAATACAGCATTTTAATTGGGTTATTTTTTATGTTCATTTTTTGTTATTTATGTTTAAGGTAATATCTATCAGATGAATAATTAGTAAATATTTTTCTCATTCTGTTGGATGCAGTATTGCTGGTATAATGGAATTCTTGGTTTTACAGAAGATTTTTGGCTTCATGAGATCTCATTTATTAATTGTTATTTTTAATCTATGTGCTGTAGGCATCATGTTCAGAGAGTCCCTTCTTGTACAAATGAGTTCAAGTCCATTTCCTACCTTCTCTTCTGTAATGTTTAGGGCATCACTCTTCTAGCAGATTCAGGGGATCTGGTCTTCCATTGAAGTCTATAATCCATTTAGAGTTGAGTTTTGAGTGGTGTGACAGATATGGGTATATTTCTGTTCTTCTGCATTCAGGTATGTAGTTTTCCCAAAATCATTGTTGAAGTTGATATTTTCTCATTGTGGCTTTTTTCCCCTTCTTTATAAAAAGAAATCTGGTGTCTGTAAGCATGTAGAATCATGTCTGTATCTTTAATTCAATTATCAATGTGTCTTCTTTTTATGCCAATGCCATACTGTCTTTATTATTATAGCTCTGTAATGCAGCTTGAAATCTAAAATGGTAATACCTCCAGCAGTTCTAGAATTGTTTTAGCTGAGTGGTTATCAACATGTAGGTTGCTACTCCTTTGGGAGTCACAAATCAGATATCCTGCATTTCAGATATTTACTTTAAGATTCATAAAAGTAGCAAAATTACAGTTATGAAATAGCAAAAAATAATTTTATGTTGGGGGAGTCACCACAACAGAACTGTGTTAAATGGTCATTGGTAAGGTTAAGAACCACTGTTTTATCTCTTCGGTATTTTCATTGTTGTGTGTGTGTATATGTGTGTGTGTTTCCATGTGAAGTTGAGGATATTGTTTTTCAGTTGGAAATCTGATGTTGGTTGTACTATTACTGGAGATTACTTTTGGTAGGATGAGCATCTTTACAATTTTAATCCTACTAATCTATGAGCATTATGGTGTGTTCTTCAATTTCTTTCTTGGGTATCTACATTTTTATTATATAAATCTTTCATTTGCTTGTTTACAATTATCCCAATGTATTATTTTAGGTGAAAAGTTCATTTCTTTGATTTCTATCTCAGTATACTTCTCATTTATATATAGGAAAGCTACAAATTTTGTGGGGTTTTGTGTGTGTGTATTAATTTTGTATCTTGCTCCTTTGCTAAAAGTTTTTTTTATCAGCTATAGATGTCGCCTGGTGGAGTCTTTATGTATTTTATATATAAAATCGTAGCGATAGACCTGTGGGATAATCACAAGAGGTGCAGAACTCTGACTGGGGATAGAGGGTATGTGCACTATGGGGTATTTACACTATAGGAGCTAATGCACAAGTTAAACCAGTAACATTCTGATTGGCAGCTCATCATGAAGGCCTGCCTGGAAGAGAAGGGTAGGTGTAGGGTAGATGTCCTGAAGGTCTGGACAGATGTCATTTCTTCAGTCTGGTGTTATTACAGACATATTTGTGGGTACTGCAGAAAGTGAGAGGGTGTTAAAAAAAATCTCAGTCCTGGTCTAGCATCCTTCATCATTTATCCCACCTGCTTAAAGTAGCCGAGAAATGAAAAGCCATGTTAATTATGTGATGTGTGGAAAAAGATTTTCTACGTCTATAAGAGACAATAGTGAGACAAATAAGTGTTCTTTCGTAACTTTTTAAAATTGACTCCACAAGGCACAGAAGCTTTAGAAACTAAGTCCCTGGAGTTAGTTTGGAGATTGTTAGCTATTAGAATGTTTTTGATCTTATTTGGTTTTCCTGTAAAACAATATTATGACAAGTTAGCAAAGGCTTAGCTGCTGTGGAGAGAGATGGAGGCATTAGCTATTTGTTAAGCAGGGTAAACATAGTCATAAGGTGTCTCTTCTTCATCTTTTGTTTTGTTTTGTTTTTGTTTCTTTGTTTGTTTGTTTTGTTCTGCCCTATAAAAGTTTTGTTCTCTTTCTTTTTCTCTTAAATACCCTGTTAACCTTTAATGTGAATTTTAGAAGCACAGATTTCTTTAGTGGATCATAACCAATTAATCAAATCCTTCTCAATATCTTTTTAAAATGTATTTACGTTTTATAGCCTTAATACCTTTGTAAACCTCATTATTTCTGGGTCTCCACAACAAAATCTAGGAGAGTGTAGACTGGCTTCTGGGCAGGAAAGTCAGTGAGGAAGCTTCTCCAGGCTCTGTGGACAAGTAGTTAAGCATGTATCTGTTCAAACCAGCCAGCAGGGAGCAAGGCCTGAGGGTCTCCCACAGAGAAGCCAGCCCTGCCGAACAGCCAAAACCCTGTGATACAGATTTGTTCCAAGGGACATGAATTCTGTTTCCACAAGGCTTAACTCTTAAGTCCTCTGCCAGAAGAGGCACATGGATGGAGGCTCCAAGCCTTGGTGGCTGAAGTGGCTGGGCTTTCCAGAGCTCAGTCCCAACCTCCTGGCTCCTGGCCCCTGTAGCCAATGAAGGCCCTCAGTGGAGATAAGTGGGATAAAAGGGGAGGGAAAGGTGGGCTCCTTGGTATAAGTGCAAAAGGCAGGGCAGCAAGCAGGCCACTGACAGGAGACTCATGGGCATGCATCCACCCAGGCAGATATCAGCCTGGTCAGGGGCTGGGGCTCAGTTTGGCCTCCTCTGGCCATGTGGCTCTGTCGTTTTTTGTTTTTTGTTTTTTGTTTTTTGTTTTTTTTGAAGAGGAATTTAATAGGGCCTGTATTCTTATCCGAGGTTTGTATTTGTTTGTTTGTTTGTAAACAGGGAGAGTATTACAAATATCTGAGGAGTTTTGTTTTGTTTTGTTTTGTTTTATGAGATAAGATGTTCCCTGTGGTAGAGAGGAGAGTCTCAAAGAAAGGAAAATATAGAAGCTGGCATGGTCAGGCAAAGAGTATCCCTACTCTTTGAGGGGTTACTCATGTTCTCTGTGCTTTCAGGGCTCCCTGTTCTAGGGCCATCTGTGGAGATCTTGGTCATCAGGAGGAGAGATGGGGGCGGCGCAGGGATTCTGATGGTTGTGAGCACAATGGAATGACCCCCTGGATAACCTGCAGGGAGGCAGACCAATTGTATTTTGGTGAAGGAGAGTTATATAGAGCTTTCGGGAGGGAGTAGGGAAAATCCAGAGTGGAGGAATGTCACTGGCTATGGTACTGAGATGGCTCATTTACATGGAGGGGAGCAGGAAAGCAGGGCATTCCAGAAACCCCTGGTGCTTGCTAAAGAGTTTCTACCCATTGAAAGGAGTTGCGACCTGTAATTTTCCTAGGGGCTACCTGACATTCTTCAGATAAAGGGTGTGGTGTCTGGGATTCCCCCCAGGGTGAGAATAGGAAGCCTGGCTAACTAAGGGCTTCCTACTCATTTTATTTCTCAGTCTTCACCAGGTATTCAGAAAAAAATTTAAAAAGATAAAGGATGGCCCCGAAATCCCTATCAGGAGTGGGTAAAAATGGTTTTTAAGGTCTTTAATGCCCAAGAGAAAGAGGCTGAGTCTTCCCAACAGGCTCAGCTACAGCAGAAGGCTACTCCAGGCCCAAGCCTTGGCAGCCACCTTGAGACCAATGGCCTTCCAACAAATGAACAAGGGAGGGCCACCACGCCCCATTCCTCAGGACCCAATCTAAGTCAACTCTGCCAGGGGCCTGTTTCAAATGCAGCCAGGGAGGACACTGGTCCCACAGCTGCCCCAGCACTTGGCAACCAAGCAAGCTATGCCCTGCCTACAGGCAGCCTTGTGACTGGAAGTTGAAATTCCCCTATGTGGACCTGACCACTGTACCGGGCTGCAGAGGTCCAGCCCCACCAATGCAGGTGCCACAGAACCGTCCAGATTTTTAGTTCTTTGGCCTGGCT
Source organism: Pachyuromys duprasi (assembly GCA_028658305.1). Taxonomy (NCBI): domain Eukaryota; kingdom Metazoa; phylum Chordata; class Mammalia; order Rodentia; family Muridae; genus Pachyuromys; species Pachyuromys duprasi. The sequence goes on from CM053754.1 coordinate 3,492,173, forward strand.
GAGGACTGAAGGCTCCCAGACTCTGTGACCCCCATCACGCTCACCACGCCCAAGGAAATGCTATAGGTAGTGGTAACAGGCAAGTCTGTCTCATTCCTGATGAACGTAGGGGATACCTTCTCTGTTTTAACCTCTCACTAGGGTCCCATAGTCCCATCATAGTCGTGGGGTGGACTGGACCCCTCTTCCCCTCCTAAGACCCTGCTTCTCCTCACACTCTTTTCTGGTCAGGCAGACCTGCCCAGTGCCTTTATACCTCTGTGATAACCTGAGTTGCTGTGGAGTCACAGCGACCTAGCCACATACCCTCTCCTGACTCCCATCTTCTCTTAGTTGCCTCAAAGGTCCCTACCTCTGACAGGGTCCAAGCCTTGAGGAACTTCCTGCCACCAAAGCTGAAACAGAGGACAGCTATTCTGATATAATAAAGTAGACATCAAAACAAAATCAACAAGAAGAGATGAAGCCATTATGTACTAATATAGGAAACAATTAATTGAAAATATGTAATAATTATAGATATTTTCTATATTATATAATATATTATATATTATAGATATAGACATAGAATCTAGTTAATGAAGGTCTAAGAAGAAAATTTAAAGCTGTAAGCAATTACACTTAAAAATCCGAAAAATTCCTAGCAAAGAAATGAAGGACAAACAGTGTAGTGGTGAATCTTGAATGTCTGGGCTAAAAGATAGTTCAGACATTATGAGTTAAGAGCACATGCTAATCTTGCAGAGGACCAATTAGCCACACTAGACAGCTCACAACTCTGTGTAACTCCAGCTTCAGAAGATCCAATGCTTTTGGTCTTCTCAAGTTTCCACAAAAATGTGTGTATACCTACCCACCCACAAATATACAAGCAATTAAAAATAATAAAATATAAATTCTTTTTAAAGATAATATTTTTAAAAATATTTTAAAAAATCTTTACTGTCAATGGCACTTGATCTGTTATTACCAAAGGACCATGTATGGATATGACCTACAACCTCTCCTCGGATCTAGCCCATGGTAGCTCAGTATCCAGGTAGGTACCCTAGTAAGGGAAACAGGGACTATTTCTGACACAAACTCAATGGCAGACTCTCTGACACTCATCCCCCCAAAGGAGGAACAGTCCTGCTATGCCACAGAGGAGGACTTTGTAGCCAGTCCTGAAGATACTTGATAAACCAGGGTCAGATGAAAGGGGAGTAGGTCCTCCCCTATTAGTGGACTTGGAAAGGAGCAGGGAGGAGATGAGGGAGGGACGATGTGATTGGGAGGGAATGAGGGAGCAGGATGCAGCTGGGATGCAAAGTTAATAAACTGTAACTAATATTAAAATTTTTTTAATTAAAAAAAACCAACAACAAATAATACAGGTCTTAAAAATAGAGAGCAACAGTCCCTGTTCCCCTTACTTGGAGACTGAGCTGCCATGGGCAACATCTGTGCAGGGGTTCTAGGTTATCTCCATGCATGGTCCTTGGTTGGAGTTTCAGTCTCAGGAAAGACTCCTATGCCCAGATATTTTGGTTCTGTTGCTCTCCTTGTGGGACTCCTGTCCTCTCCAGGTCTTTCTATCTCCCCCAACTTTCATGGGATTCCCTGCACTCTGCCCAAGGTTTGGTTGTGAGTCTTGGCATCTGCTTTGATACCATGCTGGATGGAGTCTTTCAGAGGTCCTCTGTAGTAGGCTCCTTTCCTGTTTCCTGTTTTCTTCTTCCAATGTCCATCCTATTTGTCTCAGTGGAGGGCTCTTTGACCCCCTTCCACCATGGGGGTAGCAGCCTTGCCAGGCCACAGAGGAGGACAATGCAGTCAATCCTGATGAAACCTGATAAACTAGGATCAGATGGAAAGGGAGGAGGACCTCCCCTATCAGTGGACTTAGGGAGGAGCATGGGAGGAGATTAGGGAGGGAGAGTGGGATTGGCAGGGAATGAGGGAGGGGGATATGGCTGGGATACAAAGTGAATAAACTGTACTTAATATAAAAAATTTAATTAAAAACTATAGCGTGAGAGAGATTAAATGACTTCTAATGATATTTTGTGATACAGTTCAATGACTTTCTCAGTCACAGAAGCTTGAACCTTTAGCAGACATAGCCAGACACTATGGAGAGAATTTGGAACACTCAGTCTTAAATAAATAACTCCATCAAATCACTCTCCCCAGAGTTCATGGAACCCATGGAGAAAAAGGCATAAGGAATGTAAGGTCCAGAGAGGATGGAAAACACCAAGAAAAAATAGCCTCGTGAGTAAACATGATCACAGCTCAGATGAACTCACAGAGACTGAAGCAGCAAGCTCAGGGCCTGTACAGCTCTGTTCCATGTCCTCTTTTTATATATAATGATTTCTTGTTTAATGTTTTTATGGAATCCTGAGTGTGGCAACAAGCAGATCTCTGATTCTTGTGCCTTATCTGGGACTCTTTTCATTCTACTGGCCTGTCTTGTATAACTTCAAAGTAATAGTTATTTTTAATCTCGTTATATTTTTATTTCATTATATATTTAAAAAATAAATAAAAGAAACCTAGTCATTAGGGTAAATAACAACAACTGCACTGTTATTACCTAAAAGACAAACTACTAGGGAAACACTATCTGAAAGGATTTTCCATTGCCCAGTAGATATATCTACCATACATACCCTATATTTAAAGCTTAGGAAGCATCAAGGTTGAAGAAGGAGAAAGGCTGTAAGAGCCAGAGGACCAGGAAGTCTGCTAAAAGAGAATGTTTTCTATGTATGACTTCAACCAAGAAAACTCACCACAACAGTCTCATAATAAGAGTTGTAGAGTGACATGCCAACATGGATAGAAGAAATTCCAAAAGGTCTCACCCTAGACAAAGAGCTGTAAGCAATTAATGACTACTAGGTGAAAGAGAATTAGTCTTGGGATAACTCCCTCAATAAATGATAAATACATATATGTGTGTAATGTACATATAGGTGCAATTACACACATGTATATAATATATGATATAATATATATTTGCATATATATTACATAATTTTGTTATATTATCTGTGTATATACATTACATGTAATATATAATATATAATGTGTATATGATATATATACAATATCATATATATCAAGTACCATTATCAAAATCATATATCATATTATGTCATGTTCTATGTATATGAAATATATTATATAACATATTAACATATAACACATATTATATGTAAATATATAATATGTAATCTTACGTATATAATGTATGACACATGACATATGTTATATATTAACAACATATATTATGTAGTATAATATATTAATATAATAATATATACAGCATTAGTACAATATTGATATGTAATATACAATATGTATTATATTAATATCATATTACATATCACCATTATATATTAATATATTATTGTATATGATACTATATAATATCTTCATATCTATATTATATTATATAAATATTATATATTATGTATAATATACATATGAGGATTTATATATTATATAATGATACATTATAGATATTAAAGAGGAAGAAGACAGGAATTTGAGGAGTCAGATTCATGGAAAGAATTGAAAGCAGTAGAGAATACAATATAAATGGTGTAATTCAGTACTCATATATAACAGTCTCAAAGATATGTTAAAAGAGAACACATTAAAAAGAACATACACTTCCAACTACTATATTTTCTTTCAAAAATGCATTTTTTTCAAAATCCTCAAGTCAATAAATATAAACAGTACGTAGTCTCCTGATCAACAATCACATGATTACCTTAATAGATACAGAAGAGGTCTTTGATATCATTAAACATTCTCTCATGATGAACACCCAGGAGAAACTAGGAATAGAAGAAATACAAGTTGAAGTAATAAAGAGCATAGACAACAAGCCTATACTTTACATTTACTAATGAAAAGACTGTCAGGAAGCAAATGGCATGGACATCAGAAGCAGGAGAAAACAGGGACCAGGACAGGAGCTTACCACAAAGGGCCCCTGAAACACTCTACCCAGCAGGGTATCAAAGCAGATGCTGAGACTCATAGCCAAACTTTGTGCAGAGTGCAGGGAATCTTATGAAAGTACAGTAAATAGAAAGACCTGGAGGAGACAGGAGCTCCACAAGGAGAGCAACAGTACCAAAATATCTGGGCACAGCGGTCTTTTCTGAGACTGATACTCTAACCAAGGACCATGCATAGAGAAAACCTAGAATCCCTCACAGATGTAGCCCATGGCAGTTCAGTGTCCAAGTGGGTTCCATACTAATGGGAAGAGGGACTGCCTCTGACATGAACCAATTGGCCTGCTCTTTGATCACCTCACCAGGATGAGGGAGCAGCCTTGCCAGGCCACAGAGGAAGACAATGCAGCCAGTCCTGATGAGACCTGATAGGCTAGGGTCAGAGGGAAGAGGAGGAACTGCTCTATGAATGGACTAGGGGAGGGGTATTGGGGGAGAAGAGGGAGGAATGGTGGGATAGGGAGGAGATGAGGGAAGCGGTTACAGCTGCGATACAAAGTAAATAAATTGTAATAATCAAAAAAAATTTTTAAAAATGCAAAATAGTTGTGCTCCCTACTCACCAGCCAATCCAGTAAAACAGCAGTGTGCTTCAACTCAAAAGAAAAAAAAATAATGCTTATAAACCAGAAACAAGCTCTCTCTTTTTCTTTCTCTGTCTCACACTCTTTCCTCCTCCTCCTCTCCTTCCTTCTTTTTTTCAGTATTTTGCTTGTAATTTTAGTTTGAATAATAAATAAAGAAAAAGTAAAAAAGATTTATGAATAGGAAGAGGTCAAATTATCTCTATCTTCAAAGAATCATGTCTGAAATTTAATAAAATCTGAAAACACTACAAAAACTCTGAGATTACTAAGCACTTCCAAGAAGAAAACATAAAAAATGAACATTGAAATTTCAGTAGCTTTCCTGTGAATGCCAATAATGAACTATCAACAAAGAAATAAAGAAAATAGTTCTGTTCACCTCAGCTTTAAGAATAAAAATAAACACCTAGGAATGAACCTCAATAAGAAAGCCAGTGACTCCTCCAGTTAAAACTTTAAGACACTGGAAAAAGAGCTTAAGAAGACACTGAGTCATGAGAAGATCCCAGTGCTCTCATGAGCATCCGACATAAGAACACCAGAAATAATACTGTGAAAATAACTGGGCTACCACAGGCAAGTTACAGATTCAACTCAATCCCAAATAATCTTCTGGTGAAAATATCCACATAAATAAAAACCCAAATCAAGAATTCATATGGAATCATTCACACAAAGAGACAAGAATAAACAAACATGTCTAAGCACAAAAGCAAAGGCTGGAGGTATCACAATACTTGATCTCCAACTACACTATAAAGCCATAGTAATGAAAGAAAACTTAGTGAACTGAAACAATCATGGATGTGTAGACCAATGGGAATAAATCCACTGCTTTTTTATAGAAGTGTCAAAAACACAGTGGGAAAATGACAGCCTCTATAAAAAGTAGAGGAAAAACAGAACGTCATAATTGAAGAATGAAACTAGATGTATGTTTTTTACCATGCAAAACTTTCAGTTCAGAATGGATTAAAGTCCTTATTGTAAGACTTGAAACTTTGAAGCTACCAGAGAAAAACACAGAACATAGGCAAAAGCAAGCATTTTCTGTAAAGGACTTTAATGACAGGAAATAACCATAAAAAAAGACAATTGTATTCAATGTAAAACTTTCTGCACAACCAAGAGGAAACAATCATCACAGAGCAGACAGTATGCAGAATGGAGGATATATATATTGTGAGAATATATATAATGTGAGATGTATATTTGCTTCAATAAAGGACCACAAAACTCAAACTATTTGATTAAATAATATTAATATACAATTTGATTAAAGCATTAGTAAAATTATATCATCCTATCAACCAATGGGCTGATGATCTCAAAGAAGAAATACAAATGGCTAAGATTTTTTAAAAGGATTCAACTTCCTTAGCCAGCAGAAAAATGTGGATTAAAAGCGATTTAACATTCTCTCATCCCAGGAAAAAAAAATAGCTTGTCATACAAAAACAAATGACAACAACTGCTGGTGGAGCATGGAGAACAAGAGAGCTAAACACTGATAGCTGGCATGTAAACCAGTGCTACCACTTTGGAAGCCACTGTGAAAATTCCTCAGAACTTAAAGCAGAAGTCTATACGACCTATGCTTACTACTTCGGTGTATATTACTCAAAGGATAGTAAGACAACATTCCACAGAAATACTAGTCATTCATGCTTGTGATGAATGAATCATGATAGATAGTCCAGATGGGCAACCATCCAGATGTCTAAACAGAGATGAATGAGTAAAGAAAAGGAGAGGCACATACAAAGCAATGTTTCGTTCAGCCATAAATAAAAATAAACTGATGACAGGAAAATAAACAGAACTGGAAGTGATTGTATTAAACCAAGTAAGTCAGACTTTGAAAGTCAAATACCATGTTTTCTCCTCTGTGTGCCGAATATATGCATATGTGTATTTGCATCATGAAACTCAAACTCTGGCTTTGACAGGGAGAAAGAGAGCTTGAGAAAGAGAGACAGGGAGAGAATAAAATGAGAGCATAAGTGGCTCCATGTGACACAAAAGTAGATTTCATTAGAAGGTAAGAAGAAGATCGTCAAGAGGCAGGAATGGAGAATGGGGAGGGTAGTAGATGAGGCAGATACATTAGAATAAAGTATATAACATGAATGTATCTGAACAACATGTGTGTTTTAATTACTGTTCTATTGCTATGAGGAAACACCATGACCAGAAGAAACTTGGGGAATAAGGGGGTTATTTCACTCATATATCCATGTAACAATTAATCATTCAAAGTAGGGCAAGAATTTAACCAGGCGGGAAGGTTGAAGCAGGAGCTGATGCAGGAGCCAAGGAAGAGTGTTGCTTACTGTTTTGCTACTCAAGGCTTGCTCATCCTGCTTTCTTATAGATCCCAATACCCACATGGGCTGGGCCCTCTCCCATCAATTACTAATTAATAAAATGCCCTATAGGCTTGCCCTATAGAATCCTATCACATGTGGGCATTTACTTAATTGAGGGTCCTTCCTCACAGATGACTCCGGCTTGTGTAAAGTTGATACAAAATTAGCCAACACGATGAGTAAACAACTGGGAGAATTTTGAGAAAACGTGGGTAACTGTAGAGCTACATCAGACTCACATAATAGATGATTGTAGTACTATCAAGTTTCTCTGTGTCAATCTACAAATTCATGGCATTGCCCAAAAATCAAAAGCATATCTGAATGATCAAGATAATAAGCGCACTTCAGACATGTACAAGAACATATGGGAGACACATGGTCACTCTGGAGGCTGGGAGGGAATTTAGAAATATTCCTTTACTTTATGTACCACTGAGAAACTGGGGAATATCAGCTATTTTTACCCTCTGGTTTTCTTTTTTTTTTTTTCTTTGTTTGAGTTGGTTTTTCTTTTTTTTTTAATTTATTTATTTTGATATCAATCACAGGTTAGGTACTTTGAATCCCAGGCGTAGCCCCCTCCCTCATTCCCTCCTACCGTCCCACTCCCTCCCTCATCTCCCTCCTCCTCTTCCCCTCCAAGTCCACCAACAGGGGAGGACCTCCTCCCCTTCCATCCAAACCCAGCTCATCCTGCTTCCTCAGGGATGGCTGCAATGTCCTCCCCTGGGATCTAGCCAGTCTGTCACTCCCCAGCTTGTATGGGGGAGGGTC
>CM053754.1:3500427-3516817 GCA_028658305.1 Pachyuromys duprasi
GCCGCTGGTCACCGGGAAATTTCTCCAGGTAATAACTGGGTGTCCCTAGGGTTTTCCCACTTGATTTTCTCACCGTAGGAGTTCTGCTCACCTGGCATTCACAATGCTAGCGTTTTGGGTCCCAGAGTTCAGTCTCCTGGTCGCTGCGTTGTTTCTGCTCTCTTACTCCTCAGACACAGTGTTCTCTCGTGGCAGCCATCTTGTATCTCCCTTGTGATTTTTTTTAAAAGCATATGCCTTACATATTATTTTTATTCAGTTTTTTAAATAAAATTTTGATCTATTTACATTAAAAGAAATTAAAAACAAGGAACAAATTTGTGTTAGAGGTGAGAAATGATGGATGTTTTCCATCTGCCTGTGTTCTACCCACCATCTTCCATGCTCTTGACTGTAGGGACACAGGAAGGCCTCTGATGCCTTTAGGCCTGTTATCTAATCATGGGCTCTGAGAGTCCTGGCCCCAAGGCTCTTAGCGCCGTGGCCCATAGACCTATGCACAGCTTTCCTAAGAGCAATGAATGCCCTTGAAGCCTTTCTTCACTGGAAGTAATTCAAGGGACGTTAAGCACCCATTGCCTCTATCACTAATGGCTTCTCTTTCCATGTTAAATGTTTGAATTTGACCATTTAAAAAAGTCCATGTTTCAACTTTCAGACCTGAATGAAGGAAAACAAGACACATCCAAAAACATTGTCTTGGTTCTAAGTCAAATCAAATATTCATATGCTCACATAATTGGACTTTATATAGCTTTTCAAATCTTTTCACACTAAAGTATAATTTACTTGCAATATTTTTAAAAAATTCACCGTTGACATAGATATACTTTTGTCTCATATAATACATATATATGTATATATAACACATATATAAATATGTTATACATACACATGACATATGCATATATAAATTGAGACCAAGAAGTCTAAGTAATCTGCTCAGATTCTGTAACTGTCACAGCCAAGATCTGAATCCACTCTGATGAATTTCAAACTCCAATTTTCCCAAATATGTGGGATGTGCACCTGACCATTTCACATGCCCTTTCAGACACAGTGATAAGCATTTCAAGTTCACTGTCTGAGATAGAATCTTTAACAGTTTTCCCAACCCCACTGCTCTAGTCTCCTTAAGCTAAGCAAATGCCTTCCCTAATTTCTGAAAGGCTCATGCCATAAACACTGATTCCTGCCCTGCATTCTTTCTCTGATATTCACAATCAATATAGAAACATATTTTTATTTTAACTCCTACGTCTTGCAACTATATGCCTTTCTCTCTGTAACTACTTATATTTGTTGGGGTTTTTCTAGAGAAAATTTGTATTTGTATTTGGTAAGATTTTTTAGAGAAAGAAAACAAAAAAGATACGAAGATATGGTGGAGAGAAGGAAGAAGGTGGATGTGAGAGAGAGAAGGAAGAGGAGAGGGTAGAGCATTTGACTGAGGGCTTCATTCATAGGGTGGTTGTGCTGGAAAGCACATCTGAAGTGTAGGCAATGAGGTGGAAACCCTGTAAATCTTCGTCTTTCTGACTGTTGGTTAGAGGAATTCATCTCTCCTCCCCCACCCTGAATTTTCAGCCCTTTCCCCCTTAACATCTTCCATTAGTTGGACTAGGTGGTCCATATTATGAAAGATCATCAGCTTTACTCAGAGTTTTACAATTTAAATGTTAACCCCATTTTAAAAATATTTTGCAAAAATGTCTACACTGATGTTTTTCCAAGTTCTTAAAGAGGTGCCCACCCAACTCTGTACATACAATTATGTATCAACGCATTCTAGCCCTAAGTCAGGGCTCCATCTCTCATCCATGTCCTTCTGCCGATCTTATAGCACATAGACCTCTCAAGGAGACAGAGAAGATCACAGTATTTAGAACTTCCTCAGCTTTGTAATAACAATGGAGGCATTGTTACTAGAGTAAAACATAACATATTTTCCTAAATCTACAGAGCAATCCAAACCCTCATCTGGCCTCATCTCGGAATCCTCCCACACTGCATCATGGACAAAATGTTGTCCTGCCTACTTCTCTTACTACTGAGTCCCAGACTGTGTATCTGCCTTTACCTGGTTCTTTCCAGGGCTACCACTAGTTGGCCTTATATGCCTAAATTCAACTGTAACTTTCATAACACCCTTTTTGGGTGCTGGCTTTTCTGCCATTTTTCCTTTCCGAGTTCCTGAAAGGGGAGATTTCCAAGGAGGCAGATTTGTAAACATGTTTTCAGGAGCACAATACAGATGTAACCTAACCCTAACCCCCATACCGGCTGTGTTATTACTCTACTTGGCATGGTAGGAAACGGTTAACTTCGTACACTCTGTTTGCAGCTTCCTAAAGCAGTAGTTTGTCATAAACACCTGACAGTATTATGGAAAGGAAATCTGATGGCCAGGAGTAAGTTAGGTACCAAATGGGTACTTGAAATATAGAAACCTATCAGTCAAAGTATGCTGGAGGCTCCTCTTGATTCCAGAAAATGAAAAGTTTATGAGTTTCCTGTCTCAGAATCTTTAAAGACCTTGGGGTATTTTTTTTTTTAAGAGAAGAGCCATTTTAACTCCTTCATTAAGTCAGAAATGTTGCAAACATATTGTGTAACCTGTAGCCTCCATACGGATTAAAACATGACTGCAGACCTTATTTGTAGCAGCCTAAACTGTAGACTTTTAACTTCTGCCACTTATCCAGAGAACTTTTCTTTGCCACGGGGGATAACAAAATTCCACTGAGCTTTGAAGTGGTGGATGACACCATAAAGTGAAAGAGAGGAATCAAATGCTTTATTATAACATAGAGGTGTAACAACTGCTGAACAAAAATAATAGGACAATTATGCACTTTTAATGGAAAACATGGGCAGTTTTTCCTTTCACCTGTGAAATACAATCTATTAAGAGACATCTGCTTAATTTTCACACCAGTAACACAAAGTGAGGTTGTGTTGAGAATAGTTTTGACATGCTTCATTTTCTTCTTGCAGCCTTGTGAAAATATTATTAGCATCTTCCAGGAATATAATTATGTGAAAATGAAAGATGGTTTCAACTTTTAGGCTTTTTGGTTTTCTCTTAAATGAGTAATTATAGCTCTGAAATAAGTATCAAAATTCATGCACCTAATTAACAAGAACATGTGCTGTGAAGACCAAAGACTTTCCTTAGGATAGCAGTACAGGCCGGAATAGGTAGACATGTTTAATAATGGGTGCCTCTTTTCAGTGACACAGAAACAAGTATGACTCAGATTACCCAAAGCAAAAAATTATGTTTTGGTTCAGCATGAGAACTATTGCCTGGGAGCCTTGTGGGAAAAACAGAAGGATGATTTTGGTCTCCTTTTGACTATTTTGTCTCTCATACTCCCAACACACATTTATGGTGTGCCCCTAAGTTCTAGAAATGTTGGTAAACAGTGCATATATTAAGGATAAAATCCCATGACTATTTAATACAATTTGAAGTCAGGGAATCAGGTGGGCAAGTACACATATAATTTAAACTGGCACTTTATGTGATGGTAGACCAGATGATTTGTATCAACTGTTCTGATGATGGCCTGCAAAAAAATGTGCCTTAGAAATTGTAATAGAATAGGGAAACAGTTCAATGGTGCAATGTTTGCCTCTCATGTGGGTGGCCTTGAGACTGTTCCCCAGAATTGCAAAAAGAATTATTGAAGTCATAAAAAGTAATAAAAAGATTCAGGAAAAAAAATTTTTGAAAGATTCTAAAGCCAACATCTGGATTTGTTGTTCCACTCAGGGCATCGGGGTTTCTGGGAAGGCAAAGATCTAAATCATAAGATAACAACACTGAGCACTGAGGAGAAAGCTTGAAGCCATTCAGGATCCCTAGGGCAGCCTACTGAATCTTTTATGCCTGGTGTCAGAACCACAAAGGCAGACCCTCTCTATAAAGGCAACTGCTTTTTAAAAATAATTAATTTTATTTTATGTGGATAGTTGTGAGGGTGTCAGATCTCATGCAAGTGGAGCTACAGACAGTTGCGAGCTGCCATGTGGGTGCTTGGAATTGAATACAAATCCTCTGGAAGAGAAGCCATGCTCATAACCACTGAGCCCTCGCTCTAGCCCTTAAAGACAAATTCTAATAAGCTCATTTATTAAAATGACTTGAAGAGAAACATTAACTTGTGCTTCTGTCCAAGTACTCAGTAAAAGAAAAGCAAATTCTTTTAAGAAAAATATGCAGCATCTTTCTACCCTAAAAGTCGTTATTTTACAATCATTATTTAAAAACCATAATAATGCATGGTGGGTTATCAGTCTCTGCAGGGCTCCAGGGCCCCCGGGCCCAGTTTTGTTTTGTGGGGTGTTTTTGTTGTTGTTGTTTTGTTTTGTTTTGTCTGTTGGTCTCCTTTTGGAGTTTCTGTCCCCTCCAGGTCTTTCTATCCTCCTTTTTCATAAAATTGCATGCATTCTGCCCGAAGTTTGGCTATGAGTCTCAGACTCTGCTTTAGGCCTTCTGTGGTAGGCTCCTGTCCTATTCCCTGTCTTCTCCTACTTTCAGTGTCTAGCTGTACTTATATTCAACAGAGAAGCCAAAGAGAAACCAATCATCTTTCAAAATAGGGAGAGAGAAAGGGTGAGGTAGGAAGAGATGGAAAGGAAGGGAGGGAGAGAGAGACAGAGAGATAACAACAGAGATAACCACAGCTTTCAGGGCAGAAACCTGTGAGCAGAAATATCTTTAGGAATCCAGGCTCTCTACTCTGAGAAATCACTCGGGTAACTCTGTTGGAGGAAACCCCCAATTGTTTCTGAATTTTCCGCCCATGATCTACCTGCTTCTCACACTAAATAATGCAGAAAACTGTTTATACTTCAGGCAAGGCGAGAGTGGGGAACCATGATGAACTACTACAGAGAGCGCTATTCTTCTGGTCACAGGTGAGCCGCTGGATGTTTCACAAAAGCCCAGCTGACCCACAAATACCCAAACTCTAAATCTCTGTCCATCCTCGAGTGAAACACTGAAGGCCCCCGGGAAGTTCAAGTTCAAAGGTCAAGGGTCAGCAAAATACTAAAACCTCTACCTTCTTCCTCTAGTACCTTACCAACATAATATTGAGTCATGACTGCTGGATTCTTTTCCCCAAGCACAACACATTTAATCTCCAACAAAACACTGAGACAAAGCTATAATGAAAGGGGGGGGGGCAATTATCTGAGCTGGAGTCAGATTGATTTTCTGAAGACAAAACATAATGTGCCTAGATCGATGATAGGTGTTCTCAGAGATTAGCTGGGCTGAATTTTTCCTAGATCGGTGTATACTTTTAATTTGGAAGAAAATTCTCATCATTGTTGTTGAGGCTAGGTGTCTCTTCCCTCCCAACTTCTCCAGTGTGATTATGCATTTATTCTATCATTTACATCTTTCACACAGCTCTTGAACCTTTATTACTTGGAGTATATTTTAATTTTAAATGTTCTGGTGGCTATATCCTCACGCTTAGAAAGTCTTTCCTCAACTGCATCTGTTGTTGGCATTCTTCATTTCACTCACATCATTTTTGAACTCCAGCAATTCTGTTCATTTCTTAGGATTTCTTTGTATTTCTCTGCTTACATTGTGAATCTGTCCTTCGGGGTTCTCTGCTTTTACCATTAAAGTCTTTAGCGTATAAATAAGCTTTAATTTTTTATTTTAGAAGTTGTTTCCATATATTTTAACCACATTCTTTCTCCTCCCTCTGGACTCCTCTCAGATATTCCCCACCTCCTTAACCATCCAATATCTTGTTCTTTCTCTCACAATCAAAAATAAAAAGGGAAAACCAGAAAACCAAATCAAAACAAAACAAAAGATTACCCAAACAAACCACAAAACCTTGGAGTTCATGGTTGGCCAATAATTTTTATGCAGAGGGTCTTCTCCAGAGTGATATTGATATACCCAGTGATGCTATGTCTTATGATTTCATTGCTGTGAAGAGACAACTTGCAAAGGCAATGCCTATGAAGAAAAACTTTTAATTGGAACTGGCTAATAATTTCAGAGGTTCAGTCCATTATCATCATGGAGGGAAGCATGGCAGTGTGCAGGCAGACATCATGCTGCAGTAGCCAAGCATTCAACATCTTGATCTGCAGGCAGCAGGAGGAAACTAAGTTTCATACTGGACAGAGCTTGAGTATAGGAGACCTTAAAGCCCACCATAGCACTGACACAGCCAGGCCACAACTAGTAGTGCAACTCCCTGTGGGCCAAGCATTCAAACACATGAGTCTATGGAGGTCATTCCTAATCAAACCACTGCATTCTACTCCTTGGCCCCCATAGGTGTGTATCCATAACAATGCAAAAATTCATTCAGTCTAACTTCAAAAGTCTCCATATCTACTACAGTTTCAAACTTGTTTAATAGTCCAAAGTTCAGAGTCTCTTCTGAGATTCATACACTCTCTTAAGTATTTTGTCTTTTTTTTTTTTTTCCAGAGCTGAGGACCAAACCCAGGGCCTTGCACTTGCTAGGTAAGCTCTCTACCATGAGCTAAATCCCCAACCCCCAATCTCTTAAGTATAATCCTCTATAATATCAAAATCAAAAATGCAGAACATATGCTTCTGACATATGATGGCACAGGACATACAGTACCATTAAAAATGTAGGGAAGGGAGCATAGTAAAGCAATACTGGACCAAAGTAAGACCTAAAGCCAGCTGGATAAAGTCCAAACTCCATGTCTGATGTTAAAACATTCTTCAGATCTCCAACTCTTTTTCCCCCCTCTTGGGCTGGTTCTGTTCCCTGTTAGCAGCTTTCCAAGGCAGGAACCCCAAAGTTCTCCCATCTCCACCATCTTGCAGGCTCTCCAACTCAAGCCAGGCTTCACCTTCACAGCTTTACATGATGTCCTTTCACAGCTTCACACAACGGGCTCTCTGGGCTTCTGTGCAGGGACACCCTTACCATATACCTTAACTCTAAATCCACAACCACATGAACAAATCTGTGAAGTTCTACTGCTTTCTGGGGCTGAAACATGGCCCACTTGTTTAATTACATCTTCACCAGCTTTCTTTTTTCAATGGTTTCTTTCACTGCCTAAGCTTGGCTCTCATGGAACTTGCTCTGTAGACCACCCTTTGAATTCAGAGATCTGTATGCCTGTGTATCCTGAGTGCTAGGATTAATTGCATGTACCACCACACCTGGACATAAAATGTTCTTTAATTCCTTTCACAAGATAGAAGCTTAACTGGGTGGGAACTCACCCGGAGGTTACCACACCCTTAATTCTATTTAATATCTTTAATCTGTGTGTTATCTTGATCACAGTATTTAGTTCCATTGTACTTCCTTTAACCCTTGAACCACACATTTGTAGTTTTTCTTTCTCAGTTTGTTGTTTCATCAAAACGTTCTTCATACGAGTGAACAGGCAGTCTATAATAGGCTGTTTTGAGATTTCTTTTGCCAATGCAATTAATTTAAACTGCTACACCTTAGCCTCAGGCAAATTTCTTAGACAAAGACAAAAAGCAACCACATTCTTCTCCAAAATATAATAAGAAAAATCTCTAGGCAACATACTAAAATTCTTCTCCTCTGTTTTGGGTCATCTCCTCACAGTTCAAATTACGTTCAGCACCACTATCTTGCATGTTCCTAATAGGATAAACCATTAAGATCTACATAAAGGATTTCATTGCTTTCTTAATCCTAAATCTCAAAATCCTCCAAACAAAAGCATGGTCAGATCTATCGCAGCAACACCCTAGTCCCTGCTACCAACTTCTGTCTTAGAGTTTCACTGATGTGAAGAGAAACCATGACCAAGGCAACTCTATGAAGGAAAACATTTAATTGGGGTTGGCTTACAGTTTCAAAAGTTCAGTTCATTATTATCAAGACAGGAAGTATGTCAGAGTGTGGGCAGACATGGTGCTAGAGGATACAAGAGTTCTACATCTTGCCCCACAGGCAAAAGAAGGGGACTGAGTTCCATACTGGATTGAGCTTGAGCATAAGAGACATCAAAGCCCATCCCCACAGTGATACACTTCCTCCAACAAGGCCTCGCCTACTCCAGTAAGACCACACCCCCTAACAGTGCTCCTCCAGATGGACCAAGCATTAAAACAAATGAGTCTATGGTGTCAGTCCTATTCAAATCACCATACCTGCATTGGATAAAATTAATTTTCACATTTACAGTAGGTATCAATTGCAAATAACTTCTTGGTCAAGGGTTAGACTTTGTGCCCATTTAGTGCTGGGCTTGCTCTTAATTGAACCTGTGGAGTGTTGTGCATTCTGACACAGTCTCCCTGAATTCGTATGCATATCATGTTGTGTCTAGAAGACAATGTTTTCTTAGAGTCATCCTCTACTTATGGTGTTTACAATCTTTCTGCTCCCCATCCCATATATATCTGAGCCTTAAGTTTGAAGAAGACATCCCATTTTGAACGGATTGCTCCAAAATCTCTCACTTTCTGTACATTGTTCATTTGTGGATCTATTTGTTAATTAGTATCTATTGAAAGAATAAGCCTCTCTGGTGAGAGTTGAGCTATGTTCTATTCTATGTGCATAGCAGTATGTTACTAGGACTCATTGTGTTCCTTAAAGAGTAAAACATAATGGTAAAACATTTTTCTCTAGGCCCATGACCTATCTGATCTCAGACTATTGGTTAGTTTAGCAATGTCATGTATGGGTTTTATCTCATGGAGTGTGCTTTAAATCCAATCAAAAAGTTGTTGGTTATGGCCATAACATTTGTGCAACTAGTGCACCAGGGTATCTGGCAGATAGGACTCCATTGTAGGTTGCAGGGTTTTTTCTTGTTTTTTGTAATTTTAATTTTATTTTTTAATAATTCATTCACTTTAAATCCTGATTGTAGCCCCTTCCCTTGTCCCCTCCCAGTCTAGGATTTCTAGCTGGATGACACTGATGATTAAAAAAGAAAAGAAATAGAAAAGGGCAATGTGAATACAGTCGGTTATATACAGTTGGTTGCATCTTCAGTTTATATAAAATTTTCATCTTTTGCTAAATCATAGGTGTTTTTTAAAATGCTATCTTGATAAGTCTAGTGTTTTTAAAAGTATGGTCTGAATCTTTTCTATCATATGTTTCCTAGGTCACAGCTTACAAAGAAAAAATTTGAGTCGGGTTTAACATTCACTTTGTCTCTGTCCCTTAAAAAAAAATGTTTTTTGTTTTTTGTTTTTTTGGTTCCTCTGTCTCTGTTCTCTGAAGTCAGTCCCTTACAGCAGCACCCCTTCATAGATTCTGCATCAGCTCTTGGCTCCAGGTTACTTCCCTGCTTGAATTCCTGTCCCAGCTTTACTCTAGTTTTGATTCAATTATCTACTGTTTATCTCTATTTGTGATAAATTGTTCACGTTACCAGTTTCTACAAAATCAGAAATACAACTGTTGGGAAGAAGGAAGGGAAGGAAAAAGGTGGAGAGAGGAAATAAGAGCAAATATGATCAAAGTACATTATATACATGTTTTAAAAGTTATAATGAAACCCATTATTCTGCCAGCTATATCTTTGATGGCTATTATATTTAATGAGAGCTACTATATTTAATAAAAGTTAATCTTTCAGTGTCAAGGTGGGGATCAGGCCAAACTTTTAATCACCAATCTGGAAAATGTTGAAAATCTTTCAGTTTATAGGTATAAGATTATCTACAACAAGCCATGGTTTATCCTTGCCCAGGATAGACTTGGCTACTAAGAACAGAAAGTTGCTAGTCTCATCATTAGACACACTATTGAATGGGAAACCTTGGTTCTAAGTATGCCATGTCTCTGTAATCATCTAAGCAGCAAATGGTTTTGTCCTAGATTATTTGGAGCACAAATTTCTAATCTTTCTATTGTGTAGTTGGTCTTCCATTGGGCTCTGTGAAGTCTAATTTTGCAAGCTAATTTAATTGGGCCACGAAAAGTCCAACCACTTGATTTAGTACATGGTTTTGTCCATAATGATGCTTCCAAATAGTATTAACTCTAGAGTCTGAAAACAGCAGATTATTCTTCCTTATTGGGGATGAGTGTCATAAAATTAATTGTTAGCTGGAGAGATGGACCAGCAGTTTAGAGTGCTGGCTGTTCTAGAGGACCCAGGTTCAATTCCCAGCATTTGTATGGAGGCTCACAACTCTAACCTGTAGGCCCAGTAGATCTGATGCCCTTTCAGCACTGTATGACCATGGTGCACAGACGTTTGTGCAGGCAAAACAGCCATACACATAAAAATCATAAATGAACAAATGAATGGATGAACGAGTGAATAAACAAACAAACAAACAAATAAATGGTTAAAAAAGGAGCTGGGCATGGTGGTTCAAACCTTTAATCTCAGCGCTTGGGAGGCAGAGTCAGAAGAATCTCTGAGTTCAAGGCCAAGCCTACTCTACAGAGCAAAAAGAAGAAGCAGAAGGAGGAGAAAATAAATTAAAAGAATTGCTTTATTTAAAAAGGAGATGGCTGGCTAGATGGCTCAGTTGTTAAAGGCACCAGATGTCCTTCCAGAGGCCCTGAGTTTAATTCCCAGAAACCACATGGTGGATCACAGTCATGTATAATGAGATACGATTCTCTCTTTGGGCATATGCAGGTGTACATGCAGTTAGGACACTTATGTACATGAAATACATGAATAAATAAATCTTTTTAAAAAAGTAATTGCTGACTTGAATTCATAAAACACTTCAGTAAGAGAAAATTTCACTTGTATTACTGCTGAGCTGGAACATTTATCTTTTTCCACCTTTGGATTTAAAATAAATCATAAGATCTCTCTGGTTCTTGGACCTGCCAGACTTGGCAGGAGAACATGTATCACATCATCATAAGACTGAGGCTGCCACATCAACATTTAATTTTCTTGTATCACACCTTTACATTTTTTAAAAAATTATTTATTTATTTATTTTTATGTGTATGGATGTTTGTCTGCATGTATATATGTGTACCATGTGCATGCAATGTGCATGAAGGTCAGAAGAAAGCATCAGATCCCCTGAGACTGGTGATATGGATGATTGTGAGCTACCATGTGAGCACTGGAAATTGAATCCAGGTCCTCTGGAGAGCATCCAGTGCTCTTAAACATTGAGCCATCTCTCTAGCCCTTTATATATTATCTTTAACAGAACTTCAAAGCTGGAAATCCCTGATGAATTCCATTGTCTTTTAATAAATGAAAATTTTTGGCAAGTAGGAAAATATTTCTTGCTTCCTCTCATTATTTTTCTAGCGCTCCAGGTGAAGAACCCACACAGGCACTTGGGTCATGAGTGAGGTCAGCTAGTGCAGTTTTTCCTTCTTCTTTTGCTCTCACCTTACACAAAGACCTCAAATATTGAGAATAACAATTAACAGATTTGAATTTCAAAGATTTCATAACACTGTTCAAAAGTAAGAACCATATCCTCTTTATCAAAGCCATGCTGATAAATGATCATCAAATCTATCTGTTCCAAACTTCATCTCAAATACTTCCGAGAATTATTCCTGACATGATGCTACTAAAATTATGGTTCAGAGGTCACAATCTGCCAAATATGTGTAACATTGTATAGTCCTCACATAGACAATTGTTGAAATACAAGTGAACTCTACTCAAAATTAACTAGAAATCACTGCCTTATAAAAAAAAAAAACACCTATTTGTGATCACAAACCATTCTATTGAGAATTAAGGCCATTATAGATTATTGCTATCATGACAAATTCAGGTTTCTTGTAGAATTAATCTGCAACTAAGGAGCATAAGGTGGTTCTTTGGATCACATGCTTATACCAGCACTGACATAATGCTGCCAGTTACAAATATCTATAGAATTACCTTACTAAAGTATATTATTCATGGTTCAATACAGAACATTAATGTAGGGCTCATTATTCCTGAGTAACTGTATTGCTATAGTCTGAGAATGAGATTCTCACAGCAAAGTGCCTCTGCCTGAAGCCAGAGTAATGAAGTCAGTTCCTGACTAGTTTTCTAGAAAAGGAATTCATGTGTGGGTCATGAATCAGTAGCATCTACACTACTTTTTGAGCTTGTAGAATGGGAAATTCTTGAAGCTCATCCATATTTATTAAATAATGTGGGATTTTTACATATGCCAAAAATTTGAGAGTAATTTCTCTAAACACTCAAAGACTATCCAGCAAATGATGCAAAGCCCACTGCATATTTAGCTCTGCTCACATAACCAGTTTCAGTCATCACTTCTTATATTAGTGAATTGTTTATATTCACATTCATATGTGACATTTTAGAATTTAAGTTTTCTAAGTGGTCAATGATTCAAAAAAATAACTCAACAGAAATCTTCACATATCTGTAACACCAAAGAAGAAATTTCAAAATGATGTGATCCTAGACTTTCAGGCGGGAAAGGCAGATTCATCCACACTGATAATTCAGAGGAAGCAGCCATGAAAGCATGCATAAGCCAGTCGCTCAGAAGGCTGACAAGAAAGCATTTTTATTTCTTTCTATAAAATTTGTTAAACCATGGGTTTCATTGGGATGTGGTGTATTTTCTGAGGGCAGATAAACAGTGAAGCAGATGACAGGGTGCTTCACAGAGACCTGATAGGAGGGACCATGCTTGAAGAGAAATCAAAGAATACTCAGGACAAGAATGTTGGCAATGTTTGTGATCACAGTTCTGTTGTGGTGAAAGAAAGAAAATTTTAAAATTAAAACCTGGAATGTTCAGCCAAGACAAAGAAATAGTATGTTGGAGTCTGAGATTTAAGTCTATGGAACAGATATTAAGAGAAGGTGAAACCAAGAAGGAAACCAGTGGTTGTTTCCTAGAAGAGTTGAGGGTAGGTGGTACAAGATTGTGAAGCAAGTACAATGGTTTATATTTGGAGGAGCATTAGAGAGTGTGAGCACTAAGTGGTAATGTACAATTTAATTCCTATGAACTTTTGGAGTTATATATCTCAATATGTGTCAATAGTGGGATGAGTAAAAGGAAAGTTGGATAAAGTAGACTAAACTTCAAGATGATACTGTATTTCAGAGTTACAT
Organism: Pachyuromys duprasi; assembly: GCA_028658305.1. Classification (NCBI taxonomy): domain Eukaryota; kingdom Metazoa; phylum Chordata; class Mammalia; order Rodentia; family Muridae; genus Pachyuromys; species Pachyuromys duprasi. The sequence goes on from CM053754.1 coordinate 3,513,493, forward strand.
TCATAGAGATATAAACATTAGCAATAGGTGTCACTGAGTCAATGTGAGAAAATACACTGACAAGGAAAAAAGTGCACAGAGAAAGTAATTCGTAGGAAAGATCTACTGTATACATTGCCATGCCTAGTGACTCAGAAATATTTCAAAGTATGGAATTACTAATCTTTTCTAGAGGAGAGAACTAAAATTTATAGTGACTATATAACCAGCAAGAAGGTGTCTTATTTCCTTTTTCTAATAAAAATGCAGACCAAAAGCAACTCGGTAATAAAGAGAGAAAGAGAGAGAGGGAGAGAGAGAGTAAAAAAAGTTTCTTACTTCCTCCAGGACACACTTTATTACCTAGGGAAGTCAGGAAGTCAGGAACTTAAAACAGGAACTTGGATACAGGTACTGAGTCAGGGATCCTGGAGGAACCTGCTTACTGCCTTGTTCCCCTTGGCATTCTTACTTAGCTTTCTTATCCAAACTTCTCCGACTTGCTCAGGATTGGGTAGGAAAGTGGGGGAATAGCAACTCCCACAGTGGGTTGGGATCTCCCATATCATTCATTAAACAAAAAAATGTCCCACAGACATTTGGCTCAAAATTGGCCAAATTTGATTGATACAATCCTCAGTTGAGATTCCCTCCTCCCAGGTGACTCCAGATTTTTGTCAAGTTTACAACTGAAGCTGACTATGACAGAAGACAGTGAAGGAAAAGCACCACACTGAGAATTTAAAGACAGTGCTTTAACTGTAACCCAGCAAACTTCTCCAGAAGAAACTCATTTTTGCTAGAGGTACGAAGAGGTATTTTGAAGAATTCTGGTAAATGCAAAAGTGCAGCATTCTTGATAAACAGGAAAATGTTTCAGTAGTGAAGAAACCAAATAATTTGATCACTATTTAAGTGATGTTGAGTGAAGAACATGAAGATTTACAGTATTTCTGGGATCAAGAAATATCCATCACCCTACAAATACAGGAGAAAAACTTATGGTGAGAATTAATGAAGGAAATTCTGATAATGGCCATGATTTAGGAGGAGGTTGAGACATCATATCTTTCAAAGAAAGAAGAGCATGTATCTTTGATTCCCTAAGAAAGAGAGAAGATGGATGCTTTGAAAGAAGGTGGCTTTTGGAAACCAAATGTTCCAGTGGACAGGATATAGAACCACATTCCATATAAGACCTTATTTTCAGAGCTAATAATGTGAGCTTAATACCTCCAAGGGTTCCATGTATGGAAGCACAAGCAAGCCAGGGGCAATCTACAAAACTCTAAATAAAAAGAAAGAGTCTATTTGATATAATAACAATCAAGGTTTGCCTTGACTTATTTTCAATCGTGGTCCTTTGATTAGCAGTGCAATAACATTACCACACCATATGTGAGAGGAATGAAACCACAGAAGGTCAATCCACAAATTCTCAACCTTGTGCATGAAGTTGACGATGAGAAAGGGTCTAGTCCTAGGCTAGGAAAGGCTGAATGGAGAGAAGCACCACTTCTTTCTCCCTATCTTCTCCTAAGCAACTATCTGCTAGAAAGCTACCAATTGTCGGGAACTTTGGTGGAATTTGACAAGCCAGGTGTGACATTTGCTATAACCACATACTGCTGTTTCTAATATAGCCTTTGAGAAAATTCTATCTGATTCATGAGACTTGAAGGCTCTCATTTTGTCAAATTGCCTGACATTTCTGACTCCTGGCCAAAAACATCTGTTAGAAAACTGTATACACAGTGTTGCAGATGACAGTGTCTCCTGAAATGCATTCCAGGCAACTCCATCTCTGTATAGCTTTTTAACATTCCTTCTCAGGCTTCATTTTATGGCTTCTGCAATTGGTTCAGTTCCTTCCTTCACCATGACTTCCTTCTGTCATAGGAAAAGCAGCATGCACTTCTTTCTGTAGAGTTACTAAAACTTTTATTTCCTGTTTAGAATGATTTCTAATATTGTTTAGGATGTCTACTGCAACTTTCAATTATTTTTCTTTCTGAATTAATACTATTCAATTGAAACAGCCAATTCCACCACTGCATAAAATGTACCCCACACTTATATAATATTCCATTTACTTCTAGTAAATGTGAATTTGCTTTGGGCTCTTAACTTTCCTGAGTCTTGACTATGTATTCAATCAAATGGGGGAACGATATCTACTCATACAAGTGCTGTGAAGATTGTATGATGTTATGCTAGCCACTGAAATGTAAGACAGAAAGCGAGGGTCAGTATCATCTCTCTCCCTTATTTTATTATCTTTCAACACAAGAAAGAATTACCTTGTCTTGCCATTTTCCATCACATGGGGAAAAATCAAGGGATAGTGAGAATACAAAGAAAAGCAATAACAGCAACAACAGAAACAAATAACTAGGGTTGAATTCAAATTCTACTCATCATGTTCATTGCCACCTCAGCACCATCACACACTTTTAAAAATGCATGTCTATACTCTGATCCACACCTCTGTATCAATAGACATATATCCAGTGCCTAAAATAATTGCTATCATTTAATGTTTACTGAATCAATGACTCATCAGAAGTCTAGTAAACTGCACGATCTCTATATATATATACCACAAACCCCTCTAGCATCTTTCTAATAATTAAAGTTTATCACTGTATAATTGTAAACTTTATCCCAGTTTTGTTTGTGCTTTTAATAGAGCATGACTCTTCTTTGAAGGCTTGAGCCCTAGGCAATTGCATTATGTTGAGCAAAGCGTGCAGATTTCCAATCAATCAGATTAAAAAAAAACACAACAGCAAATACAATGAGCATCTCTTAGTAGAATTAGGAAGAACAAATGAGATAATAGTTATGGCAATAGTTTTAGAACTTCAAACACTGTTATATGTGCAGGCATCTCTTGAGTTTCTCCACCAGCACACCTGGAGTCGAGAATGTTTGAACCTCAACTCATGATGCTTTATGTTTCCCAAACCTCAATGGATTCTTCACAACTGAGAGGTTCATAACCTGCTGAGCTTCCTGGGTTACTCACAAGACTAGTAGATTCCATCTTGTCTTTGAAACCTATGGAAATCAATTAGAAAGCATATAAATTTCACCATTAAGAACCCAGTCATGATCTTGATGGCTGACTCTTTGACCCTCCCCCACACAAGCCAGGGAGTGACAGACTGGCTAGATCCCAGGGGAGGACATTGCAGCCAGCCCTGAGGAGTCAGGATAAGCTGGGGTTGGATGGAAGGGAAGGAGGTCCTCCCCTGTTGGTGGACTTGGAGGGGGCGGGGAGGAGGGAGATGAGGGAGGGAGTGGGAGGGTAGGAGGGACTGAGGGAGGGGGCTACGCCTGGGAT
>CM053754.1:3517317-3541303 GCA_028658305.1 Pachyuromys duprasi
TAGGCTTGCTGTATATTGCCTTTACTATGTTCAGGTATGTGCCTTGTATCCCTGATCTCTCCAAGACTTTAATCATGAATGGGTGTTGGATTTTGTCAAATGATTTTTCGGCATGTAAGGAGATGATCATATGGTTTTTCTCCTTCAGTTTATTTATATGGTGGATTACACTGATGGATTTCTGAATGTTGAACCACCCTTGCATGCCTGGGATGAAGCCTACTTGTTCATGGTGGATAATATCTTTTATGTGCTCTTGGATTCAGTTTGCAAATATTTTATTGAGTATTTTTGCATCAATGTACATAAGAGAGATAGGTCTGAAGTTCTCTTTTTTTTGTTGGCTATTTGTGTGGTTTAGGTAGCAAGGTGACTATGGCTTCATAGAATGAGTTTGGTAATGTTCCTTTTGTTTCTATTTTGTGGAATACTTTGAAGGGAAATGAAGTTAGAACTTCTTTGATGGTCTGCTAGAATTCTGCACTGAATCCATCCGGCCCATGACTGTTTCAATTTCCTTGGGGGATAAAGAATTATTTGATCTTTCTACCTAATTTTGATTTAATTTTGGTACATGGAATCTATCAAGAAATTTGTCCATTTCTTTTAGATTTTCAAATTCTTTTGTAGTAAGACCTAATGATTGTTTGGATTTCCTCAGTATCTATAGTTATGTCTCCCTTTCATTTCTGATTTTGTTGATTTGAATCATTTCTCTGTGCCTTTTAGTTAGTTTGGCTAAGGTTTTGTCTATCATGTTGATTTTCTCAAAGAACCAGCTCTTGGTTTCATTGATTCTTTGAACAGTTTTATTTGTTTCTAATTGATTGATTTCAGCCCTGAGTTCGAATATTTCCAGGTGTCTTCTTCCTCTTTGGTATATCTACTTCCTTTTTTTTCTAGGGCTTTCACTTGGACCATTAAGTTGCTTATATGAGATATTACAAATTTCTTCTTGAAGGCCCTTAGTTCTATGAATTTTCCTCTGTGCACTGCTTTCATTGTGTCCCATCAATTGGGGTATGTTGTACCTTCATTTTCATTGAATTCTAGGAAATCTTTTATTTCTTTATTTCTTCCTCAACCCAGCTGTCATTGAGTAATAAGTTGTTCAGTTTCCATGTTTGTGTAGACTTTTTTTGCTATTTCCATTGTTGTTGAGGTCCAGGTTTAATCCCTGGTGGTCAGATAGAATACAGGACATTATTTCAATCTTCTTATATCTGTTGAGTTTTGCTTTGCGATAAACTATATTGTCTATTTTAGAGAAGGTTCCATGAGGTGCTGAGAAGAAGGTATAGTCTTTTGAGTTATTTGAAAAGTTCTCTAGACATCTATTAAGAACATATGAATTAGAACCACAGTAAGTGCCTTTTTTCCCTATTTGGCTTCTGTCTAGATGATCTGTCCCTTGGTGAGAGTGGGATGCTGAAGTCTTCCACTATTAAGATGTTGGGATCGATGTATGATTTAAGCTTTAATAATGTTTCCTTTATGAATGTAGGCGCTCTTGTGTTTGGGGCATAGATGTTCAGAATTGTGATGTCCTTTTTGGCAGATTTAACCTTTGATCTGAATGTTCTATCCCTCCTCATCATTTTTGATTAATTTTGGTTGGCAGTCTATTTCATAACATAATAAGATAGCTACCCTAGCTTGTTTTCTGGGTCCATTTGTTTGGAAAGCATTCTTCCAGCCCTTCACTCTGAAGTAGTGTTTATCTTTTTTGCATAGGTGTGTTTCTTGTATGCAGCAGAATTTTGGATCCTGTTTCTGTACCCAATCTGTTAGTCTATGTCTCTTTATTGGAGAATTGTGTCCATTGATGTTGATAGATAATAATGACCAATGAACATTAGTTCCTTTTATTGTGGAGATGGTGGTCTTACTGTGGTTCATTGCTTGTTTTTTTTTTAAATTTTTGTTGAGAAATTATGTGTATCCTATGTTTTCTTGGATATAGTATTTTTGTTGTTGTTGGATTGAAGTTTTCCTTCTGGTATCTTCTTTAGGGCTGGTTTGCTGTGTAGATATTGTTTAAATTTAGTTTTGTCATGGAATATATTTTTTCTCCATCTATGTTGATTGAAATCTTTGCAAGGTATAGTAGTCTCAGTTGGCATCTGTGGTCCCTTAAAGCCTGCATGATATCTTCCCAGGATCTTCTGGCTTTCATAGTTTCTGATGAGAAGTCTGGTGTGATCCTGATAGGTCTATCTTTTTATATTACTTGGCCTTTTTCCCTTGTTGCTTTTAGTACCTTTTCTTTGTTCTATAGATTTAGTGTTTTGACTATGATGTGACATGAGGTGTTTCTTTTCTGGTCTAGTCTATTTGGTGTTCTGTAGGCCTCTTGTATGTTTATAGACATCTCTTTCTTTAGGTTGGGAAAATTTCTTGTTATGATTTTCTTGAAAACATTTTCTGTAACTTGGATCCTGGAATCTTCTTTTTCATAAATTCCCATTATTCTTAGATTTCATCTTTTCATGGTGTCCTTGATTTCTTGGATATTTTGTGTTTGGGACTTTTCCAATTTTACTTTTTCTTTGAGAGAATATCAATTTTCTGCAAGTGTATCTTCAGCACCACACATTCTGTCTTCCATCTCTTGTTGGTGATGCTTACCCTTGTGGTTCCTGATCTTTCCTCTATGTTCTCCAGCTCCAAGGTTTTCTCAGTTTGTGTTTCTTTATGGATTCTAATTCTGTTTTCATGCCTTGCACCATTTTCTTCCTCTGGTTGAATGTGGATTTCTGTTTCTCTATAATGCTCCCTATTTTTTTTTTTTCATTTCCTCTCTTCATGACCCTAGTTGTGCCTCTACTTGTGCCTCCATTAGTTTGGCTATATTTGCCTGTGTTTCCTTGAGAACTTTGTTCATTTCCTTTTTCTTTTTCTCCACTTGGGTAGCCAATTCTTTGAGAGATTTTTTTGTTATCTTTTTAATTGTCTGTATTTGTATGGCTATTTCTCTGAAAGATTTGTTTGTTTCCTCTTTATATGCCTCAAATAACTGGATAAGCATAGCTTTAAAGTCATTTTCCTGTGTTTCCCATGAATTGGAGTATCCATTTAATTTTGAGGGTTGCTGGTGAAGTCATGATGTCCTGTTTTTGTTGGAAGTGTTCTTTCTCTGTCCTCTGTCCATTTGCTTATCTGTAACCTTTGCTGTTTGTTCCTGGATTCTGCAGTTCAGATTGGTACTGTCTTTCACTGGTGTCTGTAGAATTCTTCAGGAAAATGAGTGGGGTCCTGTGGTTTCAGCGTGTCCGTTGGTGCTTCATCTCTACCTGGGAGAGGAAAGAACAAATGTGGGTGAGTGTGTGCGTGTGTGGTGTGGTTGTGCTTGGAAGTGTGCCTTGAGGTACAGAGTGATAGAGAATGTAGAACCCTTGAGTGTGTGGGAGGGGCTCTTCTTTGCAGGCATCTAAGAGATTACTTGCACATGCACTGTAGATAAAGCAGGCACAGGTGGTAATGGTGGCATAATTTCCTTACGTAAATTCCCTGAATACCTCAGTGACCTATAGGCTACTGGTATTCAGCTCTATCTGAGCTCTAGTGTTATTTGCCTGAACTCCACAGTTGGACCCACAAAGCAGGGCCTTCAATGTCTCAAGAGCCCCTCTGTTTCACACAGTGGGTGTGTAGGTGAAAGGGGTCTGATATCCGGCTGCTAGTTTAGAAGGACCCTGGATCTGGAGCTCTGTGGGCTCTTGAGGGCACACTCACTCTCAAGCAGTTTATGTTGGTAAGGATCGGAGTATCCAGGTTCTCTACTCTCTGGATTGAGTCATATGCAGGAGGACTGACAAGTTCCACCGGCCCAGTAGTGCTGCAGCCACCACATTAGCAAGTCCAGCTGGAGCCACAGACTAAGATGCCAGTACAGATGCCTTCTCGGAAGTCCTGGGAGCCCACAACATTGGTCCACAGACCTGGGTGGCCCGGTGCCTGCTGTGCCTAGTTTGTTTGGTGGGTCTGATGGACTTTGATGGCTGTACAGTCTACTATCTGCCACTGAGGGGTTGGGCAGGCCTTACAGTTACTGGCTGGGAGGCCCTATGGAGTCAATATGGCTGCTCGAAGACATGGGACCCAGGGAGAATGGTACCACAGATCTGGGGCTGCAGCCACTGAGGAGAGAGGAGCCTTGCCTCTGCTGTTGCAGTCCCCTGACAGTGAGTTCTGTGCGGAGAATCTTTGTGAGCCAGCTGTGCCGAGGAGGAGGGAGGCCCGAAAAAGGGGATCGTTTCTCTCCTTCCCCAAAGATGTCCGAAGGTGACCTGAGACTAAAGGTCTCAACTCACGTGATGTTCCCTCTTGTTCCAGAAAGCCTCACTGACATTTCCCTAGCTTTAGTTGTCCCTCTACTCACCAACTGCAGTGCTTCAGCTCCTCTGCCTCTCAGAAACTGTTTGCGCCGGTTGCTGCCCTCTTGGATCTCCTGTATCAGGATTCTTAAAGCACATACATGTCTGCACAACTGCAAGTATGCTAAGAATTCGCGTCACTCCCAAGTTCTCTACCTGCACAGAGCCATTGCTAACAACCTCGATCTACTATGAGAGCCACTGAATGGAAGAGAATTGTTTTCATCTGAGAGGATCTAGAGATGTAAATGGCCACTCAAATAGCATGCAATTCCCAAATTAAAACATGGCATTTATATATAACTCTCTCTCAAAACAAATATCCGTATCACCTTCTAGACATCTACGTTTCCATCTATTTGTGAATCCTTCCCCAGAATTGGGATCACATTGTGCTTACTATTTCATAGAACAACTGTGGAGACTTTTATATCTTCTTTCTACTTGCTGCCCACATGCCATTTTGTGGGAAGCTCCTTCTGGTATGGCTATTCTGGCTTGATTCTAGCTCAGCCATTTTAGAGGTCATTGTCATTTTCTTTACTAATCAAGCTTATAGTTTCTATTTCTCTGCCAGCTAAGACTTTCCTATATATTAGATGACAGGCTGTTGCCGTGGAAAACTTTAGGAGTTTGGTACTTGGAATTCTGCCACCTGGCCTTGGTAGATATGGGTCTAATCTAAAGTTCTGGGACTGGCCTTGGCGGTCCATGGGAGAGGGGTGCTCTGTTCCTAAGAACTAGATAGCAAGTTCCATGCAAGCCTGGGAGCCAGACAGTAATTCTTGTATAGCCTTGAGTGAATCCTCGGACACCTTGCCAAATGACACAAATACTGACACTGTGAGGAGATTGTTTCGTGATTCTTTTCTGTATTAAGTGTATGCTTTGCCTTCACTAAATGAGGCTTGATCAGGAATCTGTCTGTCTCCGTTCTTCACGTCTCCTGTCCCACCCCATTCTCACCCCCTCTTAGGGCCTCCTTCGACTGACCTGTGGGATGGGTCACCATTTGTAACTTTCCCCAGCAGAGTTACTAAGAGAACTGTCACAACTAAAGCTACACAATAATCAGGCTGGACACTCAATGAGATCTTATCTTTGTGGTAAATACGGTTCTTTCCCATTTGCCCTCTTGCTGTGATTTTTGACTTAAAATTTGAACCAGAAAAGGGAAAATGACAGTCTAAAATATAATCTTAAATTTATTTGTTTATGTTTGTTTGCTTATATAGCTGGTGATATTTTGACAGCACCTCCCAGGCCGTTTTGACAGTCAGGCTCTTACCTGGACTGTGAGGCCAGCAGCAGCTGGATTGAGGGCCAATGAGAACTGCTGCCCTGACTGTATTTCCTCTTACGCCTCCCTGAACAAAAGTTGGAGGACAGATTAGACAATGAAATCCTAGGGGGAAATCTTTCTCTCACTTTCAGTTGCAAATTCAGCTTGCATTGCGATTATTTTGGAATCACAAATTAAAACTCCTGGCTATCATTCCATATTTGTCCTATTTTGAAAGTAGTTGTTCCTACATGTGAGAGGCAAAACATTTTTATAACCATGCCAGAAACACTGGGGCATCTTTAGAGTTTATGTATACAAAGCCAGAGTGCAGTTGCTATTCCAAGTCTGCAGAAACTTATACAGGCCTGGATATGTGCAGCAGAGGGCAAAATGGCAGCATTTGTAATGCCCAGATAAATAAATAACTACATAAGAAAACCAAGAAAGCAAACCAAAGATATATTGTTTGGCACAGTAGTGTTAAGCAAAGCTCTTTTACTGGAATGCCTCTTGACAGTGCTGCACACATATGCACTTGTATAGAATCGGTTGGATTTGGACATAAAAGTCCATTCGCAGCTTAACCTGCATACTGATGGTAGATCACAAAGAAAGGAGGAAGACCACAGAGAAGAAGCATCTTTAGAGTTGTCTGTGGAGAAGATGTGAGAGGAGGAAACAGAGAACTCCCTCCCTTTTTCTAGAAGCATGCCTGGTAAAAGAAACACAAAGGTGAAGCACCGGCATGGTTGTGAAGTTCTTTCCTATGCGTGCATGAGAAAACATTAAGATGAGTACGGACAGTACAAGGTTCAACAAGAGGAAGGTGAGCTATGGAGACTGTGTGAAAGGACATGTACCTAGGGGCAGAGTGTGAGAGTTCGAACAGGGTTAGCGGGACAAAGGCACACTGATAATTATTTTAGCTTGTATACAGTGTGCATTCAAGTAGTGAAATTTGTCAAACAGCTACACAAGGATTGAGCATAGATGAACCATCACCTGTCTTCCAAAGTCTTCCTCACCCAGTCTCCTACAGTAGGCATCTCTTCTGCCATGGAAATGTCTTGTACCACTATTTCCTGTGATGAAAATTTTAGACTTTTCCCGTACATCCAATACAGACTTTATGTGAGCGCTCCCATGCTCATAAACTAACATAGCCTAATGCCTCCCATTAGAGTTTTGTCATAAATATAAAACACCATTTATCATTTAGTTTGTAGAGATCCCATTATTATTATTGATAGTTTTCAAACATATATATAAGTGAGTTTCCTTCTGTATTTTCTCACTTGTAAAATCAGAATGATGAAAAAAGAATTTTAATTTCTTGGTTTGCTAGGGGTAAAAACATTACAAGATCCATATGTGCACTTTTTGCTGTTATAGGTAATTTAAAATATTAATAAAGAGCTAATTGGTATCTCTATGAGGCTCTGGTGCCTGAAAAAAAGAGTGTGTTTTATTCTTACTTTTGAAAAGCTGAAGGGGATATGAAAATGAAGAGAGTAGGCTCACATATATGCTATAGGCATATTATGTCTTTTGGGAAGTAATTTTAAAATTTAAAGCAAGCAACCACTTTGAAATATTAGAAACAAGTTGCCCTTGAACAGAAAGGTCAATCAGACATTCCCAAGTGTGAGGTGACATGTATTTCCATGGTCTCCTCCAATCAACCTTGACCTTTCCCCTCAAACATTGCTGAGGAATGTCTTGGTTTGCAAAAACACTTTCTGTGGGGATTTTTCCATTTTTGTGAAATATGAACCACCTTGTAGGTCAGAGCAATCACAAACTTAGTGTCAGAGTGGTTGGTGAGTTTATTTATCAAACAAATAAAGTCTGCCCCACTACTCTGGCTCTAGTTTATGTGAGGGGACATGCTGAAGGCAATACTGGTAGCAATAATGCTATCATGCTTTCATGGTACCTTCTGGTTGCAGCAAAAGTATGAATAAATACAGTTCCCAAATTGAAGCTGCAAGTTTCTTAATAAATTTAACCCCAACATTCTGAAATACTCAGAAAAAAATGTATTGAAATTAGTGTTCCATCAATAAGCTTTACGGGGGAGATAGCAAAGGTTATCCACCAGGAATATTAGAGATACACCGAGGAAAACCATTCATTTCTTTTGCAGCATTTATTATTTTTCTGTCAGTAGAACACACTCTAAAATACTACATTATTAGCTTTGCAGTCAGCTGAGAGAACTGAGACAGCCCTCCCCCACCACCAGAAACAGGAACTAGCCAGCTCTCCAGAAAGAGCGCCAGCTTTTCAGACTAATCAGAAACTCCCACTGTTTCTCCCACAAGGGAATATGTAATTCTCTGCAAAGGCATCTATCTAAAATTGTATCATTTCCCCTGTTTGCCTTCATCTTATTGTCTTCTCCTCCCACTGCAATTTAATCTCTATATCTGCAAAGAATCTTGCCTGCTTTTTCTTTTTCTTTCTTTTTTTCTTTTTCTTTTTTTTACCACTTTGTTCCAATGTCTAAAACTGTTTCCAGCATAAATCTCTGCTTGGTAAATGCCTGCTGATTCACACAGCTGCTGACACAAGGCAGAGTTACTTTGCTCTCTGGATTCATGGGAGGTCAATCAGAAGAGCATCCTTGTTCCAAAGGCTCCGTTACTTTGCACATCTGCCAAGGAAAAGTCAGAGATGAAGCAACAGACAGGAGCCAACTTGTGCAGAAGATCTTAGCACAGGAGAAATTTCACTGAATTTGGGTTTTTGTTTTTTCACGGTTTTGAGAATCCTGTAATCTACACCATGGACTACCTGGTAGTGAGTTGCCTTTAAACATGTTCCTCCTTGGCATTTGAAACATCTTTTCCTTTGGGGGGAAAATGTCTTCTTCAATGACCCAGCATCTGCATCGAAAAACTTACATTACAGAATTACAACCATCAGAAACATTCTCACCATTTCACCTAAATATAAATTGATCCCAAAACAATGATTAGTGAGCTCCCCACAACACATACACCTTGAGGGTAAGAGTAAGTATATAACCACAGGAAAAAGGTTTCTTAACATAAACAAAACAAAACAAAACAAACAAACAAACAATAAAACTCTACACACTTAACTAGCATATCCAGAGCAAAAAAGGATGTCTTTATAGGAAGGAGTACAGAGAAATCCTGACTGAAAAATTATGTCTATTAGTTTGCAATCACACATAAGCAGGCAACTTTCATACCAAGAAGTGCAAGAAACATGCTGCAACACACTTTTCTAATTTGTGTAAATCACAAAAAAAACATGAATGAAATGCAGATGAACTGATGCCTTCTGATATGAGTATGGTAGAAAATCAAAAGAGCATTCTGGGTATCACACCGGAATGCAATAATGCTGAAAGTGGCCTGGGCATCGAGGCTCAGCGGAGAAGGAATTCTTATTCCCATACCCACGGATTAGCAGAGCTATTGCCCCTCATCAAAGAGGCTTCCTCCTACAGCCAGTGCAGAAAGCCACAAGGGGACACATGCAGAGGTCAATGACTCATGGGAGTTCAGACCCAGTGGCTACTTCCACAGCACAGACCTTGCATTGCTCAGGAAACATTGGGGAAGAGAAGGAAGAAGGATTCAAAGAGTCAGAATACCAGGAAGTCCTCTGTGAAACAGTCTGTCCTAAGAATGGCTGCAGAAACAAGATGTGAACAATGACAATATCAACAGGGGACAAATATCATACGGTCATAACTAATAGAAAATGAACTACAGGCAACTAATAACTGCTAACAGAGGGAAAATTAACCTTTCTCAGGGTTGAACTTCAGTTAGTTACCCAATACAAAGTGGTCAGCCATGAAATCAGACACATAACTAATGATAACAGAAATAGTTCCAACAGGTCGCATGGGGCATTTATTTATCTCTCAGTTCTATCTACCATGTATCTATCAATTATTTATTATCAATGTACACACACACACACACACACACACACACACACACACATATATATATATATATATATATATATATATATATATATTAAGGAAAAAAGAGGTTATCAATTTTGGAGTCAGAGAGAATATGGGAGGGGTTAGAGGAGGAGGACCTGAGATGGGCTGGAGGGAGGATAGGGAAGGGGGAGGTGATGAAATTATATTTTAGTTTAAAGTACATTAAAAAGAAAACTGAAATTGGTAAGGATGTGTGCTTGATTTTAATTTGTCAGTGATTCTGATGGCAGTTTCACTATATCTTCCTGATGAACCATGGGCAACTTTCACAAACAAGAATTTTAGGGTCTTTGTGACTTAGAGAAATGTTAATATTATTTAATGGGTAGAATTGGGTATCTTGAATTCTGGTCTTTCTAAAACCTGGTACTAAACAGCTCTGCAATGTTGTCATTAGACTACAAATGTCATGGAGAAATGCTGGAATTAAATAATTTCAGTATGAAATAGTCTTTCATTTATCATTTCCTAATAAATTTTACCTTTAATTATCTGTAATATGATGTGAAACTTGACTTGTGTATATGTGTGCATATGATTGTGTGTATGTTTAAACATGGCTATGCTGGTGTACATGTGTGTGTGAAGGCCAGGAGCTGAAATCAGGTGTCACATTTAGCACCTCCTCCACCTTGACAGGATCTCACTGAACCTGCAGTTCAATGAGGTTGGTAAAATGCCAGCAACTGCTTCTCTGCTCTCCAGCACTGGGATCACAGGCACAGCCACCACACTCTCTTTCCTTTTGTCTTGGTACTCCAGATTCAGACCAAGGTCCTCACACTTATGTGGCAAGCACCTTACCAACTGAACTATCTCCCCAGTGCTGATCTGAAACTCTACTCTTCTTCCATCGAGAACATTCATACCATGTTGTTAAAAATAAATATAAATATGTTTCATTTTTTGTATGTTCCGGAGATATTGTAAGACAAAAATATATCCTGGAGGGTAGAAATATCAAATATTTAGAAGAATCTATTGAGATTTTTTTTTTTACTTCCTTTGTCATCTAAGGCTCTTTTTCAGTCAGTATCTACCTGTGTTTGAGCTTGAGATATTTTTATGTACAAGAAATAAAAAATGATTGCACCATCTTATAGATAATATCCTTTCCTCTGTTTTATTTTGTTTGTGTTCTAAATAAAACTACTTTCTTAACAAAAACCCTTAATACAATTTTATTACCTACACTTATGATGCTGTGTATTGGACCTCTAGACTTTATGTTTTGCATATCTGCTCTGTTATATCTTTAACTATGTCTCTCCAGCCCCTCACTTTGTATACATTGTTTTATTGTAATGTTCCATGTATATTTGAAGTCATGCAGTATTATTCTCTGTGTTGAGATTATTTCTTTTATTGTAATTTCTACAGGAGAGGGAAACATCACTATTAGTGCTACTCAATAACAAGCACATTCTGTTAAACACTCTTCCCACGTAAATGAATGCAAAGTACTCATTACATGTGCCTATGACCTAGCCATAAAATATCACTGTAGGAAGTCTTACTTGTGTAAGTTTGGGATTAGAGTGTTCAAATAATTACAATGAGATCAAAAGAAAATGTGGATCACATAATTTTAAAAATGTGAAGGCATTTAAGATTTCTGGATGCAATGAAGGCTTGTGACTGGTTTAAAAGAAAAAATAAAGGGAACTCCATGGTTAACATATGATCTATGGAATTTGATTATCCTTGAGATATTTGCTTATATCTAAAGATTGACAGAGATGTGGAGAAGACTAGAGGAGTTTTTTTCTGGCATGATGGAAACAAATAAAAGTTGGGAGTCCAGGACTGGTCAGGAAATAGAGGGTGTGACCAAATCCTAGGCATTGGGTTAGGTTCCTAAAAGTGCAGATGAAGAATCATAATACACAGTAAGTATGTAAGTATAGCAATTTCAAAAGGAAAACCTTAATGTGGGATTAAGTTGGTCTCTGATTATCCTAAAAAGATTTTGGACTGTACCCCTTGAGGGAAAAAGCATCCTGCATGGCACATGAACAACCCCTCAAAAATAATACAGAGTAATACAAATCAAAATAACAAGTCACCTGAAAATTTACCACAAGGAAGAAAGCATGAAGTATAGACAGTAAAGAAGAAACATGGGGCTTAACAATGAATATAAAAGACACCAGTTGAACACCAGAAAACAAATCAGCAATAGAGAGTGAGTCAGATGAAAATATCCACATTCACACATGAAAAAAACAAGAACATGAAATTCTTAGAGTAACACCATAAGGGTGTTATATCAGGCTGTAATTGCTAATACTGATAGACAGTCAATTTGATAAGATTTTGATTCACCATGCAAACACATTATGGTCCGTTGAGGGAGTTTAAAAAAATCTTAGCTGAATAGGGAAGACTCATCATGAATGAGATCATTACCATGCTTGGTTCCAATAATGAACAAAAAGAAGAAACCAGGCGGGCTGGCCACATCACAGTCCCTCCCATAACACATAAGCCGCAAGCCAGCGTAAATCTTTCTTTCTTTAAGTTGCTTTTCAACTGTGTTTTGTCACAGTGATTAAAAAGTAATAGAACATTTTTAAAAGCATTGTACACATTTTAAGAGTATGTCCTTACAATTCTCTGGATTTCCTCAGTGTCTGTTGTTATGCCTCCCTTTTTATTTCTGATATTGGTAATTAGGATATTCTCTCTTAGGTTTTTTTTTTTTTTTAGATAAAGGTTTGTCTATTTCCTTGATTTTCAAAGAACCAACTCTTTGTTTCATTGATTCTTTGTATTCTTCTCTTTGTTTCTGTTTTATTTATTTTAGCCCTCAGTTGGGTTATTTCTTGCCATCTATTTCTCTTGGGTGTGATTACTTCTTTTTGGTCTAGAGTAGTCAGGTGTGCCGTTAAGTTGCTAGTATGAGATCTCTCAATTTCTTTTTTATACAGGTACTTGGTGCTATGAACTTAACCTCTTAGCATAACTTTCGTTGTGCCCTATAAGATTGGGTATACTGCACATTCATCTTCATTGAATGTAATTTTAGAAAGCCTTTAATTTTTTTTCTGTCCTGATTAATTTTTCATTCAGTAGTGAGTTGTTCAGTTTCCATGAGTTTGTAGGCTGTCTGTTATTTCTGTTGTTGTTGAAATCCAGCTTTAATCCATGCTGGTCTGATAAGATGTGTGGATTTCAATTTTCTTGTACCTGTTGAGACTTGCTTTATGGTTAGTTGTGTATGTTACTCATGTGACTTTTAACCCTCAGATTATATATTGTCTGAGCCTTTAAATTGAGTTAGCTATTGCATAAGACTTTAGTCTGCCTCATTTATCAGTTCCACCACCTCTGAAGCAGGTGAAAAGGGAATTGCTGAGAATGTTCTTAAACTGTTAAAAATATTGAGCTACATATTTAAGAATAAATAAGAGTTTTAAGAAGGGTATATATGAAAGGCATACCACTACTGTTTGTAGCAGAAAAGTTAAGACTAAAAGAGTATCATGCATAAAGACAGAAGAAAATAAAGCCTTCCACAGAACACAAATAATAGACACTTGTAACTCATTAACAAGTTTACTAAATATGAGGTTAGAGCAAGCTAACAGAATAGGTTCAAAAATTCTGAGAAGTAGAAATAAAGGAGTTTCAAACTGAAAGTCAATGTCAAAAAAGTATCTAATATCAATACAATTTAAATAAGTGTATTTTAGACAAACAAACCTGACTCTTATTATCTTCAATGAAGATAGTGATAGTACCCTACCTTCAGATGGCAGTGACCACAAAATTTAAGTGAAAGGAGTCATTAAGTAATGAATTGTTTCATACACACACACACACACACACTTCCAGCTAAGTTAAAATGATAAACAAAATGAACATTCTTTCTTATAACATAGACACCAGTGTATAAAGATTTTAAAAGTGTGTAAAGAAATAATGGGAAAAGATTGCATATGAGTTCTAACTAAAAGATATGACTACATTTATTTTAATATCACATAAAATAACCTCTAAGTGAAAACATTTGTTAGAAATGAAGGGCTATGCTTTATAGCATCTTATATTAATAGTTTTTTCAATATTTGCCTTAATATGTTTGGTTTCTACTACAAACCACTCAGAGGCCCTATTAAAGATTTGTTTTCACATTTGTAGAAGTTGTGAAGGCTAAGCCCATTTGAGTGCTGGCATTTAAGGTTCTGGGGCAATGCTACCTCCTATCTGGCTATCTTCTTGATGCAATCTCACATGACAAAACAGATGGGGACCTTCCTGATGTTTAAGAGTCTCATGACCTAGTTATCACCCTAATGCTCCGTTTCCTAGTATAGTACCTAGGGCTGTAGAATTTCAGCACAAGCTTTTGGATGATAGAAAGTTTACAGATATTTAAATGTTTCATATTAGTTTGTTTTTCTATAATTACTTTTTACAATTCAAATATTAACCTAACAGGATCATATCTTTATATTGCATTCACTTTATAGCACATCTTTATAATTCATGAAGACAAAAAAAGATTAGAATAAAGAGCCAAGTCCTCATAATAGTGATATATTTTTTATGTATACAGTTTCACTACTAATGGACTCAGGACATGGTGAACTTTAGAAATGTGTTATAGAAAGTCAATACATATTCATCATTTCAAAGCACAGAGCTGTTCCAGAATTGCAGTTTCATAAAGCTAGAGGTTCATGATTACAATAATGTTGGAAGATTACTATAACAAATCAAAACTAAAGTCACGTCTAAGCTACATAGTGATTTGTCTTTGCTTGTATATTTTCACTTTTGATTCCGTGTTTTATTTTGGAAGTGGGGTGGGTTGGGTGTTTACAAGTGTGAGTATGTATGCGGTAGTGACAGAGAAAGAGATGGAAGAAAGATAGAAACAAAGAAAGACACCTACAGAGAGAGACACACACAAAGAGATTCTTGGTTTCTTATTTATTTTTGTTCTGTTTTTATTTTAAAGAGAAAAAAAGAGTGTGAAGTTGGGTAGGTTGGGAGGTGGAGGGGACCGGGAAGGAAGTGAGAGGGGAGATGTGAGCAATCACATCATATTGAATAAAAACATTTTTCAATAAAAAAACAATGGACTTGTAATAAGCCTATGTGTCAAACAGATCAGTCGACATTATATAAGAAAAATATAATAGTATAACTTAAATTAAACAGGTTTAGCTAAGCCATGAACAGGAAAAATTATGTATAAAAAACAAATGATATATTCTTCTGGAAAAAAGTTAAAACTGTGATTAGTCAGCAGGAGGAAAGAAGCAAAAGCAAAGAGGTGACACACTAGGGAGCAAATGGTTATGAAGAAAAGAAGCTTTCCATGAGGAAAGAGAGGAGAAATGACCAGAAAGGATACAACCAGGCTCTGATGAATATTTAAGATATAGGTATTAAGGGCACATCTATGCATGTTACATTAAAATTTAACTCAGAAATAATTAGTACCAGTTTAAAAATTAAGTTCCAGGATTGAAGGACAGTAAAATGTATTCACTTATATCAACAGCAAGAAGTTATGAAGGTTTGAAAAGGGCATCATTAACATTAGCATGAAACTCCAACCAGGGACCATGTATGGATATGGCCTAGAACCCCTGCTCAGATGTTGCCCATGATAACTCATTGGTGAACTGAAGACCCTAGTAAGGGAAACAGGGACTGTTTCAGTCTTGAGCTTGATGGCTAACTCTTCGACCCTCCCCCATACATGCCAGGGAGTAACAGCCTGGCTAGATCCCGGGGGAGGACATTGCAGCCAGCCCTGAGGCGACAAGATGATCTGGGGTCACATAGAAGGGGAGGAGATCCTCCCACGTTGGTGGACTTGGAGGGGGCGGGGAGGAGATGAGGGAGGGCTGGGGAGGGTGGGAGGAAGTGAGGGAGGGGGCTACGCATGGAATGCAAAAAACCTAACCTGTGATTGATATAAAAATAAATTTATTAAAAAAATTAAAAAGGAAAAAAAGAAACTATGTGCTTAACAACTCTATTAGATGATAAAACGTTACAATAAATTGGAGAGGGCTTATACTGTGTGGAAAGAAAACTAGAAACAAACACGGGGATACTAAATATAACAAAGATGACATTCTCTTTCAATTTAATCAACAAATTAACACAAACACAATTCCACAAGTCTGAGTGAACATATTTATGAGTACGAAAGAGGAGAGAGGCAGAGAGACAGAAAGACAGAGTGCATGTATACAGTACAGCAATGTTTCTATGACTTACATGGAGTTGCAAATAGATGATTAGAAATCATTTTTTTTTAGAACAAAAGAATCAGTGGTCTGGGGAAGGGGCATGAGAAGAGAAGAGAGAGGAAGGGCAGGACTAGGAGGGAAGGAGGGAGGGGGCTACAGTCGGGATACAAAGTGAATAAACTGTAATTAATATAAAAATTAAAATTAAAAAAAGTCAATGAAAAAAAATTGATGCATCCATCAAAGAAAATGTAAATCTAAAATATCCAAGAACTCAAAGACACCATGAAAAAAATACCAACAATCCTAAGAATAATAAAAATAGAGGAAAGAGAAAATTTTAAAAAGAACAAAAGAGAGCAAGCTGTGGTAGTTCATGCACCATTACAATTGCAAGTCTGCTGCCTGACACATGCATTCTACCATTTAGGATGCTAAGGCAAGAGGATAACTGTAAGTTAAAGGTAAGCCTAGCTTGCACAGTAAGATGCACTCTCACCTAGATTCCAAAATATGATCCTTTAGTGTGGTATATTTACACAATAGAATACTATTCAGCAATTAAAAACAGGGAAATCATGAAATTTTCAGGCAAAAGATGGGAACTAGAAAAGACAATCCTGAGTGAGGTATCTCAGAAGCAGAAAGACACACATGGTATATACTCACTTATAAGTGGATATTAGACATATAACATAGGATGAAGATACTAAAATCTGTACACCTAAAGAAGCTAAGCAAGGAGGAGGACCCTGGGTAAGATGATCAATCCTCACTCAGAAAGGCAAACAAGAAGGACATCAGAAGAGGGAGAAAACAGGGAAGAGGACAGGAGCCTACCACCGAGGGCCTGTGAAAGACTCTACCCAATAGGGTATCAAAGCAGATGCTGAGACTCATAGCCAAACTTTGGGCAGATTGCAGAGAATCTTATGAAAGAAGGTAGAAATAGAAAGCCCTGGAGGGGACAGGAGCTCCACAAGGAGAGCAACAGAACCAAAATATCTGGGCATAGGGGTCTTTTCTGAGACTGATACTACAACCAATGACCATACATGGAGATAACCTAGAACCCCTGCACAGACGTAGCCCATGGCAGTTCAGTGTCCAAGTGGGTTCCCTAGTAATGGGAATAGGGACTGTCTCTGATAGGAACTCAGTGGCTGGCTCTTTGATCACCTCCCCCTGATGGGGGATCAGCCTTACCAGGCCACAGAAGAAGACAATGCAGTCAGTCTTGATGAGACCTGATAGGCCAGGGTCAGAGGAAAGGGGAGAAGTACCACCACTATCAGTGAACTTGGGGAGGGGCATGGGAGGAGATGAGGGAGGAAGGATTAGGAGGGGTTTAGGGAGGGAGCTACAGCTGGGATACAAAGTGAATAAACTGTAATTAATATAAAAATTAAAATTAAAAAAAGTCAATGAAAAAAATTGATGCATCCATCAAAGAAAATGTAAATCTAAAATATCCAAGAACTCAAAGACACCATGAAAAAAATACCAACAATCCTAAGAATAATAAAAATAGAGGAAAGAGAAAATTCCCAAAACAAAACAGAATTGCTTTCCTCTCCTGCTTCCTTTCAGGCTTCTCTGCTTTTGGTGTCTTGGTCTCTAGTAAAGCTGAATGTTTGGCTAACTTTTCCTGTTTACCCAAGCACTTTGTATTTGCAGAGCTAATTTTGGGTCCTAACAGTCTGAGTGCGTCCTATCAGCATTGAAGAGGATGATGGTCAGCAACAGAAGTCTGAAGAATCTCAGTAAAGTTCAGAATGTAAAGGGAGAAAAATAAATAGGCAGACAAATGGACGTATATATAAATTAGTAGGTTGAAAACAAGAATACATCATATTAATTTGGGGGGATCAGCCAAGGCTGGAAGTATCTACTCATGATTATAGATATCTTTACATGTCTGTAACCTATGTGTATTCCTAATTATATATTTTTCTAACCCATGAATGTGAACTAAAATCTGAAGGTTTCAGGCCCCTGAAATTTAAAACAACAGTTTATAAGAACAAAACCCAATGTAGACCTCTTCAGAAATCATGACAGAAGAAATTGTTGTTTCACTGTTTGTTTGATTGTTTTATCCTCTTTAATGGGTGAGTGTCAGTTGCTTTTGAACTGGGACTCCGTGCATCCTTGTCAGTTATGATTGAGATAGCTGTCACAGAGCTGACAATGTCTGTCCTGTGACTGCCAGGAACACTGGCCTGGCCTTGTTCATCAGTGCAGATTAGCACAGCTTTACTGCTGAGCATGGGCAGCCTTTCTGAGACAAACAAAAATTAAAAACTAATGAACTGTCAGAAAATAACACGGACAAGGCATTAGGCTGCTTGCAAAATGACTTTTGATCCTGTTAACCTGAATATGGTAATCCTTTCCTTCCCATACGCTAGTGTCTACTTTATGAAGTGAATTAATGGTTTGCACTTTATAACCCCACGTGCACCATTTGGAATAGAAAACAATATGCATAGTTTTATGATACCCTGTCAAACTTAGGTACTAATTAACAACATTATGGGATACAAGAACACATTTGAGCCTGAATACATTAGCCATTAATTCCAACAACTATGACGATGCAAGAAGAGTGTAGAAAGAAGACCTGGCGGGAAATCAGAATGTATTATTTCGTGGGAATCGTTAACACACTGGAAACTCACATGACAGACTCCTTTCCAAGGAAGGGGCACAGACAATTTTGCAAGACTAACAGCAGCTGATGTTTGCATTTAATGAAAAATATGATTTGAATTCCACCACTGACAACAAGTTCCATATACCAAATAGTTTTAACCAGAAACTGCTTTTCAGATGTGTCAGTGTGGACATGTTTTAAGTGCCTTTCAATGTATTCAATTTTAGTTTACAGACCCAAAAGAGCATATAGCAGTGGTTATAATTAAGGAAAGACTTAGCAATAATAGAACTTTTAAAATTTTTATTAAATGATTTTGCACTTGCAATTTATTAAAGGCCAAACATTCCATTCTTCTCTTTTTTTAGCATTTTACATAGGATTTTAACCTGCAAAAATTAAAAATTTTGAGGTTTCTTTCAATCCTTTCACCCTAAAAATAAAATCCCTTCAAACATATACATAACATACTCACACACAACACAACACAGCACACACATACAACACACACACACAACATGTATACATACACACACATATGTAATGTTGTGAGAACTTATCCATGGAGAAATGTGACAAAAATATCTTCTCACCCCAGTTAGGGAACGAAGGACATACTGAAGTACAGATGCCACCAGTTCCCAGTTTAGTAAGCCACGGAGTTATAGGAATATGAGGGAGAGGTTACTTAGAGGAACAGAAATGACTCGACACAGCTGGACTACCGAAAGCCCGGTGCAACATGGGTGATGATTCACAAAATCTGGAAACCTACAGTTCACAACGTTCAAGCAGCTCAAGGCTGTCTGACAATAAGCTTCACAGGATTCAAGAGACTAGTAAATCTGGTCAATTTTGGGGACTTCCTGGGTGGAATATTTCACTCCCCCTAAGACATCCTGTGTCTTAGTGAGTTTCATAGCAAGATAAACTGTTTTCCCTCCCTTAGAACATACTGTTGTTTGACAGACTTTTCTAACATTCTGGGTCTTAATGAGATGCCCTCCAAGATGAAAGGCTGTAATCTCAGACAAAACTTCTATACAGCAGTGTTGTGTTCATGGTTGTAATTATAGATAAAGCATTTGTTCTTGTTGAACTTAATAACTGCACCTACTTTTCTAAACAGGCTTCATGAAAAAGTAGATGACTTGTGTTCTCTCATCTTTATGATGTTCCATTTAGCTGGCTTTATTTTAGTTTGCATTTACTCTCTGTTATAGACTATAGCAATTGCCAGTCTGATAAAGTAAAGAAATCATCCCATTTTCTCACTAATTACTTTCTACATTTGTATATTATTATAAACTTATTTATATTTCAGTTTAGATTTATTTTTCTTAGAACAACTTCTTGTAAAAGACATGGGGATTAACAACTAAACTTGGCCTAGTGACACAAGCCTGTTACCCCTGCTACTTGAAAGGCTGAAGTGGCAGGATTTCAAGTTCAAGGCCTGCCTGGACTACAGAATGAGTTCAAGACCAGTCTGGACAACTTAGCGAAACAATGTTTCAAAATGAATAAAATGAGAGTTTGGGACACAGCCTAGTGTTAGAACACATGTCAATCAGGACAATGTTCTCAACTCAAACTCCAGTTCTAAATGAAATTTTAGTCCTATGTTCTCATAAATGATTTTCTATAACCTGTGCCTATGTTATAACGCACAAATATAACAAATCCAACCAAATGGCTATTATTACCAAGCTTATAACATTAGTTGGAACAAATTAGACTTTCCCTTCAATAGTTGTCCCCAAGAAGATAAATATTAGGGCTCTAGATCCTATTTTGGAACATCTGATCATGGAAATACAAGTTCTCCATACAATCAGGGGACAGAAACTCCTGTGTTTGGTAACTTTTTTAAACTTGTGATATGAAGCATAATAGAGTGGAGGTTTCTATTGCTGGTCAGAAAGTTTCATCTGTCTGTCAATAAGTATTCACCATTATAACCGATTTAAGCAGCGATAAGGAGAGGGAAAAAAAGATGGAAGAAAAGGGGGAAATGACAGAGATGGATCAAGCAACCAACCAGCACCACATGGTTCCTAGGGCAGGCTACCATCAAGCAGAAGAATGCAAATCTTTATAGATGCTGAAGGGCTAAAACAAGGCTGACTGCAGCCGGTTGGCATGGAAAGCTGGAAGTGATTAACTAGAAGAATGGCATCAGTTGTGGTTACTTTTGTTAATGTCCTACCTCCATTAGTTTCCCATCAGAAGCAAAGACAAAAAATAATGGAAAATATGGTTTGATCATGAGCTGGCCACCTTATACAGCCATTACAGAATTTACTCCTTAGTTTTTTGGGGTATCCCTGAGGGCTTACTGCTGGCTTTCTGAGTTGCTGAGCAGCAGTAATCAGGCTGCATTTGTGGGCAGATGACTGAAGCTGTAGGTCAGACTTCTATTTATGAAATATGATCTGTTGTCAACCACTTACAAATGTAGTCATATTTGATCAATAGGATAAGGTAAATCATTTTCTTTTTAATTTTTGAGGGGTCATTTTATTTTATTCACTTTAATAAAATGAATAAAAAATGAATAATTTATTCACTTTATATCCCAATTGTAGCCCTTCCTTCATCTCCTCCTGGTTCCACCCTCCCTTTTCTTCCCCCAATTTCCTTCCCCTAGTCCAATGAAAGGGGGAGTCCTCCTTCTCTGCCATCTGACCCTAGCTTATCACGTCTCATCAGAACTACCTGGATCCTCTTTGAATTATTAGCGGTAGGATACTGTCAGCCCCTAGCTGACTAGACGGAACAAGAACAAACTTGTCCTCATTAGCCATGTCTAGCACATGACTTTTTTTGAAAGCACAGTTTTAAGTTAAATCATTTTCAATAGCTACCTTTTTGCTTGATCCTGAAAAATATTATCTCTCCTTGACTATTTAAATAAGTCATTTCTAATGACACTTCCAAATCACAAAAAATAAAGTATCTATAAATGTCCTATTTCTGCAGCCTTCCTCTCTGCATTTATCAAGTCATACATTGTATTAATCACCTAAAGCAAGTGCAAGCACCTCTGATGAGAACTGAGAGGTAAAACAATGTGTGGATATAATTCATTAGAAGTTAGTGTAATACTATGTCTATCTTATAGAATAATAGGAGTAGCTTCTCCTATATGGCTCTATCATTAATGCACCTCTAAAGGCTTAGTGATCATGTGAGAGAGGGAGAAGAAAAAGTGTAAGAGGCAAAGAGAGAATTAATAATTAAGCTTGACCTAGTGACACATGCCTGTAACCCCTGTTCCTTGGGAGGCTGATGTGGCAGGATTTCAAGTTCAAGACCTGCCTAGACGACAGAATGAATATACACACAAACATACATAAGTATATGTTGTGTGTCTGAGTGTATGTGTAGGTGTGTGTGTGTATTAAAAATTTGGTGGGTATGAAAGGAGAAGGATGTGAGAGGAGTTGGGAGAGATGAATATGATCAAAACACATTGTACCACAACCTCAGAGAACTAAAAATGTACAAAAACAAAAGAAAGCATTTTATTCAAACATTAGTTCAGAATCCTGACATGTGTAAGGCAGGTATTTTTCTCTCTTTAGAGGCATCCCATTTTTGAGAAGGATGTGGCCAAGACAGAGCTATAGAGACAAAGTTACATTAAAATGTTTTTTAAATTATTAGAAGACTTAGAGATTGAAGTATGTTTGCATTCCCAACTCCTATAAACGGAGAAGAGGAAGAACTCTGTTTCCATTTCACTAACAGTTTATGTAACACAAGCATAAATTTGTCTTCATAGTTCACATTTTCCAAGATCATCATCCAAAAAAAAAAAACCCTGTCTCTAGCTCCCTCATTTTTCTATAGCCAGTGTACAAGAGTGTTCTTTTCTAGTTGCCAAACATGCTCTGTCTTCGTTTCCCTATTATTGCTCATAATTTTATTAAAACTCATTTCTCAAGCCAAGCATATACAAATAAGACTAAGGAGGAAGAGTGGACATCGAGAGTATACTGGGCTGTGCAGTGGGATCCTGCTCAATAAGTGAAAATGAAATTGTTTTCTTATCTTTAATAAATACTATTGTTAATAAAAATATCATGTCCTGAACCATTTATACAATTGTCAAATTTGTTACTTTCATGTTGTTAAGCTATGTGTCTGAGTTGTGCCTGGAGACATGACATGCACATACACATATGTCTGATCAATTTTAATAATGAAATATTCGTCATTTTATACAAATATTTACACACAGGTAGCCTGTGCCTGTGTCAATTCCTCTAGCTTTTGTTTTCTTTTCAACATCATGATGATTAATGGCCCACATGAAAGGAAACATACCCTAAAACCTATATTCATTCAAATGACAGTCTTTGGAAGATGCCAATTCAGCTATCATTTATTGTCATATGTTATATTCAGACACTGTGCTGGGCCCTGACAAGGGACACAAAATTTTAATAGATATACTTTACTTTGTGTGAATGCTGATCGAGCCAGCATTTACAATGCCACTTGAAAATGAACCTAGCAATTGTTTGGTTCCGTGAGCAATGTGGTTAATGACATGTTTCTGAGTTGTAGGACTGCAGAGCAGTGATAGCAGGCTTACAGTCTGTGACAAAATGAACACAGCAGTGTCATCCCATGAGCCTCATTTTCCACATCCCTGCTGCTCCTTCCACTAGCACCAGACTCAAGCTTTGCAGAGGAACATTCTCCAAGGGCCGGACTCCTGGGAGTCTCCATTTTCTCCTTAATCCTGTTTGGTGCATTTCAGTGCATACCTTAATAAATTCTAACTGTTCCATGAGGGAATCATGATGACCAAGGACTTCTAAGTGAATCAATCCAAAGTTCACCCTCTCACTGAACATTTAATGATTACTCAGTGTAGTTCAGGCAACTGTGAGCCTTTATTTTCTATTCTGTTAGTTAACTTTCCACTTCCAGCCCAAGATTAAGTAGAATATTTTTTATGGTCAACTCAATTTTTTCTTGGTCTTGGCCTTTTATTAATGATTATTATTGACTGTGTCTGAAGAGCAGGACAATAGTGTAGGCACAGCGACCAGGAGACTGAGATCTGGGACCTAAAACAACAGCGTTTGCGACTGCCAGGTGAGCAGAATTCCTACGGTGGGGAATACAAGTGGAAAAGTCCAAGGGACACCCAGATACTCCCAGGAAAAACTCCGGAGGGAGACAGGCTGCGCACAGCCGGGCTGGGCGCCTAAGCCGCCATCTTGGGCTAGGGCACACGGTACCCCAGACAGACTGAGTTTCACGCAGATACTGCGGGCTGCACTGCGCGGGCCCACATCCCTCTGTGCCAGCGGCTGCCGCTTTGGGCTGGGGCACAGGGTTCCCCGGACAGACTGAATTTCACCCAGACACCACGGGCTGCAGTGCGCGGGCCCACATCCCTCTGTGCCAGTGGCCGCCACTTTGGGCTGGGGCACAGGGCAC